>NW_026847549.1:189052764-189170264 GCF_025583915.1 Anolis sagrei ordinatus
CTAGGCCCTGGCCACAATGTAAAGCCTAAACACAGTTTGAAACACAGTATAATGAACACTTCTCTACAGGCATATTGGGTATTTGTGTCAAATTTGGTTCAGTGAATGAAATACATCCTGCCTATCAAATGTTTACATTATGATTCATAACAGTAGCAAAATTGCCGTTATGAAGTAGCAACAAAAATAATTTAATGTTTCACCACAACATGAGGAACTGTGTTAAGGGATCATGGCACTAGGTAGGTTAAGAACCACTGGGTTAAACCCTTGTGCCAGCAGGACT
This sequence comes from Anolis sagrei ordinatus, assembly GCF_025583915.1. Taxonomy (NCBI): domain Eukaryota; kingdom Metazoa; phylum Chordata; class Lepidosauria; order Squamata; family Anolidae; genus Anolis; species Anolis sagrei. The sequence goes on from NW_026847549.1 coordinate 189,053,051, forward strand.
GCTGACCAAAAGGTCAGCATTTCAAACCCAGAGATCAGGGGTAGAACAATTAAGAGAAGAAGAAATAGAAAAACAGAAAAGAAATGCTTCCTTTTTTTCCTTTAAAACTTTATGGAGCTTACAAATTAAATGGGTTGCTCTGAGTTTTCCGGGCTGTATGTCCATGTTCCAGAAGCATTCTCTCCTGACATTTCACCTACATCTATTTATTTTACTATATTTCTATCCCACCTTTCTTGATCCCGAAGGGAACTCAAGCATAGGCAATAATTCAATGCCTTAGAAACAATATATATCCAATATACAATTAAATAAACATTCATTTAAAATTTTAAACACCAGATTAGAAAACATTAAAACATTTAAAACATTACAATTATTACTATAAACCATGTTATCCACAATTAAAGTCCAGGCCATTCCAAGTCCATCTATTCCACTATATTATTCACCAAAGGCTTGATCCCAAAGTCACATTTTCACTCTCTTTCTAAAGGTCAGGAGGGAAGGGGCTGATCTGACATCACTGGGGAGGGAGTTCTACAGCTGAGGGGCCATCACTGAGAAGGCCCTGTCTCTTGTTCCCAGCAATCTATGCTATCATATACCTGGGATGGGAGACTGGAGAACTTGGTAGACACCTACACCTGGGACATTGATCTTTTCCCTGCGTGGAGTGGTGAGGGAGAAAGGGGACACCCGTTTAGACAGCCAGATCAGCCAAATCAACCTTGACCATCAATGGGGTGGCAGATGTTGCAACTAGATCGCCCACATCTATTTCAGACAAGAGTTCTTTCTCCCACCCTGGACATTTCACAGATATATAAACCCCACTTGCCTAGTTTCCAACAGACCTCACAACCTATGAGGATGCATGCCATAGATGTGGGTGAAATGTCAGGAGAGAATGCTTCTGGAACATGGCCAGACAGCCTGGAAAACTCACAGCAACCTAGTGATTCCAGCCATGAAACCCTTTGACAACACATTTACAAATTAAAGTTTCAAACAAAAAGTATGCAAGCGCCCTTCTGCTTTGGCCATTTTCCTGGCGGCAACAAAGTTCTGGGAGGGAGAAAAACCCCTTCTAATAATTAGGAGTTCTTTGTGACAATGAGGGTGGCAATTTAGTATGCAGATGAGATTAATAAATTAAGGACATTTGCCTGCATAAATAACAAGACAGCCAATTTATAGGCCTAATCATAACTTTTGATCTTTTTCTCTGCGAGGAAACTTTGCTAGGGATATTTTTCACACAGACAGGTTGCCTCCCCGCAAACCTCCGTTTTTTTTTTCTAAAGATGCTTTGAATATTCCTCACTCAATTATTTATAGTCCTTGTCTAAAAGGGGGCTAATCTTTTCAGACTGCCAATGGATAGGAAGGCAAGGTTTGGTGTGTGTGTGTATATACTTCTCTGCAGCTGTATTTGTTTGGTTTTCTGAGAATGGAGGTGGCGGGTTGAGGATGGCCCAAGATGCAAAGGATTTATGAGGTTAGAAAGGAATGTAATCTAAGAGGAACTAGAAGTGAGAAAAATCTGGTCAAAAGGGAAAAATATAGACAGTAATGGCATGACTAATTATGCTTCTACACAAAGGAGCTGGATTTTGTGTACTTTATCTCCCCACCACCACCAACTTTTTGTTTTTCCTAAGGGGAATAATAATAATAATAATAATAATAATAATAATAATAATAATAATAATTAGGGCTGGGTAACCACAGAAAAATTTGTTTCTAAACTCGATTCGTTTTTAAGGGGTCCATCACGTTTCATTTCTTTAAAGAATTCCGAAATTTTCCTTTTAAAAATTTCAAAATATACGAAATTTCGTAAATTTCGAATCGATTCGTTAATGGCGGACGCGATTGCGCAATATGCTAAAAAACCTCCAAATATGCTAAAAATATGCTGAAAAAACCTCCAAATGGGACAGGGGGAACTTCTGAAGCTTCCCGCTCCCTCTGTTGTTGACTGTTGGTGTGATAAAACAAACAACAACTATAAAACTTGCACCAGGCATGCGAAAATAATTACGAAACAATTTCGAAGCAATTTCGAAACAATTTCGAAACAGTTTTGAAACAATTACGAAATAATTACGAAATAAATTGAAAAATTGTTTCGAATCTATTTAACTCCTCACACTATTCCAAAATGGCTCAATATCGGATCGTAAGCTAATTTAAATACAAATTAATAACGAATTACGAAATTAACGAACGAAACCGCCCAGCCCTAATAATAATAATAATAATAATCATAATCATAATCATAATAATAATAATAATCATAATACTTTATTTATACCCCGCTCCATCTCCCCCAGAGGGACTCGGTGTGGCTTACATGAGGTCACGCCCATCGATACAATACAAGCAATATAACACAAAACACAATAAAACTAGCAAAATACATAAAATGCAAAATCAAAATAATATACAACACAACAATATAAAACTAAACATTAAAAACACAGGGAATTTCACTAGGCAGGGCCAGATGCATGGATAAAATTATATTTTTTTTAAAAAAACACTGGGAGATAGGACAGTGTAACTTATAAGGAGGAGGCTCCAATAATGAGGAAGGTTTTCATTGCACAACCCATAAAATAAAGTGTGTCTAAGGACATTTTGTGCAAAGTGTGGTCAGGGAGAATCTTACATTCAATCACTGAAGGCACATTGGAATAACCAGGTTTTCAAATTCCTCCTAAAGATTGCCAGTGTGGGGGGCTTGTCTAATGTCTCTGGGTAGTGAGTTGCAGAGCCGAGGGGCCACCACAGAGAAGGCCTTCTCTCTTGTCCCCGCAAGTCACACCTGTGATATGGGCGAAAGAAGGGCCTCTCTAGAGAATCGAAGGGATCATGTAGGTTCATAGATGGAAATACGGTCGCGCAGGTAGAAGGGTCCCAAACTGTTCAGGGCTTTGTAGGTCAAGACCTGCACCTTGAATTGTCCCGGTAGTTAAATGACAGCGAGTGTAGCTCCTTAAACAGGAGGGTTGACCGCTCTCTGTAATTCTCTCCAGTTAATAGTCTGGCTGCAGCCCATTGGACCAGTTGGAGTTTCCGGGCCGTCTTCAAGGGCAGCCCCATGTAGAGAACATTGCAATAGTCCAATCTAGAGGTAACTAAGGTGTGGACCACAGTGACCAAATCCGACTTTACGAGGTACAGTCGCAGCTGGCACATGAGCTTCAATTGTGCAAATGCCCTCCCAGCCACCGCCAACGCCTGAGCTTCAAGCGTCAGCGCTGAATCTAGGAGGACACCCAAGCTGCGGACCTGCGATTTCAGGGGGACTGCAACCCCGCCAAGCATAGGTTGCCACCCTATACCTCGATCTGGCCTACGATTGACCTGGAGGACCTCTGTCTTGTTGGGACTTATCCTCAGCTTATTCGTCCTCATCCAGACTGTCACAGCGGTCAGGCACTCGTCTAGCACTCGAGGGGCTTCCTTGAAATTAGATGGAAAAGAGTAGTAGAGTTGGGTGTCATCTGCGTAGAGATGGCACCCAACTCCAAAACTCCGGATGACCTCTCCCAGCAGTTTCATGCAGATATTGAAAAGCACTAGTTGAGTTTAAATTTGTTTATGGATTCACTTTATTTTTCCCATCCTAATGTCTGCCTTGCATCCCCCCAGTGGCACAATGGGTTAAACCCTTGTGCCGGCAGGACTGCTGACCAAAAGGTTGGCAGTTCAAATCCAGGGAGTGGGGTGAGCTCCCATCTATCAGCTCCAGCTTCTCATGCGGGGACATGAGAGAAGCTCCCAACAGGATGGTAAAACATCCAGGCATCCCCTGGGCAATGTCCTCTCAGACGACCAATTCTCTCACACTAGAGAATTGCTGTTACTCCTGACATGAAAAAATGAGATTGTAGGCTGTCAGACTCTTCAAAAAGGCAGTCCTGACTCACTCACCAATCTTGTCAAAAGATATTGTGCATTTCTGTGCTGTCTTTCACCCAGAGTGGGACCCGAGGTGGCTTTCGAAAATCACAATAAAGGTTTAAAACCATCAAAACTACTTAAAAACCACACATACAAAGCAATAAGTTCCCTGGCACGTTTTGTGCAAGATTGCTATTTTGTGTAGACAAAACGCAGAAGATAGAGGCATTGCTCAAATGAATGTAGGGGGGACTGAAACAAACAGCCATGATTGTCATGCATGCAAAGAATAAAATTTATTTCTGAACACTATATTTCCCCAAACAACTTCAGGGTAGGTAAATGTGAAGCAATGAATGCATACAATATGGGTTTGCTAACTAGTGGGAAGCCATTTTTGGGCTAGGAAATGAATATCAGTGCAACCGAACATAGGAAGACGGTAAATGGAACATAGGAATGATATAAGGATTACGAGATCGGATCTGATTTCATTGAGGCGCTATGTTTGTTTCATGTTGTTTGTTAATTGTTGTGGATCGGTGTTGTTGATCCTGTTGTTATATTTGTTGTATTTTTAATTGCACTGACATTGTTATGACAATTTGTACCTGTAAACCGCATTGAGTCGCCTTTTGGGGCTGAAAAATGTGGTATAGAAATAAAGCAAATAAATAAATAATATCTGTGCCCATAATATTGGTCCACATGTGTGTGCCTTCACGTCATCTATTTACTTTTAGTGACACCATGAATTTCATGGTCTTTTCTTAGGCAAGGAATACTCAAGGCAGCCAACTTTATCTGGAACCAGTTTAGCCATCATGCTTCAAGAAATAAACTCAGCTTCCTAAACCATGGAGGGGAATCATGCTGATGCTGAGATGTTGTCTGAGTCCATCTCGCAGCAGCCATAGCCAGTACAGGCAATGATGAAAAATGCTAGGAGTTGCAGTCTATCAACATTATGAGGGCAATTATGTTCACTTGTTAATCCCAAATATAATAAACCTATTAAACCAATGTTTCTTATTTATGGTGGGGTCTCTTTCTTCTCCCCCAGTGGCTGAGCTGCTGAACTTGCTGACCAAAAGTTCAGTGGTTCAAATCCAGGGAGTGGGGCGAGCTCCTGCTGTTAGCCCCAGCTTCTGCCAACCTAGCAGTTTGAAAACATGCAAATGTGAGTATATTAATAGGTACCACTTTGGCGCTCCATGCAGTCATGCCGGCCACATGACTTTGAAGGTGTCTACGGACAACGCCGACTCTTCGGCTTAGAAATGGAGATCAGCACCACACCCCCAGTCAGACACTATTAGACTTAATGTCAGGGGGAAACCTTTACTACTCCTTCTTTGGAAGTTTTAAAGCAAAGACTGCATGGCCATCTGTCATGAGTACTTTGGTTGTGTATTCCTACAGAGGTGTAGTTGGACTGGTTGGCTTTTGGAGTCTCTTCCAACTGTATGATTCTGTGTGTTGCCCCATGTCTCTCCATTAGAAACTATTAAGGCAACCAGAGAGAGAACAACATAATAAAACTCCAGATTCAAAGGTAAAATGATTAAATTGGCCACCAGCCTGCTGTATGGATTTACTAGGGAGTAACACCACTGAACACAATGGGGTGTATTTGGAACTCAACACACTTCTAGTAGAAATACAATCCTGGACTTATCTGGATCTTCGGTGTGATCTATCAAGATGGTCCTTATGTTCTTTCCACTCCTGACAGACATTAGAGCACAAGCTGCCTACTGGTCAGACTCATTGCATTTCTGTGTTGGAAGATGCCCAAAACGATAATAAACCATTAGCCACATGTCTTCCAAATCAGAGTCAAACAGATTAATAGGATCACTCACCCTTCTTTCTTGCTTTTAATATCCTGTTCCTGTCCTTTATAGATGACTTTTAGACTCTCTATATATTATGTTATCTTGTGTTAATATGATAGAGTTCCCTGGAATATTTTTTTCCATGGTAGTATTTGCAGACTGTGTTTTGTAGATACAAGAGCCAAGATTTCACTGTTCAAAAGGCAAGGTGTCATGAATAAATAAGTCACTAATTTTTAGGCTGAGAAACATAGCCCTTTGCAAACAGTGGACCCAACTTATTCAAAACAAACTACTGTATATACTCGAGTATAAGCCTAATTTTTCAGCCCCCTTTTTAGGCTGAAAAAGCTCCCCTCAGCTTATACTCGAGTCAAGGTTATTTATTATTTTACTCTGTTATTAGTATTATTATTAGTATATTAGTTTTATTTCATGTATTATTTTACTCTCTTTATTATTATTACATTTACATTATTTTACCCTATTATTACATTTATTATTTTACACTATTTATGATTGTTATTACATTTATTATTTTACTTTATTATTCCATTTATTATTTTACTCTATTATTCCATTTTTATTGCATTTCCATTATTTTACTTTATTATTATTATTACATTAATTATTTTACTCTATTATTGTTGGAAGCATATGTAAGGACATTTACACTGAAGAAGGTTAGAATAATGATTTAATCAGAGTTGGGCGGTCTTATCTCAAATTGCAGTTTTATGTAAATATTCAAAAACATTTAACCTCCTGATGCCTCAATTAGTGTAATTTTATTGGTATCTATTTTTATTTTGAAATTTACCAGTAGTGGCTGCATTTCCCACCCTCGGCTTATACTTGAGTCAATATGTTTTCCCAGTTTTTTTGTGGGAAAATTAGGTGCCTCAGCTTATATTTGGGTAGGCTTATGCTCGAGTATATATGGTATATTAAATCTTTTGTGTGTGTGTGTGTGTGAGAGAGAGAGAGAGAGAGAGAGAGAGAGAGAAGCAACTTGAAAAACTGCAAGTCACTTCTGCTGTGAGAGAATTGGTCATCTGCAAGGATGTTGCCCAGGGGACACCTGGATATTTTGATTTTTTTGCCATCCTTGTGAGAGGCTTCTCTCATATTCTTGCATGGGGAGTTGGAGCTGACACAGGGAGCTCATCCATGCTCTCCCTGGATTCAAACCTCTGATCTGTTGGTCTTCAGTCCTACCGACATAAGGGTTTAACCCATTTTCGATTATATGAAAATCTGGATCCTCTTTGATGAAACTAGAGAACTGTCTAGTTGAATAGCCATGATCCAGAAAATTAATTTTAAAATGTAATTAGATACAGTTTTAAGGCTCAATAAAGATTCTTATTGTTACTGTGTTTTTGAAATGTAACTTTGCTTTCTCTTTAAGAGTAACAAATTATCTGTTATATGCTCTGGTTTATGATACAAAACACACACATGTAGTAATTGTAATAGTAAGTACAAAGTGGTTAAAGTTACACCGCAAAATGAATGACGTGATCCGTCATTGTATTTATTATTTATTTATTTCAAATATTTTTACCCTGCCCTTCTCTACCCCCGAAGGACTTGTATTACGATCATAATGGTACTCAGTTATGTAACAGCTACTTTTCAAAAAGAGACTTGTTTACAAGTAGCTCATTATTTGTAACAAGTTACATCCAAGCTCTCAGTCAACCAGAAGACTTGAGTAATATGGATGTTTCTGTTTCCCAGTTACTAGTACAGGTTGAGCATTGCAAGTCACACTCTCTCAGCCTCAGGGGAAGACAGTGGCAAGCCCTCCATGAACTAATCTTGCTGATAGGCTTACTTTTGGGCAGGCATGTGCAAACTTTGGCCCTCCGGGTGTTTTGGACTTCAACTCCCACAATTCCTAACAGCCGGTAGGCTGTTAGGAATTGTGGGAGTTGAAGTCCAAAACACCCGGAGGGCCAAAGTTTGCCCATGCCTGTTTCAGGGTCTCCAAAAATCAGAAATGCCTTGACGATTTGCAACAGCATGCTGAGATAAATCTGAATAAAAGGAACAAAGAGAAAGACCAAGAAGTAAATATGTAATTTAGAGCAACCAGACTGAGCTATACGCATGATAGCAACATGTCACTTATTATTGAAGCAGATTTATTCTGTGTTATAAGGAGAAACAAACGAATAATGCGGGCAGTTAAATGCACCAGTAGCACGACAAGATCTCCACTGATAATTTTCATTTCCTAAACTCCTTCAGAGCTGAAAGGGCCTTTGTAACTTCCTTGACTCTGCTATTTGTCTGAAGCTATTATCTCACCTTCATGCTACCAAAAGAGACTTTGGGGAGGGGGGACGTGGAAGATCTAATCAGCCTTTATTGCCATAGATATAAAATGCAGCCTCCCTCCTTTTTTATTAAATTTACAAACTTCAACACCCACAATGGAGATCAAAAGGTGACCGGTTAGCAGACTACTGTCCTGTATCTCTCATATGATAAAAAGCCTTTTCTGCTAATTTGCTGGGAAAATAGGTGACTTTTCATGACTACAGTAGGGCAGAAGAACTTTCTGTAATGTTATACCCAGGAGTTGATAATCTTTTTATATGGAACACCTGGATCTCAATTCCAGGCATTTTGCAATTGCATTCTCTCAAGTGTAGTAATCCCATCTTCCATACAAAGGGCAGAACTCCAAGAGTGCCTAGTCAGGAGAAATCTAAAGTTTGGGGGAGTTCATTTTGCTAGTAGAAGTAAGCCTTTCATGGCAAGAATCACTAGGGTGTTGTGTGATTTCTAGGAGCCTTTCCCCCTGATGCTTCACCTGCATCTGTGGCTGGCATCTGAAGAGAAGAAAATGCTGTTAGAACACAACCATGCAGACCAGAAACAACACAACAGCCCAGAAGTAAAATTGTCCATGAGGACTATCCCAAAACCTGAGACGTACAATTCATATACTTTCTAGAATGAATGCTCCATAGGGATACCAAGGTGCTTGTTGACAAAGCTGTTGTCCTCCCAACCCTTCTATATGTCTGCAAGACGTGTATTATCTACACACGTCACATGCAACTCCTAGAACGATTCCATCAGTGTTGTCTCTGAAAAATCCTGCAAATCTCTTGGGAAGACAAGCAGACAAATGTCAGAGTGCTGGAAGAAGCAAAGACCACCAGCATTGAAGAGATGGTCCTCCGCCATCAACTCCGCTGGACCTGCCATGTTGTCTGGATGCCCGACCACCGCTTCCCAAAGCAGTTGCTCTCCTCCAAACTCAAAAACGAAAACAGGATGTTGGTGGGCAGGAAAAGAGATTGAAAGATGGGCTCAAAGCCAACCTTAAAAACATAGACATAGACACTGAGAACTGGGAAGCCTTGGCCCTTGAGTGCTCCAGCTGGAAGTCAGCTGTGAGCAGCAGTGCTGTAGAATTTGAAGAGGCATGAATGGAGGATGAAAGAGACAAATGTGCCAAGAGGAAGGTGCATCAAGCTAACCCAGTCCGGGACCGCCTTCTACCTGGTAAGCAATGCCCTCACTGTGGGAGAACATGCAAATCAAGAATAGGGCTCCACAGTCACCTATGGACCCACCACCAGTACACTGATCTTGGAAGACAATCCTACTTGGACAATGAGAGATCGCCTAAGTAAGTAAGAATGAATGCAATTTGACACTACTTTGACTTCAATGACTATTTATTTATTTATCGTGTCAGAAGTGAATTGAGAATACAGTTATAATGCATACAAAAACCACAAACAAAGTTAAAAGCTTGGCATTGTACTCAATTTCTTTTGACCAGAAACTGACTACTTCAAGTGCCTCTGGTGTGGCTGTAAGGAGGTCCTCCATTGTGCATTTGGCAGGGCTCAGGGTGCATTGTAATCAGTGGTCTGTAGTTTGCTCTTCTCCACACCCGCATGTTGTGGACTCAACTTTGTAAACCTACTTCATTGACTCAATGCTATGGAATCGTAGGGCTTGTAGTTTTACAAGGTCCATAGAATTCTCTGCCAAAGAGTACTGGTGCCTCAGCAAACTACAACCCCCTTGGTTCTATAGCTTTGAGCCATAGTGTCAAACAGCATTCATTCTATATTATAGATATACTCAAAGTTATGAATCCTACTCAGCCATGGAAAACTATTTAGTGACCTTGAGAATGTCAAACAGACTCAACCAAAGAGTGAAGCAATGGCAAACCTCTTCTGAATAAACTTGCCAAGAAAACCTTATGTCAGAACTGATTTGAAACACATCACAAAAAGACAGTCATGAGAAGGAGATGAAGATCTGGAAGCCTCAGGAAGAAGGAGCACCTGGGCCATCTATCACCACCAAGCAGAACATCCTATAACCTCTTGTGGCTTTGTAGCCAGATAAAGAGAAAGTATTTACTTGGATCAGACTACCAGAGAGGTCAATAAATAAAATCCCTTACTCCGCAGAGGTACTGAATAAGCCAGGAAACCGCATCTTTGAAGACCAATGTCCTGTCCTCTTCTTTTGTCTGTGCAGCAATAGCTGTCTTCCAAGTGTTTGCAATTCAATATATTTCATCCGTCTCCAGCAATTACCCTGGAGCCATTAGTAATGTTTGATGGGATGTCTCATGACTTTTGCCAGCCCTCAATAAACTATAAGACATTTGGACGAAATGTCAAGATTGAAATCTAAATCTTCAGTTGTATTCAAAATAAGTAAAGAAGGCTGCCAGCAAAGCTATATAAGGGCATAGGAAAGTAATTTAAGCCCCATGTAGATGTCTGTGTATGTTCCTTAAAGGTACCAGTCAAGTTTTGTAGGGTATTCTTAAGCAAGAAATTCTCAGAGAAGGTTCGCTGAGGGTTCCCCATCCAAGGACAACGTAGGTCTCTTGAGGATACATTTTTGTCTACCAGAGATAGAATTTAGACAGAAGCAGATCTACATAAAAGGCATTTTATGACATTTTCACTTGACCTGATGTACAACTCCACTGAACTGGCCACATTGTCCGGATGCCCGACCAGCATCTCCCAAAGCAGTTGCTCTACTCCGAACTCAAGAATGGAAAACGGAATGTTGGTGGACAGGAAAAGAGATTTAAAGATGGGATCAAAGCCAACCTTAAAAACTCTGGCATAGACACTGAGAACTGGGAAGCCCTGGCCCTTGAGTGCTCCAGCTAGAGGTCAGCTGTGACCAGCAGTGCTGTAGAATTTGAAGAGCCACGAATGGAGGGCGAAAGAGAGAAACGTTCAAGAGGAAGGCACGTCAAGTCAATCCTGACTGGGACTGCCTTCCACCTGGAAACCAATGCCCTCACTGTGAGAGAACATGCAGTTTAAGAATAGGGCTCCACAGTCACCTATGTACCCACCGCCAGTACACCAATCTTGGAAGACAATCCTACTCAAACAACGAGGGATCACCTAAGTAAGTAAGCAAGCAAGTAAGTACTAAATTGGTGTAAAAATAGCGGGGATGCAAGTGATTGTGATTCATCAGAGATTGTGTATGCTCTATGGCAGAGGTCCTCAAACTTTTTAAACAGAGGGCCAGGTCACAGTCCCTCAAACGGTTAGAGGGCCGGATTATAATTTGGAAAAAAAAATGAATGAATTCCTATGCACCGTGCACATATCTTATTTGTAGTGCAAAAGACACTTAAAAGCACTACAATAATTAAAATGAAGAACAATTTTAACAAATATAAACTTATTAGTATTTCAATGGGAAGTGTGGGCCTGATTTTGGCTGATGAGATAGGATGGTTGTTGTTGTTGTTGTTGTGTGCTTTCAAGTCGTTTCAAACTTAGGTTGACCCTGAGCAAATGACCTTGGAGTGCCGTATCTGGCCCCCGGGCCTTAGTTTGAGGACGCCTACTATATGGTATAGTCAGTCATTTCACCAATAGATATATTTATTTCTCACAGTTGTTTCTTCCATTTCTGAGTTGTTCTATATGGAATCAATCAGGTAAAGGTTTTCCTCTGACCTTAAGTCCAGTCGTGTCCAACTCTGGGGGTTGGTGCTCATCTCCATTTCTAGGCCGAAGCGCCGGCGTTATCCATAGACATCTCCAAGGTCATGAGGGTTATGACTGCATGGAGCACTGTTACCTTCCTGCCAGAGCAGTACCTATTGATCTACTCACATTTGCATGTTTTCAAACTGCTATGATGGCAGAAGGTGGGGCTAACAGCGGGAGCTCACCCTGTTCCCTGAATTCGAACCACCAACCTTTCAGTCAGCAAGTTCAGCAGCTCAGCTGAGGCACTGAAGCCAATGAAGCATTACACAGTTAGTGAACTCAAGGCATTTGGTAATTCCTGTGCCTTGGTTGTGTAGTTGTCAGAAGCACTGTAACAACAGCTGAATCTACAAATCCACTTTAACTGCCATGGCTCAATGCTATAGAATCCTGGGAATTGTAGTTTGGCACTTTTTGGCAAAGAAGGCTAAAGACTTTGTAAAACTACAACCACCATGATTCCCTTGTATTAAGCTATGGCAGTTAAAGTAGCGTCACACTGCACTAATTCTATAGTATATAGGTATCCCATGTTGGCAGATATTTATGCTATGATAAAACTATATAGGATCTAATCCCCAGGTTTCAGGGATTTGCCAGATAGTCCATTTCTATTCTTTTCATGCCATAGCTAACTCTTCCTGGCCAGTTTCAGAACATTGAATTAAAATAGTCCTGTACCCACTTCCTTCAAGACCTTTAAAATGTCTATATTGAAATGTCAGTGGAATTTACCCCCATGTAAATGTACTTAGATATGGAGCCAAACGTTTCAATATATATGAACACATACGGCCTCTATGGAAAACGACTGACAATTCAGAATGTGCATTTGGGCACATAGTGGAAGACCAGATGCATTATGGGATGACAAAGCTCACCTTGGAGGGAGTTAATGCTTAATTAAAAGGCCAAACACTGCAATAAATGCACTAATGAGATAAAATCTCTCTAATTTCAAAATCTTATGGAGCCAAAGTGTCGGGCTGAGTTTTAATTAATAGAGTTCTAGATGGGTTTCTCAGAAATAATAATAAGGCATTAAGGACATAAATCTTGTCATCTTGAATAAAATTCATCATGCCAATAATTCGATTCCTACCCTTTCTTAATAAAAGTGCCTCGGTATTGTTTGGGGATTAAACATGTACACGCTCTCAAGGAGAAGATACATTCTTATTATAGTTGCACTCTTAAAATTGACATAAATTCATTAGCATTTTCATTTCTGGCAATTAATGGATTGTGTTAGTTAGTACCCTAGCATGGAAACACATGTGCATTAAAAATGGAGCCAGCAAGGATATTAAGGCACAGTTTTCAAATCAGATGTTGTGCACTGAAATCAAGAATGGGAGGAGAGGGAAAAGGAGGAAATTATTGTTTATTCATTCAGTCGTTTCCAACTCTTTGTGACCTCATGGACCAGGCCAGAGCTCCCTGTCACCCGTCACCACCCCCAGCTCCTTCAGAGTCAAGCCAGTCACTTCAAGGATGCCATCCATCCATCTTGCCCTTGGTCGGCCCCTCTTCCTTTTTCCTTCCTTTTTCCCCAACATCATTCTCTTCTCCAAGCTTTCCTGTCTCCTCATTATGTGGCCAAAGTACTTCACCTTTGTCTCTAATATCCTTCCCTCCAATGAGCAGTCAGGTTTTATTTCCTGAAGTATTATAAACAGTACCTGCATAAAATATTACACAATATCCAATATTGTAAGGACATTATCACACACAGCACAGGAAACAGCTTTGAAACAGTCAAAATCCAACTTATTAATGCCTTGAAAGATTTCTCAGGCTACTACAAAAATAACCATCTGAAGCCTAACCTTGCCAAGACACAAGTGTGTGTTTTCCATCTATGAAACAAGAAATTGAAAGTTCCATGGGAAGCTCAATGCTTGATCATGGTTTCCACCCTAAATATCTTGGTGTCATCTTAGATCGAACACTAACATATAGGAAACACTGCTTGAACACCAAGCACAAAATAGCTGCATGCAATAACATCCTGTGGAAACTTACTGGCAGTGCATGGGGAGCAGACCTAAAATTAATAAGAATATCAGTCCTGGCCTTGTCTTACTCAACTGCTGAGTATGCCTGTCCTGTTTGGCACAAGTCTGCCCATGTGAAGCAGGTAAACACAACATTGTACAAAACATGCAGAAAAATCACAGGATGTCCTAAACCCTGCACCTGTTGATAAACTCTACAAGCTAGCTGGCATTGCCCCTGTGAAATCCATCCACTGCATAGCTACCAGCCTCCTCCCAGTAGACTCAAATCAAGAAAAGCTTCATGAGAACCACCACTCTTCTTAACCTTCCCCCAGCAACAGCAAGAGTATTCCTCTGGGCAGCTAAGCCAGGAAATCACAAATGGATGGTCTGCCTCCAGTAGCAAACGAAGTCTGGGCAACTTGGAAGTCCCGTATAGACTCAGAAGTGGAGTGGGCAGATCAAAAGACAACCTGGCAAAATGCCACTACCTAAAAGAAGCCTCCACTTTGTGCAATTGTGGAGCAGAACAGACAACTCTGCATCTGTATGCTTGTTCACAATGTCCTGCCTCATGTACAGAGGAAGAATTGTTTGAAGCTACAGACAGTGTGCTCACTGTTGCTCGTTTTTGAGCAAAAGATGTTTAGCCACTTGTGCTCCTTCTATTTTTATCAGTTTTAGATTAATTCATGCAATGCTTTTGATACGAAATAAATAAATGTAGGCTTTTGAAGGCTTGATGAGGACTGCATACATACAGGATACATACAAACTCCATCTCACACAAAACTCTCTCCTTCCGGCGTCTAATAAAATGATGTGTTTTGATTTATCACACAACAAACTCCTCTCAATCCATTCAACCTTCCCCTATATTACTGGCATCCTTTTCATTCTTTTAATTAGTTTTGACAGATCTTTTGACTCAACGGAAAAACATGAAAACATTTTTTGTTCCTACAGAGGTGTGAAATTTTGATTTAATAAAGGAAACTATTAAGGGAAAACAGAGAACATTTATGGCTTCACTTATGGTTTTTCTTTGACTGGCACCAGAAATGTACTGCTGGCCATTTCAGCAAAGGAGAATCGAGAGGTAGGAATAAAACTCCCCAAAACAAACCCCGAAAGATACGCCACTGGCACAGCTGACAAGATGCAGACAAGATGCAAGTGGGACTACAATCACACATCTCTGACATGTGTGGAGAAATAAAGGATAAGTGAAGACAATTGGAAATCCATCTTTCAAAAGGGATCTATGGGCTACCTACAAATAGGAACATGCATCATGTGATAGGACCCATAAAAATCAGTATGCAAAGGATATCAGAATCATAGAATCATAGAGTTGGAAGAGTCCTCGTGGGCCATGCCGTCCAACCCCCTGCCAAGATGGAGGAAAATCATATTCAAAGCACCAGAGGTGGGATATACCACTGTGTGATAAGGTCCCAAGAGAAGCACCTTTCCTAAATCCTTGGGCAGGTTCATATGAGAAGATAAATTCCTTCAAATAACCTGGTCTTGAGCCATATAGGTATTTATTTAGTAGGTATCACCAGCACTTTGAAAACATCCCTGCGACTTCCAAACATAGTTACATTCACCACAATCACCCAGTGTTTTCCACCATCATCTCCAGTGTTCAGGGCAAAGAGGAGAAATCCCAAAGCAAGAGTATTGACTTGTATCTGTTTAACTCATTTGTTAGGCTCTGTGTTTTAACAGTAGTTAAATACTTGGTGCATCTTGCTTAATAGCTGTCCCTCATAACACCAACCTTGTAATAGCCATCCTGTGTATATCAGTAAAGGGTCATCCCTAGGCTCCTATCCCAGGACTTGGGATAGTCCTGATCCGGCAATCCTAATTCTACAGTGGATTCTACCAATGAATTTAATTGCATTTGTTTCCACTGAAGAGTTGAATCATTTCCTTTCTGCTCCTTGTTTAGCGTGCTGTCCACACACTGTGATCCCTTACAGCTAGAATGAAAAAGCAGATGTGTTTGCTATTTGGCTTTATTACAATCCAGCCCAATCAAATACTCACAGCCGATGCTTCCCCGGATGGCCACGTCTGATTTGAAACTAGGAAGAAAGGAAAGAAACGGGAATATTGTCTCATCATGCATTCTAAATCAGCCAGTGCAGAAAATAATGGGGAGTTAATCAGATCACTGAAACTCTAATTCACTCGGTATTGATTGGGCCGATTCCTAATGGGACGGCAGACCAATTTCAAATTACAGTAAGCTGGTTTATCCTAGAATACCAATGATGAGCCTGAAAGAAGCATCTGGGCAGCTCATGAGGTCCACTTGCATTAGAGAGCTGCCTCAACAGAATGCAAAATGCATAATATGATGTGGCATTTAGCTAATTAATAGGAGACTGATGAAAGGTGCTGTTTGGAAACGGCAATATCCCTTTGAATAAGCATGGGATCAGAGGCCCAGAGGGCATTAGAGACACAGGAGGGCCTTCCCAGAGAAAGAGAAAGCAAAATACAGTGGAAGCTAATGGAAAGTAATACAATTAAACTAGGCTTTCAATTATATTAATTAGCAGTTTCCTCACCCAGCTCTGATGTTATACAGCATTTAAATCTTTTCCTTTGAATCTTTTCATCTTAGTCTGTTTTCAGGCTGATCATGCAGCAGGAAAGGTGGAGGAAGGGTAAGCTATTTTGTGAAAGATTGAGGAAATTGTTTTTTGTGACTGGCAAGAAAAGGATTAGGTTGGAAAGGTGCAATTTTTGATCCCATTTTTAACTCCCACATTCTTCTACAAACCAAATTTGTCAGAACAAATCCATTTTGTTTGGATCTCACTGACCCTTCTAGAATGTGATCCAGAACCTTTTCCATATTCTGAACACAAAGTTTGTTATTTTTAACAGCGGTTCAGAGAATGAACATCACAGCCTGTTCCACATGTGCACAGTAGGATCGTACCACAAGCATGCATGGCGTGGCTTACATCATGCCATTTCCACTGGCTGATTCGTTCTTATTTATTTAACCTGTGTTAAATGTTTGAAAGCATTCCTTCTACTTCTTTTCCTGACTAATTTGTCAGTTTTTATGAAAATTTGCACACGTGCCTGCTTTATAGCAGGGATGGACAAAATGTGGTGCATGGATTTGCTTTTCCTTTCCCTTGTGCCATTGACATGCTTGTTTGGATGGAAATAGCCAACTTCACAAACTCCAGGGAAGAGATAGGGAAAGTGTGACCCATAAGCCTCGTGTTTATAGTTCCTAAACCTGCTTCTCAGTCCACCAAAGACATCCAAACACTCACCCCACCCCATTTAATTAAGCAAACGAACCCAAAGGATGCTCACTAATTCTTCCTCTTCATCCTGGAAAGAAGTGACAAGCAGAGTGCCATAAGCAGGTTTCCGTCCTGGGCCCGGTCCTGTTCAGGATCTTCATTCATGACTTAGATGAAGGGTTAGAAGGCATGATCATCAAGTGTGCAGATGACACCAAATTGGGAGGGATAGCCAATAGTCCAGAAGACAGGAGCAGAATTCAAATGATCTTAACAAATTAGAGAGATGGGCCAAAACTACCAAAATGAAGTTCAACAGTGACAAATGCAAGATACTCCACTTAGGCAGGAAAAAAAATGAAATGCAAAGATACAGAATGGGGGACGCATGGCTCGAGAGCAGTACATGTGAAACAGATCTTGTCTCATGGACAACAAGTAAAACATGAGCCAAAAATGTGATGAGGTGGCAAAAAAGCCAACAGGATTTTGGCCTGCATCAGTAGGAGTATAGTGTCTAGATCCAGGGAAGTCATGCTACCCCTTTATTCTGCTTTGGTTAGACCACACCTGGAATACTGTGTCCAATTCTGGGCACCACAATTGAAGAGAGATAATGACAAGCTGGAATGTGTCCAGAGGAGGGCAACTGAAATGATCAAGGGTCTGGAGAACAAGCCCAATGAGGAGCAGCTTAAAGAGCTGGGCATGTTTAGCCTGAAGAAGAGAAGGCTGAAAGGAGACATGATAGCCATGTATAAATATGGGAGAGGAAGTCACAGGGAGGAGAGAGCAAGCTTGTTTTCTGCTGCCCTGGAGACTAGGATATGGAACAATGGCTTCAAACTACAAGAAAGGAGATTCCACCTGAACATTAGGAAGAACTTCCTGACTGTGAGAGCTGTTCAGCAATGGAACTCTCTGCCCCAGAGTGTGGTGGAGGCTCCTTCTTTGGAAGCTTTTAAACAGAGGCTGAATGGCCATTTGTCAGGGGTGTTTTGAATGCAATTTTCCTGCTTCTTGGCAGGGGGTTGGACTGGCTGGCTCATGAGCTCTCTTCCAACTCTATGATTCTATGAATTTTTGACACAGGTTTGGGGCAATTTCCACCACCAAATTGAGCCAAACCTTCTCTAAATGCACAAAAATATTTGATTGAACCCTCTCGCATCCAGCAACTCTCCCAGTACCCCCACTCTAGAAATATCTTTGTCTAGCCTTATGAAGCCAAATGAGTGACCAGAAGTGATGTAATATCACTTCTAGTTGCCATTTTGGATGGAATATAGTAAAAAAGAGAGCAAGTGTTTCTGGGAGTCTTCAAGAATGGGTAATGGTAATCAAGAAAATAGGGCAGTGGAAAGTCATGGGTGCCTTGTGCCATGCCAGAAAAATGTCTCCACATTTTGTCATGCCCTGTTATGTGATGGAAGCATTTGTGTCCAGTTGGACATCTTGCATAATGGCTTATTTTATGGTGGGAGCCCAAGTGGCACAAGGGGAAATTTTGCAGTGACCCATTGTATATCATTGCAATTCCCTGATACACTCTGTAATATGATTACAGAGTGTATCAGCAACATAGCTCTGTCATCATAAATCTACGTGTTGCAACCCATGATGCAGATCTTCGGCCAATGTTTTTTAAACATAACCCTGTGTACTTCTTGTTTCAAAGTGAATAATTTTGTTTCATTGTTTGTTTGCTTGTGCAGCACCAAATTTGAAGGTAGAAGCCCTGGCAAGACCGCACCACCTTATTCTAGCCAAATTACCCATCCTGCTCTAGCCAAATTGAAAGGAGTTGAGCTCTTCCTATTGATTGCATGGGAGATACTTTGCCTGCTTAACTCAATCAATGGGAACTCAAAGTGATTAACTTAAACAGAACTGCGCACTTCTTCTTTGTTTTGCTCATTACCAAAGGGTTAAAATGGATAATACTTACCATGCATGAGATTGACCAATACTACCACCTTCATATTATATACACTGGCATAAGCCTGAATGAAAATGGTTGAGTGGACACTTGCCCTGGGCACATGCGGTTGCATCCTACTATGCTCCCTCCACTTGTTAAGTGCTAGAACGTGCATCGGTTAAATATCACATGAATAGCCGCATTTGTTTTGAATGTAATTGCATATGGCTTAGTCATGATGAAAAAAGCAAATAGCATCCGACAGGAAGATTGCTGAAACAGCACAAGAGCAAAGGGCACAGGTAATGTGGTGCTACAATAACTTTCATGCACAGTGGAGAGACTGAAGAGACTTCGCTGTGGTTTGCTTGCCCAAAGAAAAGCTTTGATTGCTTTTGGCACAGTGGCAGATGCCAAATCTACTCGCAAAGCAATGTTAATGGGGTAGGCATTTTTGCGATACCAGGTTGCAATTAACCCAATTGTGTGAATGACTGGGATGGGGAGCCAACCACAAGTGCACCGATGGTTTAACACAAAGTAATGCCAATTGTATTGAAAATGGTCATCAACCTAATTGCTAGCTAGTTAATTCCTTGGCTATCTGAGTATAGTCAAATTGATGTATCAGTTCCCGTCTCTTGACCTTACATAGCATAACGTTATATCAAAATGTTCAGTTAATCCCACCTTATATATAATATATATATTATACATAACTGTCTATCATAAGTGATTTCTGGAAAGGAGGAATCTAGGGATTCAGTTCTTCACTTTTCTTCTTGAATTCAAAGGAATAGCTATTTTAGTATAGACTGTCAATATGCAAAGGGATCTTTAACACCTTAGAAAACAGAAATGTTCTCTCAACCTCTAAGGTGCTTCAAGATCCTTTTCTTTTAGAAAGTAGCAATGAAATGTTGGAACTAGCAACCTTCTCAAGTCTCCACTAGTTATTTGTTATTTATATAATTGCTTACTGTATTGTATGTGTGTCTTGGTTTGCAATTCTACCTAACCTTGTTGTTGTGGGAAGGGTTGCAGACCATGTGATCAGAACCGAGCATGTTCAGGACTCAATATTCCATTTTAGTTCAGTGTTTGCTTTAGACTTCAGTGGTGATAGAAGCCATTTGACTCTTAGGGCCCTTTCACACAGCCATATAACTCGGAATATCAAGGCAGACTAACCCACAATATCTGCTTTGAACTGGGTTATCTGAGTCCACACTGCCATACATCCCAGTTCAAAACAGATATTGTGGGATTTTATTCAGATGTGTGGAAGGGTCCTTAGAGAAAGTAAAAAATCAACTGTATGCTTTAGAAGTCAGTGTGTATGTTTGTATCAGATGTTTAGACTTCAATGCAAGAACAGTATGATTAGATACTTATTGGACTCTCAAAATCAGAGGGATGCTTTGGACTTGTTGTTGTTCATTCATTCAGTCGTCTCCGACTCTTCGTGACCTCATGGACCAGCCCACGCCAGAGTTCCCTGTCGGCCGTCACCACCCCCAGCTCCTTCAAGGTCAGTCGAGTCACTTCAAGGATGCCATCCATCCATCTTGCCCTTGGTCGGCCCCTCTTCCTTTTGCCTTCCACTTTCTCCAACATAATTGTCTTCTCTAGGCTTTGCTGTCTCCTCATGATGTGGCCAAAGTACTTCAACTTTGTCTCTAGTATCCTTCCCTCCAGTGAGCAGCCGGGCTTTATTTCCTGGAGGATGGACTGGTTGGATCTTCTCGCAGTCCAAGCACTCTCAGCACTTTCCTCCAGCACCACAGCTCAAAAGCATCGATCTTCCTTCGCTCAGCCTTCCCTAAGGTCCAGCTCTCACATCCATAGGTTGCTACAGGGAAGACCATGGCTTTGACTAGGCGGATCCTTGTTGCCAGTCTGACGTCTCTGCTCTTTACTATTTTATCTAGACTGGACATTGCTCTCCTCCCAAGAAGTAAGCGTCTTCTGATTTCCTGGCCACAGTCTGCATCTGCAGTAATCTTTGCACCTAGAAATACAAAGTCTGTCACGGCCTCCACATTTTCTCCCTCTATTTTGGACTATGGACTATTATTTCTAAGGAAGATGCCTTGTGTTACCACACAGAGGAACTACTTAAAATCCTATTGTAACCGAATTCATACCCAAAATGCCTGTATGCTGTATATATGAAGTTTTGTGAGTAAACAAATTATGTTACTTTGAAAGAAGACTGTTTATTTTGTCTCTTGAGAGGATGATTTAAAGGAAAATATATTTTTAGGAAGAGTAGATGTTTTTGGACAATTTCAAGGAACACTTCTGAAACTCTGCTGAATATGTGTTTTTGTGCATTGGCATCTCTTTGTCCCTCACAGTTCAAAGACATACCTAGGCAGCACATCAGTTTAACTTGGGAGACCAAGTTGCCTTGCATGAATGCTGGTGAATGCCAGTTTCCAAAAAGGGTTATGACTTCTAACAAGTTCATGCCTTTCCTTTGACCAGTGGTTTTCTAAAAAGGTTAGGAATCCCATTTCCCAAATGCTTATGGAGATTCACATTTTTCAAAATGAAATGACAGCAATTTTCTTCCCATTGAAGCTTTCAAAGGCTATTTGCAACTCAGGACCTGCTATGTTTCAAAAAAATCCCATTTGATGGTTTTGTTGAAAAATCTGAATTTTCTGCACAAGAAACAGACTTTTCTGAATGGAAAGTATTTTCAATACAGAAATAATAATCAACTCCGCTGGGCCGGCCACGTTGTCCGGATGCCTGACCACCGTCTCCCAAAGCAGTTGCTCTACTCCGAACTTAAGAACGGAAACGGAACGTTGGTGGACAGGAAAAGAGATTTAAAGATGGGCTCAAAGCCAACCTTAAAAACTCTGGCATAGACACTGAGAACTGGGAAGCCCTGGCCCTTGAGCGCTCCAGCTGGAGGTCAGCTGTGACCAGCAGTGCTGCAGAATTTGAGGAGGCACGAGTGGAAGGTGAAAGAGAGAAACGTGCCAGGAGGAAGGCGCGTCAAGCCAACCCCGACCGGGACCGCCTTCCACCTGGAAACCAATGCCCCCACTGCGGAAGAAGATGCAGAGCAAGAATAGGGCTCCACAGCCACATACGGACCCACAAGGAAATCCATAATGGAAGACCATCTTATTCGTCCAACGAGGGATCGCCTAAGTAAGTAAGTAAGTAATAATTTCTGGACACAAAAAGGTGGGGAGGGGTTGCGCAGAAAATGCTGTTATTCAGGATTTGTTCTGCATAAAATTCACACTTGGTTGATTTACATGGAAAAGAATATGTTCTGAAAATAAGCCAGCATGGTCTGTGCAAAAATGAATGTTTCAGCATTGAAATATCTTCCACACAGAAAAGATTGTTCCCTGTACAGAAAACGTTGATTTCTGTGCAAAACAACCATGCACAAATGCTGTGCAGAATAACTCCCGAACTGTGAAGAATTCTATTAGTCTAGCATTCCTCTCAATACAGTTTCTGAATGTTTAAAAAAGCAATATTCTTTCTTTCTTTTTAGAAGAGTCCTCTATTTGGAGAGCTTCCAGAAGGCAAAGAGAACGAGATCAGACCAAGGATCTCATTCTCTTTGCCATACACCAATGTTTCTTCAGATATGTGATGTCCTCTCCATTTATGGATTCCATGATCCTTTGAAGCAAACCATAAGGCTGATGAAAATAAGTATGTCACCCCTGCAGTAACATGTTAACGTGAAATCATTAAAAACAAGTATATAGTGTGCTATCCTCATACACAGACTATCACCCCCTCTTTCTTCTCCCCATATTAGCCAATAATATGAAGGTAGAGTACAAAATGTCACAATGTGATGATAACACATCATTTATTTTCCCCTATGAAAATTTGTAGCTCTTAGTTTTGCTATTCAAAGAAGCAATTATGTGATTAGAGCCACTTTTAGTTCCGCTGGGTAAATAAGAATGAAAGGAGGATATTACAGATGACCTTCTCTTTTAACAGCTAATGCCAGTTTTGTCAAACTGTAATAATATGTTATCTTGTACTTTCTTCAGTATCTCATGATGGCGTGGATCTGAATAAGTCATAACATTGCAAATGTATTTAAATTGAATAGAAAAATCAGATAAGAGGAAAATTATTACATCAACACAAAGTTCTTCCATCAGTTTACCAACTATGTTATCAGTCCCTAGGCCAAAGATAGCAATTATTCAGCTCCCAATGATGTTGTTTGATTGCAACACCCAATATTCAGTACCAATGGCTATGTTGCCTAAGGTCGAGGGGATTTGCAATCCAGTCACATTTACAGGTCTGTATGATTCTAGCCCTGTTTTAGAAAGACCTTTTATTATTTTTAAAAAGTAATAAGGCTCAAAATGGTCATAAAGGACAGCCTTCTCCAATAATAGCCAAACTGAATATGAAAATTTCAAGACATAGGGCCTGCTAATGACCAAAGCTCTTGGGGATCTCCCATTCATAGTTGTTGCTGGGCTTTCAACTTGAATTTTCAACTTATGATGGCCCTAAACTGAATTTAACACAGAGTCCTTGGCAAGATTTCTTCAGAGGGAAGTTGCCTGATGGTGAGGGAACGTGAATTGCCCAAGACCAGATAGTGGGCTTCCGTGGTTGAACCATGAAAACCCAGGTCTCCATAGTTATATAGCCCAGCGTCAACACCAGACTGGCTCTCCTCCCATTCATAGTGCCACAATAGGCAAAGATGACATGATAACAACAAAACTGTATGGAAGCAATGATGAAGGTAATTGTGGTGGTTTACAAGAAATTTTCAACCTTTAATGAAACAGTACACCATGCATTGTTGTGAAAGAGTCTAGGTAAAGATAAAGGTAAAGGTTTTCCCCGGACATTAAGTCCAGTCTTGTCCGACTCTGGGGGTTGGTGCTCATCTCCATTTCTAAGTCGAAGAGCTGGCATTGTTTGTAGACACCTCCAAGGTCATGTGGCGAGCATGACTGCATGGAGCGCTGTTACCTTTCCACCGGAGCGGTACCTATTGATCTACTCACATTTGCATGTTTTCAAACTGCTAGGTTAGCAGAAGCTTGTTGGAGCTCAGCCTGTGATTGTGTTTCAGGATCAGAGTGCTTTGGATGTGGGGAGTGATGTCAATAAGTTTCAAGATGGCAATAGTTTGGTTAATGATATTGATGCAGAGAATGACCAGGAGATCCTTGTTCAAAGTGTAATATCCCATGAGAATGTCCCTGAAGGGTGTGGGGATGATGGTGTGCTCCCTGAATTGCTACCAGAGAGTTCCCATGATTTGGAGCTTGAAAACAGTTCAGCACCAGGTGCAGAAATTAATGATAGATAGACAGGAGGAGATTAGTCAAAACAGAAAAGCCAAACAGTGGCTTCGGCATTCTGCCAGCCTCTGAGAGAAAAAGATAAAAGATTATAAACTAAAGCGAAACCAATTTCTGAGTGCTTGGAACATAGCTAACAAGGAGATAAAAGTCCCAAGTACAAGATATGTAGTCAGATGAAGCATCGTTTGGAATCAAGTCAAGATCTCATCCTTGTTTCATGGAAGCCTATCTTGGAAGATTCACGTTTAAGTGCCTTTTGTTTCATGGTTTTGATTCTTGAGATTCTATGATTTTGTTTTCATGCCTTGGAGTCATGTTTCCTGGTTTCTTGGATTTCATTAGAGAAGTTTTGACTTTGTTTTCATGGACTTTGCTGGACTATTTTCCCTGGACTACTTTGTTCCTGGTTATCTTCTTACCAGGAACAAGCGCCTTTTACTTTACTGCTTTTTAATTATCTTCAATAAAATGATTGTTTTTCCTACTCAACGGTGTGGTGTTTAAAGTCAGAGGGCTTTTCCTGTTCTGGAGTGTAACAAAGCTGGGGCTAACAGCGGGAGCTCACGCTGCTCCCCGGATTCAAACCTGCGACCTTTTAGTCAACAAGTGCAGCAGCTCAGTGGTTTAACCCACTGCACCACCAGAGACTCCAAATGCCAAATGAAATGAAATTTCATGTCACCAGATGAAAGAGTCTACAAATGCAATTTTAAAGAACAGCCAGGTATTCACAAGTAGAAGTTTTTCCCGCCACACATGCACTCTCAAAGAGTGTGGCAGGATGTGTGTGGTGGGGTGTGCAGGCAGGCAGGCCCAGAGTGTGCCTGCAGCTGAGCACCTCTTACTCTAGAGTAAGAGGCACTCACCTGCAGGCACTGGCAGGTGCATGCACTTTCTGGGCCTGCCTGCACACTCCACCACACATGTACTGCCTACAGCTGAGCACCTCCAACTCTAGAGTCAAAGCAGCAAGTGCCAAGTAAGAAGAATCCATGCCAGGAAGAGGAGCCAGAGGGTGGGAAGCCCTTCGACATAATGGTCTGATTTTCAGGCCCCGAAATGAAAGACCCGAAAACAAGCTCCCAGTCTCGAGAGGCTTACAAACAATGGATCGGGGGCCCTAACGAAAGCCAGGAGACAAAATGGGACAAGTTCTATTTATTTATTTACGGTATTTCTATCCCGCCTTTCTCAGTCAGAAGACAACTCAAGGTGGTTTACAAATTGGCAGCAATCTGATGCCGCAACAGTCATAAAATACAGTTAAAAATTTAGCAGAAAATTATAAAAATCCATACAAAGAAACCATTAAAAACATATAATCACCAGTGTCTTCCTGTTAAACACATTTTCCAGTCTAGCTGTTCCATGTTCACTCTTTCATCATTCCATGTTTATCTATTACGCTGGTTTACCCCATAATAAATCCTATGGCATTTGTCAAAAGACGGGCTACTGTACAAAGTGTAGGCAAAAAACTGCTTTCACTGACCTGTTACCTATACCATTGTACACGTACATCCAAGTATTGATTCCCAGAATTTCTCCACGGAATGCCAAAAATAATAATAAAAAATAAAGCCAAAGCCACTTTTCCTTATATATTAACTATCTTTCTATGAAGTTAGAACTAATAGGGATGTATATAGTGGGCAACAGAGACATAAATCTTGAGTCATAGGAATCGATTTCTGGCTTGTTCTTTTATTTCCAGTAAATAACAACCTGGAGATCTTTTGTGGTGGCACTACATTTAAGTCTGCTAAGGGAAACTGGGTAGTGTTTTTTTGTCATTGATATGGTCAACAATGCCGCCACTCAGAAATCATTACACTCAACTTATTTCCTCTAGCGGAGTGGCGATGGCATCTAGTAGGATCAAAGGAAATTTACAGAAGGTCTCCCTCTGCAGTCACTCCATTCAATCATTTATATGATCAATAACCATTTTGTGCTGTACAGTAGCTCTGCACAAGGAGGATTTCTTTAAGAATAATCATTTTAAAGTGAACAGAGCTCCACATTTCCATTTGACTTTCAGGATACACAAAGACCTATACTAAGTAATCGTGATAACTTACTTTTTTACTATACAGTACAGAGCCTTTCATCCATGGATTCAATATCTACAGTTTCTTTTATTCACACTCCAAAAACTAAACAAACACACACATCCCAAAATATTTATGGGCCTCTCTAGGTACATTAGTGCAATTCTATCATATGCTTCTGCCCCAGGTATAGCCAAAATATAGAGCAGAGGTGTCAAACTTGTGGCTATTCATATGTATGGTAATACAACCCTCAGAAGCCCTAGCCATCCTGTCCAGTGGCCAGGAATTCTGGGAACTGAAGTCCACAAGTCTGTCACCATCCAAATCAAGGGTCTTCTATTATTCGCAAGTTCAGGCTCAAGGGACTGTATGGAATCTCAGAAATTATATATATATCATATCATATATCAGAAGCAAACCAAGGGTACAATTTTAATGTATTTACAAAACACAAAGTTTAAAAACTTGGCATTATATTAAATGTCCTTTGACCAGTAGTTGGCCACTTGGAGCACCTCTGGTGTTGCTATATATATCTATGAAACCAGTAGCATTTTAATTGGCTCCCTTCAGAATCTGCAAATGTGGGCAATAGTGACTAGCAATGATGCACAACATACGTCACCTTTGCATTAAGGAAAAGCAAACTCTTATTAGATTAGTATTGTAAAAACATAGCCACTAAAAACTAAAAATGCCATGTTAGCTAATCCTTACTATGACAATAATGATTGCAAACAGAATTTCCTTATAGATTTTGGATGGTTCTTTCCAAACAGAAGGGCTTGGCAAGGGTGAACTAAAAGGATTTTTAAAAATTCAATCTTAAGTAGATGATGTCCCCATGTTCTGGGCTAAACAGCTAAAGGTCATAAAAAATTAACTTATCTTGCCGAATGAAGCCATTTTAATGCACTCTAAGTTACAAAAGAATCGCAGCTGGAACCTTTAGGCCAATGGCCTACTATATTTTTCTCTCATTAGTAAGGACAGCAAATATCTACATTTGGATTTTACCACTACAATTGTCTCCGATTCATTATTCTTCATGATTAAATAGGAGAGTGCAGCGCCAGCTGGGCAAGAATATTCCGTCCTTATTTCATTGAGTCACTTTGCAGCTAAAATTGTTATGTGGTATGTAAAGAGCAAAAAATAGAGCTCTTATCTTGAGCAATTCCACTGGGCAGAAGGGAAGGATGCAAGCTGGCTTCATGCCATTGGGCTAGATTAACCTTAGCCTAAATATGCTATAGTAGAATCCCAGGCAAATAACACCCAGGCAAAGTTCTTTTACCCAAGGACTTCTTTTGCTGCAAACATCAGGGTCTGACATTCATGACCCTAATCCTGTTGGTGTCTAGGTATCATGACCCTAATCCTGTTGGTCCATTTGGTTCAAGGTTGCAGATATAGAGCTCTTGATGTGATCCCATTGTGCATTCCATGCACAGAGGCTATGCAACATCACAATTCAGTAGCAAGGCAGGGTTGTGTAATTGCTGCAGAACTCCATAAGCATAAATGTATACTATGTCCTTAACGTAGCTCATACCTTATACCAAGGTGGGCAAAATAATAATGATGATGATTATGATGATGATGATGTCCAACCTGTGATCCAATATAACAGCCAGCATAGTGATCTTGTTTGCTGTGTACTAATCTTGTTGTGTTTCAAATAATAATAATAATAATAATTATTATTATTATTATTATTATTATTATTATTATTTATATCCCGCCACCATCTCCCCAAAGGTACTCAGGGTGGCTTACAAAGCACTCCAGGGTGTATATATAACATAGAACAGGTAAAAACAGTATAAAACAAGTCACCTAAAATTATAACAACAACCCGCCATCAACAAATGTAGCATAAAATCAAATATACCATATATACATATACACATACATTCATATACATATACACACGCACACATACATACATACAGACAGACATACAAACATATATATATGCAAGCAGACACAAGTATACACACATACACACCTACACATATGCATATACACATACATACACATATATATACACACATACACATATATATATACACACAAACACACATATATACACATGTACACAAATATAGACACGCACATAAACACATATATACCCACACAAAATACATATACACAAACTGGGCCACAGCAACGCATGGCAAGGGATGGCTAGTATTATATAAACTCAGGCTTTGTGTAAAAGGTGTATATGAAACATAAATGTGTTTAGAGTTGGATATCATCTCCAAGATCTCATTATGGATGCATTTTTCACTATTGGCTATTCTGACTTGAGCTCATGGGAACTGCAGTCCATCAACATCTGCTCAGACCTGGTTTGCTTAATGCATAAATGGCAATATATCAGGAGAGCAATCTAGCCCAGGCATGGCAAACTTGGCCCCTCCCGGTGTTTTGGACTTCAACTCCCACAATTCCTAACAACCAATAGGTTGTTAGGAATTGTGAGAGTTGAGGTCCAAAACACTTGGAGGGGCCAAGTTTGCCCATGCCTGATCTAGCCCAAGGTTCCAGTACATACAATGGAAAATGTGCAGAAAATCTGTGGAAAATGTGTAATTGTACAGAAATCAAACAAAAACAACACCATGCTACTCCATCACTTTACCCACATAAGAAAACCTATGTGTGTGTGTGTGTGTGCAGGAATATATATATATATCTGAATCACAAGGAAAGACTTGCAGCCTCTTTGCGTAAGAATTATTTCTTAGGTAATTCTAAAGATATTCCACATAATTTGCTACCATATGAATTGAGCTTTTCTTTGTGTTACAAAACTTATTTCCTTTTAAATCTAGGAACAGATGTACAATCTGGAAACCAGCCAGTTCTACCATTATTTTAGAAAATTGTTCTTCCCTTGCAAATGGTTCTGGAAAGGATTCATGTAAGTATGACTCATAGTATTTTTAAATGATGTTTTGCTCTGTGTAAGGAATTCATTAACTAACCCCACGTAGTATTGTCTAGGATGGGTTTTTGCATATTCTTATGCATTATGTTAATGTGGTTGCAGCTGGATGTCAGATATGGGAGTGCAGTTTGCAAGATAAACATTTTCACCACGGCACCTCTGTCTGGGTAATGCATGAGATCTCACGAATGTCCCCATCAGTTTCAATGGACAAGGTGAATGAAACTTTCATTTTCTTCTGTATTCTCCTCCTTAAATAGAAAAGTGTGCCTGGAAGAGTTATATGTATGTTTGGCCCTGCACATTCCCTTGAAAATAGGAAAACTGTATGGGGAAAACCCATCACTTTTTAAATCTGAAATACCTCTTTGGGAATCTCTAGGTCAGGGGTACTCAAACTTTTTCAGCTGCTGAGCCCTTTTTGAAGCAAAAGTTTCTTGTTGAGCCCCAAGAAATGTTATTATGTTATATTATGTTATATTATATTGTAATGTAATGTAATGTAATATATTATTATATTATATATTGGCCCCCAGGTGGTGCATAGAATCATAGAATCATAGAATCAAAGAGTTGGAAGAGACCTCATGGGCCATCCAGTCCAACCCCCTGCCAAGAAGCAGGAATATTGCATTCAAATCACCCCTGACAAATGGCCATCCAGCCTCTGCTTAAAAGCTTCCAAAGAAGGAGCCTCCACCACACTCCAGGGCAGAGAGTTCCACTGCTGAACGGCTCTCACAGTCAGGAAGTTCTTCCTAATGTTCAGATGGAATCTCCTCTCTTGTAGTTTGAAGCCATTGTTCCGCGTCCTAGTCTCCAAGGAAGCAGAAAACAAGCTTGCTCCCTCCTCCCTGTGGCTTCCTCTCACATATTTATACATGGCTATCATATCTCCTCTCAGCCTTCTCTTCTTCAGGCTAAACATGCCCAGTTGTTTACCTGGAGGCACCTGGAGGGCCAAAGTTTGCCCATGCCTGATCTACAGAGATGCTTGCAGAAACACCTCAGCAAGCAAGAGTCCAAAAGTAGCAGGCAAAAACCCGGAACCTCAATCAGTGGTTGACACCAGATGAGACACTCCCACTCCTGGGCACACAGAAGACTGGGCAACCTGGAAGGCGCTGAACATTGTGCTCTGGAACCACGAGATGCAGAGCCAATCTGAAGAAATGGGGCCACAAAGTGGAGTCCACAACAAACAAGTGTGGGGAAGAGAAAACCACAGACCACTGAATACAATGCAGTCTGAGCCCTGCCACATGCAGAATAAAGGAGCTTCTTACAGTGACACCAGAGGCACTTGAAGGGGACAGCTTCTGATCAAAGAAAATTTAGTATAATGTATTATTTATTTATTTATTTATCTCTCCATAGAGACTCAAATTGGCTCACAATCAAAAACGTTACCACTTAAAATATACAAATATACAATAATAAAACAATATATCGTTATATATTAGTAATAATTATATTAATTATATTTAATATATTAGTATTACGATATTACAATATAATATATACAATCTATTATAAAGTCTTACTTTACTTTTTACTTCAATATTAGTATCAAGTCAATACAGAATTAATGGTATAGTACAATATTAGCTAGGCCTGTTTTTAATAGTAACTCTCAAACAACCAGAAACTACATTTGCCAGTTCCCATGGGTGCTACTTAACTGAAACTTAAATCCAATTGATAATCCTAACTGGAGTAGTGAACCGAATCAATGGAAATTTGGTAACATTTCTTTCAAGACTATGATAACAGCTCGAAAACACTACTTATTGGGCATCTACATCTAAGGATGTGCATTGCCCTTCCCTTGTAGGCCTTAATGACATGTATGAGAAATGGAGATTAAAACTTTCAGTTCTTAGGAAATTAAAGCTTGATCAAAGATTCCTCTCCACAATACATTCCATGGAGATCAGCACCATGTCAAATCCTTATTGTCATCATTGTGATTAAGAGAGGACATGAAGGGTGACCCTCCAGTCTTGATTGAATCTTAATAAATAATGAGGGTGCCTGTTCTAATCAAAAAGGGGGGAAATTGTAACCTTAAGAGGCAATATTTTAAAAATTCAAGCTTCTCTTGGAAAAAAGGCTCAACTGTAAATCTTTTCTCATGCGAGCAATACAAAGTAGAAAATGTAAAATCTCCACTTCATTATAAGGTTTTGATTTCCTCAATGTTTCAAATACAACAAACCAAAAATTTCCAAATCTGGAATTCTAATATGCCAAAGCAGAACATAAAAGTTACTTTTTAAATTAATTAGTTAATTGATTTGGTTATTGTTTCAAAAGTTGGAAGAAAAGATAGCTACTCATGGTGAGATGCCGAGATCTACTATGGGAGATTATCTTCTTGAGAAAAAAAATGGGTTTTTCATACATTCTTTGTGTTATGCTGCCTTTAATAAAATGCCCCATGCTGTTCTAAATCAGTGGTTCCCAACTTTTTTTTTTGACCAGGGACCACTCTGACCAGGGACCACTCTCCAACTTTAGTACCAAACAGGTTACGAATCAGTTTTTGGTCAACTTTAGATTTGGTTTGGTTATTTGGGGGTGCTGATTCAGAAAACTGCATTGAATAGACCACATTGGCTCTAGTTTCTAATGCACAACATATGCCATCCAGGAGCTACCATCTGCTCACCCACAGAAAACTATATATAACAATCTATAGCAAAACTTGGCTTTTCTGATGTGCCCATTTCTGTCTGTTCCATCTACAGAGTCATCCTCATGATGCACTTTCTCCCCGCCCTTAATGAAGTCCTAACCCCACTGTTCATCCTTTTGAGCTCCTCCCTCAAAATACACTTTTCCACTCCTATCTCATCCAGGGTTTTATCATTTTATCTTGTGCATTTGGCCTGCCCATTGTGATTTATTTTCCACTATGTTATTTGGCACTGCTTATTCTATTCTGTTACTTTATATGGTGACGTAATTTTTTTGTTGCTTTGTATTTTATTTTGTTGTATTGTATTTTCAGGCTTGGCCTCATGTTAGCCACCCCGAGTTCCCTTTGGGGAGATGGTGGCAGGGTATAAAAGATTATTATTATTATTATTATTATTATTATTATTATTATTATTCATTTTATCCAATGCAATTTTCTGAATCAGCTTCCCAAATAACCCCAGGAACAGGCCTAAAAATGAAAACACCAAGGCACCCCACTTCCGGGAGCCACATGGCTTGTTGTCATGCCTTTCGTGGGTAGTCAGCCTCTTCTATCCCAACATCCCCATTGCCTTGGCACTATAAGAGGATTTAGCAAGACCAGTTACTCTAATTGCAACAATGTAGTAACTGTGAGGCCATGGACTATATTTTAGTTCTTGGAGACCACTGGTGGTCCATGGACCACTAGTTGGGAACCAGTGTTCTAAATAAACACTATGCATAAATTGATCTCATGTATAAGTTGAGGGCAGATTTGGAGCACAAAATTATGGATTTTAGTATGATGTATGGATAAGTCAAGGGTTATTCCTTAGACCAGAGAAAGCAACAGGGTTGCCTCTAAGGACCAGCCACTCCTGGCCATCGCCACCACCACTTTTCCACCTAGACAAGAAGTCCATAAGTGGAGCAAAGAGTGGAGAGGGGCTCAGTGTTTCTTTTAGGTTCTCCAGGCAAGGACTAAGCACTCACCTTTTGATACTCCACTCAGAGAAGCAGGTGGTTCCTTTTTGCTGTGAGTTAAGATGTGGCACTTACACTGACTCATGAAAAGGTCTACCCAGTTTTGGGGGGGGGGGGGAATTGACTAAAATTCTAGACTGATACAGGAATATGTATAGTATGCTAAATGATAAATATATGAACACAATGGTTGGAATTCTGCTGGTGTGTTATGAATGTAGGTGGCATTTTAACTTCACCCACAGAGCTAGCTGGCCATTTTGTCCAATGCAGACATCTTCATGTAATTAAAGTTTACAAATGCTGAGATGTGTCATGAAAGAAACAGATGCAAATGCTGAATCAGAGGCACATATGCATTCAGATGTGCATTTGGTATGCATTTGGTTACACAATGTTGCAATTCAAGACAAGGGCATACCCACAATTAATGTATGATGCCACCTTCAGAGAATCCTGGCTGATGTAGGGTCATAGCCACTCTGTCCTACATACATTGAGTCTTGTGGTCTTTCTCAAACCTATGGTTTCTCAAAAATTATCTGACATGTGGAAGTGGCAGAGATTTTTCCTCAATGCTTCAGGGGCTGACACAGTTGTTGGGCCCAATGATTTCATCTGTTTCTTTCTCTCCTGGCCATTTGACCCAGACCAGCAGGCAACAGCTTGCGGACCAGCACCAGTCTAAGGCCCATTGCTTTGAGTAAAAAATAGTTGAAATGTTATCCCTAGAAAAATGGAAATATTATCTTACAGCAGTCAGGTATTTGACATTTATAATTGTGCAAAATATGGGAATATCAACAGAGGGAGCATGAACATCCCAGTCATATACTGGCATTGAATTCACTCCATGGTGAATGATCACATTGCAATCATATTTAGAGCTTGGAGTGGTGAGATTCTTTCATATCCCTAGATGAAAAGTTACTGTTGAAAAGTTTCTTTTGACATTGGGATGCTCTGGACTACAATCCAAGCATTTGTATGGGACAGCCAACCACTTCTGAGCAAAACTACTTAATCTTTTTGATGCACTTTTCCTGGCAGAATCCACTGTGGCTGGTGTGGAATTCCCTCAATCTGCTTCTCTTCTACATTCTTCGATGGGCCCTTGTATATTCCTGAGGTGTTTACAGCAGAAACAATTCGCTCAGCACCCCTTAAGAGAGACACCAGTGTATAAATAGTACTGGTGGGCACTGGGTAGGTTCCCCCCTCCCCAAAGAATACAAGAAGGTCAAGGAAAACATTTTCCTTTGAAATGAAAAAGGAGGCCAAAACAAGAATTTTAATAACAGACTTGACACGAGAGCAGCGTAATACCGGCATGAATTACACTTGGTACTAAGCTTTTATTGGCAGCCTCAGATTGCTTTGTTCCTGTCCCTGACATAATATTCAAGGCAGGGTTTATGTTTGCCCAGGACTGGATGGCTGTTCGCTGGAGTCCATGCAAATCAAACACTTGATTTATGCACCGTTCCATTGGAGGGTGTAACATTAAATTTAATTTTGTAAGGGATGCCTGAGGTTCCACTATGCCCAGGGCTGACATTGTGAACTAGGCAGAGAGGTGCAGAGGAATTCATTACTGTTTCCAATATGCGAAAATGCTGCATTTGAATGAAACATTTGTCTCTTGTCAGAAGGGAGTAATGTCTGTGCTTTGTGTGCAGACACCCACGCAGAACTAACTTTTCCCATCTCTGCTTTGGCTTTATTGCCAATTCAGCAAACTGGGGTCCAGGGTTTGGGGTCTAACCTTTGAAAGAGAAGGAAAATCAGGAAAGGGGTGCATAATCTTAGTAAGAGTGTTCTGGAACTCAAGATACTGCTCCCCAGGATTATTGTCACGGGATGTTGCCTTGTACCAAGTCAAAACTATTGGGCTCTCTAACACATTTTTTGTTGCTGAGTTATAAATTCAATTTCCTAATTGATTCTACCATAAAAACATGGGAAAAGTTTATTAAACTGCAAAAACTATGTGTTTTGCAGGACATCCTGCAACACACTTTTCCATAGTTTTTCAATGAATATCTCAATGAATAGAGTCTCAATGAATTTTTAATGAATTTAGTCTCAACCAATTCAACATAGTTTGTGGCAGCCACAAAACAAAGTTTCTGGAGTATAACAACTACTTTCAAAGTAAGTACTGCACAATTAAACAGGAAATAACATTTTCAAATTAGGAACGGATTTTTTTTCAAATATTGTCACATTGTGTATACTATTTATAGTAGGGCCAATAAACCTGTGCTCCCACATTGGAAGATGCTGGGCTCCATCTCTCGTTGACTCTAGCTATCAAGTGTTGTGGGGGTTCAGCAAGGGGTTGGGGATTTCTCAGAGGATGGGGGGGGGGTGATGGGTTTCAATCTGAGGAGTCTCTATGTGATTGGGAGAATTGCAGCCCTTAGATCAGAGAGAATTGCAGGCAGTTGAAGGTGAGACAGAAGATGTTTTGGATTCCAATATTCATTCCTTAGCAACAGGGGAAAGAGAAAATGGTGAAAGGTCCATTTCTCTTGGAAACTGACCTTCAGCCAGTGTGGAGTTTTCCCGGGATATCATCTTAGGTCTCCAGATGGAGGGAGTGAAAGATAGATTAATTAGGCGTTTGTAGATATTCCATGAGAAGTCCTTGAAACCCAAATGTGTTTGGCATGATCTTATGGCCTTTTGGCCAAATTTAAGCTTGGGCTTAAATTTAGTGGTGTTTACTTGGTGTCTCTTAGAGGAGACAACGTTGCCAAAAGATTCGAGTTCCTGTCTCAGCTCTCAAGTTCATTATTCAAGTTTCCTGTGTTTGCCTATGTTCCTGAAAGAGTTTACTTTGGAAAAGGTTCCTGTTTTCATGATCATGGATTTCTACCTGTGATTAATAATAATAATAATAATAATAATAATAATAATAATAAACTTTATTTGTACCCCGCCACCATCTCCCCAAAGGGGACTTGGAGCGGCTTACATGGGGCCAAGCTCAAACAAAAATTACAATATAACAATACAAATTGCAATCAAATAAACAACATAACAGTAAAATATAAAACATCAAAGCATAAAAAACAATATGCACAAAACATAGGAACTAAGCATAACGACAGACAGACAAAGGGCGGTCCACATGTACATAAAATGATTTTGACTCCCTTGTCTTCATGTACTTTGCCATTTTTGAACTATTGCTCTTTTGTATATGGACTGCTGCTATTTTGTAGTTCCTCTTCTACTGCTCTTTTGGAAAATGCCCCCTTTTCCCTTAGTACATGCTTTTCTTAATAAAATGCTGTAGTTGGTACTACTGGACTCTGGTGTGGTGCTGCATGAAAAAGTGTCCCAAGGGTAGAGTGCAACACCAAGACCAATGCTTAGTGATGGAGTTGTCTTTTCTGGAAGATCTTCAGCACAGGCTGAATGGCCATCTGTTGGAGCACTTTGATTGTGTGGTGCTGCATGGTAAGGAATGGCTTCAGTGGCCACTGAATGACCACTGAATGGCTTCAGAGGTCTCTTCCAATTCTTATGACTCTATGATGTCCCACATCAGGAGGTCCTCCATCTTTGAGCCTATGTCTATAAGAAGCATCTGTCCAATGGGTTGTTGTAGGTTTTTTTGGGGCTATATGGTCATGTTCTAGAGGCATTCTCTCCTGACGTTTCGCCTGCATCTGTCCAATGTCCATCTTAGCTTTGCAGAGATGTGTCTCAGTCTTCAACCAGAAGAGGTTGTTCCCAACTCTTGTTACCTGAGGTCTTTCGAACTAGAGATAGCTCATCTATATTGTAGTTGTAATATGACAAAGCTGAGAATAACTTGGAATATCATGACTGTGAAGATAAAGAGAGCTTGAGCAAAGAAGGCAATGCATAAAGCTGAGGATACAAGATGATGGAATGTCAAGCAGAGGAATTAAAGTGGTAATGAGGAATGTAGGAACTGAGGGAAAAAGCTGAACACGTAGGAGGCCGATGCTAATGTAAATTTGTCTAACTGTGGTGCTCCTTGAACGTTGATTAAAGTTATATGATGTCACTACTCTATTTCCAAGTCCTAATTACAGTAGAAAGCAGGTCTGAAACATTGAATGGATTAATGTATTGAACTGCTTTAAAATGCTGCTGATTAACTGGACAGCAGATACATTGATTTTTATAAATATGTATTAGGAATATTTATGAAACATATACTTATACTTACAAAAAACTTCACATGGCTAACACCATCTTAAACATTGAATAGAATCTTATGAACAAAATATTCTCATTTTGT
The DNA here is from genome assembly GCF_025583915.1 of Anolis sagrei ordinatus. Taxonomy (NCBI): domain Eukaryota; kingdom Metazoa; phylum Chordata; class Lepidosauria; order Squamata; family Anolidae; genus Anolis; species Anolis sagrei. The sequence goes on from NW_026847549.1 coordinate 189,090,332, forward strand.
GAGCTGTTGTTTTTGTCATACATAAATGTACATAGTATATGTATGCATATAATGCATCTGGCCCAGCCTACCTGTCCAAACTTATCTCCCTTTATGATCTACCTTGGAGGCTAAGCTCGTCCAGGGAGGCTCTGCTCTCAGTCCCACCTCCTTTGCAGGTGCAACTAGTGGGGATGAGAGACAGGGCCTTCTCAGTGGTGGCCCCTCATCTATGGAACTCCCTAGCAAAATTAGATCAGCCCACTCCTTCCTCGCCTTCAGGAAAAGACATGACATGGATTTGGGAACAAGCTTTTGAACAGTAAGTGGAGCAGTGCAATAAGTGACAATGAATTAATGTGATTGACAAATGGAACAGCCGTGGATTATGATTTGGATTGTGTGATTTTAATTGATGTTTTAATAACTGATGTTTTAACTTCTTGGATTTTAATTGTAATAGTTTATTTTATGGACATATATGTGTATGGCATCTTATTGTTGCCTGCTGTATTTATTTATTTATTTATTTATTTACAGCTTTTATATTCCGCCCTTCTCACCCCGCAGGGGACTCAGGGCGGATTACAATGTACACACATATGGCAAACATTCAATGCCAATTAGACATACAACATATATAGACATACACAGAGGCTATTTAACATGTTCTGGCCGCCAGGGGAGCTGTCGCTTTCATTGTCCATCTGCGACACTGATGAAGTACTTCCGCATTCCCCACATGCTTTGCTGGAGTGCTTTTTGCTAGAGTCTTTTTATAGCCTCATAAATTAGTTCATTAGCCTCCTCACACATAGGTGGTACCTAATTTTCCTACTTGACAGATGCAACTGTCTTTTGGGTTGCAAAGGTTGACAACAAGCTACACAAAATTGGCCGGAAGCTCACTCCGACCCGGGCTGGCTTCGAACTCATGACCTTCTGGTCAGAGTGATCTTAATGCAGCTGACACTCAGCCAGCTGCGCCACAAACCCGGTGTAAGGACACCCTGAGTCCCCTTCGTGGTGAGAAGGGCAGGGTACAAATGTGGTAAATAAATAATCAATTAATTAAACTGAAACAATTTATTGAGTAAATTTAATCATATGACTGCTGATAGCACATTGTTTGCATTTAGCATTAATTTTGTCTCCAAACAGTCTTCAAGATAAGACCAATATAATACCACAATGCAGTAGCCAAGCTGAACAGGTCAGTAAGAATTTCATTCAGTGACACAAATGGGGGAGTCTTGCAAAATCCCAAGGTCAAAGCCTATATCCGAAACAAATTCTTGGGTTTCCATTGACATGGCTACGCTCAGATATTTCTGTCATCAAACCCATTCTCTAGCAAAGATCATTGATTTCTATGGTCTTGGAATGTCTTGTCATTAAATAGTACATGGTCTGTGAGTTCAAGCTGCTCCCCCTACCAAAGGCTCCAAGTGGACTTGAAATATAGAGCTTTTAAAAACATTTTTTGAAAAATGCTGCTTCTTCAAGTCTATTGATTTCCTTATTGAAATCAATATTTATATAATGAGGTTTGAAGCAATTCTGATCCATGTCGACGCAGTGAATTCAAAGGCCATGTGGATGTGGGGGTGGGATACTATGTTAATGGAAGTGTAAAAGGTCTATAATAGACCTGGAGCAGTCAGATGATTCAAAGTCAAGGATGTTCTGGTACCTTTAATGTTGACCCCAGGACCCTTTGAATTTTAAAAAGGCTGCGGGGTATTTGATCACACAATCACTAAAGCTTTGAGCAATCTGACACTATACTACTGTTTCATGCCAGGAAATCCCCTGTTTTGTTTTGTTTCTTTAGTATTCCTCTTTATTTACTGTCCTGATTTAGAGTTTTTTAAAATTCTGGTGGCCAGATTTTGTTTATTTTCATGGTTTCCTCCTTTCTGTTGAAATTGTCCACATGCTTATGGATTTCAATGGCTTCCCTGTGTCGTCTAACATGAAACAATCAGGGCCAGCTAACACTTCCCAACAAAGGATTTCCCCAGGCAGGAAGCAGCCAGGCTTTGAAGCTACAAAGCCATTCAATGCTTTTTATTGTTTTATCCCACTCCCACCCTCACCTCCTTGTGCATACAATTTGTTTTATCCCACCCCCACCCTCACCTCCTTGTACATGCAATTTATACATCAAACTACAGAAGTTACATTTGAAATATCAATCTCAGTCTTAAGTGATACCTATCTATCTACTCACATTTTTTTCTAATTTCAATGGTAATCAAAGTGGCCAGTTGTAACATCTGCACTTGTCTCATCTCCTGTTTGTGTGGTTGGCAAGCTTCCTTGGAGCGTCTCTTTGCCTTTTCCTACCAAAGCTGTGCCTATTTATCTACTCACATTTTTTTTCTAATTTCAATGGTAATCAAAGTGGCCAGTTGCAGTATTTGCACTTGTCTCAAGCAGACAAGAGTTCTTTCTCCCACCCTGGACAATTTCACAGATATATAAACCTCACTTGCCTAGTTTCTAACACTCACAACCTCCGAGGATGCCTGCCTCAGATGTAGGCAAAATGTTAGGAGAGAATGCTGCAAAAACATGGCCATACAGCCAGGAAAATTCACAGCAACCCAGAATAGAGATCTGTTTTAAAAAGAGATTTTGGAAGAGAGCTTAGAAAATTATATACCTGGGGGATTCTGGACATAGTAGTTCTAATTGGGTAGCCCCAATTACCCATTGAATAAATTGAATTTACTTATTTATCATGAAATAATTTATTCAATTGGTCTACTGAAGTAGATTCTACCAATGCGCCAGACAAAGTAACTTTTCCAAACTCTGGAAATGGAACCCCCAGGTCCAGAGGGAGTTAAAAAAGAGGAGAGTTTTCTTGTTAATATGGGAAGTTTTGATTAACGTACTTATGCAAAAAAAAAAAATCAACATTTTCACCCATCCTCACTGAAAAAATGCTCAAACATCAGTGGATATGTGTATCACCCAGGTGCACCCACTCCCCTTCCCTTCCGCTCTTCCTTAAAAGAAAATAACTTCCAGTATGGGTCAATCTTTTAAAATTAAGACAGCCAAGAGACAAAATGTCCCAGAGTGCACTTACATTTTCCTGAGTGGCTCAGGAGAGTAGGCATCGGTCTTTAATCCCAAGATCCATTTATAAAGGCTCGAATCCATACATATGTACAAATGATGAATTAAGTGGATCAATTTTACCTTATGTGTATTCATCACCATACCATTCATTAGCTGAACAAAGAAAATAGCTTCAACATTTCAGATCAAGAGTCTATCAGGGTTTGGCAAGACAAAAGGCTCCCGCTTGAAGTGCATTAGGCTGCTCCAAGGGAGTCTATACTCCAGACTGACCTTGATAACCTCCTTTGAAAGTTTTTTTTTTTTACTTCTCTGGTGGTTTGCAATACTTTGCAACAAAAATACCCATTGATGAGTTTTCCAATACTAATCTGTACTCTCTAACCCAAACTGTGCTCCTCCAGGTGTTTGGGACTTCAGTTCCCAGAAATCCCAATCAGCTTCCCACCTGTTAGGAATTGTAGGAGCTGAAGTCCAAAAAATCTGGAGGAACACAATTTGAGAAACTCTGCTCTAACCTATTTATTTGTCGGTTCTTGTGGGGTTCTAGAGGCATTTTCTCCTGACGTTTTGCCTGCATCTATGGCAAGCATCCTCAGTGGTAGTGAGGTCTGTGGGAATTAGGAAAATGGGTTTATATATCTGTGGAATGACTGGGGTGGGGCCAAGAGCTCTTGTCTGCTGGAGCTAGGTGTGAATGTTTCAACTGACCACCTTCATTAGCATTTGAAGGCCTGGCTGAGCCTGGGAGAATCTTTTGTTGAGAGGTGTTAAGCTGTGCTTGGTTGCTTCCTCTCTGCTGTTTTGCTGTTGTAATTTTAGAGTTTTTTAATACTGGTAGCCAGATTTTGTTCATTTTCATGGTTTTCTCCTTTCTGTTGAAATTGTCCACATGCTTGTGGATTTCAATGGCTTCTCTGTGTAGTCTGACATGGTGGTTGTTGGTGTGGTCCAGCATTTCTGTGTTCTTAAATAATATGCTGTGCCCAGGTTGGTTCATCGGGTGCTCTGCTATGGCTGATTTCTCTGGTTGGAGTAGTTTGCAGTGCCTTTCATGTTCCTTGATTTGTGTTTGGGCAAAGCTGCATTTGGTGGTCCCTATGTAGACTTCTCCACAGCTGCATGGTATACTGTAGACTCCTGCAGAAGTGAGAGGACATTTGTCCTTATGGATATTCATGGCATCTGTAGAATCTCCCTCCAGAACCACATTTAGAATGACTTGAATGTTTTCCTGTCCTTTCTTCCCTGTCCAGCTTTGACATCCATCCACAGAAACTGTAAATTGTATGAAATGAGTGATCCTGTCTTTGGTTACCTACTAATAATACCTATCTGTATACACATCTGTGAATATGTGAAACCATGGACAATAGCAAGCCATATTGGAGTGAAGGACTCCATGTTAGGGGTGAATTAATGGTTCTGGGCTTGATTTCAAACTTCAGAGAAGCTGGGTTGTTGTAGGTTTTTTCAGGCTATATGGCCATGTTTTAGAGGCATTCTCTCCTGACATTTCGCCTGCATCTATGGCAAGCATCCTCAGAGGTAGTGAGGTCTGTTGGAACTAAGAAAAGGGGTTTATATATCTGTGGAAAGACCAGGGTGGGACAAAGGACTCTTGTCTGCTGGAGCTAGGTGTGAATGTTTCAACTGATCACCTTGATTAGCATTCGATAGCCTGGCAAACACAATAGCCCAAACACAAATCAAGGAACATGAAAGGCACTGCAGACTACTTCAACCAGAGAAGTCAGCCATAGCAGAGCACCTGATGAACCAACCTGGACACAGCATATTATTTGAGAACACAGAAATGCTGGACCACTCTCACAACCACCATGTCAGACTACACAGAGAAGCCATTGAAATACACAAACATGTGGACAATTTCAACAGAAAGGAGGAAACCATGAAGATGAACAAAATCTGGCTACCAGTATTAAAAAACTCTAAAATTTAAACAGCAAAACAGCAGAGGGAAAACAATCAGGGATGTCTAATCACCTCTCAACAAAAGATTGCTCAAGGCACTGCCAGGCTATCAAATGCTAATCAAGGTGATCAGTTGAAACATTCACACCTAGCTCCAGCAGACAAGAGTCCTTTGTCCTACCCTGGTCTTTCCACAGATATATAAACCCTTTTTCCTAGTTCCAACAGACCTCACTACCTCTGAGGATGCTTGCCATAGATTCAGGTGAAACGTCAGGAGAGAATGCCTCTAGAACATGGCCATATAGCCCGAAAAAACCTACAACAATCCAGTGATTCTGGACATGAAAGCCTTCGACAATACATTCAGAGAAGCTGTCCAATGTGCTGAAACCATTTGTGGGCTAGGATTCAGACCTTGAGTAGCTTTGAAGTCTGAAATAAAATCGAGACACATGCACCATACCCTTGGCATGCAACTAGCTGCTTCTGTGATCAAATATCTCCCACAGACTGATACTCAGATCTCCATGTTATGGTTCTCTGTGACAATGATCATGCCAGAGTTCCTATTCTGCACCACATTTAAATTCCGGTAACCAGATCCATTCATGCTCAGGGCTTAAAGTGAGGGTCAAGCTACCTTTTATTACAAGCATCTATGGCTTCTAGAGGATTTGGTGAAAAGTTAGTGCTGGTGCCATAAGGTTATGTCACAAGGAAGGGTAATTGCTCCAATCAATAACAGCAGAACTATGGTCAATTGGTACTTCATTGGGGTCCATAAGTCAGAAAGACCAGGGAGGGGCCAGTGGCTGTGAATGGTTCCAATATCAGAAAAGGCAGTGAAGCTATCCTGAGGTTTAATAATAATAATAATAATAATAATAATAATAATAATAATGCACATTATTATATTCCACCCTTCTCCCCTAGGGGACTCAGAATGGATTACAGCATTTACATACATAGGCAAACATTCAATCATATATAATGAGACACACAAACAAAGGCAGAGGCTTCTCCTTTCATTACTGGCTTCTGAATGCGGTGCTCATCTCTGGCTCTGGGGAGGTGCTTTCCTCCGTTTTTCAAGCCAAGGATCCTGCATTGTCATCTCCTGATTGTGTGGCTGGCAAGATTGCTTGGAACGTCTCTTTGCCTTTTCCCACTAAAGTGGTATCTATTTATCTACTCACATTTTCATGTTTTTAAACTATTAGGTTGGCAGGAACTGGAGCTGACAGACGGGAGCTCACCCCATCTCATGGATCAAACTGCCAACCTTCAGGTTAGCAGTTCAGCAGCACAGGGGTTTAACCCATTGCACCACTGTGGCTCCTTCACTCTGAACCTTTATGGAACTATCCACAGTGCTGAACCTATTTGGAAAAATAGCTCAAGAACTAGACATCAGCTATGGAAGTTCCAATGCTATAGGCAGGAGTTTGTCTGAAAATTAATCTTTTTAAAGCCTCCCCCCCCCCCCCAAAAAAAAAAAATCAGTAGAAGGATTCAATCTAGCTACTTAACACTGTTCTTCTAAGAGATCCACATACCAAGAAGTAAAAATAAATTCCTGATTGCCAAATGCTTTTCATTTCCTTTTCATGTTTTAATTGCATTACATAAACTTAAACCATGTTCTTAGTTTCTGATTATTATGCATGCTGAATTTTGGCATAGTGCTTAGCAGGAAGAGGCAGTAAATCTCTGCAGTTGAATCATGGTTAAATGCACATAATAATACAGATTAGAATAAAACCTGAGAGGTTTCGATATTGCATTAAAATGTAAGGCAGGGCCTTCTAAATGTTGTTGGAATAAGGAATGCTGAATGTTGAAATTCAGCAAAGTCTGGATGGATGCATGATTCCCACTGAGGGATTCTTGGCATTTTATTCTTGCCTCTTTCAGTGTTGATTGCAACATGGCTGTGGTGGCCAGAAAGTGAAGCATAGGTGTTAAACAGAAAGTGGCTGGTGACTTCTTCTAAATATAATACAACCAACCTGTAAAGGTTATCAAACTTTCACCATACGGTTGAGGAAATTTTCCATCAGTCCCCAAATTTCTACTATTACAAGAATTAGGCATCCAAAGAAAAAGGCCAGGCAAACTTATCGAAAGCAAACATAGGAAATATAAGAGTTATGGGTATTAACAACTGGCATTTTCTACTATGCCAAAGGGAGCCCCCAGTGGCGCAGTGGGTTAAAGCACTGAGCTGCTGAGCTTGTTGATCGAAAGGTTGCAGGTTCGATTCCGGAGAGCGGCGTGAGCTTCCACTGTCAGCCCTAGCTTCTGCCAACCTAGCAGTTCGAAAACATGCAAAATGTGAGTAGATCAATAGGTACCGCTCCGGTGGGAAGGTAACGGCGCTCCATGCAGTCATGCCGGCCACATGACCTTGGAGGTGTCTACGGACAACGCTAGCTCTTCGACTTAGAGCCAGAGTCAGACATGACTGGACTTTACCTTTACCTTACTATGCCAGAAACTGGGAAATGAAGGAAAAATGTCACTGAGGAACAAAATTATTTATTATTATTTATTTGCTTCATTTATATCCCACCTTTCTCACCCCATAGGGGAACTCAAGGTGGCTTACAACTCCGGCAAGATTCAATGCCACTTAAAACGTAGTCATAAAACATATCCCATATACTAAAAACAGTTAGAACAGTTAAACAATAAAATACATAAAATAATAACAGATTAAAACATATAAAGTGCATGATTCTATTCATCCGTAATCAAAGAATCATAAGAGTTGGAAGAAACCTTGTGAGCAATGCAGTCCAACTCCTTGCCAAGAAGCAAGAAAATAACATTCAAAGCACCCCCAGCAGATGGCCATCCAGCCTCTGTTTAAAAGCCTCCAAAGAAGGGGCCTCCACCACATTCCGGGGCAGAGAGTTCCACCGCTGAACAGCTCTCAAAGTCAGGAAGTTCTTCCTAATGCTCAGGTGGAATCTCCTTTCCTATAGTTTGAAGCCTAATTGGAGCTTTTGGGCCATCTTCAAAGACAACCCCATGTAGAGTGCATTGCAGTAGTCTATACGAGATGTAACAAGAGCATCGACCACCACGGCCCCTATTCCTATTCAGAGAGCAATCCCTTTGTTCCTCACTTCTATATCTACACCCCACCCCCTCCGGGTTTACTAAGTGCTGGAGAACCCATACTTTCCAGACAGATTTTAAGAAATAGTAAGAGAGATATTAAGGGAACAAGACTAAAACATTCCATCAATATGGAGAAAGCAAATTCAGTGGCCATGGATACTCAATGGATAATGGAAAGAGAAGACCATCACTTGCTGACTAGACAATAGCTGAGGAACATTACATCTTTAGGCAGAAACTCCCAGAATCCGACTGCCAATATGGCCACTGTCAGGAACAGTTAGATACTTTAATGCAAATTTCACTTGTATATTACAATTAATAAAATTACATATTAATTTGTTCAACTCTATACATACAGAAACACGTGTACATACACATACACACCAGACATCGCCATGTGACATGAACCAGCCTTTAGGAACTTGATGTTTTTTCTGGTTGAAGGCTGACACCTACCATTGTTTTGGAGAGCCGACCAGTATTAAAAGTCTACACATGTGCCATCTGGAACCAACCCCAGCGGTGGAATGAAATGCTCCATTAACAAAGTTCCTAATTCTTTCCAGTGTAAATATACTGGAACGTTCCTTCAAGACAAGCTTTTTGCCTGCTGATCTGTCAAATTGAATATTAATGAAAACATAGGCCCCATGCCCAAGGATTCAGCCAAAAAACAATATGAGTCGAGCCTATTCTTTCAGATTTATAGCAGACCTCTCTGTCTTTTACATTCATTGTATAGACATTTGCGATAAATTAATTTGAAAGACCGTCTACTAAGCACTGAAACGGTAGCATGCACTGGTCTATTGCAAAACTTGTTCCCTTCCAAAAACATAATCATTTTTAGCCCGATTCCTTCTTTGTTTAATTTACAGTATATCCTGCTTTTGTTTCATATAGGGACAAAGATACAACCAAGAGAAAGCAGAACTGTGTCCATGTGTTGTCAAAGGCTTTCATGGCCAGAATCACTGGATTGTTGTAGATTTTTCGGGCTGTATGGCCATGTCCTCGAAGTATTCTTTCTTGATGTTTCACCTGCATGTATGGCAGGCATCCTCAGAGGTAGTGAGGTCATGTATATGTGTCCATGCTTCATTCCCAAAGTCTTGTAAATGGTTGCACAGAGACCTCTCATGCAATAAAAATGTATGGTGTTCTGCCTAACTGTCCAGTTTTGCAACCATAAGTACCCTAGGTTTGAACCATTGTTTCCAAAATAAATCCAATATGCTCATCCCCCTTTGCTTTGAACTTTACTGATTCAAATGCCATAAATGGCCCCATCTTATACTGGACTTGAAGCCATTCCATTCCATTCAGCATAACAGCAATGTCATTCTCACAGAGCAGAAATCTAGATTTTCTGGGATAATAAGTCCTCATGTTTTTGAATAGCCTGAATTGTTATTCAGAAAGGTATCAAAACAGGGGGAAATTAGGGTTGGGTTTGTTCCATTGTTCCTTATGTCAGTTTCCCTACTGAAATTCCCCTTTGAAGGCAAAATGAAAAGGAGATGCCCCATGTTTTGCAAGTTGGGACAAATACTTAGGGATTGGGATGGCTCCACAATCCAGAGTGGCAACAGTGATGCATCTTCCACTTTGATGTGCTCCTTATGCTGTGTTTAAAGGATCATTGTTACTAATCCCACTGCTGGACACCACTATAAAAGATCCTGGTATTATAACTCAGAATATATCCATCCACTCTCACCAATCTGATGGAATATGATTCTGGGCATGGAGTGTTTATATGTATATGAGGTAACATGATTGTACTTTAGTAGATTCACTGCCACCACCTAATTTACTTTAGGATATTACAGATGATTCCCCTGAGATAAACTCCTTCCTGCCCACCAGCTCTCCCTTAGCTCCTTTACGGTGACTGTGAAGTAAAGATGTTAAAACAGATAGAATTATTGTCACAAAAATGAATCACCACTGAGGCTTCTTTAAAAGTTGAACTAGAGAAAATGTTTATTTAAAATATTGAACAAACAACTATCTTCTTTAATGAGGCACACAAGCTTGAATGGTTACTGAGGCACAATAATCTTGATGGTTACTTCAAACAAGTTATTTGACTTGGATACGAGTAAAACTCCTCACTCTACAATAACACAGTAGCAGTGAGTTCCCCAGGCTAACCTAAACAGGTTGTCCCTAGAGCAATTAGCTACACTCTAAGCAGAGTCCTCTATAAGCTAATCTACTCTAACCCAGAGAGCAAACCACTTGTGTAAAAACCCACACAAGCACCCAGGCGACTACTTTGACCCTCCTGGCCAAATAATGCAGCCTTGCTTGTCACAAATGCTCTCTGACAGAAAAATCTAAGCTCAAAAATCTACCTCTCTTCTCCTCTGTTCCCAAAACTGATCTCCCTGATTTCACTCAAGCTGACACTTTTCCCTCTCAGGGCTAAACTCCTCCCATCTGTCCTAACCAATCAAAAGAGAGCTTCAGCTCCTCCCCTCTTCTCCTTTTACACTCCCAAGATGTCTGTTTCCTTTGCTGACACTCCCAAAATGGAGTCCTGACTACTGATACTCCAGGCTTCTCCTTCAGCCTATGAGGTAAGAATCATTACACTGTGACATAATGTCAATCTGAAATGTGGCCTGTACTAGTGGAAATATAGGATGTAAATTACATAAATTAACTAAAGTTGATCTTGGGGAAAGGTAAGTTAGGAGATATATGCCAGATGTATATAAAAGTATATACATCTCATTTCCATTGGTGCAAAAGTAGTTTGCACTCAGCAAAACATGAGGTAAATAGGAGGGGACTGTACCTTGTAGGCCCAGGCAAAAGCCAACTGCTGCAGCCTATCCTAGTTTGTGTGTTCTTTCTTATTACAGGCTGAGCATCTCTCATTCATAATTCAAATATCTGAAATACTACATGGCTGGCTGAGAAAATGATATCTTTGCTTTCTGATGCTTTGAGGTATACTAACTTTGTTTCATGTAAAAAAAATGTTTTAATTATTGTATTCATGTACAAACTGCATAGGAAAACAAAGATGAATTGCAAGTTTAGACCTGAGTCCCATCTCCAGGTTATTTCATTATGTGTGTGCATGCAAATACAAGTATTCCAAAATCGGGGGAAAATCCAAGACACTTCTTGCCCCAAGCCTTGTGGATAAGGAATACTCAAATTTAAGGACTTCTTGACTGCACTGTGAATTGTTATAGTGTATGGAATGTTGAAACAAAAACTTTGCAACTACCTCTTTTTGGTAATTTGGGAGTCCTAAACTGGGGATAGGAGGGCTAAAAGAAAGACTGGTATTTGTGGGTTGTTGGAGGTGTTTTTGGGCTATATAGCCATGTTCTAGAAGCATTCTCTCCTAACGTTTTGCCTGCATCTATGGCAAGCATCCTCAGAGGTTGTATGCTTGCCATAGGTGCAGGTGAAACGTCAGGAGAGAATGCTTCTGGAACAAGGCCATATAGCTCGAAAAACCTACAACAACCCAGTGATTCCAGCCATGAAAACCTTCGACAATACACTGGTATTTATGCCAGAGATTCCTTCCAGATTGCTGGAGGACCTGATAGCTTTGTAATGATGCTAGGTGCTCCTGCTGGCATTGGCTATTTAGTAAGATGGTACAATTAATTCAGCATCTCAGTGCAATTCAGAAAGTATTACTCATTATAGGTTGCTGCTCATTGCATAGGCATTGCACATAGTCCCCTTGCCTTTCCTGATTTACTTTTGGGGTGTGGGAAGGCACTCGTGTTTGTAATCCCCTTGTATCTGGCTCCAGCGCCTGTTTGGAGCAATAAGTGACCAGACATAATGACTTTCCAAGGTCCTTGTGATACCTTATTAACATTCTGTTAGCATAAGTCCTGACTTTATTATTGACTACACTGAATACACAATGCACTGACCTCTGCCACCTGCAACTAAATCTCTTCCTGCAGATCTATCAAACTGATTTCATACGGAAAAGAAGTGGCTGGGGGAGGGGACAGAAGAGAACTATTTTGCCCTGGGAAACTTTGAGGACTCCATGGGAAAGCTTCCCTCTTTACTGGGCAGTCATTTGTTTATCATATTAAAACATTAAGTTTTAACTCCAAAGAAAACTGAATAAAATAACCATTCTATAATCTTCTAACACCATAACAATCCAGCAAGGTTAGACCCAACATTTATGTAGTCAGAATTTCTTGTTGTCAGAAATAGTCAAAGTTTTGGAAAGTTTGGTTGTTTTAGGTTTTTTTGGGCTGTATGGCCATGTTCTAGAAGCATTCTCTCTTGACGTTTTGCCTGCATCTATGGTAGGTATCCTCAGAGGTTTTGGAAAGTTACTTTCTTGGAATACAAACTCTACCATGGAGCAACAAGGTGCAGCTGTCACATTACCAAAAGACATACAATACCAAGAGTGATTATCCTGGTAAGTTCTGGGAAATGTGTAATTGTGTGAATGCCATGGAGTGGCAGCTCCCTCCTACAAAGTCCTTAGAAATTCATTGCAATGGTTCTTTCACAAGTGCCATTAGAAGTGAGGTACCCAATATTTGTCATCCAGGTTTTGTATTTGAAATTGGGAGAAGGTGTCATGCAAGGGACTACAAAGTTTCTCTCTTGGAAAAGGTATCTTTTTATAACATGCCTGCTGCAATGGATACAATGAATCACAAAACAGCCCAGAAAGGGGTATGATGAGGTTAATTAATCATTTGTCCCCCAAACTAAGTGCAACTTAGTGGAGTGACCAGGTGTGCTATAGAGCAAAACACAGGTCTGTTGCTATATACTATGTTCATAACAATATCTCTGAGTCCTCATAAGGTTCAAAGGCCTTCTTCAGGATAAAATAACAATTATTACAGGCAGTTTCCTGAAAGCATCACAAACATAATGATAATATAGATTCCAGAATCTTGGTGTGGACCATGGGCAAAAACTCCAGATCCAATGGTACCCACCAGTTTCAAATTGGAGGGGGTGGGGAAGCTCCTCTTAGATGCTATAACCAAGAATATAATCCGAATAATGCTTCATTTCTACGTCTTCTTTGCATCCTTGTGAACTTTTCATTTGAAACAGAATAATTAAAAGTATCCCTTTCAACATCTCCATTAACTCCCAGCAGAGGGGGGAGAACTTGTATTTCATTGACTGTAGTTTATGCAAATGAGGTCAGAGGAATTAACATATTGGAAGGAGCTGACATTTGTCCTGATATATTGAATCATTAGGATGACAGAATCACTTAAGCTGGATCCACTAACATCAGGTTTCCACTCATTATTGACCCCCGCAGAGTGGACCTGACAAGTCAGGCTGCTGCAAAGTTCATTAATAATTTGAAATAAATCAGCCTTTCGAAAGAAAAACTGAAAACGGATGACACCAAACTCACACTTTTGCAACTTCAGCACAAATAAGGTTTCACCAAGGACACAAGGAGAATAGCATTGTCCTCTGACCTATATTCAGATAGGTGCTCATTAACAGGTGGTCATAATGCTGATAGAGGCTGATCTCATAGTCAGTAGAAAAAAATCATTCATTACTGCACACAGCCAGACCTTTTCAGACTGAAACTATTGTTGGGCTACAGCTCTCAGAATTCCACAGCTAGGGTTGTTGTGAGAGTGTGGTTTTCCAACTCATTCAATGAAGGTGAGTGATACAACTTAACTACATCCTTTTTAAATGAATCACAGCTTTCCAGACAAAGGACTTGGACAACCTACTTTTTACTTTCTGTATGGAAGCTAGAGTCCTTGCATGGAAGAATAACTTCACCTAAATCAGGGATAGGCAACAAGAAGACTGAGGACTAATTCATCCTTCTGAGAACTTGGAAGTCACAAAACTCCCCTTTACCCCACCTTATTCCTCCTTATACACACTCACATATTTCACAGCCAAAGGCTTCAAATGACCCCAGCAAGAGATAGCTAGGCATTTTGCTACCACATATTCATATAACATGCCTTTTCTCAAAAACAAGAGGTAACAAGTCACTTTAGGTTTTGAAATAATTTTCCCCCATGTATAAAACTGACTGTGTGAAATCTTACTCAGAAAGTGCAGGGCTTCAAAGTCAGTCAGAGGAGCCAGAAACTGCAACATTAGATAAGGAGTTGGACGAAGAGATAAGAGATACAGAAGGCTCTTGGGAAAAACACCTGGAGTCATGGAGATCAACAGAGGTCTTTGTTTACAGATCACAGCAGAAAATAGGCATCGTAGGTCAGAGCAATTAAGTGGGAAAGTTGGGGAGAGATTTTGTGGAAAAAACATGACTTCTTGGATGCCTATTAATTAGGAAGTTGCTTACCTAAGAGGTACTTCAGGCAATGTAGTGTTCAAGTGAGAAGCGAGGCCTGAGTTCTCTGGTTCTTGTTTCAAGCCTTTGGTTTTGAATGTAAGTTTCCTGGAAGTATTCTATATTCTTGTTTTTATATTCCTGCTCAAGTTTTACTAAGTATACCCTTTGCTTGTGGACTTATACTGTACTTGTGACTTTTTGTATTCCTGGACTGTGTTACCTTGGGATCTGCATGAGACATTTGGATTACTGTTTGGATTATCATCTATTGCTAAACCTTTTTGGATTATACATCTACTTTCTTTATTCCTTATTTTTGTCTATACTTTTAATGTGTTTCTACAATAAACTGTTGGCTTATATTCTGGACTCTTGTGTGGTGTTGTTATCATAGGTGTTCCCAGGCCTGGAGTGCAACAATTACACAGGGTTGTTTTAAATAGAAAACAGCATCTTCTTGCAAGAAACAGAACCTTCTGTAAAGGGAATGATATTTCTATGTAGAAATATTATTTCTTGAGCAGAAAAATATTTTTTTCTGTCCAGAACATTCTGTTTTCTATGCAAATAATCTATGTGCACATTTTTCATGAAAAAGTCCCCAATTTCAGAATTTTCTGTGCAGAAAAGCAGGACTTGTAGAGAAGTAGGGGGTTTTTTTGCAAGGGAAATAATGTTACCATGTGGAAACATGCTGTGTGGAAATAGAAAATCCTGTTGTTTGATGAAAATGGGTGTTTTCTATGTAACTTAGTTATATGTGAATTTTGAACAGGATGAGCCTCAAACTGCAAAGAATCTCAGAATTAGTCCAGAATTTTTCTCATCAAGGTTTCCTAACACTTGCAAAAATTATTCACCACAATTCTGTAAACCTTTTCTGATATTATTTTCATCCCAAGGACCATGTGCATCCTTGCACCAACTTTGCTGGTCACTCATTTAAAGAAGCAGTGGGAAAACCTCTTCTCGAGGAGAAACAATATGGAAACCCATTGGCCTGAGAAAGTAATTTATTTTGAGGGAAGCTGTCATATTCCAGAGATAAACAAAAGGCAGCAAGGTGGGATCAAAAGTAACACCATATTTAAATATCTTTTGGCAGGTAGCAAAGAGATATCTTGATCATTTTGATTGGAATGGGTAAACACACAGAGATTTTGGAAAACCATGAAGGGTGTAGCTTTGTAGAGAAACCCAAAGGACTGGAGCTTACTCCTGGATGTCTAGACTTGGCCCTCAGCCCTGATGGTTGCCTACCTATAACGTCAAACATTATCCTGTACAAGACATGTGGCGCTGAATCACTTGGTCCTCTAAATTTCCAGCAACAAAAAACCCATGGATGCCATATATGACATCAGAATATGTCATGGACACATCCAGATTCCAGTATCCAAACCACCATTTATTATCAATGAAGGGAAATCTTCCCAGAAAACATCTCAGCAATGAGGAGCCAAGAAACTGAAGATCCACCAAGGACTCTCAATAACCGCAACAATTCCAGAGAGATGCCTGTTGTCAACAGTGACTCAAAGGACATGAAAGATGGAATCCATATATCACTGAAGGATAACTAATAGCATTCTGCCATGGCTCTACTGACAAGTTGGGACATGTCCAGAAAAGAGCAACAAAATAATCAAAGGTCTGGCAACCATGTCTTATGAAGAATGCCTTAGCAAGTATGTCTGGGTACGTTTAGCTTGAAGACTGAGTAAAGGCATGATCGCAATCTTTAAACATCTGAAATGATGCCATGTCGTAGATGTTATGATACTGCAGAGACTAGAATGCAAAAAATTCTAATTTTTGGAACAATTCACTCTAAACAGTAGGAAATGCTTCTTTACTGTAAGTGGTGTTCAATTGTGGAATAGATTGTTCTTGAGCAGTGGTTCTCAACCTGTGGGTCCCCAGGTGTTTTTGCCTACAACTCCCAGAAATCCCAGCCAGTTTACCAGCTGTTGGGATTTCTGGGAGTTGAAGGTGCAAACATCTGGGGACCCACAGGTTGAGAACCATTGCTCTAGAGCGTGATGGAGGCTCCTTGTTTGGGAGACGTTGGATGAGCATTTTTCATGAATTCTTTATTGTTGATTCCTGAATTTGTAGGACTTGATGGTCCTTGAGGATTCTTCCAGCTCTAAGATTTTATTATTCTAAGCATGGAACTGACCAAAGTCTGGCTGGGTTTTGGCAGTGGTTTCCAGCCTCTGCTGAACAAAAAGTTAGCACCTCAACTTGTCTTGTTCATAGAAAATTACGCAACATATTTCTGTCTGCCTCTTGTTTAACCTTACAGCTTTACAAGGTTTAAAATATTGATCTTGTGATTTTGGCACTTAAGCTCTGATATGCCATTTCCCTTCAAAACAATAATTAGGATACCGGCTGCTGCCATGGTTGTTGTGGTCCCCGCAGCGTCCTTTCAGGGAAACTCATTTCATTGGTTCATCATTCTTTGCTCTATTGATTACTGTTGTCAACATCTCTACTCCAAATTGTAGCGACTTGATGAGGACAGGTAGCAAGCAAACACTGCAGTGCCGAGTCAGCTGTTTGCTTGCAGATTTGAAAGGCAAAATGTTCCAGGAAGGTGCATTGAGTGTTCAGCCAAGTGCATAATCTTTGTCAGTATATGATATAAGAGCCTACTGAACTAGCTTATATCCCTTGTGACAAACAAGGCCGTGAAATCCAGACCAAAACTTTGCCGTACTCTCTCTTCCTTGTATTCATACAATCCTAGAGTTTCTAGTACCTGAAACTAGATATCAACTTTCCAGCCAAAATTTGCATGCACTCATGCACACACATTTATATGTAATTTTTTCAAAGTTTTACCTAATCCACCCTGCTTAATAGATAAGGCAATCTTGCTTCAAAGCACAACATGCATGATATACAATTGACTCTAATGTATTGAAAACTGCCTTGCATGCCTTGAAGAACACAGCCAGGATATGTCAGTCCCTTGTCCACACTGTTGCAGGGTTATTTGTTATTCCATTGTTTGGTTCAATTTGGCTTGTTGTTAATTAATGCCTTTTCTGCTGGTATCCCTGAACACAGCCTTTTAACAGGCTGCAGCTGGTATGAAATGTTGCTACTGGGATTCTCACTGGCAACAGATGGTATGCACATATAATTCTTGCTGTGTTTCAATAGCATTGCTAGTAGTTACTCCATGTTAACTTCAAGGCATTTCCTTTCATCCAAAAAGCCCCCTGTTTGATATTGCAGAGAATGTAATGGTAGAATTCAGATACTTGTGCAAAGAGAGATAACTGAAGGCCACTGTGAGGTATCTGTCAAAAGTGAAAACAAATCAATGTGATGAAATAGAATAAATGATATTATTATTATTATTATTATTATTATTATTATTATTATTATTATTGGCTTGTTCTTGATTCTGGCAGCCCAAGAACAAGCAATTAGAACGAATGCCATCAAAGCCAGAATAGAAAAGTTGATGACAGATCTCAAATGTAGACTCTGCAAGGAAGCAGATGAAACAATACATCACATCCTCAGCTGCTGCAAGAAGATCACACAGACAGACTACAAGCAGAGGCATAACACCATTGCTCAGATGATTAATTGGAACTTGTGCCACAAATACCATCTGCCTGCGACAAAGAACTGGTGGGATCACAAGCTGGAAAAAGTTACAGAGAATGAACACGTCAAGCTACTCTGGGACTTCTGAATTCAGACAGACAGAGTTTTGGAGCACAACACTCCTGACCTCATGATCGTGTTAAAAATCAAAGTATGGATCATCAATGTTGCAATCCCAGATGACAGCAGGATTGAAGAAAACAACTGGAAAAGCTGACACGATATGAAGTTTTAAAGACCAAACTGCAAAGACTCTGGCAGTAAAGGTGGCCCCAGCGGTGATCAGCACACTGGGCGCAGTGCCTAAAACCTCGGCCTGCACCTAAACACAATTGGCACTGAGAAAATTACCATCTGCCAGCTGCAAAAGGCCACCTTACTGGGAACTGCACGCATTATTTGCTGATACCTCACACAGTCCTAGACACTTGGAAAGTGTCCGACGTGTGATCCAATACAACAGCCAGTAGAGTGTCTGCTGTGGACTCATCTTGTGTTTCAAATAATTATAATATTAATAGTAACAACTTTCAGTTCTTGTGGGGTTTTTCGGGCTATATGGCCATGTTCTAGAGGCATTTCTCCTGACGTTTCGCCTGCATCTATGGCAAGCATCCTCAGAGGTGAGGTCACCTCTGAGGATGCTTGCCATAGATGCAGGCGAAACGTCAGGAGAAATGCCTCTAGAACATGGCCATATAGCCCAAAAAACCCACAAGAACTGAGTGATTCCGGCCATGAAAGCCTTCGACAATACATAGTAACAACTTTATTTTTGTATCCCACCACCATCTCCCCAAAGGGACTCAGGGTGCCTTACATGGGGACCAAGCCCAGTCAAACAAAGTTAAAATATAACACAATAAAAATACATACACAACATCATAAAAACATCATATAATCTCTAAACAAAGGTCACTGATGATGACTTAGATTCTCTGTCATGTTGGTATAGTGTAAATCTACACTTACGTAGATAATATATATCAGATGCACTATGTGTTAAATATCAGCGTTGTGCAACCAATTGTGTATCTATCTACCATTGCCCCTGCTTATAATTTTATTTTGAAATGTGGCAAGCACAGTGACTATGCAGTCCCAGTCAATAGAGTAGTACATTGAAGGCACTAGTGAATGCTCTTGCATCACTCAAGAACATGTAAATAGCATAGTTAAATCCTGTTGATTAAACCCAATTAGCGAAGTCCCATTTGATCAGTTGTTGAACTATGAGTCAAATGCAGGTAAATTCAGAAGATCCAATGACTGATTCAGGCCCTCCCAGAAAAACAAGCTGGCAACATGAAGGTTACATGAAGATTACATGAAATATCTTGTTCCCTAGAAGACCATGGGATTTGGGACTGGGGCCCCTTCCACACAGCTGTATAAAATCCACATTGAACTGGATTATATGGCAGTGTGGACTCGGATAATCCAGTTCAAAGCAGATATTGTGGGATTTTCTGCCTTGATATTCTGGGATATAGGGCTGTGTGGAAGGGTCCTTCATGAAAAGTGGAGGGCACATTTTGTCTGGCCAGGAAAAAGTTGTAGCCGCCTAGTCAATGTTGTACATCTTTTCATAAGAAGAGCAAATAGCACCCTGTTGTTTGATACCACAAGTACACAGCCAAATCTATATGGACAGGTGGTCAGGCAGCTAGGCTCTAGAAAAGTGTCAATAATGACAAAGTTCTGTTCCTGGATTGAACGTGTGTGTTCCTCTTTGATTGTGCAGTGCTGACTTGGACAGAAGTGGTCTTTTCTCATAAATTTTGTTTGTGTGGCAGATACTTCATGAAATGTCTGGAGGGCACAGTTTCTGCCCAGGACAAAGAACTGAACTTTTGCAGTGATTTGCATATCCAAATCTCCACATATCCATATATCTACATCTTGAGATTTTTTTTAAAAAATGCCAAAGTTTCTGGCAGAAGTTTTGTGATGGCCATCTTAGGAGCCTCTAAGTCTTGCAACAAAGCATCAAGTCTGGACAATGGAAACAGAAATCCCAGTACCAACAGGTCTGTGTCTGGACCTCTTCTGAAGTCCCAGGATTTTTGCCCCTGTTTAAAACCTGTGATTTAATGCTGTCTGGAAGCGCCCTAGGAAAAGGTTATTTCCCTTAATCAATGTTGTA
This sequence comes from Anolis sagrei ordinatus, assembly GCF_025583915.1. Lineage (NCBI taxonomy): Eukaryota > Metazoa > Chordata > Lepidosauria > Squamata > Anolidae > Anolis > Anolis sagrei. The sequence goes on from NW_026847549.1 coordinate 189,110,566, forward strand.
TACAACCATCTGATGCCTACAAGTTTAAACATCTAAAAACGTGTTAGTGGATATCATTTTCCTAGGCCATACGCTTTGCAGAATTTTGCAGTTTTGACCAATTACGAGGATTGAATGAAAAATAATGCCTCCACCTTCGTTACTTGGGTTTGGATGGGAATATTTTAATAAATCAAATGCAGAAATAATCCTTAGAATGTGCTCTTTAACTACCACTATTCACTTTTCCACAAAATCACCAGACAATTGGATACATTTCTGCCAATGATAAACAAGTTTTCTTTTTTATATAATATCTTTATTAGGATTTTGCTTACAACAGTTAAAAGAAAGGATAAGATGGGGTTGGGGAGCATTGGGGTGGGTGGGGAGGGATGGGACGGGTAGTGATATGGAATGGGAGTGTGGGAGAGTGGGGATACCGGGGGAGGGGAGGGGAAGGTTGACAATAACGAAATAATAAGAAAAGTATAACACAAAGAGGAAAAAAGAAAAGCGATAAAAAATAAAGTAGAATAAAAATAGAAAAAAAGCCATCACAGAAGAAGTCGACACTCTGTTTAAGCAACCAGCGTCTCACAGTTCTCTCAACGTCTTCATCAGTAGCATAATGATGTCTCCACAGATCTTCTTTTATTATCAGGAACAGATGGAAGTCAGACGGTGCTAAATCTGGACTATATGGAGGATGTCGTACGGTGGTGAGATCCAGTCTCTGAAGTTTCAAGTCTGAGCGCTTTCATTTCAGGCGTCAGCATCCTGGGTACCCATTGTGCACAGATCTTCTGATAGCCAAGTATAACGTAATTTAAAAGATATCTGGGCAGGGGGGAACAAAGAATCCCACCGCTGCCACCAGTATAATAAAAATTAAAGCGCCACAGCTTGGGCAGGGTGGTCAAACAATCCCACCGCTGCCACCAGTATAACGAAATTTGAGGCTGACCCTATGTTAAATATGTCAATGACCAATGTTGCTTGTTAGGTATGACTGCCACCACCTCAGCTTCTATTGGCCTGAGGAACCAAAGGTGTGAATGTGTTGTAGGTAAGGTGTGTTTGAGCTCTTGGTTCACCTATTGCTTCTTCACTGGATGACTGGACCTTAAAATGGGTTTGACAGACTTGGTTCTGAGGAGATTGATAGACTGAAGCTGACACCAGTTAAAAGTGAACTAAGAAAGATTTATTGATCTTTAAACAAATATCTACTCATATAATGAGCGGTACAGAAGCGTAATTCAGTTGAAGAGACTTAGTTACTTAAACAAGTAGTTCCACTGACAGTAAAGTTTTATCAACTGTGAGATTCCTTACACACACTGCTCTATCTTTAGACACAGTATCACTTGAGAACAGATCCCTATCTGTCTCTCCCACAGGGCAAACAAGCACTCCTATACTTTTCCTCAGTATAAACAGACAAGTCTTTCTGTTACTGATCCTCTCAATACAGTAACCTTAGCCCTTGTCTGCTGCTTATTCCCTATTCTAAAGGCTCTCTTAAAACTTTCTTTCCCTGTCAGGTCCCTACTGTAACTTCCTATCTTAACATTTCATCCTTCCGTGTCTGATGTCAAGACACTTCCCTCTCTCTGTCAAAAGCTGACAGCTTATTTCCCTCTCTCAACCGACTCCTCCCCCAATTGCTATACCCAATCAGGAGTCGGCTTGACTCCTCTTCCTGTCTCTGCCTGCCTTCCGAGATGACAGCTACTGTCATGCAGGCTTCGGACTTGTCGTCTTAAAGGTAGATTCCACTACACCAAGCAAAGCAATAATGTGACCCACATGTTATTGTGAAATGCTGGTTATGCTTGAAATTTCTCTCTGAGTGATATGACGATCATCCTGAATAAATCTGTCAACCTTTTGTTTGTGAAACTTGTGGTTGCTGTCACAGGATGTTCAACTCTTTATTTGTCACGCACTTAGATGTTCCCACCTCAACATCTTTAAACTTACTCACCCAACGATGCACAGTACTCACATCAACACAATCACCATAAACAGCTTGCATTCTCTGATGAATCTCCTTCGGGGTGATACCTAGTGTTGTTAAGAATTCAATTACTGCACTTTGCTTAAGTCGCATTGACCGACCATCTGCGCAGGATTCCATACTTAGCACTTTAACAACACAACTAGCTAAGGCTTTCCACCAAAATGAAACTGTAGAGGAGAGTCTACTGAACAAGCCAGTACCTACTGCATACCAGTACTGCCATCTGTTGAGTTACGAAGGTGGAGGCATTACTTTTCATTCAACCCTCGTATATGTGCAGCTAAAGATGCCAATTTTTAACTAAAGTTGGATCCTTGACTCACCAGGCCTTTGAATTTCTCCTAGAGCCATGAAATAAACTTGAATCCTTGATTCACCTTGTCTTCTGATTTCTCCTGGAGTTATGAGTAGAGGGGAGACCACTTTCAGTACAACCTCTTCTAATTGTTTCATTTTAATAATCCCATAACTCTACATACCATCACCACTACATTTTAGAACATGATGTGCAGTGTTTTCTTAGTCCATTTAAGGAAAAAATATTATCACTCACACACTCAATCTCTCTTTCTCTCTCTTTCTTTCTCTCTCTCCCACATATACACGCCCAGAGAGAAATATTAGGGTACTGCTGTCTGGCTTTGTGAATAACATCCAAAGTAACAAATCTATCTATTGTGCCTATACAATAGACTCATCATCTAGTTTTACAGCTGATTAGCAGAAGCTGTCAGGTGTCATGGGTCACCCAATAGCTTGTCCTGCTAAACTGACGATAAATACCTCCTTCCATTTGTATTCAGTTATCAAAGGCGCCCTGGCTCATGCCTCCTCAATGAACGGGAGGTGTTTTGATTAGTTCCGCAGCAGTGCAAGGGAAAATTGCATTGTGCTTCAGGCTGATACAGAAAGAATTGTTTGCCATATTTGTGTAATAGAAAATGATCCCAGAAGAAAACAGGTCTATCTGGGTATAAACGAAAGGGGTTGGGGGGGGGGGTCAAATTTTATACAGCAAGTTTTTTTTCAAACACACACATATGTATATAAATCACTTTTAAAAGACCAATAGCTGCTTAATGGAAGCAGAAAGTTTCCAGTATTCATTAGAACAAAAACAGTAACGTTGACTACAAAGAGACATATAGAACCTTACAAAATAGAATTCTGTTAGTGACATCCGCATGACCAAGTCAGACTATGTATGTGGGCCAAATTATTTGCCTGCAGACATATTCTGCCAATAGTGGCAAATGTGGAGTTGCACATACATCTTATGTACTTATGTAGTGTGTGTATTGCAGTTTTTCATTGTGGTTGCTCATTATGAATTGCAGAAAGATATCCAGTTATTGACACATATCATGCAATATTGCTTTTTTACCTAGGGATAACATAGTGCTAGTGCTGTGTTACTCGGAGGAGATGTTAGATTGAAGCCATAGTAAAAGTATTGCAATCACAAATATTTCTATCAAGGGATTAGTGGGAGGTGTGCAGATAATGCTTGCACATTATTGATGGCAGAGCAGGTTAAACCACTGAGCTGAACTTACAGACTGAAAGGTTGGCGGTTTGAATACAGGGAGCAGGGTGAGGTCCCACTGTTAGCCCCAGCTTCTGCCAACCTAGCAGTTCAAAAACATGCAAATGTGCGTAGATCAATAGGTATCACTTCTGCGGGAAGGTAAAGACGCTCCATGCAGTCAGCCGGCCACATGACCGTGGAGGTGTCTATGGACATTGCCGACTCTTCAGTTTAGAAATAAAGATGAGCACCACCACCCAGAGACTGACACAACTAGACTTAATGTCAAGGGAAATCTTCACCCTTACTAGATATTTTAAAAGAGAACCTGCAGGAATTATCTGCCTCCTTTCTCCCACTAATGATGTGATATAACCATTAGTTCCTTTCTTTCTTGTACTTCCTTCTGACTTGTTAGAGGTCATTTCTCCCTTCAGCAAGAACTGAGCATCATCTACACCAGGGGTCCCAAACTAAGGTCTGTGTGGCCAATGTGGCCCTTCCAAGGTCATTTATCCAGCCCATTCTCTAAACTTTAGACTCAAGGTTGCCTTAAGTCTGAAACAACTTGAAGGCACACAACAACAATCCTAATTTACTATCTCATCAGCTAAAAAGCAGGCCCACACTTCCCAGTGAAATACTGGTAAGTTTATGCTGGTTAAAATTGTTCTTCATTTTAAATATCATATTGTTCTTTCATAAGTCTTTTTGCACTACAAATAAGATATATGCAATGTGCATAGGAATTCAATCGTGTTTTTAAAAAACTATAATCCAGGAGCCCAACAGTCTGGGGGACTGTGAACCAGTCCTCTGCTTAAAAAGTGTGAGGACCCCTGATCTGCACTGTACTCAATTCAGTTTGACATGATTTTAACTGCTATGGCTCAATGCTAGAATCCTGGGAGTGCAGTTTGGTGAAGCACCAACATTATTTGGCAGAGAAGGCTAACAATCTTGTAAAACTACAGCTCCCAGAATTCCATAATATCAAGTTATGGAGTTAAAGTGGTCTCAAACTGCATTAATTTTGCAATTTAGATAAGTGATTTCCAACCTTTTTTGACCGGGGACCACTTGACTAGGGACAACTCTCCAACTTTAGTACCAAAAGGGTTATGAATCAGTTTTTGGTCAACTTTATATTTGGTTTGATTATTTGGGGTGCTGGTTCAGAAAATTGCACTGGATAGACTAGCTCTAGTTTCTGATACAGAATATATGCCATCCAGCAGTCTCCATTTGCTCACCCACAGAAAGCCATATTTAATAAGCCTCAGCACTATAAGTGGGTTCCATGGGACCAGTCACTCTCATTGCAAAGGTGTAGTAATGGTGAGGCTGCAGACCATATTTTAGCTTTTGCGGACAACTGGTGGTCTACAGACCACAGGTTGGGAACAACTGTTTAGATGCACCCTCAGTCTCATTGTTTCCTTTGTCAGGAAATTGAGCAGCCATGGAGCTCTCCTTTAGGGCTCAATAACAGCCATAAAGGAGACCCAGTTTTTAGGGGCTCCTGAATGGATTTCATGAGACAATAAATATTATATTGTCAAAGGCTTTCATGGCTAGAATCACTGGGTTGCTATAAGATTTTCAGGCTGTATGGCCATGTTCCAGAAGCATCTTCTCCTGATGGCATCCTCACAACCTCTGAGGATGCCTACCATAGATGCAGGTGAAACATCAGGAGAGAATGCTTCTGGAACATGGCCATACAGCCCAAAAAACTTACAGCAATCCAAAAAACATTCAATTCTTCTGTTTAACTTACAAAGCCATCCTGAGTATGACTCATGTTTCAACCATAAGTTTATATTGAACAAGGTCTCTCCCTAATTTTCTAATTTTGACTGTCTCTCCCAATGCTTCTAATTTTGACTGTCCACAGAGTGGGATTACTGTCGTCTCATTACAGAATTTTGACAGTATTGTAACCTGCACAACTCTCACAATTGGTGCAAAAGATCCTCCTCCTTAATGTGGCTGTTCTCTCAAGGCGGATGGAAAATTTCTCACAGGTGACTTACGCAAAGGTGGTTTCAAATGAGAAAAGCAACCTTCTCCATCCCTCCATTTTCTTCACTTTTGTTTGAATGAAACACTGACATGGTTCTGCTTTGGAATATTTTGCAAAGAGAGGGAAAGCTACCCCTCTTGTTTACTCAGGGGAAACTGCTAGGGCCGCAAAACTGGAAGACTGGGCTGTTGTTGCTCAAGCTGCTGCGACGCTGAGCAGAAGTTTTCATTTAATCAAACGTTCCTCTCATATCCAAATGCCACGACTCCAGCTGAGGCCCTATAAGAAAAGGCATCTCCTGGGAGCGCTTTCCTGATGTTGTGTACTCCAGTGGAAACATCAGAAATGCATCTGGGGTGTTTGCCAAAGTACAGTACCTGAAGTCTTCTCAGGCTGCAGGCATAAACCGGGGGGAATGGGAAAAGGCAGAAAGGGGGAAGGCAAGCTTTGGACTAAAATCCACCAAGGGGTTTCTAGCTGATGCAAATAAATTGAAAACACCCGCTTCCCACTTAAGAAAAATTAGCAGAAAGCTGTGAAATGAAACAGCAGAGGGAAGAAGCATAAAGGAGAAGCCATGACTACAGCACTGCATAGCGATGCAGACTGTGAGCCCAAATGCACTAACAGGATTAAACAAGTTCCAAAGTGGTCTGATACTCTTTTTTTTTTCTTTTCTAAAGGGCCCTGAGAATATAGTTGCATAAAAAGACCAAATGGGACTCTTAAGTTTAGAGAATGTTCAGTGTCCTAACAGGGAAAACCAGCTGTTTCCTAATCTATCTAAAATGCAGACATGAGCTTTTTGCCTTAAGAACAGACAAGCATTTCGAGCTCTAAGGATTACCTGGGAAGGAATCCCACTGGACCATTGCAGCACACCCCAATACCTGAGAGTTGCCCTGGACCATGCTCTGACCTACAAGAAGCACTGCTTAAATACCAATCAAAAAGTGAGTGCTATAAACAATATCATACGAAAGCTGACTAGCACAACCTGGGATCATAACCAGACACAGTGAGGACATCTGCCCTTGCGCTTTGCTACTCTGTTGCTGAGTCCACATTTCCAGTGTGGAACACATCTCATCACGCTAAAACAGTGGATGTGGCTCTCAATGAGACATGCTGCATTATCACAGGATGTCTGCGCCCTACACCACTGGAGAAATTACGCTGTTTAGCCAGTATCGCACCACCTGACATCTTTCGGGAAGTAGCAGCCAATAAAGAAAGGACCAAGGCGATGACATCTCTGGAACATCTGCTATTTGGATAACAGCCAGCATGCCAATGCCTTGAATCAAGAAATAGTTTTCTAAGATCTACAAAGATCTCACAGGAACACCTCAGCAAGCGAGAGTCCAAAAGTGGCAGGCTACAACTCAGAACCCCAATCCATGGCTGATACCAAATGAGAGACTCCCTTCTGGGCACACAGAAGACTGGGTGACTTGGAAGATGCTGAACAGACTGCGCTCTGGCACAATGAGATGCAGAGCCAACCTTAAAAAATGGGGCCACAAAGTGGAGTCCACGAGATGCAAGTGTGGAGAACAGCAAACCACAGACCACCTAATACAATCCAGTCTGAACCCTGCCACATGCATAATGGAGGACCCCTTATAGCAACACCAGAGGCACTCCAAGTGGCCAGCTACTGGTCAAAGAACATTTAATAGAATGCCAAGTTTCTATATATATATATATTACCCCCACTGGTGCAATGGGTTAAAGCACTGAGTTGCTGAACTTGCTGACTGAATGGTCACAGATTCGAATCTGGAGAGCGGGGTGAGTTCCCGCTATTAACTCCAGCTTCTGTCAACCTAGCAGTTTGAAAACCTGCAAATGTGATTAGATAAATAGGTACCACTCCGGCAGGAAAGTAACAGTGCTCCATGCAGTTATGCCAGCCACATGACACTGAAGGTGTCTATGGACAATGCTGGTTCTTCATCATAAACATGGAGATGAGCACCAACCCCTACAGTCGGACACGATTGGATTTAATGTCAGGGGAAATTCTTGTAGTGCCCCGTAAGCCACCCCAAGTCCCTTTTGGGAGATGATGGTAGGATATAAATAAAGTTTATTATGATTTATTATCATTATCAGTCTACACTGCCATATAATACAGTTCAAAGCAGAATAATCTGGATTTTATATGATAGTTTAGAAGGGGTCTCTGGCAAAAGCAAACTGCTGAAGTTCTCCTAGTGTGTGAGTTCTTTCTTACTTTCACCATTTTGTCCACACTCCTTCCATTGTTCATTTATGAAACGTATGGCTATCCAAACCTACATGGGAAGTTACAGGAGCAAAGATGTTTGACCAGTTGTAAAGCCAAGGTGTAGTAAAGGTAACCTGTTCAGAGCGGCAAAGAGGGCTTCTATTTGTGTAAACTGTGTCAAAGAACGGCAGACATATGCTTTCTGCATATCATAAGCCCCAATGGGGTATCGTTTGTGTATATTGGGGAAGGGGGAACTGGGGGAGAAGCTTCTGGCATTTCTGACATCTCAACCAGCAGTGGCTTGGCTGTGCTTTCAAAGCCATCCTGGCAAAGGCAGCGGATGGAGTATCCAAGACCCACCGCAGCCGTGGGCTGTACAAATGAACTAATAGAGCAGCGACTGCTGGGCCACAGCAAGGAAGCCAGGGGGAAATAAAATCCCATGGAGACGGGGCTAAGACAGGGGTAGAAAGAATTTGCTTTTCTTAGCAGGTGCTTCAAGGTCCAGCATCTGCTGACTGTATAAATGAAAGCAGCTGCAATGACCATTTACGCAAATGAATGACGTGAACATATAAATACACCACTAAAGGGTCTTCCCCCCCCCCTTCTTTCTCTCTCTCCTTCTTTTACTATTATTGGCTTGACTGTTGATAGAACATTCAATTAAAAGTAATAATAAAATGCAAAGTAAAAGCTGGGGGAGTCTGCCACTGGAGTTTTTTCTTTAGCCTTGATTGGTTTGTTTGGGTTTTGGTCATTCCAGACATTGATTTCTTAATAGCTGTCTTTTTAAAAAATGTACACTTTGCTTGGCTCTGAAGTTATAAAAACATAGAAACCGCATACCATTCAACTTTGGTACTGCTTCTGCAGGAGATTAGGCATTTCATCCCATTTCCAATTACGCCTCAACCTATTCATCATTAGTGCTGCAGCTGTAAGGGACCATATGCTATAATCAAAGTTTGCAAAAATTAATCTGTTGGACTAACAACTCCTAGCATCCCCCATCGTCAGTGGGCATTCAGGGATATATAACCCCAAATGATATATACATCTGGACACATTTTACAGAAATCAGGGTAAAAAATGTGCTAAGAATATGCATTCTTTTGCTATAAAATACTATTTTCCAAACTTTGTAGCCTGTACTGTGACATGTTGATAGTTTTGATCTGTACCTAATATTCTAATCCTAATCAACAATGCCAACTAACTCATTATTTAAATGTGGTACCTTTTGGAATTCATGGATAATAATGAGTCTATTATTTTTACTATAGGAAGCATGCCAAGGAAACTCAGTGGAGCAGTGGTTCCCAACCTGTAGTCCGTGGACCACCAGTGGTCCACAAGAACTAAAATATGGTCTGCTCCCTCAACGTTATCACACCGCTGCTACAAGAGCAATTGGTCTCATAAAATCTTCTTATAGTGCCGAGGCTTATTAAATATGGTTTTCTGTGGGTGGGCAGATGGTGACTACTGGATGGCATATGTTCTGTATCAGAAACCAGAGCTGATGTGGTCTATCCAATGAAATCTTCCGAATCTGCACCCCCAATAACCAAACTCAATCTAAAGTTGACCAAAACTGATTCATAACCCTTTTGGTATTGATGTTGAAGAGTGGTCCCTGGTCAAGTGGTCCCTGATCAAAAAAAAGGTTGGGACCACCGCACTAGAGAATGTAGTGGGCACTACAAATCCTTCTGGGGGGACTTTTTTTTGAAGTGTGGATAAGTGAAACAATGGACATTGAATCTGTATATAAGGAGGTCGTACTATAATGAGTGGAAAATCCAACTCTTGATATTTTACATTGTAGAGCCAAGGAAACAGGTCACCCACAGCTCTGTTTCATGTTTAGAAGTGAAATGGACTTTCTGATAAATATTATTACAGCACAACCAACAGGACAGTAGCCTCAAGGTTATGGGCTAGTTTGGTGGAAACCAAACAAATTGTGTTTCATACATAGTTCTGTCTCCTATCAGAATGGCCTAGAGCAGAGTTTTTGAACTCAGCAAAAAGGTAAGGATTATTATTATTTTAAAAATAAATGGGGGACACTCAGTGTAGTGATTTTTTGTGCCAATTGGCAGCATGTAGAAAAGTATTGAGTAGAATATTTATTATTTATTTACCATATTTGTATCCCGCCATTCTCACCCCAGAGGGGACTCAAGGCGGCCTTCCAACAGGCAGCAATTAGATGCCATACACACATGTATTAAAATAAACTATTACAATTAAAACCAAACAATTAAAACATGAATTCTTAAAGCTTCAATTATAAAATCACGCCATCCAAATCATAATCCAGGGTGGTTCCATTTGTCAATAACATTGATTCGTGGTCGCTTATTGCACTGCTCCAATTACTTGTCAAAAGCTTGGTCCCAAAGCCACATCTTAAGTTTTTTTTTCCTGAAAGTCAGGAGAGAAGGGGCTGATCTGATTTCATTGGGGAGGGAGTTCCATAAATGAGGGGCCACCACTGATAAGGTCTCTCATCCCCACCAATCACACCTGCAAAGGAGGTGAGATTGAGAGCAGGGCCTCCCCAGAAGTTCTTAACCTCTGAGATGGTTCATAGAGGGAGATAGATTTGGACAGAAAAGAGAATATATTCAGCACCTTCCGTGTGAAGCACAAACTATAGATTCTATAGAATGTTTTGTCTTACAGTTTTGTCACAATTTTTCTTTTTTCTATCATTTTTCTTTTGTGTGTGTAGTTCTGTCTGTAATGTGAAATTGGCGGAGAAAATAAAACTTTTGAAGAATAAAACTTAACGTCTTGCATGCTTAAATTGTGAAACTACCTTGCATCATCAATATTATTGTCAGTTTATTTATCAAATACAGTATGTATCTGCGAGATGAAATTTAGTACTCCACCTTGAATGTCACATTTTAAAGGTACTTCATGTCTGAAAATGTTTAAGAACTCCTTACCTAGGAGACGTGAAAGACTTTGGGGTACCATTCCTTTCCTAATGGGCCAGCTTAGGCAGTCAGTTGCCTCAGTTCAACAATAAACATTGAAAAGAAAGACAGACATGAAACAGAGTATCTGTGTTAATATATTCACTATTTAGTTTGAATCTCAGTTATGTATCATCCAGCTTTTTGTCTCACATAATTATTTTCTACAGTACATTTCTGAGTCCCGGCTGTGTACCAATGGTAGACCCCATTTATGAATCTCAAATAGCCTTTCTCGTGCCATGGTTCACAATGAATCTCTTCCCAGTGTTCCTTGGCATCAAAGGCTTGCCAACTTAGAATAGTTGCTCATCCCTGGAATTCAAGGTGCCCAAAGTGCCCAGTCCCTAGCCTGAGCCTCAACCTGATATGTGTTGCTCACCAGCAGCTGGAATCCATATTATTATTTTTTATAACATTGCACTTGTTTGCTTCAGCCATAAGGCTACGATTGACAGCATGCTCCCAACTAAAAGCTACAGTAAGTGGTTCACTTGAGCTTTAGACTGCAGCCAATAATCTCAACTTAGTTCACATGATTCTGGCTCCTTGTTCTTAAGCTATTATGTCCAGCAGAGAGATTGCTTACCCTGTGAACACCAGGCCTTTGTGTCAGATGCCTTTGCCAAAGAAAGTCCTGCTTGTCTAGTTACAAGAGAGATGAAATGTCATTTCTTAAACAACAAATTCATTGGGCTGCTTTCAAGGAAACCAGTAGCAAAAAAATGTCAAGGTCCTGAAGCATTTCTGATCAAGGTCCAAATCCTGACAGTATATTTAGTCTAGAGGATAGGATTTTGGAACTCACCATGCAAGATTCAAGTTCACATCAATAGTTTGGACAGAACATCTAGTATAAAAAAACATGCACAGTTCTGGACTTGAATCCTAATTGGTCTGCTGTCATATATTGTAGATGACTTGGAGCCTTTCTTCTCCTGAAGAAAGCAGGACTAGATATAGAGAAATTAACAATTTGAGATCAGTGGCTAGTCTTCCATTTTGAGCAAGGTGAAGGAGCCAATGGTTGTTGTCAGACCCTTCTGGAGGATATTATCTGAAATCAGATGAGTTTTAGGTGGAAATTACTTAGCTCAACATCTTATTTTACAAATAAAATAGGAACTGTTGTTTTATGAACATTGAAAGAGATCTAAAGGCTACCGAGAGCCAAAATACCCTAAAGCAGTGTTTCTTAACCTGGGGGTTGGGACCCCTGGGGGGAGTCGTGAGGGGGTTTCAGAGAGGTCACCAAAAACCATCCGAAACACATATTTCTGATGGTCTTAGGAACCCCTTTGGCAGAAAAGACTGAAAATCTCTCACCCTGTCCTTTTCTTCCTTTTTGGAAACAGATAGCGGTGAATCCTCCCACAACTCCCAAAATTGTTGGTCAATCTGCTCCAAACCCTGCCAGTATTCAAAATTCGCTATGTTGGGTCTGTGTGCCAAGTTTGGTCCAAATCAGTAATGCTTGGGTTCACAGTGCTCTCTGGATGTAGGTGAACTACAACTCCAAAACGCAAGGTCAATTCCCACCAAACCCTTCCAGTATTTCCTGTTCACCATGTGAGTTCTGTGTGCCAAGATTGGTTCAATTCCATCGTTGTTGGAGTTCAGAATGCTGTTTGGTTGTAGGTGAACTATAAATCTCAGCAACTATTTATTTACTATTTATTTATTTACTATATTTGTATACTGCCCTTCTCAGCCCTCAGGTGACTCATCTCCTAAATGTCAACTACATCTCCCAAATGTCAAGGTCTATTTTCTCCAAATCCACCCAGTGTTCACATTTGGGCATATTGAGTATTTGTGCCAAGTTTGGTCCAAATCCATCATTGTTTCTCTCCTAAATCACTGTCAATTCCTCCCAAACTGTGTGTGCCAAGTTTGATCCAGGTCTGTCGTCCGTGGGGATCTCAGTGATCTGTGTAAGTCAGAGATGAAGTTGTTGAAGGTACTGCAAATCCCATCATATGTTGTCCACACTCCCTCAAACATACTGTTTTTGTGATTAATCATGCTGTAATTATGTTCAATTTGTAACAATGAAAATTCATCCTGCATATCAGATATTTACATTACGATTCATATCTGTAGCACAATTACAGTTATGAAGTAGCAACAAAAATAATTTTATGGTTGGGGGTCACCACAATATGATGAACTGTCTTAAAGGGTTGCAGAATTAGGAAGGTTGAGAAACACTGCCCTAAAGGCACCTTAACTCACCTGATCTTGGAAGCTAAACAAGGTCAATCCTGATTAAAATTTGGAAAGGGTACCAGCAACAAATACCATGTACTGTAGGCTCCATTTCAGAGGAAGGAGCTGTTATTCCTTGCCTAAGAAGATCCTATGTGAAAATCATGGCATTACAATAAATCGGTAGGCAACTTGAAGACATGCAGGCAAATTCAGTGGATTCAGTGGAACATATGCCTGAGTATACAAAGAGTGTCCAAAAGGTATTTTTTTCTATGAGATCTTCTAAAATCCCCTGGCCAGTATGCTCCTCCTCACTGTGAATTCATAGAGCTGTAGTTTAATATAATTAGTTTTCCAGGTCCTCAGCCTACATACATAGGATTGTACCTTGCAAGATTAGTAAAGATAAAGGTTTCCCCTGACATTAAGTCTAGTCATGTCTGACTCTGGAGAGCAGAGGCAACCCTAGGTAATTTTCAACGGTAAGTAAACAGTATTTTGCCCCCACCCCCAACCAATCACTGATATATATTTTCTGTTTGTCGTAGGAGTTCTGTGTGCCATATTTGGTTCAATTCCAACATTGGTGGAGAATGCTCTTTGATTGTAGGTGAACTATACATCCCAGTAACTACAACTCGCATATGTCAAGGTCTATTTTCCCCCAAGAGCGCCACAAGAGTGCCCCTGGGCAAAATCAACTATACTGCAAATGCTTACTTTGTGTAATGGGTTGAGCTGCCCCTGCTGGAGAGTGGTGCTTGTCTCAATTTTTAAGCCACGGAGTTCATTATAAATAATAATGAACTTTATTTATACCCCGCCACCATCTCCCAAAAGGAACTCAGGGCAGCTTACAAGGCACTACAAGTGTAGTATAGTAAAAGGTAAAGGTTTTCCCCTGACAATTAAGTCCAGTTGTGTCCAACTCTGGGGGTTGGAGCTCATCTTCATTTCTAAGTCGAAGAGCTGACGTTGTCAGTAGACACCTCCTAGGTCATTTGCCCAGCATGACTGTACAGGGCGCCGTTACCTTCCTGCCAAAGCAATACCTATTGATCTACTCACATTTGCATGTTTTTGAATTGCTAGGTTGGCAGAAGCTGGAGCGAACAGTGGGAGCTTACCCTGCGCCGCTTACCCTAAACCACCGACCTTTTGGTTGGCAAGTTCAGCAGCTCAGCGGTTTAAGCCAGTGGTTCTCCTTGCAAGGTTAAAAATGCTCAAAGCCATTTGGACATTTGACAATCTTTTCCAGTGCTCAGGGAAGGCCTGGGGTGGTCCGTCTGCCTACACAATCAGGACAGTCTCTCTGTCCCAGAGATACTCTGCAACATTTATGAAGACCTGGGGTGCCTACTTTATTCTCCGTGCCCTTGGAGAAACTTGAGCCCTCGTCTAGCTTTGAACCTCTCTCTTTTCCTTTCTCTCCTGGAGGCCTGCAAGGGATCATGTCTGCTAATTCGCAGTTCTTCCTCTTTGAAGTGCCATTGATATCCCAAACTTGTGAAGTCTCCCGAACTGAAACGGAATCCTCAAACGTGAGTCGGGCCACACTACAAATAAACTTGCTCCATTGAACCTGCTAGTTTCCCTTCCATACAGTAACGTCAGCCTCTCTCTGAGAAAGGGCCTTCAGCAGCATAAGCATTGCAAAGGAAAATAAGGTCCCCAGCAGGTTGCCCTGGCAAAAAAAAACAGTGAGCTATTTAAACCTCCCCTTTTCTTTTTAAATACTTGGGTGTTCTTCCTCCGAGTGGATTTCTCCCTCCTCATCTCCCCAATTGGTAGTGTCCAAAGTGTTACTCATATTGTTTACAGAGCTTTGATGTGCGGCTCTCGGAGTTTTAGTTCAGCATTTAGGAATGCAAAGGTCAGATGATTTTCCCTCCCAGACGAAACCAAGACTATGAATTTAATACCACCGTGGATTCCAAACAAGGAAGTCCAGTCAGCCACTCTCGGCCATTAAGACAAAGCCGCAAAGAGTCAAAATTGTAAAGTGATTGGGGGGCTGTTTTTTTTTTCTAGTCGGCATGCAACTCGAAGGGGTGCATTTGCTCACTGGGTGGCACATGACTGACTCTAAGCGTCTTTCATTTTCATTTAAGAAGAAATGATTCAAAAACTCTGGCGTGGAATGACCCTCTGACATTGAATGATGTTTTCTTAAGTCAGCGTTAAAACTGTCAGCTGATTAAACAATTTTTACATGATTAATTGTGTGCCTTTTAGTGGCTGAATCAACGAATGAGATTTAAATGAATGCCCATGCTACCAAAAGCTGAAGGCCAATCATCTATAATTCACCTCCAAAACAGTTTTGCTTCTCTAAAAACTGATTTTGAACTTTCAACCTTCCAGAATCCCTGACCATTCTGGCTGAAACTTCAGGGAGTCGAAGTCCAAAACATCTAGCAGACCAAAGGTTTGAAACCACTGTGTCAAAGAATAAGGAATAAATAATGAGGAAATAATGGAGGCTCTGGTGGCACAGTGGGTTAAATGGCTGAGCTGCTGAACTTGCAGACCGAAAGGTCACAGGTTTGAATCCAAGGTGCGGGGTGAGCTCCCGCTGTTAACCCCAGCTTCTTTACGGCTCCGGCCCAGCATACCTGTCCGAACGTATCTCCTTCTAAGTCCCACCTCGGAGTTTAAGATCTGCTGAGGGGGCCCTGGGTTGTTGTAGGTTTTTTTGGGCTATATGGCCATGTTCTAGAAGCATTCTCTCCTGACGTTTCGCCTGTATCTATGGCAAGCATCCTCAGAAGTTGTGAGGTCACAACCTCTGAGGATGCTTGCCATAGATACAGGTGAAACATAAGGAGAGAATGCTTCTAGAACATGGCCATATAGCCCAGAAAACCTACAACAACCCAGTGATTCTGGCCATGAAAGCCTTCGACAATACAACCAAATGACACTTTGAAGCTTAGGAAGGCCTTCTCCAGAAGACCTTAGAGCTTTGATGAGCTTATAAAGGGATATTTCTTCATGAGCCCCTCTAATGGACTTATGAAGGACTGCATCTCTCTTTATGAGTCCTTCAGAGAGCTGTAAGATCTTCTGGAGAGGGCCTTCCCATCACCATCTCAGGCCCATTTGGTGTGAACAAGGGAGGGAGTGGTCCTTCTTGGCAGCTGCTTCCAGACTTTGGAAGTCCCTCCATAAGCAGATCAGGATGGCTCTCCCACTCTCAGCATTTAATGTTATGCACTGCAGTATTTTAAAGTTTGCAGGTAGTCTTTTTATGAATTGTAATGTTTCTAATGTCCAATGTTTTTGGAGATTGTTTAATTTTAAAAAGTAGAAATGGCTGGAATCCTGTTGGTCAATCTCAACTAGAAAAAAAACATCAAATCAGTGGAATTCACCTATGAGTCGATTCATTACAGTGCTCTTGTTTCAATGTGTTTACACTAGTTGAGTCCCACTGATAAGATTACAGCCACTAATACTTTTTATTGAATCATTTGTGTTTTTAAATATGTTTTTAAATATGCTAACCTCATGTTTTTAAATATGCTAACCTCATTGAGTCTCGTTACTGAGAGAAATGTAGAACATAAACAAATTAAATAAACAATTGGGTCGTTGTCGGTTTATATGGCCATTTTCCAGAAGCATTCTCTCCTGATGTTTCACCTGCATCCATGGCAAGTATCCTCAGAGATTGTGAGGTAAATAAACAATTATTGCACACAGACCAGTGTGCTTAATTTTCCACTGCGCTTATACTTTTTCTATCAAGGCAACATTGCACAGTGGGCACATAACTCAATTCATATAGGATCTCAGTGATCAACCCTGCAGAGATATAATGCTGCATTGCATCCCAGGGCCCTTCCACACAGCCATATAACCCAGAGTATCAAGGCAGAAAATCCCACAATATCTGCTTTGAACTGGGATACTGTATCTGAGTCCATACTGCCATATATTCTAGTTCAAAGCAGAAAAGTGGGATTTTATTCACTGTGTAGAAGGGGCCCCAGACAACCCAGACTACCTTTATCCCAGAAGGAAACAGAGGGGTTTTTTATAGCCATACTATTACAAATTACAGTATTAACCACAAACTCTGTGCCTTTTTATTTCATTTAATCAATGTATATATGATGTATAACTTTATGATTATGCTACATAGGGCCCTTTCACACAGCCATATAACCCAGAATATCAAGACAGAAAAAAAACACAATATCTGCTTTGAACTGGCTTATCTGAGTCCACATTGCCATATATTCCAGTTCAAAGCTGAAAATGTGGTATTTTATTCAGCTGTGTGGAAGGGGACATAGTTGATATGATATGCAAGCAAGCTAAAGAAAGCACAATGAAGTACTGTGAAGGATGCTCTATGGTGCCATGGAGACTCCCATGGTGCAATGGCACATATTCCACATCAGTGCACATTGTATATCAGATCTGCTGTATAATTGCCATACCATTGGCCCTAGTTTTGCAATTGCCCCTGTGGTGTAGCTATATCTCTGCTCAATGTATTGTTGAAGGCTTTCATGGCCGGAATCACTGGGTTGTTGTAGGTTTTTTCAGGCTGTATGGCCATGGTCTAGAGGCACTCTCTCCTGACGTTTCGCCTGCATCTATGGCAAGCATCCACAGAGGTAGTGAGGTCAGTTGGAACTAGGAAAAAGGGGTTTATATATCTGTGGAATGACCAGGGTGAGACAAAGAACTCTTGTCTGCTGGAGCTAGGTGTGAATGTTTCAACTGACCACATTGATTAGCATACAATGGAGCAAACTTTTGTTGAGGAAACCATGAAATGAACAAAATCTGGCTACCAGTATTAAAAAACTCTAAAATTGCAACAGCGCAACAACAGGGAGGAAGCAGGTAGGGACATCTAATTACCTCTCAACAAAAGTTTACTCCAGGCACAGTCAGCCCATTGTATGCTAATCAAGGTGGTCAGTTGAAACATTCACACCTAGCTCCAGCAGACAAGAGTCCTATGTTTCACCCTGATCATTCCACAGATATATAAACCCTTTTTCCTAGTTCCAACAGACCTCACTACCTCTGACAATGCTTGCCATAGATGCAGGCAAAATGTCAGAAGAGAATGCCTCTAGACCATGGCCATACAGCCCGAAAAAACCTATATGTCTGCTCCTCTCATAGGTATACAAACCCTTTCAACACAGTGTCACAGTTCAACTTTGTGCAATCATATATCAGTCCATGGTGATGTCACTTCCCAACAGGATGTCAGCCAGTACACACACAAAACATAAAATCCATTGGAAAACAAATTAAAATGCAAATAAATTAAAGTCTTAAAACACTTCCATCAAGATAATGATCAATCATAAAACATTTGATATCAGAGGCTTAAAATGGAATTGACAAAATGGGCAACACAGTGAATAATAATAGGTCTGAACAAAGAGGCAGGGCATTATCAGTAACGTAAAGCAAGCCAGAATCGGTGGCTCTCAAATACAGCAAAAGTTGGCTGACCCCATGGAGAAGGGCCAAATCTGGGTTGCACCAACTGGAGGCCTGCAGAATTGTAATTGCATTGCCGCCAACTTATGAATATCTGCAGGGACTGTGAGCAGTTACTGTTTTAGGATCTCCAATAAACATTCAAAAGTCACTCAAAAGTCACATTTCCCCAGCTGGAAAAGGGACCTTGGCACAAGTGTGTTTGTTGCACAATCTAAACCAAGATCCCAAGTTGGGATGCTGCGAGAGAGTCCCTAGGAAGCCCTTTGAGAATCGTAATATAATAAAGCCTTAAGAAATGATACTGACACCTCAGCACGGAATCCCATATGGAACATGAATTGCCAGTCTTATAAACGCACAACATAAAATCAATTACAATATGTCACAAGCAGTTAGCTTGTTTTTTTCCCCTAGCCAAGCCTCTACATCTTGTGGAAATAAAGGCTTTTCTACTCCAGTTGTAGCCAAATGCAAGTCTAATGGATATTGCTTTTTAAGACACTAAAATCAGTTTTATCTCTTGTTCTTTGACAGTACAAGGTAAGCCATCATTAATCTGGCATAAGGTTTTTTTTCCCCTTAAACTTTTCCTCCCATCAATTGAAATGCCACATCAGCAATTTTAGCCCCTGCTGCCCACATTCCTTTAAGGATTTATAATATGATATTAATATTAGGGAGGAAGATTGTGGATCCTCTTTTCCCCCAATATTGCATAATGATATTGCATTAAAGCAGTGTTTCTCAATCGTCCTAAAATGCCACAACCTCTTAATACAGTTCCTCATGTTTTGATGACCCCCTCAACCATAACATTATTTTCATTGCTACTCCATAACTGTAATTTAGCTACTGTTCTGAATCGTAATGTAAAATCTGATATGCATGATGTATTTTCATTCACTGGACCAAATTTGCCACAAATACCCAATACACCCAAATTTGAATACTGGTAGGGTTGGAAGGGATTTATTTTGTCAGTTGGGAGTTGTCATTGCAGGGATTTATGGTTCATCTATAATCAAAGAGCATTCTGAATCCCACCAACGATAGAATTGGGCCAAGTTTCACACACAGAACCTCACATGACCAACAAAAAATACTGTGTTTTCTGATGGTCTTTGGTGATCCCTCTGACACTCCCTCATGACCCCCACCCAGGGTCCCGACCCCCAGGTTGAGAAACGCTACATTAATGCTTCATGTATGTGATGAAGTTCTTTCATTGCTATTATTGCTGGCAGAATCCAAATGATTCTTGGCTAGAATTCCAGACACAGATGTTTTAAAAGGGGGGAAAATATCTATGGAAGCAAAGGACTCTCTCAACAGGTGCCAACAAACCCAATCTCCATTGGAGAGGATAGAAGAAACAGTAGCCATGCCTCCTCCTTGACTCTCAAAGAGACCCATAAATTTTGGCCTAGGTCACTGCCACATTGGGCATCTTGAGCTTCTTTTTCAACCTTGGAATTTTGGGCACTTGCCAGTAATGAAGATGTATGAATGCTTAATGCAGCTTAATGTAATAGGTGTCATGTTCGTAATTTACAGAAGCTCTTTCTAAAGCATTAAATTTCTTTATACTCCTTAAAAGCTACTCAATCCTGAGGACTAACTTAGTTTGGTTGGAGAAGGGGGAGAGAGGGAGGAAGCCAGAGGAGGAGGAGGAAGAGCAGGGAGTTCTTTTTAGGATCAAAATGATATATAAATTGTTAACATATCCAAACTCATCCATTAGTGCATGTGAAAGCAATAAATGTGCCAAAGCAGCAATAACATGATCGAGGAAAGTCACTGTGGTCATTAGGGCTGAAAGGGTTTCATTTATGGCCCAAGCAAAAAGAATGAAAGCTATTTCTTTAATAAAAAAAAACACCATTCCCCCCACCTATACAGTATCTCTGATTTCCTGCCACTACTACAGTTGAAAGACTTGAGTGAATCATTAAAAAACTTAAACCTAAAGTACATTGGTAATTTCAACTGCAGTGGTTTCACAGTGTGTAGCCCGCTTTAACCCAGAAAAGTTTTGCAGGGAAGTAGACCTCCCTAGGAATAAATGCAGACACTTGTGGATTGACTTTTTAAATATGTCTTACTAGCTCTCACGGCTCCCAGTTCTAGGCATTTTCAGTGTGCAATGGTTTTATTTCTTTCATCTGGAGAGGCCCTGCTCTCGATCCCACCAGTTTCGCAGGCACAATTGGTGAGGACGAGAGAGAGGGCCTTTTCAGTGGTGGCCCCTCAACTCTGGAACTCCCTCCCTAAAGACATCAGACAGGCCCCAACTTTGGCAGTCTTCAGGAGGAGCTTGAAGACGTGGCTGTTCCAGTGTGCCTCCCTGAAATAATGATCCCATTGCACTTTGTCCTCTAAAGCACTTTACATTTTTTAGGTCTGCCCTTCCACAAACTCCATTTACCTTTTCGGCCATGTCCCAGCATTATTTCCAATTTTAAATCTCTACATTTGGCCATCCCACTGTTTTTAACTGTGTGTTGTCTTATTGATAGTGTTGTATATTTTATTGTCTATGTTTTTATTTTATTTGCTTGTATTGTTGTTATTATTGCTTGTATTGTTGTGTTTGGGCTCGGCCTCATGTAAGCTGCACCGAGTCCCATGGGGAGATGGTAGCGGGGTACAAATAAAGCATTATTATTATTATTATTATTATTATTATTATTATTATTATTTCATGTCAAAAGCATTGTATAATTAAAACAATTATAAAACTAATAAAATAGAGGGAACAAAAGCAACTAAATAATTTTAGACCAAAAACGGGCAACAGCAACCACATTGTCTGTAGCTTTAAACAATTCTTCCTCTGCGCATGAGACAGGGCACTGTGGGAAAGCATATGGAAGATGGGTTGTTTGTTCTGTTCCACAGTCACACAAGGTGGAGGATTCTTCTAGGTAGAGCCATTTTGCCAGGTTGTCTTTTGATCTGCCCACTCCACTTCTGAGTCTGTTCAGGGACTTCCAAGTTGCCCATTCCTGGTTTGCCCCTGGAGGAAGACCCTCATGGAGGGCCATCCAGTTGGGATTTCCTGGTTTAGCTATCTTGAAGAATAATCTTGCTGTGGCTAAGAGAACATTAAGAGGAGTGGGGGAAAAGTTAAAACAATGTCAAATTTTTGGGACTCATTTTTCATCTTTGGCAATGTTGGTGTGCCTCCTTCAAGGTCTTCTGGAGACTAATGCAACCTATTACACTGAAGACAAGGGTACAATTTCCCAGTCCACCATAGAAATCCACTGGTGATCTTGAACAAGCCACATCCTCAGTCCCATGATGGAGTGGCCTTAAGGTTACTATAATCTAAAAATGTCTTGAAGGTACACAAGAACAATCCTACAGTTTCATTGACCCCTTCCACAGAGCTGTACAAAATCCACATTGAACTGGATTTTATGGCAGTGTGGACTCAGATAATCCAGTTCAAAGCAGATATTATGGATTATCTTCCTTGATATTCTGGGTTATATACTAGCTGTGTGGAAGGGCACTTTGTTATTCAGCACCCAGAACTCACTTGGAGCTGTCCAAGGTCCTGCTTTCAACCCTCACTTCAGCTCCTAGGATAAATTGCTTCCTGTGACTTGTAGGTCAGCAAAGCCTGGAAAGAAGTAATTTCTCCATCCATTATATTACTATGCTTGATGAACATTCAGTATGGATTCCACATGCCATAAACATGGAAGTCCCCTCTGGGATAGAGAAAGGAAGGGTAGAAATGCAACCCTGGTGAAGTTAACTAAGATCCCAAAGTGTGGACGTACGTGTCCATCATGGTTCTTGATGGACACAAATAATAGTTTAACATCTGAGAGTGTTTCATTCATTCAGGTATGAGAAATCTTCTCTTTATGTTGGATGATATGCATGCAGATAATCTTCCCTGACAATGAATTGGATAGGTAGCCCTGTTTGAACAATGCTTCATGTAAATAACAGGCTTTGCTAGCTTGGTCAGTGTCTTCAAAATCATTTCCTCAAATAGCCTATAGAACAATGCTGCTTGACATGTAGGATAATGTGAAATGACTTTCCAATATCTCATTTTCTCTCACACATATCTTCTTATATAGAATATAAAAACAGACACATAGAGTTAGTCAGACCCATGAGGTTATGGACATATTTGGTTGTTTTGCATTTAAGCTGATGCTAACAAAATTCAAGCTGACCTTCATGCTAGGTCAAATGCCCCTTAAAGGATCAGCACGTATGGTGTCTCTGCATGTGTCATGCACATACTTCCAAAATTGCAAGAGCAGTCCCGTTCTGGCCCCATAAGATCAGAGAGTAAGTGTATCTAACAACCTGTAATTAAGTCATGTCATGTAGCCCGATTCAACTTGGAGGATGGAAACGAAAAAATGCCTACAGTAATTGCATTTAGTTCATCTTGTAGCATGCTCCCAATCATAACCACTAATTCAATTGTGCGCTCGTTCTGCCAGCTCATTGCCATTAAGCACACATTTAATTACTTCAATAAAGGATTAATATGCAGCGCACAAAAGAAAGGACATTGCTCTGTGCCAAAGCACACAGCTGCCCAGCCATTTAGCACAGAGATAAAGAAAGAATATCATTGGGCAGCAAATCCTGTTACAAATACATCATTATTAGATGAACATTGCAGACTTTTATTTTCCACACTTGTTATTCTCTGCCCAACGTTGCCTGTATTTCTCTGGTGGGAGAAAGAGCTGTCCTGCACGACTGACAGCTCTGCCATTGTTATCTCAATAATACCAGTAACCAAGCTGCCCCCCTGTTTCTATCCACCACCCCTCATTACTCCCCTCCATACTTGTAAGGCTGCTCTTATCTTGTCTCCAGGCAAGGGCCCTGCGGCTTGCTACATTACAACATCCTGAGATAAGGAGCCTGTCTTGACATGATTCCAGCTTGCGCCGCAAACCTCTGACAAGCATAGCAAGTGTAAGCTCAAAAAAGAGAGAGAATTAGAGAGAGAGGGAGAACACAATAAAGCCATCCCCTTCCACTACCCCCCACCCACCCGCCTCGCTCTATCCTCCAAAGACAGCCCATCAATTCTCCAGGTTGTACACAATCATTATTGTAAGGGAAACAAAGGCCAGTGTCAATTGTGCGGTGTTAGAAAGCAGTCCCTCAAATTAAAACCATGTACCTAACTGCATCTGATGGCAGAAGCTATTTAGCGGTGATATTTTACGGAAAGGCAATGAAAAGCAATAACAGCTTTATTTAATGTATCTGTTCAATCCAGCTGCCTTGCATGGGCCTTAATAGAAGCTGTCGATCAATGTCGGCGCCTTTGAAATAACTACGGCAGACTGCAATAAACACAAAGGGAAAGATAACTAAAACTACTGATCAGGCCCTTGTTACTTTTTTGCGCTCCAAGATTTGTCACTTGTTTGCACTGCCTGTAACAGCGACAGGTGATGATTATCATCATGGGAGTGTGTGGAGTCGCAGCTGAGGAAGGGCATAAATGGGTGCTCTGGGCATATAATCTGTGCCAGGAACAAAGTGGAGAAGATCGGCCTCAGATATCCAAGGGACTGATCCTACAAATCTTTATTGATATGTATTTTTTTTCCTGTTGGTGACTTTCATAGATGGATAAGGCTGATCCCATTCTTGTTGCCAACTTTGATAGACTGTCCATGGAAAAATGGTTGCTGTATTCTGTACCAACCTATGTATAAGGTCTAGGAACACATGAAATGGCCATATATTGCTGGGCCATTGGGCTTTCCAGCTTGGTATGCTCCAGTCCTCACACAAAGCAGAGCTCATGACTTTCCAGACATTGTAGAACAAGTCTCATTAACATACTAACTGGGATACATGGTGTTTACAATTCAGATCCAGGTGATTATGAAACTGTTCATATCCTCCACACAGAAAGCTGAGAACTTGTGACTTTCCAGACATTGCAGAACAAGTCCCATTAGCATACTGACTGGGATACATGGTGTCTACAATTCAGATCCAAGTGATTTGAAGGTCTGTTTTCTCACTTATGAGACTGCTCATATTTGGAGATCTCCTGTGGTGGCCCTTCTCTTTGTCTCACCAATTTCACAAGTCTGAGTTCAGAATGCTCTTTGATTGTAGGTGAACTATACATCCCAGTAATTACAACTTGCTTATGTCAAGGTCTATTTTCCCCCAAGAGCGACTCAAGAGCGACCCTGGGCAAAATCAACTATACTGCAAATGCTTACTTTGTGTAATGGGTTGAGCCACCCCTGCTCAAAGGCTATCATGAAGCAGTGGAACATTTTTAACTGACTTTAATTTTTTGATATTTTAAACATTGTTTTAATTTTTATATTTTATTATGTGTGTGTGTGTGTCAATCAGGAACTTTGCCCCATTGGCACAGTGGGTTAAACCCCTGTACTGGCAGGACTGATGACCGACAGATTGCAGGTTTGAATCTGGGGAGAGGCGGATGAGCTCCCTCTATCAACTCCAACTCCTCATGCGGGGACATGAGAGAAGCCTCCCACAAGGATGATATAAACATCAAATCATCCGTGCGTCTCCTGGGCAATGTTCTTGCAGACGGCCAATTCTCTCATACCAGAAACAACTTGCAGTTTCTCAAGTTGTTCCTGATACAACAAAAAAAACCCTTAAAGTGATTTTCTTCTGTGTTGATTTATTTGTGTATGCATACGGGCATTCACGCTGCTTGTCAAATTGTTGTGCTCCAATGAATTTCATAGGGTTTCCTTAGACAGAGAATACCCAGATGTGTCATTTTGCCAGTTATTTCCTCTGAAATATAGCCTACAGTAACTGGTATACATTGTTGTTGTAGTTGTGATATGCCTTCAAGTCATTTCCAACTTGTAACTTCCTTAAAACAAATTATTTCTGGGTTTTCTTGTTGATATCTATTCAAAAGGGGATGGGGGTGAAGTTGCCTTCCTCTGTGGCTAAGAATTTATGTATGTATTTATTTATTTCTTTACTGTATTTATATTCCGTTCTTCTCAACCTCAAAGGGGACTCAGTTCGGCTTTACACATAGGCAACTATTCGATGCCTTAAAACAATGTACATTTAAATAAATATTTAAATTAAAGTTAAAATACATTGAAACATTTCAAAACATTATATTCACTATTAAAAACCATGCTATCCACAATCATAAACTGGGTCATTCCAGTAGTCATTGCACATACGTAATTCCATATCCATCTGTTGTACTAGAATTACTCTCTGAAATTTTAATTCCAAAGCCACATTCTCACTTTTTTTTAGAGAGATCAGAAGGGAGGTGGCTTATCTAATTTACCTGCGGAGGGAGTTCCACAACTGAGGGGTCACCACTGAGAAGGCCCTGTCTGTCATCCCCACCAGTCGTGCCTGCAAAGTAGACGGGACCAAGAACAGGGCCTCCCCAGATGATCTTAATCTCCAAGATGGGTTATGGGGGATATACATTCAGACAGGTAATGTAACTTTCCGTATGTCACCCAGTATATTTCAACAGTTAAGTAGAGATTCTAATCTCCAACGTAGTCTAACACTCAAACCATTATACTTATTATAATGGCTTATACATATAAGTATGTGAGGAGAAGTCATAGGGAGGAGGGAGTAGGCTTGTTTTCTGCTGCCCTGGAGACTAGGATGCGGAACAATGGCTTCAAACTACAGGAAAGGAGATTCCACCTGAACATGAGGAAGAATTTCCTAACTGTGAGAGCTGTTCAGCAGTGGAACTCTCTGCCCTGAAGTGTGGTGGAGGGTCCTTCTTTGGAGGCTTTTAAACAGAGGCTGGATGGCCACTGCTTTGAATGTGATTTTTCCCTTCTTGGCAGAAGGGGGTTGGACTGGATGGCCCACAAGGTCTCTTCCAGCTCCATGACTCTATACAGTGAATAGCAGACACCAGCTGTCTGCTATTCACTGTAGAAAGCTTGAATTTCAAGAAGACTTGGCAATCAGTGATCTTTGACTTTCACATTTAGCTTATACATGTGTTTTCAATTTCTAGGAGATGCATAACATAATAGCTAAGCATTTACAAGTTAATCAAGCAGGCCTGTCGCAAATAAGAATAATAATGTGGCTTTCAGTATTTACTCTTTCTCTAGCAGGCTGAACAAGGTCAGCTTATGCTGCAGGGAGAGATAAGAGTGTTTCTATATTAGAATGCCTAGAAGACTCTTCCATTAATTTGGATGGGATGATCTTCCCCTCCTTGGCCAAGAAAGTGTCAGTTGGTTTCAGAACACAGGAGAAAATATATTTCAAGTTGTGCTGTTGTGAGTTTTCCGGGCTGTATGGCCATGTTCCAGAAGCATTCTCTCCTGATGTTTCGCCTGCATCTATGGTAGACATCCTCAGAGGTTGTGAGGTCTGTTGGAAACTTGGAAAGTGGAGTTTATATATCTGTGAAATGTCCAGGGTGGGAGAAAGAAGTCTTGTCTGTTAGGTGTGAATGTTTCATTTGGCAACCTTGATTACCATTTAATTGCCTAGCAATTTCATGGTCTGGCTTCTTACTGCCTGGGGGAATCCTTTGTTGGGAGGTGATTAGCTGCCCCTGAATGTTTCTTGTCTGGAATTCCCCGGTTTTTGAGTGTTGTTCTTTATTTACTGTTATGATTTTAGAGTGTTTTTTTTAATACTAGTAGCTATGTTTTGTTCATTTTCATGGTTGTTTCCTTCCGGTAGGCTGTTAGGAATTGTGGGAGTTGAAGTCCAAAACACCTGGAGGGACAAAGTTTGCCCATGTCTAATCTAGTTCATCACAGGGAACCTAGTAAAATGTAGCTGTAAACTACAGTATTAATTCTACAACCTGCTTAACACTTTAAAATGTAATCCATAAACCATTGTTTTGGTCCAGAAACCATTATTTTAAAGCACCTGTGACTTTGTCTCATTTTGATAGACAGCTGAGCTTTAGTTGGCCCTGGAACCTGGAGCTTGTCTCTTGGAAATATTTTGTGTTACACTAAAAGCTTCTCTTCTTGATTTTTTTTCTTCAGGTGGCTTAACTTCTTATGAAGCCTTTTGTAGCAAACTGACATTAGCAGAGATGTCATTACTTATGCTTAGCTGATGGCACAAAATCTACACTTCAGAGCAGACATGGCACCAAGTCAGCGTTGATGCCTGTTCCCTACTTGATCCCTTTCGGCAAGCTCTGACTTTTTAATGTTGCAATATTAATTAGTTTTATTATTTTAATTGCACAGAGCAACCTGTGATCAATAAAGGCATGCTTTTATCTTTGTAATTGATCCCTCATTCATAAATATGCAGATTTCTGACCTCATGCTTGTATTTTTTTTTCAAATAGAAAGGGAAGAAGGTTAGGTTAATTCCATCTCATGGAAGATGGAGCTAAGATGTGTCATGTTTCTGGTACTAGAAGTACTTTCGTTCTTATAGATTATGGCTGGGATCTACTGTTTTGACAACACAAAATAGAACTGCAGTTACAAGATCTATTCCTATTCTTCCCATCTTTAAATTTTCTATTCAAAGAATTCAATCTCTGGGTTGTTGTCAGTTTTTTGGGCTGTATGGCCATGCTCCAGAAGCATTCTCTCCTGACGTTTTGTCTGTATCTATGGCAGGCATCCTCAGAGGCTGTGAAACCTCACAACCTCTCAGGATGCCTGCCATAGATGCAGGCAAAATGGCAGGAAAGAATGCTTCTGGAACATGGCCATACAGTCTGAAAAACCGACAACCACCCAGTGATTCTAGCCATGAAAGCCTTCAACAATAAATTCAGTCTCTAGTAACCATTGGTTTTCACTCCTGTGGGGTACGGTAATTAACAGCACCCCTTCATTAGTTCTTTATAAAGTGATATATTTTTGTTCTAACAAGATTTGCTTCTGGGGCTAAATTTTGGCATCTTTCACCTTGAGTTCCTCTCCTATAAGCGACATTCTGGCTCACTTCAGTGTCCATCCTCCCCCTCATTCTTTTGGCCATATTTCCAGCCACATTGCCCCCCTTGGAAAAAGTCACAATGGCTGTTTCTGTAGCAGCCAGACCTTTGAGTTGGTCAAGCTCTCTGATGGCCAACCATTTAGTTTGCTCTGAAGAAGGCCATTGATTGAGAGTGGGCGGGAGTCTGCTGTGGTCTCCCACACAATGACTTTGCTATTAATTGGTGTCAACTTAACTTGTAATGACCATATGATTGAAAGTTCACCAAGTTCCCTTTCCTCAACAGCCTTCCTCTTGAAGGCCCTGGCAGACTAAGTGGCAATAGATAAATACAAGTAACTAGCTATTTAACCAACTATAGTGCCCACTCTTGTAAAATGGTGGCAGAAACACAGCTTGGAAAACACTTTTTAAAGAATCTATCACGACTACTGACACCATTGGTTGGTGTATTCTAGAACAATCGTTCTCAACCTTCCTAATGCCATGACACCTTAATACAGTTCCTCGTGTTGTGGTCACTCCCAACCATAAAATTATTTTCATTGCTACTTCATAACTATAATTTTACTAATATTATGAATCAGAATGTAAATATCTGATATGCAGGATGTATTTTCATTGACTGGACCGGATTTGGCACAAATACCCAATACGCCCTAATTTGAATACTGGTGGGGTTGGGGGGGATTGATTTTGTCATTAGGGTGTTGTAGTTGCTGGGATTTATCATTCACCTACAATCAAAGAGTATTCTGAACTCCTCCAACAATGGAACTGAGCCAATCTTGGCACACAGAACTCCCACAACCAATGGGAGACAAATACTGGAAGGGTTTAGTGGGCATTGACCTTGAGTTTTGGAGTTTTCGTTCACCTACATCCAGAGAGCACTGTAGACTCATACAATGATATGTCTGGACAAAACTTGGCACAAATAGTCAATATGCCTAAATGTGAACACTTGTTGAGTTTGAGGGAAATAGACCTTGACATTTGGGTGTTGTAGTTGCTGGGATTTTGTAGTTCATCTACAATCAAAGAGCATTCTGAACCCCACCAATGACAGAATTGGGACAAACTTCCCACACAGAACCTCCATGACCAACAGAAAATACTGGAGGGATTTGGGAGAGATTGGCAATGCATTAGAGGAGAGCAAGCTTGGAGTTTCAGCCCTCCTCTTGGCTGAGAGGCTAGCTGAGAGGCTGGCCAATCACAGCAAGAAGAGGGTCTTTGGTGGGTGGATTCGCTGTCTGTTTCCAAAAATGGAAGAGAAGGATATGAAGCAAGATCTTCAGCCTTCTTTGCCAAAGGGGCTCCTAAGACCATCGGAAATATGTGTTTTCTGGTGGTCTTTGATGACCCCTCTGAACCCCTCCCCACGACCCCCCCAGGGGTCCCAACCCCCAGGTTGATAAATTCTAGAAGCTTGGCATCCTTCAAAGTCACTCTGGAAAGAAATCCCTTCTTGCGTCAGCAGTATGGACTTCATTTGCCATGTTTTGTTTTTCCACCTGACATAAAGAATTCACCACATTAAGGGGTAGAGTAAACCCTATACAAAATGAACTTGCAGGCTTTGCTCATCCCTTGTAGTCTGTTGTTGCAACAACCATCACTCTGAAACAAGCAGAGTGCAGGACATTTGTTTCTCTAGTCAAACTCCACCACAAATTAAATGTTGCCTAAGGCTCTGCAGGAAAGCCTCTCTTAGGCAAGTCTTGATCTGCTCTCCTAAGTGTCCAGTGCCCATATTTCTCTCCCCTGGTAATACATTTCAATTGTACCCATAGTGCTAAACTGCTATTATCTGCTAGGAGACGGGCTCAGCGATTGACAGCACAGGTTAAGTGGCAATAGGCCATCAACATTTATGGTCATTTGGATGGTCTTGGAGGCCATTATATACTCTTTGGGGAGAAACGCTGCCCACCAGGTGTTCACTTTGGTTCGCATTTTAGAGGAATTGAAAGGGCAGGAAAGGGGGCAATTTAACACAGCAGTAAACACTTCTCTATAGGTGGGACTGCTCTCAGCCTCTGTGCTTAAGGACAACATGCCTAGATGATGAAAGGAAACACCCTGGGAAGAATGGATGGGAACAGCAGGTAGACCTAGAAGAAAGGCAGGGAGTGCTGGCTGAGAAAGGGAGAGTGAATAATTCCATAACGTACACTTAGAAACTTCTCGCAAGAGCTTATTGTGGACAGGAGGCAGCCAAGAGGGTGGCATTGTTCTTGTTAGTTTCTTAGAAATTAAGCAAGTGCTCTTCTTCCTGCTCTCCTTGCCCTCTAGCCTGAACAAAGATGCAGCAAATGGAATTAATTCTTCTACAATTCCTCTCAAAATAGCTTTTTAGCCAAAATTCAAGCTTCACATCTAGGGGTGAGTGGACTTTGGGGGGAAGCCAAGCTGACAGGTTCATCCACTTGATCCCAGGGCTTTGAACACTTGGTTAACAGAAGTCAGCGTTTGCATCCCCCAGTATTTGACCTGATGGTGAATTAAGGTTGCCACCTCCTATTTTCCCCCTGAAATGCTTCTCAATTTGTATGACAGGCCAATGCAACATAGCCATTACCAAATTGGGAATGACTGTATTATTGAATCTGGTGAGTACAAATGAGGGAGGGTTTGGTTTTTGCTTCTTTTCTTCCAGAAAGGACGTAATGGCGGGAGTGCCAATTTAATCATCTGTTGAATGGTGAGTTGGCAAGTAGAATAATCCAATTGGTTCAATAACTTTATGCTGTGTGGGAGTCACAGGAGGAATTGAGCCAAGGGTCAAAAAAGTTGAGTGAGGGGGAAAAACAAAATGATTCCCTCTTCATATCATAAGAATAAGCACGTCACTGGCTGATGCTTGATTGCAGTTATAGCAGGCATGGGCAAACTTCGGCCCTCCAGGTGTTTCATGAGGGAATGAGGCTATTAGGAATTGTGGGAGTTGAAGTCCAAAACTCCTGGAGGGCCAAAATTCACCCATGCCTTAGTAATAGTGTATATGCTGCTTTTCTTTGGCTCAGTTATTCTATCATTCTACGCTAGATATTTAGGATTCCTAAAATAGGTGTGACCAATTTGGGGAGAAATTAGCTCCTGGTGCTCACATAGTTGTTTGTTCCTTATATATAAGAAATGTGATGGGAAAGATCCTTTCCATGCTAGTGGAGTGCTAAATCCACTACAGATTTACTCTAAATATTAGTGCTGCTCTCCAAGGTATTGAAATCTATCCTCAGAATAGGTTCTTGTCTTCAGATAACATCTTGAAAGTTTGGATGGAAACCTGGAGCAGTGTTGTTGATCCTGGGATATGTATTGTACAAGCAACCTCTGCCCCCGGTAGTGCAGTGGGTTAAACCGCTGAGCTGCTGAACTTGCAGACTGAAACATCGCAGGTTCGAATCCGGGGAGTGTGGTAAGCTCCCACTGTCAGTCCCAGCTTCTGTCAACCTAGTAGTCTGAAAACATGAAAATGTGAGTAGATCAATTTCTACCATTCTGGTGGGAAGGTAAAGGTGCTCCATGCAGTCATGCTGGCCACATGACCTTGGAGGTGTTTACAGACAATGCCGGCTCTTCAGCTTAGAAATTGAGATGAGCACTAACCTCCAGAGTTGGACACGAATGGACTTAATGTCAGGGGAAAACCTTTACCTTTTAGCCACCACTGCAAAATATGTCTTGAAATATTGCCTTCAAAGCAAATTATATCCTTCAAGTACAAGTCACATTTTAATGTCTGTATGGCCCCTGCAACACAGCTGTTTAAAATTCACATTATCTGCTTTGAACTGGATTATACGGCAGTGCTCAATGGCTTCTCTGTGTAGCCTCACATGATAGTTGTTAGAGTGGTCCAGCATTTTTGTGTTATCAAATAATATGCTATATCCAGGTTGGTTCATCAGGTGCTCTGCTATGGCTGATTTCTCTGGTCAAAGTAGTCTGCAGTGCCTTTCATGTTCCTTGATTCGTGTTTGGGTGCTGCGTTGGTGGTCCCTATGTAGACTTGTCCACAGCTGCATGGTATACGGTAGACTCCTGCAGAAGCGAGAGGCTCCCTCTTGTCCTTTGCTGAATGTAGCATTTGTTGGATTTCCTTAGTGTGTCTGTAGATAGTTTGTAAGTTGTGTTTCCTCATCAACTTCCCTATGCAGTCAGTGGTTTCCTTGATGTATGGCAAGAACACTTTCCCTCGTATTTCTTTTTAGTTTTCAAGGTGTTTCATGCCTATTACTCCCATAGTTCTTCCAGCATCCCATCCAATAAGAAGCATGCTATACCTTTTTCAATACCAATATATTCCTGTCCATGTTAGGATCACAGGCATAACATAATATGTGGAGAAACTATATGTTCATATAGTCACTGTATGATATTTTTCATAGCTTTCTTCATTCCTTCTTTAACAGTTCCTAATACTGTTTGTCTTATTACTGGAGTGAACTCAATTGACATCTTCTGTGAACTGTCTGCATAGACTACAAAATCTGTCTTTTCTTTTTTTACCCTGAATGGCAAAAACTAATTTAGCACTGTAAACACAGACTCCACTCAGTTTACTTTTCTTTAATAGTTGTTTCCTCTTGTTAAAATAGAAGGATATTAAAACAGCAAATCAGTATGAAGTCTAATCTCCAAGCCTAAGTATATTTACTTTCAACTAAGTGTCACTGAATCTGGTTTGGTTTGGTGATTGTCAGGTAAATAAACCAGTAATCGTATTTGGAGTTTGGAACTGTTTCTGGACTACAACTCCCAAACTTCTTTAGGCAGGCATTTTATCTCACTTTCAGCATAAAATATCACACATATCCCTTTATGAAACCTCTACTCGGACCCTTCTACACTATTTTAGTGCAATAATTCCATTTTAGTGGCTGTGATAATGTTCTATGGGATTTTCAGTTTTGGGAGGAAGGCATGGTATAAATCTAATAATTAAACACTAACTGAAATACATACAGTATAGTCTCTTTATCCATGGGAGATTCCAAGACCCAATTCTAATATAAAGATCAATATATGACTAATTAGTCAATATATGACTAATTAATGACTTAGAAGAAGGGTTACAAGGCATGATCATCAAGTTTGCAGACACACCAAATTGTGACAGATAGCTAATACCCCAGAGGACAGGAGCAGAATTCAAAATTGTTGGGTTACATCCCTGACTGCACAAGTTTCCAGCTCTCAATGAGTAGTTAGCCTAGATAGACTGAGGGATTCCTCCCCAATTTCCTCTAAAAAGCTCATTTTAAGAAGAGGTTAAGAAGAGGGTTGTCGTACTCATCTTTGTATGCCACTTTCTCCTCCCCCTTTGAATACCATATATTCTGGTGTATAAGACTACTTTTTAACACAAGAAAATCTTCTCAAAAGTGAGGGGTCTTCTTATACGCGGGGTCGTCTTATATGTGGGAGTCGTCTTATACATGGGAGTAGTCTTATACACGGAGCAGTCTTATACACAGGAGTAGTCTTATACATGGGAGTAGTCTTATATACAGGAGTGGTCTTATACACAGGAGTAGTCTTATACATGGGAGTAGTCTTATACATGGGAGTAGTCTTATACGCGGGAGTAGTCTTATATGCGGGAGTCGTCTTATACATGGGACTAGTCTTATACACTGGAGTAGTCTTATACACGGGTGTAGTCTTATACGTGGGAGTAGTCTTATATGCGGGAGTCATCTTATAGAGCGGGTGCTTAAATTTCCAATCGGATTGGAGAATCTGTGGTTGCCACATATGGTGGGGGGAGCTCAAAAATGGTAATGGCCATGTCCCTGCTGTATGCAGCAACTGTATGAAAGCATTAAGAGCGACGCTGTACAAGTATGGTAGAAGAAAATCCATTCATCAGGATTCGTGGACTTAATGCGGTCCCAATGGTGAGGTGAAGGGGTGCCTCACCAGGAAGGTGTAAGTGAAGGGTGGAGCAAGCTCCAGGCGTCCGGGGCGCCCAGGGTAGGGAAAAAAGAGATAGAGTGGCTCTGGGCCCAGACAAACACATCTCTTTTACCTGTCTGGCCCGCCCTTGTATCCTATTACCATACCTCCTCCTCTGGCTCTCAGATCTCGCTCCTGAA
This sequence comes from Anolis sagrei ordinatus, assembly GCF_025583915.1. Classification (NCBI taxonomy): domain Eukaryota; kingdom Metazoa; phylum Chordata; class Lepidosauria; order Squamata; family Anolidae; genus Anolis; species Anolis sagrei. Next base: position 189,145,095 of record NW_026847549.1, read on the forward strand.
GACTGCAGTAAAGTGGTACAGGTGCACAGGTGCGAGATCTGAGAGGCAGAGAAGGACGTACAGTAATAGGAAAATTACCATATTGAAATAAAATCTGATGCTTTTAAAATTTTTATTTGGTGTGAGTTGGAAGAGGGGTAGTCTTATATGGTGAATATATCCCTAACTCTATATTTTAACTGGAAAGTTGGGGGTCATCTTATGTGCCCAATCGTCTTATATGCCGGAATATACGGTACTTAGGAATGTGATCTCTTAGTAACTTCCTCTTTTAAAGGTATTTTTATTGTCCTGGACTGGCCGTGTGGCCTGTCTCCATTTTCTGGTCTCTTCTCCTTTTGTCTTCCCTAGACTAGAGTGAGGAAGCATCTTGCCATTGTCTAAGGCAAGATGTGGTAGATATAGTTACTTTTATTATTTTTCATTTTTCCTTTCCTTAGAAGATAGTTCAGTGAAGCTAGTTAGCTCCAAGAACCTTTCCTATCTAGAATGGATTTCTTTTATCTTTAATAAACATATTATTTTTGATCCTATGAAGTTGTGGATCTGCAATCCTGTTCCATCCTGTTGAATGGAAGCCAGTCCTTGCTCATTACATGTAAGTTTCTGCTGCTTATGAACTCTGCTATATTTTTGGTGGAATCACCCCCAGAGAGGTTCTTTTTGAGCCTAACAGCTCCTGATTTCCAACAAAAATGATCTTAACAGACTAAAACTAACAAAATGAAGTTCAACAGAGACAAATGCAAGATACTCCAATTAGGCAGGAAAAAAATGAAATGCAAAGATACAGAATGGAGGATGCCTGGCTCAAGAGCAGTATGTGTGAAAAAGATCTTGGAGTCCTCATGGTGAACAAGTTAATCATGAGCCAACAATGTCATGTGGCAGATTAAAAAGCCAATGAGATTTTGGCCTGCATCAATCAGAGTCTAATGTCTAGATCCAGGGAAGTTATTCTACCCCTCTATCCTGCCTTGGTCAGATTCAGACAACACCTGGAATCACACTGGAATCAATTCTGGGCACTGCAGTTGAAGGGAGATGTTGACAAGTTGGAATGTGTCCAGAGGAGGGCGACTCAAATGATCAAGGGTCTGGAGAACAAGCCCTATGAGGAGCAGCTTAAAGAGCTGGGCATGTTTAGCCTGAAGAAGAGAAGGCTGAGAGGAGACATGATGAGGGCCATGTATCAAGATGTGAGGGAATTTGTTCAATGTGTAACTCCAAAGAGATTTATACATGACTAACCGTCCCCTTCCACGCGTTGCTGTGGTCCAGTCTGTGTCTATATGTTTTGTGTCTTTATATATGCATATATGTGTGTGTATATATTTGTGTATATGTGCATATACGTGTGTGGGGGGGGGGTGGTTTTGAGCATGCGTTGTAATGTTTTTTTTTGTTTTTTGGCTTTTTAAGTCCCTTCTGCTGTGTTTTTCAGTGTTTTTATGAGTGATGGTCACTCGTTGGCCTGATACGTGTGTTATGTCCAAATTTGGTGTCGATTCATCCAGTGGTTTTTGAGTTATGTTAATCCCACAAATGAACATTACATTTTTATTTATATAGATGATGTATAAATAATGGCCATGTATATATATGTGAGGGGGAGTCATAAGGAGGAGGTAGCAAGCTTGTTTTCTGTTGCCCTAGAGACTAGGACATAGAAAAATGGCTTCAAACAACAGGAAAGAAGATTCCACCTGAACATTAGGAAGAACTTCCTAACTGCGAGAGCTGTTCAGCAGTGGAACTCTCTGCCCCAGAGTGTGGTGGACGTTCCTTCTTTGGAGGCTTTTAAACAGAGGCTGTATGGCCATCTGTTGGAGGGGATTTTAATGTGATTTTCCTGCTTCTTTAATGGCCTACGAGGTCTCTTCCAACTCTTTGATTATAGGAAGGAAGGAAGGAAGGAAGGAAGGAAGGAAGGAAGGAAGGAAGGAAGGAAGGAAGGAAGGAAGGAAGGAAGGAAGGAAGGAAGGAAGGAAGGAAGGAGAAGATGTGTATGGAAAAGTAAGGGAAGAAGGGAAGGAACAAAAAATGAAAGAGAGACACACTATATGAAGAAAAGGGATGAAGAAAAGAAAGAGATGCAAAGAAAATGTGAAGCCTGGCAATGCTTGTATTTGGATAAGTTTAAGAACCAAATGTACAGCCAGCTGAAGCCCAGAGCAAGTGACACATGCTGACCATGACCTGAAAAAATCCAGAAACCTTTTGCAGGTATGATGAAGTGACGCACCGGCAAAGACATTTAGCTCCATGCCTTCCTCCGATTTCCCCAGCAGATTCAAGGTGAAACAGGACAGCTATTTGAGAACATTAAGCATACTTTGATATTTAGGAGGAAAAGAAGATGTTTGAAGAAAGGTGACAAGCACCAAAAGAGAGAGAGAGAGGGAAATTACTTAAATGTTTGCTTTTGAGGGGAGGTGGGTAAGCAGAGCTGGAATGAAGAATATCATACCATCGCCTGCATTGGTGGTCCAGGAACTCTTTTATTTCTTTCCATTACACAAGAACAAGAAGGTCCTCAAGGGCAAGACAAGGGCACGAACGCAAAAGTGATGAGTGGAAATACCTTTTCACTCAATTAACCTTGCCATGGGATATCACCAAAGCCAAAACCTCAGCAGAATTCAAACAATCCCAAAGGTTTTAGCAGACTACACACTGAGAATACAGACTCACATTGATACTATACCAATATAACCATCAGGGGTTTTTAGTATAGAAGCTGGGAAGTAATTCTTGCTGCCCTGCAAGGAATTCTCTGTTGGAAAGTCACTATGCTCTCATCAGAGAACTACAAATCCCAGAATCCTGCAAGAACGCCAGCAAAGAATCATTCCTAACTGGCTGTTAGGAATTGTGGGAGTTGAAGTCCAAAACACCTGGAGGGCCTAAGTTTGCCCTGAACATATTTTAATTTGAACAGGCAGCCAAATTAGTCTCACATGAGAAATAATCCTATAGTGTGGAGGAAACCACTGAAAAACCACTCCTATGTTCCCACTAAACACATTATGATGGTGGTGAACCTAATTTTTCCAAAGGGCAATCTTTCAAGGCATTTTTTTCTGTATTGGAATTTGAGAGGATGAAAAGTGTGGGATACTAAGGAAAGGTATGGGTCACACTTTCTGTATTTCTGGTCTTTCAGATAGATTCACAGTTGTTGTCTTGTTGTTATTAATGATAACTATTTGATACCAACATATCTCAGAGTCACCTTAGATCAAACACTAACATTTAGGAAACACTGTGCAAACACCAAACACCAAGTAGCTGTACACAATTACATCCTTACTAGTAGTGCATGGGGTGCAGACCCCAAATTATTAAGACCTGGACTTAGCTTACTCAACTGCTGAGTATGCCTACCTTGTTTGGCACAAGTCTGCCCATGTGAAGCAGGTGAATATAGCACTGAATGAGACATGTTGAATAATCACAGAATGTCTTAAACCTACACCTACTGATAGACTTCATAAGCTAGCTGGCATTGCCCCCTCCCCCCGATGTGCAATGGGAAGTTGCTGTCAATTGCGAGAGAAGTAAGGTTGGACACTGTGAAAGCCACCCACTGTATGGCTATCTGTCTCCTCCCAGTAGACTTAAATCAAGGAAAAGTTTCATGAGAACCACCACTCCTCTAAATGTTCCTCCAGCAACAATAAGGATATCCCTGTGGACAGCAAAATCAGGAGCCCCCGGTTGCACAATGAGTTAAACCCTTTTGCCAGCAGGACTGAAGATGGATAGGTTGGAGGTTCAAATCTGGGGAGAGCACAAATAAACTCCCTCTGTCAGCTCCAGCTCCCCAAGTGGGGTCATGAGAGCAGCCTCCCACAAGGATGGTAAAACATCAAAATATTTGGGCATTCACTGGGCAATGCCCTTGCAGGCCAATTCTCTCACACCAAAAGTGACTTGCAGTTTCTCAAGTTGCTCCTGACACGGGGGGAGAGGGGAGCAAAATCAGGCAATTCCAACTGGATGCCCCCTCACTAAGGTCTTCCTCCAGGGGCAAACCAAGAATGGGCAACTTGGAAGTCCCTGAACAGACTCAGAAGTGGAGTGGGCAGATCAAAAGACAATCTGGCAACATGGCACTACCTAGAAGAATCCTCCACTTTGTGCAACTATGGAGCAGAACAAACAACTCCACATCTGTATGCTTGCCCACAAATGCTCTGCCTCATGCACAGAGGAAGAACTGCTTAAAGCTACAGACAATGTGCTTTCTGTTGCCCATTTTCAGTCTAAAATTATTTAGCTGCTTGTGCTCCATTTATTTTATCAGTTTTATACTTATTTATTTATGCAATGCTTTTGAGACAAAATAAATAAATAATCTATTTGATAATGCCTTTTACAATAATATGAGGACTTCTAAAACAATGAACTTTTATCATATTGATGTTAGAGTAAGCAATGATGTAATTGAACCAACACATTCATTCAATGAAAAAAAAATAATATAATGATAACAGTAACCCAAATAGATGTATCAGAACTTCCTATTCTTCTATTAGTGTTTCCAGAGTTTAGAGACATCTTGTTTAAGAGCTTCATGCCCCAAGTTCTCCTATCAATTGATTTACAGGGATTTCCAAGTCTCAAGCATTTAGCAATAAGAGTAAGGAGGAGAAATCATCTCCCTTCACCCTCAATTAAATGAAAATCTCAAAACCAGAAGCAAATATTGTTATCACATGACTGTGAAGTTCATTTCATCCCATCCTCAGAACTTTTTAATTCTTAGACTTTTTTTCTTCTCTTTTTTTCTTTTCTTTTCTTCAGACATCTTTCATTTTCTTCTTTCTAAGTTTTAATAAGAAGCAAGGGAAATCTGGCATGCCAAAAAGTCTTTGCTCCCTTCTTTTAAAGTGCTTAATGTTAGTTGGCTGGAATATTTGTTCTTTTGTTTGCAGTGTCAAAAAGGAAATTTGAGGAAATCTGTCATTTGAGGAAATCTCTCATTTTTCTTCCAACACCTTGGAAACCAAGTAAAGAGGAACCCAGACTGCAGCAGCCTGTTGTTGGACTTCTTTTTAGGGGAAAAGACCTGTTCAGAGCAATGCCATCTAGTGGCATGTGAGTCAACCTCAGTTCAAATATTTTAAATGAACAGAATCAGAGACGAATGGAGCAAGCACACTTAGATTCTAAATCATTGGTTCTCAACCTGTGAGTCCCCAGATGTTTTAGCCTTCAACTCCCTGAAATCCTAACAGTTGTTAACTGGCTGGGATTTCTCAGAGGCATAGGCCAAAATACCCAAGGATCCACAGGTTGAGAACCACTGTTCTAAAGGTTTCTCACTGTCAAAAGTTACTACTATGACCAGATATCCAACTGAACAAGAAATTCCATTTTTTTTCTACCAAGGTTCATCACCTTTGAACAAAGTCTGATGATGCTTGCCACCAATGCAGGTGAAACATCAGGAAAGAATGAGAACCAACCACCATGCTAGAACATGGTCATACAGCCTGCAAAACTCACAACAACACAGGGTTTGGAAACTTTGGGAGGCTATTGGGGAGTCACACCACTTTCCCCCAGAGTCCTTGAAAGTCTGCATCTCCCATGGCATTCCCATTGCAATAAATAAGGTAAATCCCCCAAAGCCATGTTTTCTGCCATATTTTTTGCTTATGGGGCTTTTTTAGCCAAAGAAAAGGAGTAGAGCTTCATTCTTATGTTATGGGAAAAGGGTCTTCTGGGATGAAAAAACCAAGGGAGTCAAAAAGCATAGTGAAAATGCTCCCAGAACTATTAGAGGGCATTTGGGAGGAAAACCCACTCCTGTGGGGGCCCTGGTACACATTAACACTTCTAAGGGCCACATATGCCTAACATCCTGAGCTTTCCCCATCACTGGTCTAAATTTGTCTCCATAATTGAGAATCCAGAGAGTTTCCGGAGATAATAAATGCACTGTCTCATCACAGAAAAACCTTCTTGGCAGGGGGTTGGACTGGATGGCCCACAAGGTCTCTTCCAACTCAATGATTCTATGATTCTATGATTTATGCTGTACAATATCTGTGTTGGATCTTGACCTATATGGCTTAGTTAGAGGCTGGCTATAACTATTGGTGCTGAGACCTACCTAAGGCCACCAAGCAAGTTCCTATCAAGGTGAGATTGGAACTGAAGACTATCTACTTACATACCTAACCACTAGCTATTACATAAACAACCATTCATGGGAGAGACGAGCATGCACTCTGCATTTTAATGGTGCTATGTATGTATTTCAGAAGATACCAAGAGTATGGGAATCTAGGGCTTTCATCTGGCCAAGTTTTTCATTTTGAGCCACCATATCTCTGAGGTCATCATTCTATAGCTCTCTTCACCTAGAGTTAATGCTTCAAGGACTAACAAGAGATGACAAATCAAGAATATTAGACAAGAAATAACTGCATCAATGTACCATTTCTTGAGTGAATGTAAGGTGAGAGTAGTCTCCAGGGAAGAAGTATGGATGTTATGAAAGAGCTCAGCTAGGGGTTATTGTCTTTAATGGACAGAAGTGGAATTGGCCATCTGGATCCCCCTTGGCTAATGCTGGAAGTAAATTTGTTTAAAGCCTATAACTGTATATGACATACCTAAAATATATAGGCAGAGAGCATACTTCATCCTAGTGCAGTGTTTCTCAACCTTCCTAATGCCACAAACCTCATGTTGTGGTGACCCCCAACCGTAAAATTATTTTAATTGCTACTTCATAAATGTAGTTTTGCTACTGTTATGAATCGTAATGTAAATATCTGATATACAGGATATATTTTCATTCTCAATACATCCACATTTGAATGCTGGTGGGGTTGGGGGGGATTGGTTTTGTCATTTGGGAGTTATACTTACTGGGATTTATAGTTCACCTACAATCAAAGAGCATTCTGAACTCCACCAATGATGGAATTGAACCAAACTTGGTACACAGAACTCCCATGACCAATAGAAAATAATGGGTTTGGTGGACATTGTTCTTGAGTTAGGGAGTTGTAGTTCACCTACATCCAGAGAGCACTGTGGACTCAAACAATGATGGATCTGGACCAAATCAGACACAAATACTCAATATGCTCAAATGAGAACACTGGTGGAGTTTGGGGAAAATAGACCTTGACATTTGGGAGTTGTAGTTGCTGGGATCTATAGTTCACCTACAATCAAAGAGCATTCTGAACCCCACCAGCGATAGAATTGGGCCAAACTTCCCACGCAGAACATCCCACCTTGAAGGGACTCACTGGCGCAAGCCTCCCTCCAGCCTCACATGCTCTCCCTTGCCTGCACATGCACACCATGATGTCATGCATCGAGCATGCCTGCTCTCCCCTTTCCACTTGGAGTTTCAGAAACAGGCCTCCCCTTGGCTGAGAGGCCACCCAGTTACAGAGGGGGAGGGCTTTCGGTAGGAGGATTCGCTGTCTGTTTCCAGAAAGGAAGAGAAAGGCAGGCAGAGAAATATGTATGTATTTCAGAAGATACAGCCTTCTATGCCAAGGGGGTTCTGAAGACCATGAGAAATATGTTTTCTGATGGTCTTTGGTGACCCCTCTGTAACCCCCTTGTGACCCCTCCCAGGGGTCCCGACCCCTAGGTTGAGAAACACTGTCCTAGTGGAACATAAGGGATACTAAGGAAGTAATGGCTGAAAGCAAAGAAGTGGTGCAAAGGACCTGTTCTGGTATTCTGTGATGGCAAATCAGTGACCCTTTGAGCCATGGTTTCTGCTTTGCAACATCCAGTCATCATTGTAGAGCCAGGAAAAAAGTATTGTAAAAGGAGCTAGTGGGTGCCTCATTGCATAATACCTCGTAATGAAATTAATGCCAAGGAACGTAAGGTGAAGACTCAAACATAGCAATGGAAGCAAGGGAAAGCTGTAGCAGTGCTTCACATCTGTCAGTCGGCCAGATAAAGTTCGGAGAATGACAAAAGAAACTTCAGCCCATCAATTTCCAAACTTTCTGCTGGTGGCAATGAAACATCACATCGATACTTGCATAACGCTAGAAGTCAAATCAATCTGTAAGAAACAAAACCAAGGGTCAGCTACAGTGACACAAACGCAATTGGAATTTTGGTTTCAATTTCTGAACAAGGAAAGGAAACCCAGGCAGGGTTTGAAATTATAGATAGGCAAGAGAAAGAGAATATCTAGGACATATTGAAAACCAGACCGCCATAACAGAAAGAGAGTAAGCAAAGAAATAAGTCTAGTATATAAGTATTGCCTAAGAACAGAATCCTGACCACCTCATCACACTGGAAGGGGACAAGAGAGAATCAGCCTGTTTGGAGTTCTGCCTACCCATCACACTCACACTCACATGTAGAGACTTAAGGGCTGGCAATACATTCATCACAAGATCAGTATTACTTTTTTAAAATCAGGAGAAACAATATCCAAAAACCAAGAGATCCCTTGCCCTTCCCAAAGCCCCTTATACTTTGAGAAGGATCCCATGCTTTCCATGGGATCCTATTGATCTGCATGGAGCCCCAGAGGATACAAGAGACAGCAATTGTTAAATAGTGTTATGGCAGGAGTTTACAATCCTGTTCTTTCTTCCAGGAAAATAAATTATAAACTGCTGAGCAGACTTCCATGTGTTTGTAGCGGGGCTGGGGGCATATTTTTCTGCATCCATGTATTGAATATTAACAGGAAGTCTTGTTTTTGGCTAAAATCATAATCATATCCATTCAAAAAGCCTGGGATTACACAAGATCGTGTCTTTGTTGTTTTGGATGTCACAAAAGGAGAAATCCAACACATTCTTGTGCATCATCCCCCTTCACAACCTAGAAGGCATCTTTCAAATGGCCAAGTTCCCTCCATGGCCATTCATATTCCAGCTTGCAAATAACTGCTTACAAGCAGCTGGTTATTTGTAATTAAATCATATCCCTAGTAATGAAGGTATAAATATACTGGTAACACAACAAGAGATAACATCATTTTGTGGTATAACTGTAAAAAGTTGTAACACTGTTTTGGTATTTAATGAGCTGCGGTGCTGCAATGGGTTAAATTGTTGATGTGTTGAACCTGCTGATCTAAAGGTTGGCAGCTCAAAGCCACAGGCTGGGGTAAGCTCCCACTGACAGCTCTAGATCCTGCCAACATAGCAGTTCGAAAACATGCAAATGTGAGTTGATCAATAGGTACTGCTTTGGTGGGAAGATAATAAAGGTGCCCATGTAGCCATGTCGACAACTCAACCAGAAGGTGTCTATGGACAACAGGCTCCTCAACTTGGAAATGGAACCCAAGCACCTCCCCATCGTCAGAGCTGAGCACTGACTCCAGAAAGCCAGGGATGAAAGGAGAAGCCTTTACCTTTGTTCTGGGTATTGGTATGTCATTGTTATTCCACTGAATTGAATTTTTACCTAACTGCTTATGTTGTAATCCGCTCTGAGTCCCCTTGGACAGATAGAGTGGAATATAAATAAAGTATTATTATTATTATTATTATTATTATTATTCACATTCTATCCCATAGCAAAACCCCTTCTGAACAGATCTGACTAAGAAAACCCCACGATAGGGTGTCCTATTGAGAGGGGGTGTCAGAGAGATCACCAAAGACCATCAGAAAACACAGTATTTGATGTATTGTCAAATATCAAATTCTATTTTCTCCAAACTCCACCAGTGTTCACATTTGGGCACATTGTATTGTATTCCTGCCAAGTTTGGTCCAGATCTATCATTGTTTGAGTCCATAGTGCTCTCTGGATGTAGGGGAAGTACAACTCCAAAACCCAATGTCCACCAAACCCTTCCAGTATGTTCTGCTGGTCATGGGAGTTCTGTTCAATTCCATCATTGGTGGAGTTCTGAAGCTCTTTGATTGTAGGTGAACTATCAATCCCAGCAACTACAACTCCCAAATGACAAAATGCCTCCACCAGTGTTCAAATTTCGGAGTATCAGGCATTTGTGCCCAATTTGGTCCAGTGAATGAAAATACACCCTGTATCAGATATTTACATTATGATTCATAGCAGTAGCAAAATTACAGTTCTGACGAAGCAACAAAAATAATTTTATGGTTGAGGGTCACCACAACATGAAAAACTGTATTAAGGGGTTGTGGCATTAGGAAAGTTGAGAACCACTGCCTTAGGGTCTCCATAAGTCAGGAAGAACTCAAAGCTGAACGACAAACTTTATTTGCACAACTGAATAGGGTGCCATACTGCCAAACAGGATACCAACTTGCCAAAATCTTCAGAGGTGTGGTATATAAGCTTTCCCCCCCCCCCCCCCCAGTTTTAAGGCTACAACAGGATTCTGGCGTCAGTCCCTTAACCGCCCTGATGTTACACATAGGAGTGGGTTCCTAATAGGTATTACCTTAACCAAAGACCTCTTTAGCTACAAACTTTTAGCTCCAGAATTTATCATATCTGCTGAATCCCCACTTATCCAATCACCTTGGAAAGCCATTTATGGCACAAAAAAGGAAGTCAAAGTCGGCAGCATAGCATTATAATCTCTAATACCTCACTGCAGCTATTCCAGCCTCCCAGGAATGAAGCCGGTGTCAAAGATTTAATGCGTTTTCACATTAGTGATGTCAGCACAAAATGGGCTATCTTCCCTGAATAATTTATTTCCCTGGTGCATAATATTCATACTTTCTTTTCTCTTTCCCTTTCCCACTTGCCCCCCCCTTCCCACCCCACTTTTTCCTTTTGGCTTTTTCACTTGAGTTGGGAGGCAAATGGCCAATCATCCTTAAAATAAAAGGGTGGAAGGGAAAGAAAACCCTGTGGAGCATCCTTCCCATCAATCAATTAAAAAACACTTACCTTACACTCAACATGATTTATTTTTTGTTAATACAATTGTCTCACTATATCCTTCTATTATTATACCCTTAATTCCATTAGCCGTTTGCTTAATGCTCTCTTTAAAGTTGACCCCCCTCCCTGAGATAAAGAAAGGAAGTTGGCTTAAGAGCAGAAATACCAATAACGTTCTGGAAGCTCTTATCTTTAAAGACTTGTAGGTCAATTTAAAATAAAATAGTGACACTCTCCAGTCTCAGAACGTTTTGCACCTGAGGAGGGAGGGAGGGGGGCAAACTGGGGGGGGGGGGGTGTTTCTGTTTCATTCATTTTCACGTTGACTCATGGTTGTTTGCTCTGCAGGATATAATTATCTGCCACTTGACAGGTGAGCGGATCTAATGTCCCCCAAACTTGGCAATGTCAGGATGGTTCTCCCACCTCTCCTCCTCTAGCAGATGAAATGTCGATCCACAGCAAAAGGAGGTCTCATACAGTGCATTTAATGGATGGCAGCCCAATGGAGGGCAACCCATCCTGAGCCAAAATTCTCATAAATACCATTGAAAGATTTGGGCTGAGTAAGAAAGGTAAATTCCAATTCACAGGTAGCATTAGTGGCACATTTCCCTAGCCAATACTCTTAGGACAAGCAGCAAGGAGATAATTATGATGTTGTAGATTCCTGAGGAATCTGTACAAGGACCAAGTCACAACAGTCAGAACTGACCACGGAACAACAGACTGGTTCAAGATTGGGAAAGGCGTACGGCAAGGCTGCATACTCTCACCCAACCTTTTTAACTTGTATGCAGAACACATCATGCGATGTGCGGGGCTGATGAATGCAAAGCTGGGGTGAAAATTGCTGGAAGAAACATTAACAACCTCAGATATGCAGATGACACCACTTTGATGGCCGAAAGCGAGGAGGAGCTGAGGAGCCTTCTAATCAAGGTGAAAGAAGAAAGCGCAAAAGCTGGGTTGCAGCTAAACATAAAAAAAACCAAGATTATGGCAACAAGAATGATTGACAACTGGAAAATAAAGGGAGAAAATGTGGAGGCCGTGACAGACTTTGTATTTCTAGGTGCAAAGATTACTGCAGATGCAGACTGTGGCCAGGAAATCAGAAGACGCTTACTTCTTGGGAGGAGAGCAATGTCCATCTCGATAAAATAGTAAAGAGTAGAGACATCAGACTGGCAACAAAGATCCGCCTAGTCAAAGCCATGGTATTTCCTGTAGTAACCTACGGATGTGAGAGCTGGACCTTAGGGAAGGCTGAGCGAAGGAAGATCGATGCTTTTGAGCTGTGGTGTTGGAGGAAAGTTCTGAGAGTGCCTTGGACTGCGAGAAGATCCAACCAGTCCATCCTCCAGGAAATAAAGCCCGACTGCTCATTGGAGGGAAGGATACTAGAGACAAAGTTGAAGTACTTTGGCCACATCATGAGGAGACAGCAAAGCCTAGAGAAGACAATAATGCTGGGGAAAGTGGAAGGTAAAAGGAAGAGGGCCGACCAAGGGCAAGATGGATGGATGGCATCCTTGAAGTGACTGGACTGACCTTGAAGGAGCTGGGGGTGGTGACGGCTGACAGGGAGCTCTGGCGTGGGCTGGTCCATGAGGTCACGAAGAGTCGGAGACGACTGAACGAATGAACAACAAAAGATTGCAAAAGGAAGGCAGGCATGCAGACATGTAGCTCAGGCATGGGAAAACTTTCTAACTTGTGGGCCACATGTGAGCACTCTCTGCTAGGAGGACTGGCTGCCCAGTAATGGAAGGAAGGAAGGGAAGGATAAAGGGAAAGGAGGAAAGGAAGGATGAAAGAAGAGGGAGAGACGAAGGAGGGAGGAAAGAGGGAAAGAAGGAAAGACAAAAGGGAAGGATGATAGGGTGGAAGGGAAGGATGGAAGGAAGGATGGGACTGAGGAAATAAAAAGAGAAGGGGGGAGGGATGAAGATGGATGGATGGATGGATGGATGGATGGATGGAAAGAAGGAAGGAAGGAAGGAAGGAAGGAAGGAAGGAAGGAAGGGAGCTATAAAGAAAAGAGAGAAGGAAGGAAAACAAAAGGGAAGGAAGGAAGGAGAAAGAGAGAGAGAGAGGAAAGAGGCAAGGAAGGAAGGAAAAGGTGGAAGGAAGGATGGAAGGACAAAAAAGGAGGGAGGGAAAGGTGGAAGGAAAAGGGAAGGGAGGGAGGGAAGGAGGAAGGGAAGAGAAAAGGAAGGAAGGACAAAAGTGTGGAAGGGAATGGAGGGAGGGAGAAAGAGGGAGGGAAGGGAGGGAGGGAGGAAAGGTGGAAGGAAAAGGGAAGGGAGGGAGGGAAGGAGGAAGGGAAGAGAAAAGGAAGGAAGGACAAAAGTGTGGAAGGGAATGGAGGGAGGGAGAAAGAGGGAGGGAAGGGAGGGAGGGAGGAAAGGTGGAAGGAAAAGGGAAGGGAGGGAGGGAAGGAGGAAGGGAAGAGAAAAGGAAGGAAGGACAAAAGTGTGGAAGGGAATGGAGGGAGGGAGGGAGAAAGAGGGAGGGAAGGGAGGGAGGGAGGGAGGGAGGGAAGAAGGAAAGAGGGAAGGATGGCAAGAGAGAGAGGCCTGAGAAAAGAGCCCAAGGGGCCATATCTGGCTCCTGGGCCTGGGTTTGCCCATTCCTGCTATAGTTGCTCTTGCTATCAGCCATCATGACTAATTGAGATCTTCGGGTATTTTAGTGGGGGAGATAAGAGCTTCCAGAACATTATTATAGCCATTATCTGAGCAGAAATCAACTGAGACCTGCTTTACTCAGGTCTTGGAAACTCATGACCATGACTTGCTCCAGTGGGTTATCCATCTGACATTCCTGAGAATACTCTTTAAGATCTAACTCAGGGCGATGGAGATTACACAGCCCACCAGATATCCTTGAACCAAGACTCTCAGCAACCTGCAGGTGAGGATTGTTAGGAGTTGCAGTCCAACAACATCCGGCATGTGCACAATTCACATGCTTGCGCTACCTTAGGGGTGAAAAACTACACAAAGTTAGGGGGTGCATTATCTCCCTGTATCTTCCTTTTTCCAACCATAAACATCTGTACGACCTCTCTAGGAAGTATCCAAGGAAGGCAACAGAGCATTTAAATAGATTGGGGTACTATTTTATCATTTTTAAACATATCCATATTTAAAACCAAAAGTGGGCTTCTGGCCAGTTTTGGTTGCAGTGGTTCTCAACCTGGGGTCCCCAGATGTTTTTGGCCTTCAACTCCCAGAAATCCTAACAGCTGGTAAACTTTCTGGGATTTCTGGGAGTTGTAGGCCAAAAACTTCTGGGGACCCCAGATTGAGAACCACTGGTTTAGAGTTTCTCTGAAGGAGGAATGGTAGCCGTCTGAAGCCCACTGAAACTGGAACAGTGAGCATTTCCCCCATATCCAAGTATGCCCAGCAGACATAAAAGTCCATTTTGCTCAGCATCATTGGCAGTCAGGAGGACACTGAAAGTGGCTCCTAAAGATATGGCATTCTAATTCCTTATTGATTTACTTTCAAACGGTATATAAAATAGCCTTTTGCAAAGATAATGATCAAAATTTCAGTCCAAATCAAACCCCAGCACTTCATAAATATCAAATTGTCCTCCATCTACAGTATATGTAACCGTTCACCCTGGCTTTATAAATATTATACCTTGAACACTGAATCTTCTGTTAGGGAATGTCTTCATAGCGGTGCCCAGATGTTTGATTTTAAACACCGATCTTTCCTGCTAAGAGTAAGTCAAACAAACTTCCCTCTTACCCCAGACCCCACATATAAACAAAGCTGTGCCACATGGAGCCTCAGAGGAACCCAGGGAAATGTGGGAAGCAAAGGGGAGGCATTTGATCTGCTTTGGGCACAGGGCCCAAACTGGAGGAGCCATCATACAGCATCAACATACAGTGGTGCAGCTCACAATGATCTACTAATTTGTATTAGCATTTTATTAGAGAAGATACACGAGTCCAGGAAGCAATTCAGATAGGATTTAAATCATTGGGGTACTGTTGCATGGACACTTCGGACAGACAATTTCCAGTCAAAGCTTTGGAAAGTTATTTATTTATTTATTTTAAACCTTTATATAAATAAAGCCCGCAAGGGACTCAGGGCACAATACAACATACATTCAGCAAGCATTCAATGCAAGGACATAAAACTATAAATATACAACATTAAAATCACTTATATCCACATTAAAATTAGCTGTTTAAAACAATCTCAAGACACTATGCTGGCTCCGATCTGTGGAGTAGGTTTCCTATTATTGTCTCATTGCACTGCCCCAAAGACTTGGTCCCACAGCAAGGTCTTTACCATCTTTCTGAAGCAGGCTGATCTAGTCTCACCAGGAAAGGAGTTCCATAGCCAGGGGCAATAACTGAGAAGGCTCTGTCTCATGTCCCCGCCAAATACACCTGTGACAGTGGTGGGACCAAGAGCAGGGCCTCCCCAGAAGATCATAGTCTTCGTGATGGTTTGTAAAGGGAGATGCGTTCGGACAGGTAAACTGGGCAGGGGCCTTTTAGGGTTTTATAGGCCAAAGCCAACACTTTGAATTGTGCCCGGTAGCAAACAGGCAGCCAGTGGAGCTGACGTAACATGGGAATTGTGGGCTCCCTGTGTGCCACCTCAGTTATTAACCTGGTTGCCTCTCATTGGACTATTTGAAGCTTCCGAACAGTCTTCAAAGGCAACCCCACATAGAGCGCATTGCAGTAGTCTATCCTGGATGAAATGAGAGTATGGATCACCGTGGCCAAATCTGGGCAACAACTCCCAGATTCTCCAAACCAAATCTGGGGTCCAAATCTGGGGTCCAAAAATTGTAACTCTGGTAGCAACTGTTTTGAGGGAGAGTTGTAAACAAATACAACAACCAAGACATGATGAAATTAATTTGATTCCTCCCCTTTTCCTCCTCCAAGCTCCACAGAAGAAAAGCATGTTGAAGTTTATCTCCTTGCCTTATTTTTAATGGTGCCATTCTGTAAATAATCTCACAACACTTCCAACTATTAAATGCAGAGGCTAAAATAGTTTCTGTTCTCATCCATATGGAGAGAGAAGGAGGCAAGAGGACAGACACTTGATGGGCTTTGACTTATGTTCGCAGCAGGAGAAAAACTCTGCAGATGGGCAGGTGTGTTTTTCGAAGAAGAGAAAAATATGGCCAAGAAGGAAGACGACGATGAAGAAGAGGTTCTCTGTGTTTATGTATGTTTGTGTGTACCATTTTTTCCCCACCCTGTATGACTTTTCCGGTGCAACCTCAGCAAAATGAAAGGGCATTTCTTCTGCCACGATCAGTCATAACATCGAAACCAAGGGGCCAGCCGTGAAATTGTATGCATCATTTAGGACTTTGATGCGGAGTTGACTTCATGGCCCAAAAATATCTTGGCAGGCCTGTAGCCCCTGCTGTCCAAGGGGGATTTACTGATTTAAAAGGCCCCTTTCAAAAGAAGCCTGCTTTACAAAGCTGGGCAAAGATCATCCTGGGGGTTTGAAAAGAAACTTACAAAAAAAGAAAGGAATAAGTCCTCTCCTAAAGGAGTGCGAGAATCCTAACCTCAAACTCTCAGTAAAGTATCCAGGATCTCCTCCCTCTTTTCCTTCCAGCAACCTATGCTTACAAAACTCCCTGGGTGTGTAATGTGTAAAATCTGCAGTGACTGTGCTTATTTCTCTTCTGCCAAATGTTCAGCCCCTGATGCCAAAACTGGGGGAAGGGGAGTCGAGCATCAGGCTTGTTTATGTATGTCCCACTTTGCATATTTGCATTAAAAAGGCTAATAATGAGAACGCATGCATAATGAAACAACATCTCAGAGCATGAAAAGCTGTTTTTAGTAAAGTACTTTATCATTTTAACTCATTTGCAACCTCCCAAAGTAATTCATTGCCATGTACTTCTCTCCCCCCCCCCCTCGCTGCCACTCCATTTCTAGTAACACATTATATTTCTTGTTGCTTTTTTGTTACAGTATGACCTTCATCTTCATTGGGGATACATTCAAAAAACCTTCTGTCAATGTCTAAAACCATAGATAACAGCAAACCCTGTATTTTGACAATACTTGACCCAGAAGCATACCACAAAATTGACCTGGAGGACCCAAAGAGGCTCACAACAGTTCCAACTTTTTGGAGCATGGGTCAGTGAAACTGTGGATATCAGGTCTGTAGGTAAGGAGATCATACTGTATTTTTAATGTATCAGATCAGAAAACAGTCCATGTGGAAGGTATCTAGGAGGCTTGGTAGACCATAGGCTGAACATGAGTTAACAGTGTGATACAGGAGCTTAAAAAAGCCAATACAATTCTAGTCCGCATCCATAGGAGTATAGTGTCAAGATTGTGCTGTCGCGCGCTGGGATCCTATAAAAGACTATAAACAGGACTTAATTTCTGTGAGCCCAACGGGACGCCAGGGTTGCCTCAGAGAGAGGTTTTGGGGGATTTTCCTGAAAAGATGGGCTTCAAAGTCTTTAAAGATGCAACAAAATCTTTATTACTGAACAAATAACAAAGCTTCAATGATTGGATTCAAAGTTTTCTTAATAAACTGTTGGCTTTCTCGATCTTGCCCCCAAGGGCAGGCAACTGTTCCTTCACTGTTGGGAAAATCCCCGACCTCTACCCTGGGCAATCTGTCTTCTCTTCTGTTGGCATGGGGCCCCTACACACGGTCCAATCTGCTTTATGGTTGCCGCGAAGGGCCCTTACCGAACAGAAACCTTTACAGAGCTTCCAGGAGGAGGAAGATGTTCACTTCCCAGTGATGGCTGGCTGGAGCGCTGTGAGACTGGATCCCTAGCAAGAGAGCTGAGAGGCTGTAAGTTCCTCAGCAAACTGTAAAGTCCCCAGCAAAAGCTTTGCTGAGACTGTATATCCCTGGCCAAGCTATGGGGCTATTTCTCCCCGGCCAAGCTGTAAATGATGAAGCCTTTTACAGGAGGTCCTGGTTTAAGTCCTGTAAGAAAGACTTCTCTGTGTGGACTGACCTAAAATGGCTCCTATTCCATCCAAAACCCAAAAAGGGGGCAGAACTAGGGAACCTAATGATAATTGACAGGTCATTGACCCAATAACTGCAAAGTAAGGAAAGCCATCTAACTGCAAATGCATAGAACTTTTAAAAACATACAACACTCAAAAAATAGCAAGATAAGCTGGAGCTCCTGATACGGCCGTACCAAAACAGAGATCGAGGGGAGGCATAGTTCAACTCTATTTTGCTTTGGTCAGACCTCACCTGGAATACTGTGCCCAGTTCAAGGTGCCACAATTCAAGAAGGATATTGACAAGCTGGAACAACTAAAACAATCAAAGGTCTGGAAGCTATGAGGAGCGGCTTAAAGAGCTGGGCAGGTTTAGCCTGCAGAAGGGAAGGTTGAGAGAGACATGATAGCCATGTTTAAATATCTGAAAGAATGTCATAAGGAAGAGAAAGCAGGCTTGTTTTTGTTTGTTAGTTTGTTTGTTTTTTGCTTCCCTGGAAACTAGAACTCAGAGAAATGAGTTTAAATTATAGGAAAGGAGAACATTAGGGAGAATTTTCTAACTGTAAGATCTGTTCAACAGTAGAACTCTCTGCCTCAGGGTGTGGTGGAACCTCCTTCTTTGGAGGCTTTTAAACAGAGGCTGGGGGGCAACAGGAGGTGCTTTGATTCTGTGTTCCTGGTTGGCAGGGGGTTGGACTGGATGGCCCATGTGGTCTCTTCCAATTCTATGAGAATGTGACTTGTAAAAACTAAGATTTGCATTTGGAGGGTACTCCTGGATTCAGCCCTGATCCTGGAGGTTCAGGTTTTGGTAACAAGGAGTGCATTTGCACAGTTAAACCTGGAATGCTAACTGCACTCGTTCCTGGAGAAACTGGATCTGGACATGACTGCATCTCATTTGGATTGCTGTAATGTGCTCTATGTGGGGCTGCCTTTGAAAAGTGCTCAGGATCTTCAATTGGCCCAAAGAGCTGCAGCCAGGCTGGGGCTGGTTCCATGGAGCACACAACTCCCTTGTTGCAACAGCTCCAGTGCCAGCCTGGTTCCAAGCATAATTCAAAGTGCCTGAGTGAGGCTCTGAGGGCATTATCTCATGAGGGTTGAAGCTCATGAGAAGCTTCCTAACAACAAATGGAAGCACTCCTCACCACAGCATTCCAAACTCAATTCAAACCACTTTGTAAACAATTGTTTCGATAGACAGAATTGCCTTAGGGTCACCATAAGTGAGAAGTAACTTAAAGGCACACAAGAAGAAGAAGAAGAAGAAGAAGAAGAAGAAGAAGAAGAAGAAGAAGAAGAATAACAACAACAACAACAACAACAACAACAACAACAACAACAACAACAACAACAAGCAGCATTAGGCTAAGATATCCTCACCAGGTATGGTTCCTGACATCCTTTCCTGTATTCTCTCACTGCTATCTAGATGCCTAAAGAGAAAGCAGACGATGAAGGTTGTCCCCCTTGGTTGTGCACTTGGAGAGGATAGCATGCCATTAGAAGTGATACTCAAAGACAATGAATACTTCTCCAGTAGCATATATCAAATGACTATAATTTTTTCTACCAAGCATAATTCAAAGTGCCTGAGTGAGGCTCTGAGGGCATTATCTCATGAGGGTTGAAGCTCATGAGAAGCTTCCTAACAATAAATGGAAGCACTCCTCACCACAGCATTCCAAACTCAATTCAAACCACTTTGTAAACAATTGTTTCGATAGACAGAATTGCTTTAGGGTCACCATAAGTGAGAAGTAACTTGAAGGCACACAACAACAACAACAACAACAACAAGCAGCATTAGGCTAAGATATCCTCACCAGGTATGGTTCCTGACATCCTTTCCTGTATTCTCTCACTGCTATCTAGATGCCTAAAGAGAAAGCACAAGGCAGATGATGAAGGTTGTCCCCCTTGGTTGTGCACTTGGAGAGGATAGCATGCCATTAGAAGTGATGCTCAAAGAAAATGAATACTTCTCCAGTAGCATATTATCAAATGACTATTTTTTTTCTATCAGCTTTCTTTCTTTCTCTTTCTTTCTTTCTTTTGTGGTTAATGCAGAACCACAACAGCTGTCATTATCACCACTACTACAACCATCCCCATTAGCATTGTCGCCTGCTGGATTAGTTTAAAACTGGCACTGCTTGCCCTAAGGAAATACCCAGGCCCTTTATTGATGTTATTTTATGTACCATCTTCTGCAGTTTCTCTGGTCATTTTCTTCCTTCACCACCTAGTTCTTCTCCAAATGGCCCTTCTCTGGAAGTTCAGAGAGCATTTGGGGAACCAGTTTGGCAGGTGCCACAGTGGCCTCTAGTGGCCAACAGGTATAACAGCAGCCCATAAACAGACTGGAGAGGAAGAGTCATATATGCACAGAATGGATTTACAGAAATTTTCATCCATATGTCATATCCAGAGCATAAATTCGAGATTAGTATGAATTTCATTGGATTCTATGGCCTTCACAAAAATAGTTGTTGAACCCCAAGGGTCTCATTGCAAGGAGAAACACCACACCAAGAAGTATGCACAAGTCTTACAGTGCATCAATAATTACTCACAGCAGACTCTCAGTTAAACAGAACATTCACAACTGGAACTCTCAAGCAACCAGACAAAATCAAAGAAGTAATACTTTGAATAAAAATTAAAATCTATATAAATAAAAATGTAATGTTCGTTTGTGAGATTAACATAACTCAAAAACCACTGGACGAATTGAAACCAAATTTAGACACAAGACACCTATCAGGTCAACGGGTGACCATCACTCATAAAAACACTGAAAAACATAGCTGAAGAGACTTAAAAAGCCAAAAAACACATTACAACACATGTGCAAAACCACATATATATACGCAAAACCACATATATACAAACACAAAGAACATATATACAGACTGGGCCACAGCAATGCATGGCAAGGGGTGGCTAGTACATGTATAAAACAATAAAACTGTGTTACATTAAATGTGTATTTATCTTAATTTACTTTTAATTATTGTATTTCAGTATTGTCAATTCAGAGTTTATGGTATGGTCTTGTATGGAGTATAGTATTAGATAAGCCTATTTTTAACACTAACACTGTTACTACATTTATCCAGCATCTACCAATTCCCATGAATGCCAGTTACCTGAGCATCCTTTGGGAGTGCTTTCATTGTATAGATTCATAGAATCATAAAGTTGAAAGTGACCACAATGGCCATACAGTCCAACACTCTTCTGCAATGCAGGAACAGGAACACACATCAAAGCACTCCTGACAGATGGTCATCCAACCTCTGCTTAAAAACCAGTTGGAGATGTAACCTATTTAACACACCTGTATAAAACTTTTATCAGTAGCAGCAGCTCCACTAGTCAAAATCCACCCTATGCAACCACCTAACAGGATATCATCTAAATGATGTCTCATCCCTACCAAGGTGCGCTTGGCGGGGACGAGAGACAGGGCCTTCTCAGTGGTGGCCCCTCAGCTGTGGAATGCCCTGCCTGCAGATATCAGATTGGCCCCCCTCCCTGCTGGCGTTCCGGAGGAAAGTGAAGACCTGGCTGTTCGAACAAGCATTTGATTAAACAGTGTAATTGAACATAGGAATGGAATAATGTATGATGAGACTGGATTCTGATTTTACTGTTGAGGCGCTAATGATTATTATTCTGATGTTTAATGATTTATGTTACAATTGTTTTTAATTGCCCTATACTTGTCTCGTGATGTTTTGTATCGATGTTGTTCACTGCTTTGAGTCACCTGAGGGCTGAGAAAAGCGGTATATAAATAAAGTAAATAAATAAATAAATAGATGCGGCATGGGCAAACTTTGGCCCTCCAGGAGTTTTGGACTTCAACTCCCATAATTCCGAACAGCCTCAGCCCCTTCCTTTTCCCCTTCAGCCACTTCAGCAGAGGGAACACTTCACTTCACGGGCAGGAGGAATTCTTCCATTCTCCAATGATAAGAGAAACTTTTCAATAAAGAGAAGGCTAAAGACCTTGTAAAGCTAAAACTACCATGATTCCATGGCACTGAGCTACGGCAATTAAAATGATGTCAAGCTGCATTAATTCTACAGTGTAGATTACCTTGAGAACATCCTCCCTTGTGTTCCCACCAAAGAAGCTTGAGCACTGAAAAATGAATGTGGCTTGACACCACTTTAATTGTCCTCCCTCAGTGCTATGAAATTCTTTGAGCTGTAGCTTTAGAACAATGTTTTTCAATCTGGGGGTCAGGACCACTGGGGGGGGGTCATGAGGTGTTGCCATAGGGGTCACCAAAGATCAACAGAAAACACAGTATTTTCTGTTGGTCATGAGGGTTCTGTGTGTGAAGTTTGGTCCAATTCTCTCATTGGAGTGGTTCAGAATGCTCTTTGATTGTAGGTGAACTATAAATCCAAGCAATGACAACTCCCAATTGTCAAGGTCCATTTTCTCCAAGCTCCACCAATGTTCACATTTGGGCATATTGAGTATTTATGCCAAGTTTGGTCCAGATCCATCATTGTTTGAGTCCACAGTGCTCTCTGGATGTAGGTGAACTACAACTCCAAAACTCAAGGTCAATGCCCACCAAACCCTGCCAGTAATTTCTCTTGGTCATGGGAGTTCTGTGTGCCAAGTTTGTTTCGATTCCAGCGTTGGTGGAGTTCAGAATGCTCTTTGATTGTAGGTGAACTATAAATCCCAGCAACTACAACTCCCAAATAACAAAATCCACCCCAACCCCACCAGTATTCAAATTTGGACATATTAAGTATTTGTGCCAAATTTGGTCCAGTGAATGAAAATGCATCCTGCATATCAGATATTTACATAACAGTAGCAAAATTACAGTTGTGAAGTGGCAACAAAAATAATGATATGGTTGGGGATCAACACAACACAAGGAACTGTATTATGGGATTGTGGCATTAGGAAGGTTGAGAATCACTGCTTTAGAAGGTCTTCTCTGCCATAGAGTGCAGGTGCCTCACCAAACTATAAGTCCCAGGATTGCATAGCATTGAGCCATGGCAGTTAAAGTGGCATCAAACTGCTTTACTATAGATGAATTCCAAGTGTAGCTGTGAACTTGGTGCTACAGTGAAAAGGAACTCCCTGGAGGGCTTCCTAGAAATCAAGGGGAAGAAGAAGGAGAAGGAGAAGGAGAAGGAGAAGAGATTAAATTCAAACATCAAAATAATGTGCCTGTCTTTCAGATCTGGAGAAGTTGCCTGAATCGGTGCACCACTCTTTGGAACAGGCTATGCTGGCATAGGGGATTTGTGGAACTGTAGCTCCAAGAAGTGCCTTTTCCAAGTTCATCTTTGTACCATCAAGACTTCTTGTCAGAGGAGAGAACAGGATGCAACTTTCAGTTGGGAGCCTCCTAGTACAGCTCAGAGGAATCAAGTGCAGGAGGAATCAACCTACTGTTAAGCTGAGTGCTGACCTGCCTTCTGAACAGCTTTGGAATATCTAAAAGAGCAATGATTTGTCAGATACTGGATTTGCCATTATTGTATGTTTACTGCCAGGAATAAAGAGAAGTGCTTGTAGAATTTCTGCTTCACATGCCAAAATAACTTGGCACCTTTGAACAATATGAAATTTGACTTGGATGAGGGGGGTGATCATTATTTTCTCTGCCTCAGGCAGCAAAATCTGTTGGTGAATGACCTATATTAAACAGTGGCATGGCTTCTTGGGATCACTGCGGAAAAGACCATTCTGTCAAAGGAAACAACAAGAAGGCAGCTAAAAGCAGCATCGCTACCAGCCAAAACAGAGGCAAAACTCATGAGCTAGTCAGTCAAAATAAAGAAAAAATGAGATAATAACCGTCATTTACCTCATATATAAAGATAGGATCACTTGTCCTCCCAAAGATGTTTGGCCCACTTAAGGTTAATCTGACCTTTGGGAGAAAGACTACTCCCTCCTATCAAAACATTAACTAATTAATTAAACCCTGTAAATTTCTCAGGTATGAGATCCAATGACCAATAGTGGTGGTGAGTCTTCACATTGTTTTCAACTTATGGTATCCTAAGGTGAACCTATCACAAGTATTTGTTCAGAAAAGGTTCGCCATTGCCTCCTTCAGGTGCTGAGAGAGTGTGGGTTGTCCCAGGTCACCCAGTAGGTTTCATAGATGAATGGGAATTCAAACCCTGGTCTCCGGGGTCTTTGTCCCACACTCAAACCACTGTTCCATGCTGAGTGTCCCCACAACTGTCTCATTGTTTTGAAGGAATGCACAGGAGGAAGGGGTTCACCTGGAGTTAAATCCCAAAACTGGAGATTTTTGCATCCTCATCTCCAGTCTAGAGATGACCCATGGATAATGCAGACTCAAGGCCAGGGCATGAGACCTGGAAATCCTATCTGAAAGTCATGCCCAACAGCTGAAAAATGCACGAAAATCCATTGTGCCCTCTTTTTCTCTGTATTCCAGACAAAATAGTGACATTGAGTAGTACTGTCACTTCCAGTCACAATTTTGTCTGGGATGCAGAGAAAAGTACAATAGCTTGACATAGTTTTGACACCTGCCTATCTTCGCGATTGCATCGTCCCCAAGGAACCTGCATTATTTCTAAGATCTTCTGGGGAGGCTCTCCTCTCAATCCCACCTCCATCACAAGCACAGCTAGTGGGGACAAGAGAGAGGGCCTTCTCGGTAGTGGCACCCTGGCTCTGGAATTCTTTGCCCAGGGAGATTACGCTGGCACCCACTCTGTCCATCTTTTAATAAGATCTAAAAATGTAGATGTTCCATGGTACTTTTGATTAGATGGTTCCCTAGGAAATCTCGGCCCCCAGCTATGACCTAAAATCTAGTCCTTGCACTTTTCTACTGTTCGCTGCCCAGAGATATAATGTTCTGCCCTATATTGCCCTTTATTCCCAATTTTGTCATCTGGTATCTGCAATTTATCCATTAGCTCTGTCCTCACATTAGCCCTGTCCCCACCCGAGCCCAGAACCTGCTACTATTTCAGGCCACTGGTTGTTGCTTTATTGTTGTTTTTATTTTGTGTTATATAGTTGTTTATTTCATATTGTTTTATGATGCTCTTTTATGAATTTTAATGTGTTATATTTTAGTTTATGCATCATAACTTGCCACTAAACTGTTGATTACCAAGTTATAGCAAAATTGCAACTTCCTCTTTTTTTATATGAACGGGATCCAAAAATCTGACAAAAGGTACTTCTTACTTTTCCCTGCGACTCATCCTCTTGAAGGAAATTCCTTCCGTCAAAAGAAGGGAACCTTTGGATC
>NW_026847549.1:189175264-189317764 GCF_025583915.1 Anolis sagrei ordinatus
GACTCAAACAATGATAGATCTAAACTAAACTTGGCACAAATTCTCAATATGCCCAAATGTGAACACTGATGGAGTTTGTGGAAAATAGACCTCGACATTTCGGAGTTGTGGTTCCTGGGATTTGTAGTTCACCTACAATCAAAGAGCATTCTGAATCCTACCAATGATTGAATTGGGCCAAACTTCTCACACAGAACCTCCATGACCAACAGAAAATACTGTGTTTTCTGATGGTCTTTGGTGACCCCTCTGACACCCCCTTACGACCCCCCCAGGGGTCCCGACCCCCAGTTTGAGAAACACTGGCTTGGAGTGTCTTATGCCTTTCCCGCTGAAGCAGTACTTATTTATCTGCTCACATATGAATATTTTTGAACTGCTAGGTTGGCAGGAGATAGGGATAACAGCTGGAGCTCACCCTGTTCCACAGATTGGAACTGCCAACCTCTAGGTACACAGTTCAGCAGCACAACCCATTGCGCCACCATGGCATAATGTAAAATTATTATGCTTATTTATATGCAGCCTTTCTTCCAGCATGTGATCCAAAGTGACACACAAGCTTTTAAAATCATAATACAATTAAAGAGCTCTTAGTACACAAGTTGAAATACAACTAAACCAGACTTCTATTATGGGATTTGCCATTTGATGAAAAGTTTAGAATTCTCTGCTGGAAACTACTCAATTCAAGGAAGTTCATGAGAACTAAGGGAGATTCCAAATACATCTCCAAATCACACACTTCAGAATTCCATAGGACCAAGGTATTGATGTTAAAATGGTATCAAACTGTTATAAGTTTTCAATATGTATATCCACAAGTGGCTTCTGTACCTCCTATATCTTATGTCCAGGAGTCAACTGTGGAAAAGAAATGTCAAGGCTCCTGGAATTCTTCCTCCTTTTGGCTCTTTCTCTTTAAAGAGGTATTGGGCAGAACTAACTCCCCATCTACACTGCTATATAAAATCCAGATTATTGCCCCCCCCCCCTGGTAAAACTGGATACACGGCCACTCTTTTCCACCTACCCAAGGAAAGGGAAGGCCCTTTTTACAAATTCCAAGGATGCCTGTGAGCCTGGTAATGATTTTATTGCTAATTCAATCTTTCAAGAGTCCCCAATGTCAAGTTAATGAATTGTTGTTGGCTTAATTATCAGACATGCTCACTTTTTACAATGAGCATAAAATCCAGAAATATAATTTGAAAGCACCTCACTTTTTAAAGAGCTATTCCTTAACCTTTGAAATTGTGTGTGCCTGCGTGTGGTCAATTAATTTAACGTCATCTTTTCTTCTTTTATATAATTTGGCAATTACTTGAGCTCTTATTTATCCAGTTCTCGAATTCTTAGGTTTCTGCATACCCTGCTCTTAGAAACAGGTATTAATATTATAGTGGGCACACAAGGATAAGTGGTTGGGAATTGGTATGAGGAGATTACATTCAGCAGGTTCTGGATACAGTCCTCTTCCTGACAAGCCACAGATGTGGAAGTTAGTATGAAGGGAGAGCCTCTCATCTTCATACTAACTGGGATGAAGGCATGATGGAATATATAATACAATATGACCTGCATACCCACGGGACCAGTACCCACAGATTTCCCTCCCCACACCCTTCAAAATATGTCATCTCTATGAATTTACTAGAGCAGTGTTTCTCAACCTGAGGGTCAGGATCCCTGGGGGGTTGCAAGGGGTATTTCAGAGGGGTCGTCAAAGACCATCAGAAAACACATATTTCTGATGGTCTTAGGAACCTGTTTAGATCTCTCCGCCTATCCTTCTCTTCCTTTATGGAAACAGACAGCAAATCCTCCCACCAAAAGCCCTCCTCCTGCTGTGATTGGCTGGCCTCTCAGCTGGCCTCTCAGCCAAGGGAAGGGCTGTTTCCGAGACTCCAAGCGAGGAGGGGAAAGCAGGCGTGCTCTCCCCTAAATCATTATCCTTGACTCCCAAATCACTCCAGTATTTTCTGTTGATCATGGGGGCTCTGTGTGGGAGGTTGGTGGGTTCAAGGGGCTCTTTGGACCATAAATCCCAGCAACTACAACTCTCAAATGTCAAGGTCTATTTTCCCCACTAGTGTTCAAATTTGGGAATATTGAGTATTTGTGTCAGATCCATCATTGTTTGGTCCAGATCTATCCTTGTTTGAGTCCACAATGCTCTCTGGATGTAGGTGAACTACAACCCCCAAAGTCAAGGTCAATGCCCACCAAACCCTTCCAGTATTTTCTGTTGGTCATGGGAGTTGTAAAAACACAACAAAAAAATCATAAATATTTAATTTAAATTTGCCAAGTTTGGTTCAGTTCCATCATTGGTGGAGTTCAGAATGCTCTTTGATTGTAGATGAACTATAAATCCCAGCAACTACAACTCCCATATTACAAAATCACCACTCCCCAACCGCACCAGTATTCAAATTTGGGTGTATTGGGTATTTGTGTCAAATTTGGTCTAGTGAATGAAATACATCCTGCATATCAAATATTTACATTACGATTTATAACAGTAGCAAAACTACAGTTATGAAACAGCAACAATATGAGGAACTCTATTAAGGGGTTGCAGCATTAGAAAGGTGAGAACCACTTTACTAGATCCTCTAGACTCTTCTATGATGTACTTACTCTGGACAGCTCCAACAAAAATACAGGGAACAAAACCAGCCTTTATGCATTGCATTCATCTACTTTGCAAAGGCCTTCAACACAGTGAATTGTAAGGCCATCCTCCTGCAAATCAGACACATTTGTGAACATCCTGTAGCTCCTCCAAGATGTCTCCAACAGTCTTGGACAACAATGGCTCCCAAAATTGACCCATGAGATAAGGTGTCAGACAGGTCACAGGTTCGAATCCGGGGAGAGGGGGATGAGCTCCCTCTATCAGCTCCAGCTCCTCATGCGGGGACATGAGAGAAGCCTCCCACAAGGATGATAAAAACATCAGATCATCCGGGCGTCCCCTGGGCAACGTCCTTGCAGACGGCCAATTCTCTCACACCAGAAGTGACTTGCAGTTTCTCAAGTCACTCCTGATATGACAAAAAAATGGAGCCAAGTTTTTTCAGCTGAACCTTTTACTAAAATGTCTAGACTTATACATCAGCAGTTAAATCCTTCACCTTACATCCTTCTATTGTGGTTCACATTCTACAGCTGGCAAATTCATTCTAGGTTTCATATAGCATTTATGAAACTAGCAATGCTGTTTGATCTATTGGTAGGGATAGATTTCAGCACCTTGGATAGGTCTTTTAAAGTCTCAACTAACACTTGGAGTAGATTCATTTCCCCATCCATCTACCCCCAAAATGGGAGTCACCAGCTGGCACAGATTCTGTTTAGTTCAATATTTTCAGTTTGCTCCATTCTCAGTAACGCAACTGGGTCTGCTTTCAGGACTGGAATATAATTTTATAAGATGCACTGCAACGTGACATAAAATGTAATAATATAATATGGTATAATATAGTACAACACAATACATCTGGCAAAGATGTGCCATTTCCTCTTCAGCTATAAAGCTCATTGCTAACAGAGGGATAGAATCTTTGATTGCATTTTAATGTGTCTGAAGGTTTTTTTGCCCCATTTTAATGGGATTTTTATGCTTCTTTTAATTGTTACCTTTCAGAACCATGCCAGAGATAAATTTCAATAAATAAATAAATTCTAAGCTTGGAAAGGGAACTGCGTTTTTGAAATGCTAAGCAACCAGGGATGTCTCTCTGAGACTGGGTTACAATAAACTAGAATGGCTGTCTTTATGGGGTCATTAGGAGAGCATGGTTCAAGGAAGTCCAGAAGCCTGTCTGATGATGAGGCACTAAGCTCGGGTGGCAGTCCTGGAAGTCATGATAAATGCATTTTCCAATGAAATGACCCAGACATTAGCATATTTTTCTGCTGAACACCATGCACATGGGGTGTCTATAACATCATCGATTTTTCAGTAAAGCATAGGCACCTTTCTGCGTTCTGTGGGGACCTGGAAACCATTTTTGAAAATTCTCTGGAACTTGTGTAAATCACAGGAAACACACTTGACAAACCTCCTGTTTCTGATTCCTGCCTAAACAACAAGGTGTGAGCAAAACTGAAGCATCCAAACCTTCACAGTGGAGAACGTTTAGTGTGCTGGTATGGCTGTACCAGGAGCTCCAACTTCTTTTCCTTTCTATTGCGTGTTTGCATGTATTCCAAAGTTCCATGCATTTTGCAATAAGGTGGCTTCCTTTGGTTTGCAATAATAGGGCCAATGACCCATCAATTATCATTATGTTCCTTAGTTCCGCCCCTTTTTCTGGGTTAAGGAGGGGAAAAGGGGACCTCTAGTTCAGTTCACACAGAAAAGCCTTTCGTACAGGACGTGAATCAGTTCCACCTGTAGAAAGCTTCATCTTTTACAGCTTTGCTGGGGGGATCCAGTCCCACAGCTCTACAGATAACTACAGCATAACCTTTGTTGGGGAATTTAGTTCCACAACTCTACAGCCAGCTTTGCTGGAGAAATACAGCTCCACGGTTTTACAGCCAGCCTTCGCTGGGAATTGAAAGCCTTCTTTCCTCTTGGAAATCTACTAAAGGACTCTGTTTGGTAAGGACCACTCATGGCAGCCATAAAGCAATTTGGACCGGGTGTTGGGGCCCACACCAGCAGAGCTTAAGCCAGATTGCCCAGGGAGGGGTCAAGGATTTCCCTTGTAGAAGGAAGAAACAGTTTATGAAGAAAGTTGCCTGCCCCTTGTGGACAAGATTTACGCAAGCCACCAGTTGATTCAAAGCCTTGAAGTATTGATTTATTGAAGATTTAAGCAACAATAAAAAACTTTCTTGAACTTTCTAAGTCTTTAAAAGAACTTTGTGTAGGGAAATCTGAAAGGCCTCTCAGCCGAGGCACCCTCAGCATCCCGTTGGGCATTCAGAAAACACGTCCTGTCTACAGACTCTTTCACAGGCCCAGCGCATGACAGCACATTTGGTCCAGCAACAGAATCCAGTATCAGAATCCAGCATCCATGGCTTGTTACTCTGGCGTTTAAATTTTAATGCTTAATTCTTATTAGTCTCATTTTCTAAAAGTTTATTTGTCAAAATGTGAATCTTTAGTTGTGTGATGTCTAATTTGCTCTAATGTTTCGCTGTTGTCTGTTGTTGATGTCTAATATGTTATTATTTGATTTATGGCTTGTTTATTTGTTGTTGTTTTTGGGTTCCACTTTACTACATTGAATGTTTGCCGCTATATGTGGTGAACCGCCCTGAGTCCACAATGGGGAGATAGGACAGAAGAGAAATAAAGTATTATTATTATTATTATTATTATTATTATTATTATTATTATTATTATTATTTGAAACACAACAAGATAAGTCCACAGAAGACAACATCACTCTTCTGGCTGTTGTATTGGATCACACGTCGCACACTTCCCAAGTGTCTAGAACTGTGTGATGTATTGGCGAATAATGCGTGCACATCCCAGTAAGGTGGCCTTCTGCAGCTGGCAGATGGTAATCTTGTCAGTGCTGATTGTGTTTAAGTGCAGGCCAAGGTCTTTAGGCACTGCACCCAGTGTGCCGATCACCACTGGGACCACCTTATTATTATTATTATTATTATTATTATTATTATTATTATTATTATTATTTGAATAGATTCCTAGATGTCTGGTTTACCAAAGTTATCAAAGAGGGAGGGAGAGAGAGAGAGAGATGAGTGGACATGACCAGCAATTTATTTCTTGCCATGCTGTTGGTATAATATTGCTCAAGGGGGTTACGCACACTATAACTTGGCAGGAAAATCCTAATCGATGCTTTGCCATCCCAGAGAAGACACGATGAGGTTCATGTATAAATATGTGAGGGGAAGTCATAGAGAGAAAGTAGCAAGCTTGTTTTCTGCTGCCCTGGAGACTAAGACACAGAACAATGGCTTCAAACTACAAGAAAGGAGATTCCACATAAACATTAGGAAGAGCTTCCTGACTGTGAGAGCTGTTCACCAGTGTGTGGTGGAGGCTTCTTATTGGAGGCTTTTAAACAGAGGCTGGATGGCCACCTGTCAAGGGTGCTTTGTTATTTTCCTGCTTCTTACCAGGGGGTTGGAAACTAGGCAGGTGAGGTTTATATGCAGTCAGTGGTTCCCTTGATGTATGACCTCATAGGGAAGCTGATAAAGAAACACAACCTACAAACAATCTACAGACCCACTAAGAAAATCCAAAAAAAAATGCTACGTTCAGCAAAGGACAAGAGGATCCTCTCATCTCTGCAGGAAGCTACCATGTACCATGCAACTGTGGACAAGTCTACATAGGGACTATCAAACACAGAAGAATTGCCCAAAAACAAATCAAGGGTCATGAAAGGCACTGCAGACAGTTTCAACCTGAGAAGTCAGCCATAGCAGAGCACTTGATGAAACAAACTGGACACAGCATATTATTTGAGAACACAGAAATGCTGGACTGCTCTAACAACCAGCGTGTCAGACTACGCAGCGAAGCCATTGAAATCCAGAAGCATAGCAAGAAATCATGAGAATGAACAAAATCTGGCTGCCAGTATTTAAACAAACTCTAAAATCAAGATAGTAAACAAAGAACAACACTAAAAAAGCAGAGGAATTCCAGACAAGAACCAGTCAGGGCCAGCTAACACCTCCCAACAAAGGATCCCCCAGGCAGCAACCAGCCAGGCCTTGAAGCTACAAGGCTATTCAATGCTAATCAAGGTGGCCAGTTACAACATTAACACCTGCCTCAAACAGACAAGAGTTCTTTCTCCCACCCTGGATATTCCACAGATATTTATTTATTTATTTATTTAGAAGTTTTATATACCAGTCTTCTCACCTCCAAGGAGGGACTCAGGCCGGTTCACAACATGTGTTCATATACAGTAATATACAAAAACTGCACAGTGCATCATCATTACACATTAAAATATAAGTACAGTAAAAACATCATCATCACATTTCACAAGCCAAATCATCAATACAGTCACAATTCATCGTCATCCTTCCATGTGGACGAGGGTTATTGACTCAATCCCCAAATGCCATATTCCAAAGCCAGGTTTTTGTTAGTTTTCTAAAGGTCAGGAGGGAGGAAGCAGATCTAATCTCTGGTGGGAGGGAATTCCAAAGCCGAAGAGCCACCAGTGAGAAGGCCCTGTCCCTCGTTCCCACCAAACGCTATTGCGAAGTTGGTGGGACCGAGAGCAGGGCCCCTCCGGAAAATCTTAGTAACCTTGATGTTTCATAGGGGAGAATCCGTTCGGACAGGTAAACTGGGCCGGAGTTGTTTAGGGCTTTATAGGTCAAAACCAGCACTTTGAATTGTGCTCGGAAGCTAAGCCAGTGGAGCTGGCGTAACAAAGGGGTCGTATGATCTCTGTACCCCACTCCTGTTAGCAATCTGGCTGCCGCTCATTGGACTAATTGAAGCTTCCGGGCAGTCTTCAGAGGCAACCCCACGTAGAGAGCATTACAGTAGTCTAAACGGGATGTAACCAGAGCGTGGACCACCGTGGCCAAGTCAGACTTCCCAAGGTATGGGCGCAGCTGGCACACAAGTTTTAATTATGCAAAAGCTCCCCTGACCATCGCCAAGACCTGGGGTTCCCCATTTGCTTAGTTTCCAACAGATCTCACAACCTCTGAGGATGCCTGCTATAGATGTGGGTGGAACGTCAGAAGAGAATGCTTCTGGAACATGGCCATACAGTCTGGAAAACTCAAAGAGGGAGAGCAATCCAGTGATTCACAGCAATGCAGTGATTCTCACTATGAAAGCCTTCAACAACACATTAGCCTAAGCTTGTTTTCCATAGCAGCTTCCATGTTGTTCTTCAGCTCTATTCATATCAAATATTTGGTTCCACATTGTATTTTTTCTATTTGTGCGCCATTCCGAATCTCTTGGGGAAGTCTATAAAGATTTTAGTAAATTAATAACAAATAGCTGTCACACTCTCTGAGTCTTTATCTGTCTCTTTGAAAAGAGCTGCATACATATTACAGCACCAATGGCTTTGACTGCTTTAATCCAACCATACACGTCTAAGGGCCAGCTCCAGCTTGTCATTCATGCACTTTGACTGACAGGCCTGTAGTTACTTAGTCCAAATATTACAGTGGAGAAGTAATGACTACTGCCATCTGTGCGGGAGGTGGACGGGGGACGGCTAGCTGCCCTGTCAGTCTAAGGAGTGTCAGCCAATGCATTGTTACTGCCTCTAATCACAGTAATTGTAACAGGACGACAGGCAGGGACGGGTTGGGGGGAAACAAGGAAATGAAGGCCTCTATCTCCCAGCAACAATGCAACTTCATTTAACCTTAACAGAGCAAGCACCGTGATCATTTCTTCTTGGCACTCCTGCGTGATTCCGGTGTCAGAACAGCTTCTCATTTGCAATGTATGACAATTGCCTAGCATTTGAAAAGACACTGCCACAAGTCAATAGACTATAAATTGCACTTGGAAATGGGATCCTTTTAACTAAAGCCTGCTTGCTTTCCCCTGGAGGGTTGATGCATTTCTCTCTCTCCGTTTCCTTTCCCTCCATCCTTTCCTTTTAATAATTTGTATGTTTAGGCATTTGGTCAATTTACACTATCCTCGTGCTTCTTTATAGCTGTGACCATCAATCATAGCCAGTGTGACAGAAATACATATAATGTTATAAGGTTTCATAGGCTCATATATACTGGGGTCTTTCCTTCCTTCCTCTTTTCCTAGATAGATAGCATACAGCTCACATGACGATTCATCTGTCCCTTGTTGCCAAAAATTTGGCCTGAGCACCTCTATTGTGCTTGCTTAATGAAAAACTGCATTCAAATAGTTACACTGTGGTGTCATTACAGTATATCACCTTTCAGCAGGATTCCAATAATGTGCAAATGACTATGCTTCTGCCAATTGTCCTGTTGTGGGAAAGAGAATGCACAGTGGCTATTTCTGTTGTTGTTGTTGTTGTTGTTGTTGTTGTTGGATGTCTGCACATTATTTCCCTATCAGGGTCCCCTGATGGTGCAGTGGGTTAAACCGCTGAGCTGCTGAACTTGCTGTATTTAAAGTGGCTTGCATGCCTTGCTCAGAATGAGCACATACTACATTATCATCCGCGTATTGAAGTCCTATAACAGAAGTTGTTGTGACTTTAGTTTTGGCTTACTTTTAGCCTGCAGAGGTTAAATAGCTTGCTATTTGTCAGTTAAGTGATTTCCACACTGGTGTTATTTCCCCCGACTTTATAGATACGATTCTACACCTTGTTGATGGGAAGGTGCCGGAGCCCCCGGTGGGGCAGTGGGTTAAATCGCTGTGCTTGTTGACCGAAAGGTCGTAGGTTCGAATCTGGCGAGTGGGGTGAGCTTTCGCTGTTAGGCCCAGCTTCTGCCAACCTAGCAATTCGAAAACATGCAAATGTGAGTAGATCAATAGGTACCACTTCTGCAGGAAGGTAACAGTGCTCCATGTAGTCATGCTGGACACATGATCATGGAGGTGTCTATGGACAACGCTGGCTCTTCAGCTTTGAAATGGAGATGAGCACCAACCCTCAGAGTCGGACACAACTAGACTTAATGTCAAAGGAAACCTTTACCTTTACTATAGTGACCCTAAGGTGAATCTACCATAGAGTTTTCTGGGGCTGAGGTATGTGACTCGCTTCAGGATATCCAGAAAGTGAATGAAGTCAGACATTGAAGGCAATGACAAATATTTATACACCCTCCAAGAAGCACAGATATATGGCTGGAATACTTTTGTTTAATCACAACTATATCAGATCCACTGAAACAATTGATGAATGATAAGTCAACATTTAAGTGAATCCAGTGGATTGAGTGGCTTCATGCTTTCCGGCACTCCCAATTTGATAGGGATAATCCTGAATAATCCCCTATATTCCTATTGATTTAGCTGTTTTTAAAATATTCCAGTTTCTGCATCCTCCTCCTACTTTCCTCATTTGCCCTGATTTACTTAATTGCTGTGAACTGAGTAGTTTGCCTACAATTAGTTCAACAGAGGTGGGGAGGGGAGAGTAGGAGATGGAATGGTAGTCCTTCCCAGTAAGCTCAAACAAAAACAAATTTCTGCAACCCCTCTTTACTTGATTTCTTTCCCTTGTTAGTTATTTCTGCTATCTTGATGAGAACCTGATGTGGCTTGTCCACACATATTCCAGTTTTCATCTCCAAAATTTGGGGGGAGAGTGGTTTCATTCCAGTTGGACTAGACAAAAATAGTGAAATGATTGTGGAATTGTGCTACGAACTAGACATATCCAATGCTCAATAGCTGAAAATCTAGAGTTGTGTGTCGAAGAGCTCTTGACACCTTGAGGATGATGATGATGATGATGACGACGACGACAACAACAACAACAACAACAACAACAACAACAACAACAACACTTTATTTATAAACCTTTACCTTTACTATGGTGACCCTAAGGTGAATCTACCATAGTGTTTTCTGGGGCTTTATATTCTGCCCTGTCTGCCTGAGGGGACTCAGGGTGGATTCCAGCATATACAGACACAAGGCAAACATTCAATGCCTAGATAAAAAGAAACACAGAAATACAGATAAAGGAAAAGGATTTCCCTTAATCTCCGGTTCTAGAGGATGATGATTATCTCCAGCTCTGGAGGTGGTGCTCATCTCCATTTCAAAGCCAAAGAGCCTGCATTGTCCGCAGACACTTCCTAGGTCATGTGGCTGGCATGACTGCATGGAGCGTCATTTACCTTCCTGCCGAAGCAGTACCTTTTGATCTACTCACATTTGCATGTTCTTGAACTGTTAGATTGGCAGGAACTGGGACTAACAGCTGTCCCTCAGATTCGAACCACCAACCTTCCAGTCAGCAAGTTCAGCAGCTCAATGGTTTAACCTGCTGTGCCACCATGGTCCATCAACCAAGATCATGGGTATAATCCTCCAACAGATATAGATTGAGATCATGTTGACAAATTCCATCCCTTTCTAAATATGTTCTTTTTTTAATAAACTCAAGCTATACATTGTGTTGTAGCTATACATTGTGTTGTAAGGAGCCCCCGGTGGCGCAGTGGGTTAAACCTCTGTGCCGGCAGGACTGAAGACCGACAGGTCGCAGGTTCGAATCCGGCGAGAGGTGGATGAGCTCCTTCTATCAGCTCCAGCTCCACATGTGGGGACATGAGAGAAGCCTCCCACAAGGATGATAAAAACATCAAATCATCCAGGCGTCCCCTGGGCAACGTCCTTGCAGACGGCCAATTCTCTCACATCAGAAGCGACTTGCAGCTTCTCAAGTCACTCCTGACACGACAAAAAAAATGTGTTGTAGGTATTAGTGGTGGTAGTAGTAGTAGTAGTAGTAGTAGTTCTGTCTTGCTCTTCCTCTCTCAAGGGAATTCTAAAGTATGGAAGAATGGCCAAGACAGCCCTCTCCTTTTCCCAGTGTACTTGGGAAAGTGGTGGAATTGAGAGAAGGGCCACCATAAAGATCTTAGAGCATAGGCAGATTAACACAGGAAGATACAATCCTTTGGATAAGCTTCAGTAGTCCTGTTTGTTATTCAAGCTTGTAGAACACATTTTATGCTCAAAGACCTTTGGATTTTCTAGAATAGTGCAGAAGGACCTAGTGATGTCTAGAGAAGCGTTCTCTCTCGGCCTGCAACCCAATGCTATGGCCAACTTCCACCTGATGTTTTGCCAGATGTTCTGACAGCAGTTGACCATAAAATTGCACTAGAGATCTAAAACAAAAACTTCTCTAGACAAGTCTTCCTTCATGATCCTATGGTAGACTTCAGCTGAAAGCCCAAAACATTGCTGGTTTCAGGTGAGAAAAACAGGCTTCCAAATTATACGTGCAAAATCATATTACGTGAAGCGTGCTGGAATGGCTCCCTCACATAATACGTGGGCTACTGTATTCTCAGCAGACCATCTGTTTAATGCATATCTATTTCCATCTCCCCCCTCTCACCCTCTCTCTTTCTCTCTCTCTTTCATATATTCTATCTCTGTCTCATCTTAAATCTAAGAACCTCATCATCCAAAAATATTTAGGCATGGCTTAATGCCCAGGGGATGAATATTTTGTTAAAGTGTAATTTTCAGCTTGGCTAGTTTCTGCATTCTATTTATTAACAGGGAAAGGTCACATTGGCTTCCACTTTGAGAGAACCGTTAAAGAGGAGACTCCTATGGTTGAGCTCTTTAAACTAAATTAAAACAGCCACCAAAACAACCCTGAACTTTATGCCGTGGTTTCCCCTCAGTGCAATTCTATTTTGAGAAATAGAACCTGGATATTCTTGGGTGAGGAGCAAAGGTCTCTTTCAGATCCCTAATCTTTTTACTTACTTCAAGGAGAGGAGCAGAAGAAAACTGCCTAATACAAGATATTGGAAGTTACTTTTTTTTTTTTGCCCTACAGCTCCCAGTGGGGTCATATTTCCAAATCTTACATTATCCATCCTTCAAGCTTGATATCATTTCCAGGGCTATTGCTGAAATACATGTCCACCAACCTTGACCTTTGGCTATGCTACCTGAGGATGATAGGAGAAGTTCATCGATACCAAAGACCCAAAATTGGGAATGACCAGTATCAATGACTAGTAGTTGCTCTCCAAGAGTTTCAGACAAGAGTCTTTTCCAAATCTACCTGGAGAAACTGCGTATCAACTATAAACTATCAACTATGAACCCTACAACTAAGCTAGGATACAAAACTAACAGAAAAGATTTCAACCAAAAAAGAAAAGAAAAGTGAAAAGGCATTTATTTATCCATACACACCATAACAAAAAAAATGGAATTAATTCCACCAGAGTATCCAAACGCTAGACAAAAAGTGAGTAAGAGTGAAAATCAAAGTGCCTCACAATGTGTTTTTTAAGAAAACAGATGCATTTTAGTCATCCCTGTTCCAACATCTCCTTCTCCTCTGTTGGGTTTACTATAGGCTAAGTAAGACAACTACCCAAGAAAGCTGTTTTTGACAGAAAAGGGTGGCATATGTTAGCTTTGTTTTTTATTGTTATTATTTAATAATTGTGTGGTTTTCTGACTAAAATACAAAGATAATGTAGGCATCATTGATTACAATGCACAATACCATCCTACATTTCATTGAGTCAACTGAGAGGGACTTTTCTTTGTTCTCCCCTGTTGAGTGCACATTACTTTTTGTTGCACTCCAGGCCTGGAAACACCAATGACCACCGCACCACTCAACAGTCCAGGAATATAAGCAAACAGTTTATTTTAAAACACATAAAAAGCATATTAAAAGGTAGGAATAAGAAAGAAAGATGTATAATCCAGAAAGGTTTAGCAACAGGTGATAACCAAACAATAATCCAAATGTCTCATAAAGTTCCTGAGGTAAGAAAGTCCAGGAACAGCCAGAAATCACAGGGACAGCATAAGTCCACAAGCAAGAAACTTGAACAGGAGCACATGAACAGAATCATAGAAAACTTCCAGGATATATTAAATCCAAAGCCAAGGCTTGATTTGAACCAGGAACAAGAGAACTCAGGCTTAGTTTCTAACTCTAACGCAGCATTGCCTGAACTGTCCTCAAGGTAAACAACTTGTTGTTTAATAGATACCCATGTGTGGTGAAGTGTACATTTTTAACTTGCAGTTATTATAATTATAGATAGATGTTTAAAGGGTAAGTATTTAACGATGCATAACTAAGAGGGATGGTAGCCGGCTCAGCTCATGTTGAGCTGGGTTACCATGGAAACAGGGGCAGAGCCAACTGCCACTTGGCAGGGCAGCCTTTTTAAAACAGTTAGTCTGTAGTCTGTGAACTGCAGGAGTGGCTGGTTCTGTAGTGGTGAGAACCAGGAAGGTAGACTGTAGTTTAAAAACTACAGAGAAAGGCTGATTCTACTGTAGTGAGAATCAGGAAGGTTTTGGCTTTTAGCCTAGGTAGTTTAGATAAGTCGAGTTGACTTATTTATATTAGTATTTAGTGTATGAGTAGAAAGGGTGAGAGAAACCCAGTGAGAATCTTTATTGCAACAGAAATATCACAAAGTAAAGAAACACAGTTTGAAGGAAAATAAGTTTGAAACCTGTTTAGTGGAAGGAAGAGTCCTTTCCAGAGTTGTTTAAGGAACGTTATAAATGTAACCTTTGAAGATATGTGCCTCTAAGAGTAAGAAACATTGAAACCATCACGCTCCTACATTTCAATAAACTTGTTACCGTTTTTCCTAAAGCCCTGTCTCTGTTACAATTCCTTTCCAAGTTAAGTCACGCCACACATTAAAGAAAGACCAAGTTGATCTCACTAGCTATTAGCTACGCTATCAAATTAAAAGACCCTTACAAAGTGGTGGCTCCTTTACAAACTCTTTACAAATTAGTGGCATTGTCACAAAGCATTATGTCTCCCATGAATTTTCTCCACAACTTTCCCACAAAATCTCTCTAAATGATGCAATCTGGTTTTGGCCCTGATTTATAAATGAAGACTTTTCTTGACCTCCGTAGCTAAAGGTGGTTTCTCTTGGGAACCCTCCTTATCACTCAGCTATTCACTCGATTCCTTATCTGCTGTTGCTACTTCTGGCTCCCCGACTGGCCTTGAGGCCCTGTACTTTCTGAGCCAGTTTCCTCACAGAGAGAATAATAATTTTCCAGACTTGAATTTCTCAAACTTGAAGGCCTATCACTTTGTGCCACAGGAAAGCCCACAATCCTCTCTACGTCATCAGTTAAACCATCAACCTCTGGCTGATCTACAACACTTTTCTACTTTAAACTTGAAGTAACTGAAAAAAGCTGAGAAAAAAGTGGGAATTGGGAGGTAAGGAAAAACTGAGACATCTTAAAAATAGCCCAAAAGGTGGGACCATAGAGGATACCAAATGTCCAGTTTACCATAAATATCCATCCAATGTCTGATACCCTTAAAATAGCCAATTCCTACTTACAGTTATATTTCATCATTTTCAGTCCTATTTACCCTGAATACTGCTAGCTCTCTATGCCATAATGCTAATGCACCTCCCACAAGCAGTTAATGCAAGACTAACCTTTTAAAGTGAATGTTTGCAAGGCCCCTGGAGCATGGTAGCAGATAGTTTCCACATAAATAACATTTATTTTTATTATCATTATATGTCGCATTCACTCTGTTCGGCTGCCATTAATAAACCATTCAGGCAATGTTGTTGTAATGTATAGTATTAGCAGCTCATCCCTCAGGGAAACATATAACTGGGTATTTAATATTCTAGCTGTTTCTCAGCCTGTCTCCTCAAAATACAAGGCTATTCGAATGGTGTTCAAAGTTCATGGCGGAGGGGGAAATATTGTGTGTGGATGCAACGATTTTTAAGAATATACTGCACCATGATCCACAGTAACTCATACAATATGTCCAGCTATTAAAATTCTGCTAGTTTGGGTAATATCTACTAAACTAAATTGCATATAGTTGAAAGGTTGCAGTTTTGAGCTCCTTCGATATTTAGTGTGAGAGCTTGCCCCAACATTTTTTTCCTCCCTCCACTCCAGTTGCATTGATTTTTTTAAAGGCTGAATGTGGTACCATTCAAGGCAGGCCTTTCTGGGAGCTCAGTGAGGTTAAAAGGTTGTAATGTGATCCCCAGAGATCACTGCAACAGACCTTCCCTATCTGAGAGAGACAAGGGTTAAAATCTCAGCAAAAATGTGGAATCTAACCCACATTTGGCCATAAAGCTCACTTTGGAGACCTCAAGCAAGCTATGAAATCAGTCCAATTTCTCAATTTCATCTTTTTAAAAGTGTTATTGTGAGAATAAAATGAGAGTTTGTTGTGTATGCTAGAAGTGGGAGAAGAGTAGTCTTGGAATTCAGCTGCTTCAGGCATCAAACCCTTTTGGCAAATTCAATGAACACCTTTCATTGGATCACCTTTGTGTATGAAGACCCTGGTGGGAAAGTGAAGAGTATAGATGCACAGACTGGTATTCTAGCCAATTCCACCAGTTGAAAATAGAGGACCAACCAGGGACAGGAAAATACTGCAGGTTTTTTTTCATGTCAGGAACAACTTGAGAAACTGCAAGTCGCTTCTGATGTGAGAGAATTAGCCATCTGCAAGGACACTGCCCAGGGAACACCTGGATGTTTGATGTTTTTTACCATCCTTGAGAGAGACTTCTCTCATGTCCACACATGGGGAGCTGGAGCTGACAGTGGGAGCTCAACCCGCGCTCCCCAGATTCGAACCGCTAACCTATTCTCATCAGTCCTGCCAGCACACATGTTTAACCCATTGCAGTAGACTATATAGTGTTGACAGAAGAGGTTTATTTTCTTGGATTACTATCTTCATTTCCCAGATGAAAAGCTATGAGAGCAAAAAACTACATTTTCAATGCAGTTGAAAAGGGGGAACAGATGGTTGTTCTTAGCAAATCAATATAGTTGATGATATTAATTGATATGCATATTAGTCTCACATTGGGGACAAGTCTACATTGGCAAGAAAACCCAGGCTCACCTCGAACCCACTGCTGGCTGTCCTCGCTCTGTTTACCAACCTCTGGTGTGTATAATTTTTTTAGAGTGAATTTACTCTACTTTGGATAAAGTTGGAAAATAAACCAGAGTTTCCTGGAGCAATCTAGACAACTGATTCAGACTGATTCGGACTGATCAACTGTCCAGACATAATCGTTTCTCTGCACTCATCAGCACAGGGAAAGGGGATGAATCATGCCCATGTCATCACTGCTGCCACTTCCAACCATCCATCCACACTCTTGGTCATCTCAGGACAGTGCTCCATGTCTTGTTGGGAGCAGAAGTGCCAACACAGAGGGTGAGATGATTATGGTCCCATGGGGCTGATGCAGTCTCAATCTGGCTGGACAGTGTGGACACCAACACAGGTCTACAGTAGGTTTGGCTAA
Organism: Anolis sagrei ordinatus; assembly: GCF_025583915.1. Classification (NCBI taxonomy): domain Eukaryota; kingdom Metazoa; phylum Chordata; class Lepidosauria; order Squamata; family Anolidae; genus Anolis; species Anolis sagrei. Next base: position 189,192,233 of record NW_026847549.1, read on the forward strand.
GTATATCTAGCCATCTGTGAAGTTGGCCTAGTTTTAGATGTAGGGTGCTTCTACACAGACACTATAATGTAGTTTGGAGATGGATTAAAACTGTGCAGCACCTACTATGCAGGAACCGGTTCAAGGCTGGACAATGGCTACAGTGTTGGCTGAATGTGGAGCAGAACCGGACATAGAAGCCCCAGTATCCATGGCTAGACAGCTGCCAGAAGATGTGTGGCTTTGTTCCTTAACCAGACCTCCTAGATGCTCTAATGTGCATATCCATAACCATTTGAATCGGTGCAGGGCACAGGAAATTAGAATGAAGGGGCAGAAAGCAAAGCAAGCATGCCCATGAGAACGACGTGGTTTCCTTTCCTGGAGAAGTAACTCATAGAATCATAGAGTTAGAAGATAACTCATGGGCCATCCAGTCCAACCCCCTGCCAAGAAGAAGGAAAATCAAATTCAAAGCACCCCTGACAGATGGCCATCCAGCCTTTGTTTAAAAGCTTCCAAAGAAGGAGCCTCCACCACACTCCGGGGCAGAGAGTTCCACTGCTGAATGGCTCTCACAGTCAGGAAGTTCTTCCTAATGTTCAGATGGAATCTCCTTTCTTGTAGTCTGAAACCTTTGTTCTGCGTTCTAGTCTCCAGGGCAACAGAAAACAAGCTTGCTCCTTCCTCCCTATGACTTCCTCTCACATATTTATACATGGCTATCATGTATCCTCTCAGCCTTCTCTTCTTCAGGCTAAACATGCTCAGCTCTTTAAGCCGCTACTCATAGGGCTTGTTCTCCAGACCCTTGATCATTTTAGTCGCCCTCCTCTGGACACATTCCAGCTTGTCAATATCTCTCTGTTTATCTTCAGACCAGATGAATGTTGGTGCTTTCTAAAATGCTTCAGTACTCCTTATTTTTTGGTCTTGAATTTGATCCGTGCACGGATCCAGCTGCAGCACATTATCTGGCTTATTCTGGACATTCTGGTTCATTTTTTAACGCACTGTTCCTGGCTCGATCCATGGTACAATGACCATTTTGTGGACACTCTGCCTTCAAGCCAGCTTCAAACTGCATTTTTATGATCTATATAAATGCACCCTTAGTGGCTACTGTAGACTCACCTGAGGAAAATGAAGAGATGCTGAATGAATAAATGTTGGATGGAGGATTCTGAGAACTATTGTCCCAGAAAATAACCTTTCTATGTTTGGCTCTTCATGCTCCTGCCATCAGGTAAACATGGTATTTTTCACAGTAGCTAGAGAATTATAATAATTTCAGATATGAAGATAAAATATGGTAAAATAATGTGCTTATTTTTCTGGAAAATGCCACATTTTGCTATGGGAAATGGCAGCTGAGTTTCAAATCAATCTGAGGTGTTTGATATTATTAATAACTACACATGCTCTATTCTCAGGTCTATGGAATCATAATTTGAGCCCCTCAAATTGATTTATACCCCGGTGATAGAGCAGTTCCCATTCATTATTCCATATTTAATTAGTATATGCTTGGAAAGGGGAGTTGTCAAAAGACAAAGTTAATTAGAGCCATCAAGAGAAAAAAATTAGCTGAAATCCAATGTGACATTTTAGATAAGTGATTGCCTCTGAAAGGATTATACATGTTATTTGCCTCATTTGTCTGTGCCTTTAAAGAACCGACTGTTGACTTAAAGAAATGGATTGAGAAAGGTATATCATTGCAAGAGAGTTTGCACATTTTGAAAACTACATTTTTCTCAGTTTGGTAAGTTGATTTTCAATAGTAATAAGTCCCAAATATAGTCCCAAAGTCTACTGAAAAGGTATATAAATGTATTTGTTTTAAAATAAACTATTTCTTTGCTTTTTAAGTACTAAAATTATTTTAATTAATTTTCAATGTACATTTTTTTTTAATTATCAGAATATTAAAAGCCACTGTCTGTAGTAAAATATATCTCACCTAATGTCTTAGCCTTATGAGGCCCTCCATGGTGTTGTGGTTTGCGTTGAGCTACAACTCTGGGACTCATGGTTCATATCTGGCTATGACACTCTCCTCTTTCCTCTCCTGGATGAATACAAACTACTTTTCCATGCTGAACTCAGTTTGCAACAAATTAAAGTAAGCTGAGAACAAAGAGGGAAAGTTGAAGGAGGAGAGAGAAACTGGGACAGCTGAAAACATAGGATGATAGAGGATTAATTGGGATGATCCCTGCCAAATCAGGACAACTTGAGGTTATGATATTCATGCATTTGCCCTAAGAGAGAAATGTAGATTTCAAAAAGAGGGAAAGTATTACTGCCCCCAACTTACTCTCAGGGTAGCTATGTACACTTCTTGCATTTCCAAAATGAAAATACTTACCATATAGCCTGAAAAAACCTACAACAACCCAGTGATTCTGACCATGAAAGCCTTCGACAATACATTGAAAATACTTGCATTTGAATAAAATGTGTATAAATGTACATGTGTGGATAAACATTTGGGAACTACTGATATTAAATCAAAGATGGGAATCCTCTGACCTATAGGACATAAGTGGCCATGTGAGGCTTACTTGAGCTTCCTGCAACTCAATACATGTCATTTTTAGAAAGTTATTTCTGTGGCAGAATGAAAATCACACATAGTTCATGTCTTTACCAATCTTGCTAGAGAAAAGATATGCCACGCGAATGATCAGTAAAGAATAAGATGTTTACTCTTTGTTATGCAGAGCAACATATATACAGCCATGTAAACACTTGCACTGACTCACACAATGGCCTCTGAGATATATTCAAATGTTCCTTGGGTATCCATGTGAAGGTGTTTCTTCCAGCAGCTCAGAAGCAGAAAATATGCTCACTTGTCTTGGCAAGCTCCTACACAGAAAAACCTAAACATGTAACTGTTGCCAAAACTCCCAGGCTCAGCTAGCATCCCAACCAGTCAGCTTTGTACTTTGCATTTTTTAGCACACTCACCAACTGATTGTTACATGCTCCAACAATTTCTTATCCTAGAAGCTCTTAGTAGCTATAGCATTGTCTTTAAACAAAGCACAAATCCACCTTCCTGTTCCAGTTTCTGGGCGTAGGCCACAAGAGGGTGCTAGAGAGAGAAGGATAGTCCATTTTATGGGGGTGGAGGGTGGGTTAAAGAAGTAAAACAATTTTCCCCTGGTTTTCTGTTATTTCCCCCACCGATGTCCCCATCGTGGAAACAACCCTCGTTTATGATATTGGGAGTGGGGAGGGGGAATAACCAGTGAGATCAGGGGAAATGGTTTTCTTCAACTCCCTCCCTGTAAAATAGATTATCTTTCTCTCTCTAGCACCCCCTAGTGGCCTCCGCCTGGATAATGAAACAGTAACCAGATTTGGAAGTGGGCCATTCTAGGACTGTCTTGGTTTGCCAGGTCTGGGAGAGGGCTGCAACAGTATGCTGTGAAGTAAAGGCATGTATAAATGTGTTAATTAAAATATTTATATCGTGTCCCATATCTCAAGAGCTCCAGACTGCATGCAAGCAAACTCAACATTCTTAAATTTATGTTTATTAAATGAATTTGCCAACTCAGTAAGAGGTTTTCAAACAAAAGGATACAATCAGCTGGAAATGAATATTACATTGCAAATGTAATATCTCAGTACTTCACAGTGACCTTCCCAGGGGTGTATGAAGCCATTGCTGGATTTATTTCAGAAGGTTGGGGTTCAGCGTTCAGAATGCCTTTGCAGCAGGTCCTTTGCTGTTGAGGCAGTTTGGGGCCGTGTGTCTTCCTGTTTATATAGTCTTTAAGAGAAAGCCATTTATGCCTGAGGGCATCATTGCTGATTAGGCCTTTTGTGACATTTGTGTCACACACCGGCTTTTCTGAAAGAAGAGTTGCAGTTATGTGTTGTGGTATCACCAGTTTTCCTAATCCAGGTAAAATCTATATTAACAAACTGACACTGTTTAAAATTACGAAAAGAATTTAAAACAGATGGAACAACATGATGAGTTAAAAACATTAAAGCAACTTAAACCCATGTGCGTAAATGTTTGAGAGTGGATCAGTTAGGCTCTAAAGCCTTGCATCATTATTATTATTATTATTATTATTATTATTATTATTATTATTTCATATCAAAAGCATTGCATAAATTAGTATAAAACTGATAAAAACAGAAGGAGCGCAGGTGGTAAATATCTTTTGACCAAAAACGGGCAACAGCAATAGCATTGTCTGTAGTCTCCAACAATTCTTCCTCTGTACAAGAGACAGGGCATAGTGGACAAGCATACAGATGCAGAGTTGTCTGCTCCACTTTGCTTGAATAACCATGTTGCTTTCTAATGCTTAATGCTTTCTAATGCTATTCAGGCCTCCAAATGGACAGCATTCTCTTAGGGCATGTAAGAAATCAGTTAATGTGTGTGTTAACTGTAAAATGCAAGGCACAAAGCTGTTAGGTTGGGCCATGCCCAGGGAGCTAGCTGAGCCTGGGATTTTTGGCAACAGTTTCATTTTCAGACTTGAGCTATGCAGATGCTTGCAGAGAGAGTGACAGTTCTTGCTTCATGAGCTGCTGGAAGGAGATTCTCCATATGGACACTGTAAGACCATTGATATCTCTCTAAAAGGACATTGTGTGAGTCAATGCAACTGATCTCATGATTGGGTTGTTGTAGGTTTTTCAGGCTATATGGTCATGTCCTAGAAGCATTCTCTCCTGATGTTTCACCTGCATTTATGACAAGCATCCTCAGAGGTTGTGAGGTCTGTGGATGACAATCTCATGATTGTAAATATGTTGTTCTGCTTTATGAAGAGTAAACTACTTGTTCTTTACTGATCTGTGTGGCATATTTTCTTTCTCTGACAAGACAATGTGAACTACACGTGATTTACATTATGCCAAGACATTCCACAACTGGGATGTCACAATGGAGAGTGACATCCCAGTGGATTATTTTTTATCTTGGGACTATACTGGGGTTTTTTTACCACTTTTATTGCATTGCTACATTTATTCTTTAGTAAACTACTTGCTAGAGTAGAGACATCACATAGGCAATGAAGATCCGCATAGTAAAAGCAATTGAATTCCCTGTAGTCACCTAGGGATGTGAGAGCTGGACCATAAGGAAGGCTGAGCAAAGGAAGATAGATGCTTTTGAGCTGTGGTGCTGGAGGAAAGTGCTGAGAGTGCCTTGAACCATGAGAAGATCTTACCAGTCCATACTTCAGGAAATAAAGACTGACTGCTCATTGGAGGGAAGGATATTAGAGGCCAAGATGAAGTATTTTGGCCACATCATGAGAAGACAGGAAAGCTTAGAGAATAAAATGGTGCTGGGGAAAATGGAAGGAAAAAGTATGAGGGGCTGACCAAGGGCAAGATGGATGAATGGCATCCTTGAAGTGACTGGCTTGACCTTGAAGGAGCTGGGGGTGGTGACAGCCGACAGGGAGCTCTGGCATGGGCTGGTTCATGAGGTCACGAAGAGTCGGAAGTGACTGAACATATAAACAACAAACTACTTGCTGATTTTACCAAGCTGGTGTGATGTTTAAGGTCAAGAAAGGAGATTCCATCTGAACATGAGGAAGAACTTCCTGACTGTGAGAGCCGTTCAGCAGTGGAACCCTCTGCCCCGGAGTGTGATGGAGGCTCCTTCTTTGGAGGTTTTTAAACAGAGACTAGATGGCCATCTGTCAGGGGTGCTTTGAATGCAATAGTCCTGCTTCTTGGCAGGGGGTTGGACTGAATGGCCCATGAAGTCTCTTCCAACTCTATGATTCTATGATTCTATCAACCAAGATAGTGCTTCCATCCACCTGACTGACCATACGGATGCCTCATGCCCCTTGACAAGATGTTGTTGCCCTGTGTCCCAATTGCCAGCCATCTACCATGGTGCGGCCATGAATTTAGAGAGGAGGCTTATATGACAGGAAGAGTCAAAGAGAAAGGTGGAGAGTGGGGGAGGAAAAAGGTTGAGGACTGCCAGCTTGGGGAGTCTATACAAACTAAATCAACGGTATTGTTCAAAATTTACAGCAGGTCATCTCTTCTTTTTTCCCTCCTATTTCTTTTCAATATCGAATGAAGGGCTGCCCAGGAAGGTCATCCTTTCCTTATTAATGAGGCATCGCTGGAGCTTTGTCTCATTAGGGCACTCAGAACTGTGCATTTACTGCAATTTCCAGCACTTAATAGAGGGAGGTCAGAGCGGGTCATATTCAATTTCCACTTGGCAGAGGGAGGAAAAATGGAAGCAATTCATTTGCACAAATTTGAATAATTCCCTTCCCATCTTTTTTCTTGGGCCAGCCTCACCGATCCTTCTTCGAATCCAAGCTTTTTCTTGCCACCTTTTCCCGGCTGCCCATATCAGGTCCTTCTCAAAAAACTGTATTGGAGATGACAGAGCCTAGGCATCCAGGTGTCAAAATAACAACTGTTTGTTACCTCCCTTCCGCCACCTTTGCTATTCTCCTCCCTCCACCTTTCTCTTCACAACAGGGAATAGGGACTGCCTCTAGCGAGCTCTTAAACTTATCATAAATGTATCAAGATTGCTGTGGGCCATGAAACAGCTGTAGACAATTAATCTTTCCACAATTCTTCCACATCAGAATTGCTCTCCTCGCAAAGTAACATCTGCTGCGCCGAGGTGATTATTCACGGGCAACGGGTGACACCGTAGTTTTATGCATAGAGCCATCAGTGGCAATGAAGCAAAATTTATAGTTTTCCCTGGTTCAGTAAGAATAACATTTCGGCTGCATTAAAACATCATCCATCAGCATTGTCCCAGAGCTCAGGGCCTCATCTCATCTGGAGAAATTAAAAAGTATTCATTTTAATGCTAAGTTGTGAAGTCTACAGTGACATTGCCTTCTTCTTATTATTTTTTGTTAGCAATACTGGTGAAGATGTTGGAAAGGAAAAAAAAGGTGATGCGGTGCAGTGAAGCTGAGAATTAAATGTGCTAGTAGGTAGTAATGATATCCCAATTATTGGGCTGCTGCTTCTTATTTATTCATAACCACTGAATGCTTAATCAAAATTCCTTGAATCAAATGCAACAGCTAAAGAGGGGAAGTTATTTCACCGAGGCAATGCAATTCTTTAGCTTCAAAGAACAAGAAAAGAGGAGCGGCAGACCTGCTTTGCCTTAGCTAGGGAGACAGATGTAGTATTTTAAGCAGGAAATCGGGTTATGGTGCGGAAAAAATCAAGATGGAAATACAAGAGAAGGATTTACAAAAAGAACATTCCAAATCTAGTAATTTAACATGATTGCTCTCTTCTCTTGCCAAGAGATAATGTTAGGAAAGATCTGAAAGCTTCTTCTTATATGAGTAAAAACTAGCTGGAGATGCTGATACCTTAAATTTTATCATTTATTTATTTAGCTTATTTATTACCCCGCCCAGGCCCGTAGTCAGGATTTCGATTCGGGGGGGGGGGTTGAGTTTTTTTTAGTGAATGGGGGGGGCTGAGTTGGGGGGGCTGAGTCTGAGTGAAAGAGGGTCTAGCCTAGCAAACCTTTTGTATCATTACCCCAATACCCCCATGCATATGGGATATATTGAGTATGGTGATCAGATCATGATATGAATAAACACAACAGTTTAAATAATGCACCAGTAAGGCCTTTTCGCGAACCACCATGAGAATTTCGGGGGGGGGGCTGAAGCCCCTCAACCCCCCCCCCCCCCCGGCTACATGCCTGACCCCGCCTTTCTCTAGCCCGAAGGGGACTCAAGACAGCTTACATATGGCAATTATTCAATGCCTTAAAACATATACAAACATTAAGCTTAAAATCAATTGAATTAAAATACATATTAAACATTTAAAAGCATTACATTCAGTGTTAAATCACGCCATTCAAAAAATCATAATCTACAGCTGTTCTGTAATCTTTGTACTTATTCCAGTCTATTATTGCACTGTGCTATTCTTTGAACGCCTGATCCCAGAACCAGGTTTTTACTTCTAAAGGCTAGGAGGGAGGAGGCTGATCTAAAGTCACTGGGGAGGGAGTTCCACAGCTGAGGGGCCACCACTGAGAAGGCCCTGTCCCTTGTTTCCACCAGACATGCTTGCGAGGGTGTTTGGGACCGAGATCAGGACCTCCCCAGATTATCTTACTCTCTGAGGTAGTTCATAGGGGAAGATACATTCAGACAGGTAAGCTGGGCTGGAATTGTTTAGGGCTTTATAGGCTAAAGCCAGCACTTTAAATTGTGCTCGGAAGCAGACTGGCAGCCAGTGGAGCTGGCACAACAGGGAGGTGGTATGCTCCCTGTACGCATACTTCCAGCTGCTGTGAGATTCAACCCATCACTTGCCAGAAGTCCATCTTCATAAAAGCACAGACCATGGTCCAAGAAGCCAAATATTTCCCCAAAAGTAGCCACTCTTCTCTCCCTTCTTCGACCAGGTCCTTCAATTGGGAGGAGAGATGAAATTACAACTTGTACATAAGTCCTTTAGCTTCCTATGGAGGGCCTCATAATCCCGTGTGATGTCTTTCAGTGTCATTGCTTTCCAGTGGACCAAAAGGAAGGGATAACCATTAGTAGGCTTGATAAGCCTTATCAGTCGTTGCCCCAAGGAGACAGTACACTTCCTAAGACATTCTGTCAGCCCCACAAACAATTGCTTCTGTTCCCTTCTGCAAGAAGTCCCCTACCACTAACACATGTTTTCTCTGGAGATTGCAGAGGCCTTTCCATGTGCTGAATCTTCCCAGGTCACCTACACATTCTCTGAGAACTGCTGCTGTTGCTCTTGCTTCTTTCTCTCATCATCACTGATAAGTGAGAGACCTTTGCATTCGTTCTGTCATCCTTGGTTCTTCTACTTCTATGTGTCACCATCCTTCAAATGTCTCCCTCCCTATGTTTGGAAACTGACCTCTTCCTCAGAGAAAGCCACAGTGGGTCCTCATCCAGGACAATCTGTTCCATTCTGTCCAAAACAATCTTTTCCACTCATGTTCCCTAAATGCAAATCCCAGGGATTTGTCCACTGAGGCCCAATGTAGTGTATTAGAGGTCTCAGTAGATGACATTATTGATTGCACCTAGCTATTGATTGCTCCTCCAATCCTATTTCCACCTGCAACTGAATGAACATGGGTTATTGCAGTGGAACCTTGAGTCTTAGGAAGGGCTGTGGTTGTCATGGGGGGAGAAGAAGAACACCATCTTCCTTAGTGACCCAAACAAATATATACACAAACTTAGAGTGGGCATATGCTTGACAATGTCTCTGAAAGAATGCTATTGTATTGATGATGATGGCAGAAATCTCAGAAGATTCAGAAAGTGACAATGGGGTAGAGGAAGCAAAAGAGGAAGTCCTTTCAGGACTGTGACCCTAGTCATTGTGGGGCCTTGGAGCAAATTGGATTACTGACAGCCCACCCTGCCTGTCACTGGGATACATCCAAGACCTTGTGTTGCCTTCTTTTTGCTGTGATCCAGTACAGCTTATTATGACTGCCTTTCCAGTAACTGTTACTGATTCATAAATGGCAGGAGATGGAGATTAGACTCACTAGACCCTGCCCTTGTACACTTAGCTTGTTCCCTTAATAGACACAAACCATTGTGCTGTTTCTCAAAACTGCAGTTTCTCAGCAGTATGACTTCATCTCACTTAGGCACCATAAAGAGAATTGGGTTGCCTGTTAACATTGCCATTTTTCTTCTGTTCAACCCAATGCTTGTTATCGAATGATGGGAAGAACCACATGCAGAGCTCAGAAGAGCAATAGATTCATTTTATACTCAGTACTTTACAGTCCTTCCAATGGGTGGCTAGTGGTTTCTGTCTCAGTGGACCAGTGAATCTGCTCTGAGTTTCAGTTTGAAGCTTGAAGGATCTGCTGGTTTCTATCTCTGAAAAGGAGTAGCTCCCTGGATAGCTCCTTTAAAGTTCAGACTAAAATCCAGAGCCCTATTGAAATGTGTCACATCAGCCACCAGTAAATTTGAAAGCCAGCAGCATTGTGTATCTTCTGTTTTGTTGGTGTTATCTCAGATAAGAACCAAATTAAGAAAAGCAGTGACAGAGTGTATGTTTGACACACAGAAACACCAAAGACTTACTTCCAGTCAAAGTTTATAGAACAGATTTAGATGGAAGAAAGGTCTCAGTAGTTGGAGGCAATTGCTCACTTCCTCCTCATGATGGTGGATCTCCAGATACTTGGGACTTTAGCTCTAAGAAGTCCTTGGCCACTGTGATCATGAAGTCCAGGAGTGGTAAATCACCACACCAGCACATCCGATGCTATGGAAAGTAACCCCAGATTCATTTGGGAGTAATCTTTTGTCCTGCAATGCTCCAGACAAGCCAAACCAGAACCCTGGTGCAACTGTAAGTTATGCCATGTTCATTTTAGGATTTTTGAGGGTCTTTTTCTTTTTAAAAAAGCTTAGGGCATGTGGCAATGGTGGGACTTGAGGGGGTATTTGCAGGTGTTTTGAACCATTTTGAACAGATTTGGGGGGGGGGATGAGAAAAGCACCACCAAAAATGAAAAATTATGAGGCCTAGAGATTTATGGGGCTTTAGTAGTTGCAATTTAGAGCCATGTGGATTACAGGCAACTAGGGATGTCATTGTGAACACTAGAGATGACTCATGTACCTTTATTGGGCATGTCAGTAGGTGTTGCTTCTCACACAACTAGGTAATGAGAAGCTGGAAAATCCTTTTTTACTCAGCCTTTACAGGAAAAGGAACTTTATCCAGTTTTGGTTCTCACAGACTGCACTTTGTCCATGACTGATGTGTTTTGTTCATTCGTTCAGTCGTCTCCGACTCTTCGTGACCTCACGGACCAGCCCACGTCAGAGCTCCCTGTCGGCCGTCACCACCCCCAGCTCCTTCAAGGTCAGTCCAGTCACTTCAAGGATGCCATCCATCCATCTTGCCCTTGGTCGGCCCCTCTTCCTTTTACCTTCCACTTTCCCCAGCATAATTGTCTTCTCCAGGCTTTGCTGTCTCCTCATGATGTCTTGGGTGGCCCTTCACGGTTTTGCTCATGACATCATTGAGGTGCTCAAGCTCCAGCGCCACGACAAGGTGGAGATCCTTTGCTGGAGCCATGACTGATTTAGTCTAACAATATTTGGAGACCCAAGACTGAGAATCACTGCAACAGCCCATACTTTGACAACAAGTGTTATGGAACTGGTAAAGAGATATAGCTCGTCTAGTTAGTACATTTCTGTGTGTGTGTGTGTGTGTTTTACAGGATTATTCATTTTCTCATTTTCCTTTTCCTGACTTCAGCTAGTTCAAACTTGGAAAAAAATTCCAGTCTAAAACACCAGTCTTCCCAAAATTTGGGCATATTTTTTAAAGTTTGCTTTGAAACTGTTTTACTTTTGTGCACATTTTCTCTAATACTGCCATTTTTCTGGATGTACTGGTCCATTTAGTTTTCTGGTCCTAACTCCAGGGAATAAAGCCCGACTGCTCATTGGAGGTAAGGATATTAGAGGCAAAGATGAAGTACTTTGGCCACATAATGGGAAGACAGGAAAGCTTGGAGAAGACAATGATGCTGGGGAAAATTGAAGGAAAAAGGAAGAGGGGTAGACCAAGAGCAAGATGGATGGATGGTATCCTTGAAGTGACTGGCTTCACTTTTAAGGAACTGGGGGTGGCCACAGCTGACAGGGAACTCTGGCGTGGACTGGTCCAGGAGGTCACAAAGAATCAGAAGTAACTGAACAAATAAACAACAACAGACCGTTTTCTTTGCACTTGTGCCAAATAAATATAATTCATATAAGTATTATTTTGACACATATATAAGGACATTTGACATCTACTCTTTCACATATAACCATAAAAGGAAGAGAACCCTTCAATGTGTACTTACATGATCCAGATGAATATTTGTTACTTGAAGGAAAGAATATCTGCCTTGGAATGATGGTGTGGTGACATAAACTTAAGATACATTATCCAAAGCAAGAAAAGACCAAAGAAAGAAAAAACCAACAGATTCGTCAGTGATATACAAATAGATTAGCCAATGATATAACATGGCTGTCAGGACAGGAAATTGCATGTTACGGCAGGGCTTCTAATACTATAAGCAGTTTGTCCTCTTCAGTTTAAGAGAGATCTGGGGACATGTTTTCTACCTTCAATGAGCTCTTTCATTCATTACCTGAACAGAAGCCTGAGAGAGCATAATTCGATCAAAATAAAATAAAATTTTAGCTGAGTTTAAAGACTGTTAGTGTGCCAAATACAGTGGATTTGCATTTCATCTAAATCTTTTACCTCTGTGCCCAGTGCTTAATTCCTTGCCAGGTTGAAATCCCTGGTAAATATAATGCAACAGCCTATTAATTCATGGTTACAGGATATTAAGATATTAGCTGTCTGAAGAAAGTGCCTGAGATCTGATCTACATCAGCTGTTCAATCCAGGGCCAGTTAGGAGATCCAGATTGACCACAGATCAACCCTAATGATGGCCACACACACAAGGCTGAGCCCTCTGTGGTGCCACATGGTATCCAACCAGGCGAAATCTGCATCAGCCCCACTGGACTGCCCCATTGTCCACTTGTCGCCACTCCTACTCTTTGCTGACAGGTCACCACCCCTATCTGTTGCAAGTCCCTGGTCATCATGTCTTAACAAGGTGATCACGTAGTCAGCAAGGAGAGGGTAGAGTGACACCTTCTTCTTGCTGATTGTGTGGGAACCCCATTCTGACTTCAACAAACATGAACGCGATAGCCAAGTTCTCTCAGGGAGCTCCATGGCCAGCAAGGAGTGGTGGCCACAGCAAAGGGAGCATCCATTCCCTTCACAAGGGTGATGGCAAAGGTGTGCATGTGGACAATGGGGCTGGATCTATGCTATATCCCAGGATATGATCCTAGATCACCTGTTTATCCCAGATTATCTGGCAGTGTAGACTCATATAATCCAGTTAAAAGCAGATAATCCTGGAACAGATCCTGGGATATAAGGCAGTGCAGATCCAACCTGGATCAAACCAAAATGCACCCAATCCAACTGCCTTGACCATTATGAAATCCATGGATTCTCCAAAGTTTCCTGTCAACTCTGGCCTCTCACCCAGTTTTGCTTAGCACATTGCAAAGTTAGCAGCAGTCAAGTTAAGTGCTAAAAGCTTTGGATATGTAACACAAGTTCCCATGAATTGGGAAGACTTGCAGTACCAGAAATTGGATTAATATTACTGGACTAGACATGGTTGAGGATTGTGGGCTGGGTGTGGGAAAGTTCAGAGCAAATACAAAACCAGAGGCTAGGTCAGATGAGAGTTATGACCTGTTCTACCAGTAGCCATTTGCTTTGCGTTTTTGCATTCTAGGGTTTATTGTGTGAATGATTGTATAATACAGTGCATTCCTTATGATTCTCTATATTTTAATCAGGCACAGACTGCCTAGTCCTTTAGATAACAGACATATTGCAATAGGGAAGTGTTCCCTATGAGAAATTATAGGAGTGCTGCCTTGAAAAATGTGTGTTTATATTCTTTATTCCTTGACATTGTTTTTTTTTTTACATATCAATGCACTAATGTGTGCAATTGCAGTTGCCATTTAACGTGTCATGGTGATGACATAACCAAGGGCCATCCTTGATAACATAGTCTTTGTCACGTCATCTGCCCTTTTGATATTGCAAAAGGCCACCTCTAGGCTTAGGTTTTGGCCCCCAGGTCTCAGGCTTGGAATAGTTCTGACTTGGCAATCCTCTAAACTAGTGGTTCTCAACCTTTAGTCCTCCTGGTGTTTTGGACTTTAGTTCCCACAATTCCTAATAGCTGGTAAACTGGCTGGGGTTTCTTGGATTTGTTGTTCAAAACACCTGGAGGACAAAGGTTGGGAATCACTGCTCTACACCATTGTTTCCCACTCTCTAGTCTTCCAATTGCTTTTGAACTCCAGATCCCAGAATCCTTGATCATTGGACAAATGCAAGTGAGGCTTCTAGGAGGCAAAGTCCGAAACACTTGGAGGACTAGAGTTTGGGCAATACTGTTTTAAACAACCTTTTAATTCACCTGAAACAACTCCTAATAGACCTCACTTCCCTGTTTTATCATTTCTTTGGGTTGTTGCAATTCCATTTAAATTAAGAGGCATTAAGATGATTTTCTTTACAGCTGCTTTGTGTGGTGTGTTAGCTGATTGAAGATCTCAATCCATTCCACATCCATTGGTGTTTGTATTATAATCTAGCAGTAGAGAAAACTCAAAATATCCATTGGCTTGGTTTTCCTATTTGCATCTGCTTCAATTAACCTGTCCATAAACGTATATCTTGTCTCATAAAATGATGAACACTTTCCAATATATTGAAATGGCTGTTCTATGTACGAAGACAATACGCTCCAGCAACTGATCCATCACCATTTCATTATCAGCTGAAACGATAACAGGAAAGGAGGGTGAGAAATGGAAAGGCAGTTTAGGTGGAAACAAGATCATTTGTAGATCCTATCTGGAGCTGATTTTATTAAAATTTGCAGTAAACTTTATAAAGCCCAATGTCTGGTTCATTAAGGGAACATTACCTTACAATTATGATTAATTAGATTAAACTTATGAAAGTGTGTTATTTGTTTAAATCAAAGGGGGAAAGGAAGGGGAGGATGATGGATGATGAAAGGGGGTGATAAATGAAGAAAGCAGCAGAACTAAATTGAATGTGTATTCATCCGTTTTCACTTCATAACTAATGATAAATTGAGCACGTCACATTTAACAATACATGTCTGGGTCTAAACACAATCTGAGGCTCTCCTCGCCTAATGTCTTCTGTCAGGTAACTGAATTCGAGAGGTGCAATAGTTTTGTTTACCAAAACCTTATCAACATTCATTATCATTCTTCTCCTGTAACTAAAAAAATCAGAATGAACACCTAAGGAAAGCGTTAATGGGAACAGATGTGAGGGAAACATTTTTCAAAATTGCAAAAATCAACACACACACACACACAAATCAGATGTTCAAGTTTCCACTTATGTTCTCATGTGCATTCACGTTGACTTATAGTGAACCATGTCACAGGATTTATTTGATAGTGGTGAATGTGGTATATCGGTTTGAGTGTTGGACTACAACTCTGAAGACCAGAGTTCAACTCCCAGCTTGGCCACTGAAACCTGCCTGGAGCAAGTCACATGTACTCAGTGTCGCACACCAGACCTGAAGCCACCTATGTCCACAAGAGTCCAAGACAGAAGCAAACAGTTTATTGGGTTGTTGTAGGCTTTTTCGGGCTATATGGCCATGTTCTAGAGGCATTCTCTCCTAACGTTTCATCTGCATCTATGGCAAGCATCCTCAGAGGTAGGTAGGTAAACAGTTTATTGTAAAACACACAAAGATATGTATAGGAAAAAGCCAGCAATGAAGAAATCAGGTATGTAAATCCGAGTAGTTGATAATCAATTGTCTGTTATAAATCCAAGGGTAAAATAGTCCAAAAATAGTCCCAGTACACCAATCCATTAAGCAGGAATACAAAACATATACATATAATCCTTAGATCCAAAACCATGAATCAAACTTGAAACAGGAATACAAAACAAGACCATGATATACTTAGATCCAAAACCAAGACTAGAAATGAGAGAGCCAGGCCTAGCTGATAACTTGAATACCACGTTGCCTGAACTGAAGAGCAAAGAGCAAATTTCTGCTTCCCACGAAGCTGTGACAATCTACAAATCTGGCTAGTTGTTCTAATCTGCAAGCATGCCTCCTTGCTTGAGTCAGAAACATCAGGTACGTTCCCATATGAATTTCTCATCCCTTCATCTTTGCTAGACTCCTTATCTGGAGAGGATGATTCCAACTCCTTTCCCTGACCTTGGGGTTCAGAAGCAATTATATTCTCAGGCCCTGTATCTGTGCCAGCCTCTCTAATCAAAACAGTTTCACTTTCCTGGCCTAGACGAGAAGGAATCTCAGGGCTTACATCAGAATGGATCCCAGAAAAGCCCACGATCCCATCTGCCTCTAAGGGCCCGTCCAGACAGCCCCTTTATTGCGGAAACTTTTGCAATAAAAGGGAGGCTGTCCAGACGATATTCTGGGCAGCCCACATTAATTTGCTACAAACCAAGAAAACACTGGTTTATAGCAAATTAATTAGTTAGTGCATTTATTCCGTGCCTTCTTGGAAGGTGCAGGATAAATGCACTATTTCCAGTGTCTGGACTAAATAAGCCCGGTAAACTGTGAGAATACCCTCCCCTAAGCCCCTAGATCCCTTAGAAAACTAATAAAAACTTACAGCCCTGGCGAGCTCTCCTGGCGCATAGAAATGACATGCCAGGAGAGCAGGGGGAGGGAGCAAAATTGGTTCTCCCCCCCCCCCCCTTCCTGATGCGGATTTTTTACACACCAGGAGAGCTTTCCAGGGCTTCTACTGGAGAGAACGTACATTTTTCTTAGTTTTCTAAAGAGTCTGGGGACTTGGGGGGAGGGCCTTCAGGCGTTCTCTCAGGCTAGTCCCACGAGAACATCTGACCACCCACCCCAGAAAATGTGAGCTTTCTGGGGTGGGTGTGGACAGGCTCCCGGGAAAATCCGCGTTTTTCAGACACCGGTTCTCCTGGAATTAGGGCCTGTCTGTATCCAGCCTAAGTCATCAGCACACCTATCTGTACTTATGTCCTTGGTGGCATTGGATTCTTGCCTTGTAAACTGCCTCAAGTCATCAGAAGGCTGAGAGGGGCAGTATAGAAATGTACTAAATAAATAAATAAATAAATAAATAAATAAATAAATAAAATCTGCCTTTAAGTCATTAGTGAGCCCATCAGCCCTTGTCTGCTGTGACTGCTGCTGAGCTTTAAGACTCAGTCTCAGAGGAAGGCAATGGCTTTGAGTCTACTTTGGGAGAGAAGAAATGGGACATAATAGTAATACCAAATACTCATAATAATAATCCCTACCAAAAGAATATTGTAAAACATTGTGCTAAGGACATCTCAGGGATGGGGAATTACAGACAAGGCCCAAATATTGACTCCTGTAATTTCCATGTGCATTTGGACAGACTAGAAATGAGCCAGTTCAGCCATTTAAGATAATCTTAGCCAGTTTGGGGACCTTTCATGGTCAGGGAGTTTGGGTCAAAGACATCTGGAACCGTCCAAAAACGTTTAGAGGGCGACATGATTCTTACTCTACTTTAGACTTTACTCCTGTCCAGAAGGAAATGAATAGGTCCAACCTCATCTCAGGGGAGAGAAAACCCCATTTCTTACTGATAGCCAGCCACACATCAAATATAGCCAGCTTTGCACAGCCTATTTGGATGATGAGCTAAAAGCATCACTTCCTCCCATGAATTCCTTAAGGGCTTATTAGTTGAAAGGATGTGAATTAACTTAGAATGTTCAAATCATATAGTTGAATCCTCATTAACATTATTACAGGAAGCTCTAATCATTACACAGCCACTAATATAAAACATTCTGCAAGCTTGCCTTTAATGAACATGACTCGCTTCCATTTCTCTTTAATAATCCCAAACAGAGTGTCTCCCTTGTGCCTCTTCATTTGCCTTGAAGAAACACTTTGCTACAGAGGAGGTAAACTGGGATGTCTTGAAGAGTGTTTGAAAACCCAGTTCTGGAAGAGGCTGTGCAAATTAAATGGGATTTTAAAATCTAAGCTAAGAAAATTGTTTTCGCAAATATGCTTAAGATGCAGAATTCAACCTTGGCTCAAGAGCTGCACCAAATAATTCACACCTAGCTCCAACAGACAAGAGTTCTTTCTCCCACCCTGGACCTTCCACAGATACATAAACCCAATTTTCCTAGTTTCCAACAGACCTCACAACCTCTGAGGATGCCTGCCATAGATGTAGGTGAAACGTCAGGAGAGAATGCTTCTAGAACATGGCCATACAGCCCGAAAAACCTACAACATCCCAGTGATTCCAGACATGACAGCCTTCAACAATCTTCACCCAGTTTTTGCACTATTCAACCCCATGGCACTCGAGATGACAGAATCATTTGTGGGGAACGGGCAATATTTTTCACTGTTTGTTGGGTACAGTTGTTTATTTCTTTCCTGGAATGCAAACCAGCAGTTGATGCTCATGCAATTGACTCAGGACTCTTTCATGCTACACAATTATATCAGCATGATTTCACTAGTAAAGCAGCCATCCTCTTTCCCTTGTGCCTTTTATTTTGCCAAGCAAGTCGTATCTTTCTGTGATATGTCCAAAGCGTGATAGCCCCAGTTTAGACAGCTTAGTTTATAGGAAGAGTTCAGGCTTTATTTATCCAATGACCTATTTATTTGTCATTTAGCAGTCCACAGAATCCACTGAAGTTTTCTCCAGCACCACATTTCAAATGAGCTGGCTTTCTTTCTATTCTTTCTTTCTTTGTTCACAGCCCAGCTTTCACAACTATACACAACAATCAAAAATACAATGGTGTGGACAATTCTAATTTTGGTATTCAATGGTATATCTTTACACTTCAAAAACATGTTTAGTTTCTTCACAGAGGCCATCCAAGTCCTGGGTTTCTTTGGATTTCTGCAGTCATCATTTTAATTAATGTCTGAGGCAAGTTATAGGGAATCTTTTGGTATCTCAATGTAAACATTGTTTACTTTTAAAGTTATATAAATCACCTGTAGTCATTATTTTTGTTTTCTTAATGTTCAACACTAAACCTGTCTTTGCACTTTCTTTCTTGATTTTCTTCAGTCGTCATTCTGTCTTTGCTGTTTTCTGCTAGTAGCATGATGTCATTTGCATATCGTAAATTATGACAGAGTTTATAGCATTCAGTTTTCCACAAAGTAATAAAGGGTAACTGTTTTAGCTGCTTTTGAGAAATGTATAATTTTATAATTTGCAACTATGGGTATATCCACACTGGATGTGTTCACATCAGTGGCCATGGACCAGCTGAATAAGATGATCAAGTTGGTAAAGGTTATTAAAGTTGTTTATTAGTTCAGTCGCTTCTGACTCTTCGTGATCTCATGGATCAGCCCACGCCAGAACTCCCTGTCGGCCATGTCCACCCCCAGCTCCTTCAAGGTCAAGCCAGTCACTTCAAAGATACCATCCATCCATCTTGCCCTTGGTCGGCCCCTCTTCCTTTTTCCTTCCATTTCCCCCAGCATCATCATCTTCTCATTATGGGGCCGAGGTACTTCACCTTTGCCTCTAATATCCTTCCCTCCAATTAGCAGCCGGGCTTTATTTCCTGGAGTATGGACTGGTTTGATCTTCTTGCAGTCCAAGGCACTCTCAGAACTTTCCTCCAACACCACAGTTTAAAAGCATCTATCTTCCTTCACTCAGCTTTCCTTTTGGTCCAACTCTCACATCCATAGGTTATTATGGAGAATACCATTGCTTTAACTATGCGGATCTTCATTGCCGGTGTGATGTCTCTATTCTACACTATTTTACTGAGATTGGTCATTGCTCTCCTCCCAAGAAGTAAACATCTTCTGATTTCCTGGCTGCAGTCTGCGTCTGCAGTAATCTTTGCACCTAGAAATACAAAGTCTGACACTGCCTCCATGTTTTCTCCCTCTATTTGCCAGTTATTCATCAGTCTAGTTGCCATAATCTTGGTTTTTTATATGTTTAACTGCAACCCAGAGGAACAACATAAATTTCAAAGAATCTGTAGCCATTTACTTTTGCATAAATCCTATTGAGAAGGGAAAGACTTTGCTCCTCCTTTTTCCTGCTCCCCACTTCTGAATAAACTGTGTACAAAATACGTTTGCCATTTGAACTCAGTTTGCAGCAAAGCAAGCTGTGGCAGGAGAAAAAGATCTGGGAAATTTTAAGGCATCTGAAAAGTGAAACAACAGAGGATTAACTGGGATTGTCTTCACCCAATCAAGACAATTAAAAGATATGGTGTCATTGTCCTGCTCTTCCTCCAGTATATCTGCATTTTTACAATGAATAAATAGATTTTCCAAAATTAAATGCTGTGATCATGTCGTGTTACATTTATACTATGCTACCTGTGTCTCTTTCTCCTGGAAACGTGACTTTCACCCAGCTCTGCTAAAAACTGTTAATATATTCTAGCCAAATGGACTTTCCCACCTTTTATTCCATTTTTCTTCATCCTTTACTCCTGGCCACTTTCCCTCCCTCGTTGTCATTTGAGGCAGCACCTATTAACAACTCTCCCCCCCCCCCCGCCCCCAATTCTCTTTCAATAATATTGGCCAGGCTGAAACAAAAGTGCTTTTTAATGTAGGAGATGTACTTCAGCCATAACACCAGGGTCACTTTCTGAGTAACATTTTATGGGATTGATTAAAGTTTAGCACCGTAACTGTTGACTTCAGAGGCCTGGGAAAGATACCAGGAGTGCTAAGTCTTGGATAATTTGTGGTTCGCCATTTTAAATAATCAAGCAAAATTAAGTATATAACGTAGTTGAAACTTCAGCCATTTTTTTCTTTCCATATCATATCTGAATATAATTTGAAAGCTTCTTCTTTATATTATTTAAAACCAGAACTTTCAAAAATGGTGTAGAAAATGGATTTTTAGCAGGTATTGCTTGTTACCTAGTTGTGCTGGTATGGCAATGCAACTGGAAGTGACCTTGGGTTCATTTGAACTACAAGATCATCCTGTAGTGAATGAATGAAGCATAATGAGGCATATGGTGTTCAAGGATAAGGATCTTCATTGTGAAACCAAGATGCTTGTTTATAAAGCTACTAGCCGTCCCCTGCCACACGTTGCTGTGGCCCAGTCTGCTAATCTAGAAAATAAAGTAATTAGAAAGTGTTGGTTTCTAATATATGTAATTTCTTTCTGCTTGTGGCAACATATAATTGTCCTTCTTTAGGGGCCCCTTTCAAATCTATGAGACTATATCTGTGTGTGTGTGTGTGTGTGTGTGTGAATCATATGTATCTATCTATAACTATGGCTGGATGACTCTTTGTCAGGAGGGCTTTGATTACATTTTCTTTCTCTGGAGAAGGGAGTTGGACTAGATGGCCTTAAGTATTTTCTGTTGGTCATGGGGTTTTTGTGTGGGAAGTTTGCCCCAATTCTGTCGGTGGGGTTCAGAATGCTCTTTGATTGTAGGTGAACTATAAACCCCAGCAACTACAACTCCCAAATGTCAAGATCTATTTCCCCCAATTTGTGTGCATATTTGGGCATATGGAATATTCATGCCCAGTTTGGTCTAGATCCATCATTGTTTGAGTCCAAAGTGCTGTCTGGATGTTGGCGAACTACAACTCCCAAACTCAAGGTCAATGCCCACAAAACCCTTCTAGTGTTTTCTGTTGATCATGGGAGTTCTGTGTCCCAAGACTGGTTCAATTCCATCATTGGTGGAGTTCAGAATGCTCTTTGATTGTGGGTGTACTATAAATCCCAACAACTACAACTCCCAAATTACAAAATCAATTTTTGAGTTAAGGACATACATTGGGTTGTTAAGTGTATTGTGTCCGAATTTGGTGTCAATTTGTCCAGTGGTTTTTGAGTTCTGTTTATCCCACAAACGAACATTACATTTTTATTTATATAGATTGTCTTTCTAACTGTATTGTGCACCTACAAAACATGGACCATCTACAAACATCACTCTCAACTTCTGGAAAGTTTCCATCAGCATTGCCTTTCAAGCATTCTGCAAATCTACTGAGATGAAGACAGGCGGAAAAACATCAGTGTTTTGGAAGAAGCAAAGATCACCAAAACTGAAATGATTCTCCACAATCAACTCTGCTGGGCTATCCACATTGTCTGAACGTCTCATCACCATCTCCCAAAGCAGCTACTTTACTCTCAGATCAAGTAGGTAGACAACAAAAGAGATTTAAAGATGGACTTAAAGCTAGCTTTAAAAATGTGGCACCAAGAACTGGGAAGCCCTGGCCCTCGAGTATTCAAACTAGAGATCAGCTGTTACCAACTATGCTATGGACTTTGAAAAGGTACAAATACAGGGCAAAAGGAAGAAATGTGCAGAGGAGAAGGCACATCAAACAAACCCTTGTCGTAACCACCTTACTCACTTATTTTACTTACTTACTTAGGTGATCCCTCGTAGCTCGAGAATGATTGTCTTCAGATGTGGTGTCTTGGCGGTGACTGTGGAGCCCCATTCTTGATCCACATGTTCTCCTGCAGTGAGGACATCAGTTTCCAGACAGAAGGCAGTCCGAGTCAGAGTTGGCTTGACATACCTTCCTCTTGGCATGTTTCTCCCTTTCGCCCTCCATTCATGCCTTCCACCTAGAAATCTATGTCCTCAGTGTGAAAGACCATGTGGATCCAGAACAGTCATCACACTCATTTATGGATCCACCTCCAGGACTCCACCTCTGGAAGACAATCATACTTAGTCATGAATGATAATCCATGATGATGAGTCCAAAGGTATATGAAGATCCACAATCAAGAACCATTTGATCAATGAAGAGATAAGCAATTGTCTTTTACCTTCTGTGATTCTTGTTCCATCTAGCTCGGTACTGTGATAATGACTAGCAGTATCGCTCCAGTGTTCCAGGCTAACTCTTCTGTGAGAAAATACATGCTCTTCTGCTGACTTATGGCCTTGTTCCATGAGATAAAACCAGCACTTTGTTTTTCTGGTAAATTAGATGGAAATTTATTTATCATGTAACATAGTGGGGGGAAAGCCTCCAGACAATTGAAATGAAGATATTTTATTGCTGAAGTTAATTGCCCACTTATCTTTGATGCCTGCATCATCTACTTCTCTTGACAGAAATCTGTGGCTGTTACAAGATACTTGTTAAGTCATTGTCAGTTTGAAAAGAAAGAAAAAGAAAAGCAGTCAGCTATAAGCACATTCATGTAGAATGAATTATGGAATATTCACAATTTATTAGAGTGTTTCATTTATTTGGTTGACTGGATAATAAACATAAATCCATCCTAGCATCAGCAGAAGTGCTACCAGATTGTCTGGAACATTGTTTTGGTGTCTGAAGGTTCACGCTCATGCTCTTGAGGACTAGAAACTGCCATATTTAGATGAAAGCTTGGATATATGGGATTCATAGAACTTCACAAGGTTTATCTAGAAGATCAGTTCTTTCATCTGAGAAAACAAGGTCACATAAGGACCATCAAAGGGATGGGTTTTGTACCATAATTGTTTGCTATTCACTATTGTGGCTGCTCCTGCTGGCTCACCTGATGCCATTGACTGATTAGTTGTGATATCACAATAAGCCTAGATAAGTGGGGACAAGGCAACGGAGAATTATAGATGTTCTATTTGAGGTTGTTGTTGTTGTATGCCTTCAACTCATTTCTGACTTATGGCAACCCAATGGCTTTCATGAAGTTTTCTTGGCAAGATTTGCTCAGAGTGGGTTTGCCATTGCTGTCTTCCAAGACCAAGAGAATGTTACTTGCTCAAAGCCACACAGAAGGTTTCATGGCTAAGTGAATCTGGTCTCCAGAGTTGTAGTCCAACATTCAAATCACTCGGCTATGCTGAATCTCTATAGAGTCTCGCTTATCCAACCTTTACTAATCCAACACTCCATCTTATTCAATGCTCTCATCCGACGCCCTGCTTTTCCTCCAGCATTTCCTCTTCAATTAAAGGAGCACCCCCAACTTTCTCTCCATTCCCAATAAGTAAAAAAAGGCAAGACAAGGAGGAGGGAGGGAATGGGGAAAAGAGGCAGGACCGGAAGCAGAAGTGTCCTCCTTCCTTCCCTCTGTGATTCTCACGCTCCTCTTCCACATCAGGCACTTCCTGCTGGGCCGCTCTAGCCCTGAGGCATTGCCTTGCCTTAACTCTTTGAGTCCCTATTGTTAGTATTCTAAGTGTCTAGCGCCACATCAGATGGGTAACAGTAGGAGACTCCATATTATCCAACATTTTTGTTTATCTGACATTCTGCTGGCCTGTTTATGTTGGATAAGCAAGACTCTACTGTACTTTAATTTAAATTGTTATATTGGTTTAGATACCATTGGCATCTTGCTGGTGAGAACAAGTATGGTAGACTAATACTCAAGCTCTTTGTTGCAAAGATAACTATTGACCTTAGTAGTTTTCTGCCTGTATGGTGCTGTTTGCCCCAACTTTGTGAGCTCTCTCCTTGACTTTCTGTGCTGTCCCCTCTCTTCCCCTACACACCAACCACCCCTTCCACTTGTATGGCCCGGCTTTAAGAAGTCTCAAGAGAGACCTGCTTTGTCTGTGCCTTAATTCTCTCCAAAGTCAGATGCAATGGTGTCTGCGAAGACAGGAAGAGAGAAATCACCTCTTCTAAGATTTTGTACATCAAGTAGATTATCAGTCAAAGTCTCCCAAACACTTCAGCTGAGATTGTTTTCATTCCTCCCATTATACCAGCTCTGTAAGTTACCATCCCTCTGTCTCTCACAGTTGTGCTTTTCGGATCATTTCTCTAATGCCCCTGACAAGCGTCTGCTCTGTAATCTTACCGGTGACACTCTGCACCTCTGCTTGTCCTACGTTTCTCCTTGTGGTTCTTCGGCAGAAAGGAGGGGCTTCTCCTAATGCCCTAAAGCTGTTACTCGCCATTAGAGGAAGGCCAAAAGCACAGCTATCAATTAACATTAAGTGTAAAGTGTGAGCTCTATTAATCATTCATTATCTTCACGCTGCAATAGCACCAGTTACAGGAGTAGCCTGTCCAATAATCCTTACAACCCCCAAGGTGCCCATCAACCGCAGCATGGATTACTAAGCGCCTACATTATCGGGTGGAGAGAGAGATATGGGCAAAGTCCCACAGAATTTATAGGATGCCACAACTTGCAGGAAGTCTGAGAGTTCAACCCCAGCATCCCCAGTGATGTTCCTGATGGGAATCTGAGCTGTTAGGCTCAAAATAACCCTCACTTGGGGTGATTCCACAAAAAATATAGCAGAGTGCCAGAAGCACAGTTCATAACCAGCAGAAACTCATGTGTAGCGAGGCAGGATAAGTTTCCATTCAAGAGGATGGTTCAGGATTGCAGGAGGTTCCAAAATTGTATGTTTATTAAAGTAAAAAAGAAATCAATTCTAGATAGAAAAGGGTCTTGGAGCTAACTAGCTTACTAAGCTGTCTTCTAGGAAAGGTAAAAAGGATAAAAATAAGAAAATATTCATGCAGCTACATTTTACCTGGAGAAAGGCAACATGCATCCTTACTCAATGGAAGACAAAGGCAGGAAGAGGAAGGGCCAAAGGGAGAATGACCACATAGCCAATAAGCCAGAGCAATCAAAATACCTTTAAAGAGGAAGTTAGCTCATCCCTCACAGAGATCACATTGTGAAATCTTCAAAGAGGGAGGAGATAGTGGCAAGGAAGAAGAGTGAGACAAAGCCCCTTCAAGGATAGGCATAGATAGGAATTTGGGGAAGGAATCCCTCACTCTAATTCTATCTAGGCTAACTACTCATTGAGGACTGGCAACTCGTGCAGTCAGGGATGAAACCCAACAATTCCAGACATGCAGGACCACACCTCTCATGTCTGATAACAGAAGAGACTTCCAACAATGAAATGCCTGAGCTGGAAACATCAGGGTAAGTCTAACAGGAAGACAAAGTACAAATATTGCCACACTCTTTTCCATGTGCAGTAGCTCAATGGGGATGACTGTTGATTCTTCATGCTGGTCATCGACCGTAATAAAGTTTTGTTATCATTGACTCTTAGATAATCAATAAGGTCATGTCTACATGAGGCTGGTTAACCTGAAATATTTGTGCCCCAGAACTGTCACAGATTCAGATTCAGCAGGTCCCTGCTGGATCCAGGGCTATGTCTCCAGATGGTCCAACCCTCCAACTACAGATCTCTCAGTGAGTGCCCCATGGCTGGCAGGGAGTGTCTTGTATAATGCAAAGACAAGAAATCCCCTTCCCTGTGGTCATCAGTATGTTAAAATTGTGATGGTGTGTCTCTGTCTAGGCAGAATGATGGTAGGAGGCAGCGGAATGAATCCATACATGAGATATGATTGACCCCCTGCCTTACAGTAAAACAATATAACTTGATTGTAAGGAGCAATAGATCACAGGCTGATTAGCATGTTTAGTGTGTGTATAATCTCCTGTTAATGAACAACAGATATAAATAACTCATATTCCACAACATTCTGGACTCAGAATAAAATAAGCCTGTAGTAAATAATCCCAGAATGTCACCTCACTTAAGGAATTTGAAGGATAATTGAGAAAAGTACCCTGATTCTTACCTACTCTCCAATTTCCCTGATTTGGCAGAGACAGTCCCAATTAATCCTCTGCCATCCCACTTTTTCAACTGCTTTTAAATTGTCCCATTTTCTCTCTTCTCCTCCCACTTTCTCTCTTAATCCCCATCTTATTTCAGTTGCTACCAACTGAGTTCAGCTGGAAAAAGTTGTTTGCACACAATTAATTGGACAGCAAAATCTCACCTTTCCAATAAACTTTGACAAAGCAAACTACTGTTGCCTCTCCCAGCTTGTGCTTCCTTCTTCACTAAGAATTTTTGCCATCTTGACCATATTCAGATGCAGTTTGGTCACATGTGTCACATTTTTCATTTACAACATGTTTGAGAATCTGTTGCCACCTTCTTTCAGCAATTTCTGCAGTAATTCTTTAATGTAAGCATTATCCTGTCCTAAAACTCATCACCTGGGAAAGCTACCCAGGATGGCAAAGAGACCCGTTGTGCTGCTACTGATGGATAAATAAGAGCATAATTAATTATTTTTTCAGCGGAATAGCCTTGAGTCTCTCCCACAAATCAATTGGCTCTCTCCTAGCTGTAGATGCACCGACTCTATTTTAGCTCAATGAAAACAAAATCAATGAAGGCCAATTATAGCCTATCTCATTAGAGTATGCAAATAATGTGCAATACAAATCAGAATTATACACACACAAACACACGCTCCAGCCTTTCAGCCAGGCCTTGTGGAGATGGGGATTTAGCTTTCTACAGGTGAGAAGGAGAGATTTGTGTACCAGTGCTGTCCTCTAGCTGTTGCATACTGAAGAATGCCATAGTATATTAGACTGAACCAGTTCATTGGTCATCAAGGAATAATCACATATAATGTGGCACAATGTAAAATAAATCACATGTAGTTCACATTGGATCAGCCCACAGACTGCCTTACCAGGGAAAGGAAATATGCCATGCAGGTGAACAGTAAATAACAAGTAGTTTGATGTATTGTTGAAGGCTTTCATGGCCAGAATCACTGGGTTGTTGTAGGTTTTTTCAGGCTATATGGCCATGTTCTAGAGGCATTCTCTCCTGACGTTTTGCCTGCATCTATGGCAAGCATCTTCAGCTGTAGTGAGGTCTCAGGAGAGAATGCCTCTAGAACATGGCCATATAGCCCGAAAAAAACCTACAACAACCCAACAAGTAGTTTACTCTTCTTAGTTCAGAACAACATATGTACAATATGATCAGTTGCATCAACTCACTAAATGTCCTTTCCTGAGAGATTTGAAATGGTCCTTTCTGTGTCCATATGAGATACCTTCTTTTCAGTAGCCAAAAGCAAATCAGTCTGTCTTTCTCTGCTTCTCTCTTCATCTCTCTGTGAACCTGCATAGCTCGAGCCTGAGCAAAATACAACAGTATCCAAAAGTTCCAGGCTTAGCCATCACTCGACCAATCAGCTTCATGAATCTTATGTTGCAGTTGACACACACACACACACTTATACTGATTGCTTGCATTCTCCAACATATAATGCCATAGTATATTCATGGGTTTAAAATAGCAGATTCAAAATAAACAGGTAATAAGTTTTCCACTGGAAGAACAGTCATTTGTTATGCATTCTGCCACCTGATCATCAGGTATCTTGGTCCCTTGAACATATTTCACTATAGAAATTTAGCAGATGGTCTATCTCAATATGGAATGGTAATTTGCATGTCTCCATAAGCAGAGAAGAACTGTAAAAAGAGGAAGTTGAGGAAAGGAGAAGATAGCAGCAACTTCAAAGTTTCCCTAATCTTTATGCCAATATCTGGCAAGAAAACAAAAGATGGCAGAGTAAAGCAGAGAAATTGCAGCCAATTATAGAAATACAATGGGAAATAGTATGCTTTTCAGCTGTAATATGAAGCAAAGGTTACATCTTTGCACATCTCATAAAAGTATGAAAGAATTTCTCTCCTCGATACTCCCTTTTCACTCTCTTTCACCTTCTCCATTTTATCAAGAGCACAGGGCAGAGGGAAAGAATAATAGTTCCAATCAAACACATATAAAACAAGGAGGAGGAATAGACAGGTATGGCAAAAGCCAGTTGGGGTAAAAAGGGGGCTTTTGTGGATTCAGAGCATGAGCTCTAAAATTTCATATAATAGATCTGCAGGGACTATGTGCTTTCCAACGCTCAGCACGGTTTTTACATTTAAAAAAATATCATAGTGCTTTAATTACCACCAAAGGAACATAAAATTCCTTTTAGGTTCCCACTATCTTCTCTCACTCCAGTTTTCATTTGCTTCCATTTCCTGGGTCATGGTGAACTTGTCAAAGTGGAGCCATTAATATAATGGCAGTAAAATAATAAAATAAAATAAAGGAGAAGAAGCACCTTGAAAAGCCTTGGGAAGTAGGGAACAGGTGGGGCGGGGTACAGCTCTTAAACGTGCATTACATAATGGATTTCTAACACTTTCTGAGAAAAGTTTCATGGCAAGGGAAGAAACCTTGAGGCTTTCGATACCATCGATCATGGTATCCTTCTGGGCTGGTTCTCTGAGATGGGACTGGGAGTCACTGTCCTACAGTGGCTCTGGTCATTCCTGGAGGGCCATACCTAGATGGTAGAGCTGGAGGACTCCTGTTCAACTCCCTGGCCAGTGACCTGTGGGGTCTCTCAAGGTTCAGTTATGCCCCCCAGTCTATTTAACATTTACATGAATCCACTGGGAGAGATCTTCTGGAGTTTTGGAGTTCGGTGTAAATCCAATGACACCCAACTCTATTACTTCTTTCCACCAAAAGCCAAGGATTCTGTCCTGCCACTGAACCTGTGCCTGTCATTCGTGATGGACTGGATGAGAGCTAATAAGTTGAAGGCAAATCCAGACAAGGCAGGGGTACTCCTGCTCAGTCGGATCAGGGTGTAGGATTACAGCCTGTGCTGGATGGGGTCACACACCCCCTGAAGACACAGGTTCGCAGTTTGGGAGTGATTCTAGACTTATTACTGACCTTGGAATCTCAGGTGTCAGTTGTGGCCAGGAGCATCTTCACACAGTTAAAACTTGTGCACCAACTGTGTCCATACCTTGAGATGCCAAACTTGGTCATGGTATTCCACACCTTGGTCACATCCTGATTGGACTACTGCAATGCTCTCTGCGTGGGACTACCTTTGAAGATAGTTGAGAAGCTGAAACTGGTTCGTTCAGAGATCAGCGGCCAGGTTACTAATTGGAGCGTCGTATCGTGAGAGGTCAACAACCATGCTGTGGCAGCTCTACTGGCTGCCGATATGCTTCTGGACTAAATACAAAGTGCTGGTCATTACCTATAAAGCCTTAAATGGTTCAGGCCCAGACTATTTGCAGAACCACATCTCTGTACACAAATTGGCTCGAGCATTGCAATCTGCAGAAGGACCCTGCTCTTGGTCCCATCCCCATCCCGGCTGCTGGGAACAAAAGAGGGGCCCTTCCCTGTGGTAAGTCCCCACATCCGAAACTCCCTTCCAAAAGAATTAAAAACTTCCTCCTCTCTCCTCACCTTTGAAAAGTTGCTTAAAACCCACCTATGCACTCTGGCATACAGAGAGGAGGAAGCCTACCACACCTCAACATACATTATCATCTAGATAGTCTAAATATGTTAAATCATGTCTAGATACTGGAACAGAGCCCCCGGTGGCACAGTGGGTTAAAGCACTGAGCTGCTGAACTTGTTGACTGAAAGGTCACAGGTTCAAATCAGCGTGAACACCCGCTGTTGGCCCCAGCTTCTGCCACCTAGCAGTTTGAAAACATGCAAATGTGAGTAGATCAATAGGTACTGCTCCGGTGGGAAGTTAACGGTGCTCCATGCAATCATGCTGGGCACATGACCTTGGAGGTATCTACAGACAACGCCAGCTCTTCAGCTTAGAAATGGAGATGAGCACCACCCTCAGAGTTGGACACAACTGGACTTAATGTCAGGGGAAAACCTTTACCTTTACCTTAGATACTGGAACTGATTTCAACCTGCTGGTTGTTGAAAACCATCCCATCTCTTAATAAGGTTTTAGTTGTTAGCTTTAGATGATTTATCTTGTGAGAAATTTATATTATGTGATTATGTTTGTTCGGGTTGTTTAAGTCTATTTCCTGGTTAATTTTTGTCTGTTATTAAGTTTAAATCTAGGCTGTTCTATATTGTTTGATGTGTTCTGTTTTGATATAATTTGTTTATATGACTTTTTGTTGGCATTGAATGTTTGTCATATATGGTGGAAACCACCCCATGTCCCTTTGGGGAGATAGGGCAGTCTATAAATAAAGTATTATATTATTATTATTATTATTATTACTATTATTATTAAATATAAAGCTCCTCAACACACAAAACAGAGAAGGGGTCTGGGTTCACCATATTTGAAATTGTACTTTTCTGCATGTTGTTTTGGTGTGGTTGTAGTATTGATTGCATTTGTATGCTGCTGTCTTTTGTGCCTTTTACATTATTTCATTTAATATTTGTTAATTTGTTTAATTCAATTAAACCTGATGCCACCATTCCTAGAAGAGGTTGCTTAGTTCTATTCCAGAGATCTAACTACCTTAATCCAGATTTGAAGTGTTCAGTCTTTTGCTACGAGTTATCTAGAACCCTGTCTCCAGCACCAAATGTACTTCCCAGGACCTATACTTTCAGTGCTGGATTTATGCATAGACTAAAAAAACCCTACAGTTTAGCATGTGAGATTATGAAGGACATCTGTATAATTTTACAACCTTCAGCTAAATGTCAGGTTTTGCATAAATTGGTGGAAAAGAAAGGAAATGATAAAAAGGAACAAGCGTCAGCATTCCAAACAAATCCTTTTAGTAATGCTCTGGAGTCCTCTTGGATCTAACATACTGTAGTTTAGAACCCCTTAAGCATCCCAAACATAAACCTGTGGACAAAGCCCAGCTTTAAGGAGAATTGGAGGTCAAGGAAAAGGCTTTGTTCAAATATACTACCCTTCCACATGTTACAAAGCTTCCTGATATCAAACAATACATCAATTGATTATTCTTGATTATTCTTCCAAGACAGATTGTCCCCACACATTCCAGAATCCAACCTCTGGTTTGATCTCATTCAATAAATATTCTGCATGTAGTTAGTTCTTGAAAAGATCTGCTTTTGAACATAGTGGAAACTGTCATTGGTGATACCCAATGACAGTTAGAGGATCCTATCTCATTTAGGCTGGAGCCACACTCCCATATTGTCATATGTCCCATAGTTGATGGTGGTTGGTGGTGGTAGACCTGACAGTTGGTGATGGAAGGGTTAATGTAAGTCTTGGTTCTAAGGGGCTGAGTAGTTTGTAAGTAACAGTTTACAAGTAAAAACAATTAAGGGTGGAGGTATGGAGGGGATAGGTTGCAGCTGGGTGTTACTGAATTTAAGGAGCTAACCTTGGGACTGATTTTTGGGAGAAAAGTATCTGTTGCATTTTGGTGGAGGTTGCTGCTGGTTTTTTCCCCCAAGTCTGTTGGATTTTCGGTATCCTGACCTGTCTCCTGTAATCTTGGAACCCTGGAACCTTGAACCTTTGGACTGGCTTTTGACTACGGTATAGACTCTTGATCCCTGGACTCTGTTATTGAACTCTCGGTGTTTGACCACTGGACTGGACCCTTTTGACTACGAAGTTATTTTTGCTATCAGTTTTTGTTTATTCTGTAGCTGAGTGCTATCTTTATGTTTTATGTTTTGGTCTATTAAAACAGCCAGCAAGTAAGTGCTGTTTTAATTAAACTATTTGATAAAACTGGGAGTTTGATTCATCTCTACCTAAATAAGGTAGAGCCTTGGCAACATGGCACATATAATGCATTTAAACTGCATTATATATAGGTCTACACCAGTAGCTCCCAACCTGTGGTCTGTGGACCACCAGTGTTATGCAAGAACAAAAATATGGTCCACGGCCATACCACAGCCACAAAACCACACGGCAATGAGAGCGACTGGTCTCATAAAACCCTCTTATTGTGCCGAGGCAACGGGGATGTTGGGAAGGCAGAGGCTGTCTACCCACGAAAGATTACTACTATCGCATCAGCTCTAGATTATTAAATATGGTTTTCTGTGGGCAAGCAGATGGCAACTACTGGATGGAATATTTTCAGTATCAGAAACTAGAGCTGATGTGGTCTATCCAATGCAATTTTCTGAATCAGCACCCCAAATAACCAAACCAAATCTAAAGTTGATTTGTAACCCTTTTGGTACTAATGTTGGAGAGTGGTCCCTGCTCAAGTGGTCCCTGCTCAAAAAAAAGGGTTGGGAACCACTGGTCTTTACTGACCATACAATCCAGCCTTAGGCAGGGATACCATTCCAGGTTTAATCTCATATTTAAAAGGAGTTATCCAAGGTGCTGAACCCTCGTTTTGACAAGAAGGAAACAGAGAGGCTGGTTCAGCACCCTCAAAAACTGCTTTAAACCTATCCAAAACTTGGACTGGATTCTCTTCCCAACAGTTATGAGGCTCAGTAGCCGCTAACTGGTGCATCTGAGCTTGGAAATATTCATTTTGTGGGCCATGCAGCACCCACAAGCTCTCAATCATACTGGCCATGCTGATTGGGAACTCTGGGAGTTGTTTAAAAAGAAGCTTTGATAAGCTCTGAAAGTGCTGAATTTAAGCCAGAACTGAAAATGGTAAATGCATGTACAGAGATTCAAAGGCACTAAACTGTAAATTGTAACTTGATGTTTTAAAGTTTATATATGGGTTGTTTTAATGTATAATGATGTGCGTGTTTATCCTCTGTATGTTAAATTATGTTAAATTATTTTATGTGCTTTTAGTTATATTTTGGATTTGTTGTTGTTGCTGCTGCTGCTGCTATTATTATTATTATTATTATTATTATTGTTATTATTATTATTATTGCTTTCCTTTTTTTTTTCTTTGGGTCTAGAACAGTTTCTAGTATTCATGCATGCAGAAGGCCTTCAAAGGGCCTGATGAGGGCTTTTTTTCAAAGAGTATTTCATTGTATTGCTATCTTTTAACCACTTGTCCTGGGCATTTTGCAAGGAAGAATTAAAAAATATAAATCAAGAATTTGGGTCATCCAATCCCATCAAGAAACAGAAAAAACTCATTCAAAGCATCCCTGACAGATGGCCACCCAGCCTCTCTTTAAAGGCCTCCAAAGAAGGAGCCTCCACCACACTCCGGGGCAGAGAGTTCCACTGCTGAACAGCTCTCACAATTAGGAAGTTCTTCTTAATGTTCAGGTGGAATCTCCTTTGCTGTAGTTTAAAACCATTGTTATGTGCTGTAGTCTCCAGGGCAGCCGAAAACAAATTTGCTCCCTCCTCCCTATGACTTCCATATTTATACACAGCCATCATGTATCCTCTCAGCCTTCTCTTCTACAGGCTAAACATGCCCAGGTCCTTAAGCCACTCCTCATAGGGCTTGTTCTCCAGACCCTTGATCATTTTAGTCTCCCTCCTCTGGACACATTCCAGCTTGTCAACATCCCTCTTGAGAAAAATGTCAGAATCGTTTGCCTTTCTGCAAAAAATAGTATATTGTTCATATCATATAGACAGCAGCAAAAGGCAGAATTTATACAAGTTACTTTTGTTGGGGAGACTATGTACTGAGCAC
Source organism: Anolis sagrei ordinatus (assembly GCF_025583915.1). NCBI lineage: Eukaryota > Metazoa > Chordata > Lepidosauria > Squamata > Anolidae > Anolis > Anolis sagrei. Next base: position 189,226,125 of record NW_026847549.1, read on the forward strand.
CTTCCAGAAAACCTGTAGCATACACTTCGTCTGTCTGTCTGTCTGTCTATCTATCTATCTATCTATCTATCTATCTATCTATCTATCTATCTATCTATCTATCTTCTTCCCTTCCCTCTCTTCCTCTATTTCGTTTCTTTCTTTCTTTCTTTCTTTCTTTCTTTCTTTCTTTTTCTTTCTTTCTTTCTTTCTTTCTTTGAAATGTAATATATAAAACAACTTTTGGTACTTCATCTCACACCACCCCAGCATTTTGCCCATTCTGTGCTTTTTCCCCCTATATAATTTTTCCAGTTCCTATTGAAATTGTGTGTGTGTGTGTGTATGTGTGTGTGGAGAGGGGGGATAGACACGTCACCAGCTGTAAAATCTTCCTCTAAAAAGAAATGTACTGTAGATTAAACCATTTCGTCGTATTGTTGGAGAAGTGCGCGTGGTTTCCTGTTTTCCTTTTTAAACCAATTTTTCTTAAGGACCCGTTTTAAAAGGGGTCACATACACAATGGCAGAGCATAAAAGGCAAAAGCAATGCCTTTTCGAGGGAAATAGAGAGAGAGAAAGGTGACTGTCGGTGGACTGAATTAGCTCGCCGAGCAGTGGAGTTAGTGTCATTCAGAATGAGGTCTTCTGTGTACCTACGTCCTCATAAAGTAAATTTACCTTTTCGTTATTATTTACTGAGTATGCCTGAATTTCATTTGTATGGATTTTATCCAGCAAATAATAAAAATAGTAGAGGAAATCTAATCAGGGAGAGATGGCAAACATCATTTGGAGCCTGTATTCTGATCCTGAGGTCATTATTATTATTATTATTTCTCTCGCTCTCCAGCATGGGCAATGGACCCAATTCTGCAGAGAGTTTTCTTATACAAAACTCTCTGGAATATGGGAGAGCTTATTTATTTATTGTATCAGAAGCAAACCGAGGGCACAGTTGTAATGTATTTAAAAAACACAAAGGTAAAAAACTTGGCATTATATTAAATGTCCTTTGATCGGTAGATTGCCACTTAATGTGCCTCTGGTGTTGCTGTAAGAAGGTCCTCCATTGTGCATGTGGCAGGGCTCAGACTGCGTTGTAATAGGTGGTCTGTGGTGTGCTCTTCTCTACACTCTCATGTCATGGACTTCACTTTGTGGCCCCATTTCTTAAGGTTGGCTCTGCATCTCGTGGTGCCAGAGCACAGTCTGTTCAGTGCCTTCCAAGTCGCCCAGTCTTTTGTGTGCCCAGGATGGAGTCTCTCATTTGGTATCAGCCATGGATTGAGGTTCTGGGTTTTTGCCTGCCACTTTTGGACTCTCGCTTGCTGACGTGTTCCTGCAAGTATCTCTGTAGATCTTAAAAAACTATTTCCTGATTTAAGATACTGGCATACTGGCTGATATCCAAACAGGGGGTGGGCTGGAGATATCAATACCTTGGTCCTTTCGTTACATGCTGCTACTTCCTGACGGATGTCAGGTGATGCATTACTGGCTAAACAGTACAATTTCTCCAGTGGTGTAGGGCATAGACATCCTGTGATAATGCGGCATGTCTCATTAAGAGCCACATCCACTGTTTTAGCGTGGTGAGATGTGTTCCACACTGGGCATGCATACTCAGCAGCAGAGTAGCCTAGCACAAGGGCAGGTGTCTTCACTGTATCTGGTTGTGATCCCCAGGTTGTGCCAGTCAGCTTCCGTATGATATTGTTTCTAGCATCAACTTTTTGCTTGATATTCAAGCAACCCAAAGCAACTTACAATATGGGAGAGCTGCACAAGAGAATAAAAAATCTTTAAGATTTGTTTTTCGTTTACAATCCTATATCACCTTATTCAAGAATAAATTCCAATTTGGCTCTTGATTCAGAGACAAAAGTCGGGATGGTATTATTATTATTTCAATTTGAAATTATAGATAGATAGATAGATAGATAGATAGATAGATAGATAGATAGATAGATAGATAGAGGGTTGTTGTAGGTTTTTTTGGGCTATATGGCCATGGTCTAGAGGCATTCTCTCCTGACGTTTCACCTGCATCTATGGCAAGCATCCTCAGAGGTAGTGAGAAGATGATAGATAGATAGATAGATAGATAGATAGATAGATAGATAGATAGATAGATAGATAGGGTAATGTTTCTTCACACTGTACAGTCATAGCACTTTAACTACCATGGTGACAGCTAATGGAATTCTGGGGTTTGTAGTCTAGTGAGAGACTAAAACTCTCTCGCTCAGAATTCTAAATACCACTCGTAAACTGCAAATCCCATATTCCATAGGACATTACCATAGCAGCAAAAGTAGAATCATAGCATTACAGTGGGTTCTCGATATATGCTGGGGTTTGATTCCTAGGAATATGGGAGTTTTAATATATTGAATCAACAGCACTCTTTGGCAAATAATGTTAAAGCCCTTAGAATCATAGAATCAAAGAGTTGGAAGAGACCTCATGGGCCATCCAGTCCAACCCCCTGCCAAGAAGCAGGAACATTGCACTCAAATCACCCCTGACAGATGGCCATCCAGCCCCTGTTTAAAAGCTTCCAACGAAGGAGCCTCCACCACACTCCGGGGCAGAGAGTTCCACTGCTGAACAGCTCTCACAGTCCGGAAGTTCTTCCTCATGTTCAGATGTTAAACTACAGTTCCCATGACTCTGTAGCATTGAGCCATGGCGATTAAAATAATGTCAAACTGCTTTCATTTTACAATATGGTTGAACACTAAGTGGGGAAAAGTTTTGTGAGCGTTTTCATATGTTCCTCCCCAGTTTTTGACTAGTAATGAACCTTTGGCAGAAATGCCTCCCTCTTGAAATTTTGTGTTAGAAGGAGGGCTTTGACATCAATCACATACATGCCACAAATTGCCCTTTACAGGAAACGGGGCCTTTTTGTAAACATTCTCACTTCTTCAAATTGGTTGTCATCCTTAATTATAAAGACATCCCATTTTATAAGGAAGATTGCAAAATCTCTTTTTAGGGAGGCCCCTGAATGCCATTTTGATAACCTTTCCTATTTGTTTACTTGTCCATTGCTTTATATTTTTGTACATTGGTTTTAAAAATTATTCTTAGCTTTGAAAATGTATAGATTATTAATTTCTTACGAGAGATAGCATTGTATAATGGTTTGAATGTTGGATTTGGAAACAGTGGTTCAATTTATCTGCTTAGCCATAGAAACCTACTGGATAACCTGGGGCAAGTCACATTCTCTCATCCTCAGAGAAGGACAAGGGCATACTTCCTCTGAATAATGTGTTGTCGAAGGCTTTCATGGCTGGAATCATTGGGTTGCTGTGAGGTTTACTGTGCTGTATGGCCATGTTCCAGAAGCATTCTCTCCTGATTCATGCCAGACTACACAGAGAAGCCACTGAAATCCACAAGCATGTGGACAATTTCAACAGAAAGGAGGAAACCATGAAAATGAACAAAATCTGATTGCCATTATTTAAAAACTCCAAAAATCAGGACAGTAAATAAAGAGCAACACTCAAAAAACAGGGGAATTCCAGATAAGAAACAATCAGGGCCAGCTAACACCTCCCAACAAATTATTCCCCCAGGCAGGAAGCAGCCAGGCTTTGAAGCTGCCAAGCTATTCAATGCTAATCAAGGTGGCAAATTGCAACATTCATACTTGCCTCATGCAGACAAGAGTTCTTTCTCCCACCCTGCATATTTTGCCTAGTTTCCAACAAACCTCACAACTTCTGAAGATGCCTGCCATAGATGTGAGTAAAAGGTCAGGAGAGAATGCTTCTGGAACATAGCCATACAGACCAAAAAACTCACAGAAACCCACTCCTCTGAATAAATTCTATCAAGAATACTCCACGGGATGGTCACTATAGTGTCACCATAAGTCAGAAGTTACTTGAAATATAGCCTGCACAAAGCAGGCGGAAATACATATTTTGGGAGGAGTTGGCATTTTTAAATCAAATCTGTAATTGCCAAAATGAGCAAAGCATTTGTTTTAATGCGTACTGATTTTTGGAGTTGTTTTGCTCAATCTGAGTCAGAATAATAGACCACAATCCCATCAGCCTCAAGTCCCAGTGATTTCAATAGGGAAGCGAGTGAGGAATGAGCATCATAGTGCAACCTTGCCTTGGTATATCTAGATATTACTCGAAAATAGTACTCATTATATTCAATGAGACTAACTCGCAAATAAACATTGTGGGAATGCAGCCAAAATCTGTGTGAGATTAAAATCATTTGGAATTTAAAAGTTTATATATAGAGGGAGGCTCGATCTTTCTTCATAATACTTAAATCCACAAGAGATGGAAAATTGATTTTTCCATAAAGTTCTATCATTTTGTAATTGCAGTTCTCATATGCATTTAAATCAACAGATTCCCTACATATTCAGAACAGCACCCTTTTGGTTGGGATCTTGAATAAAAACGATTTGTAATGCCGCCACCACCATCTGGTGGTGAAACTCTAGATTTATTGGGTTGTTGTAGGTTTTTTCGGGCTGTATGGCCATGGTCTAGAGGCATTTCTCCTGACGTTTCGCCTGCATCTATGGCAAGCATCCTCAGAGGTAGAGAGGTCTGTTAGAACTAGGGAAAAGGGTTTATATATCTGTGGAATGACCAGGGTGAGACAAAGGACTCTTGTCTGCTGGAGCTAGGTGTGAATGTTTCAACTGACCACCTTGATTAGCATACAATGGGCTGACTGTGCCTGGAGCAAACTTTTGTTGAGAGGTAATTAGATGTTCCTGTCTGCTTCCTTTCTGTTGTTGTGCTGTTGCAATTTTAGAGTTTTTAAATACTGGTAGCCAGATTTTGTTCATTTTCATGGTTTCCTCCTTTCTGTTGAAATTGTCTAGATTTATTCATCCTTACCTATTTGGGTTCTATATCAGATGTGTGTGCTAAATTTGGCCAGCTCCCATTTCTGGGGTATTAAGATAATCATCCTCTCGCCCTTATTCCATGCAAATAAAACTCATCTATTGACCCACTGCCTTTTTTGGCAACCCAGGGCTGTTCCGATATGTATGTATGTACGTATGTATGTACACATAAAGATGTATAATGTGCAATCTTTCAAGGGCCCTTTCACACTATCATCTTATAACACTATGATTCCATTTTCATTTATTTATTTGTTTACAGCATTTATAATCTGCCCTTCTCACCCCAAAGGGGACTCAGGGCGGGTCACAGAACACATATATGGCAAACATTCAATGTTGTTATAGAAAGGCAAAACATGCAACTGTGTGTGTGGGGGGGGGCTTTTTCCCCATCTTCAGCATCATGGAGGCTGTGCTCGGTTCCAGCCAGGGAGGGGGGGGGTGCTGTTGCTCCATCTTCCCTGTCAAAGAACTTTTGTTCATAAACTTGCTCCTTTTTGATCGAATTGCCAGCATTTTCTGACATTTCCTTATGGGTACCTAAATACCTCCCCACTTTTAATCTACTCACAATTGCTGTTTACAATCTGCTAGGTTGGCAGGAGCTGGGATGAAGGCCAGGAGCTCAACATGACCCGGCCAACCTTCCAATTAGCAAGATTTGTTGGAGCATTCAAGGAATCAGTGTGTGTGTGCCAACTGTAAAATAAGATGCATGAGCTGGTTGGTCGGGCTACGCCCGGGTAGCAGGCTGAGCCAGGGATTTTTGGTCACTGTTACATTTTTGTTCAGGCTTGAGCTATGTAGATGTAGAGAGAAGAGAGAAGCAGAGAGAGACAGATTTTTGAGTATGCCCTAACTTCATGAGCTGCTGATGGAGTTTATCCAAATGGACAAAGAAAGACCATTTTCTCACAAAAGGACATTATGTGAGTTGATGCAACTGATCACTTTGTACATATGTTGTTCTGAACCAATAAGGGCAAACTATTCTTTACTGTTCACCTGTGGGGCATATTTTCTTTCTCCAGCAAGGCAGTGTGTGGGCTGATCAAATGTGAACTACCCGTGGTTTATTTTACATTACACCACAAGATTTATTGATTTATTAAAGGCCAGCCCTGGTTTCATGCTAGAGAAGCCCGATAGATCTAGCATCAATCATAGTGCTACAATTCTGTAGTGTGAACGTCTCTTTGTGTTGCTGTAGTACAGCTTCCATTAAACCTAAGAAACATATCTGAAAAGATGAGGAATAATGGACATTGCAATCCAACAAATTGCCCATCTTTGCTCTTTTTGCAGTCTCCAGAAATAGTTTTACATAAATAAAAGTATTTACTTTTTAATTGCTGACCATTTAGGGAACCCAAAAGAGAGCAAAAACTGGACAGTTTCTGAAAAAAGGAAAGGTGCTCTTCAATTACTTTTTTTCTAATCTGCATGTTGCATTTAAGTCTCCTGTTGACTTGTGATGACCCCAAGGATTTCAGTTTTCTTAAGTAAAGAAAATTCAGGGGTGGTTTTACCCTTTCCTTCCTCTGAAATATAGCCTCCAACACCTAATATTTATTAGTGGTTTCACATTCAAGTACTAATCAAGACTCATCCTGCTTAGACAAGATCAGACAGGACAAAAGTCTTATAATACATGATAGCAAAGACTTCTCTTTCACCCATATCCACAGATAATCCTTATCAACTTGAACTCTTATGGCTTGTTCTTGACCCAATAGATCTTCCGATTTCAACAATTAATATACCTTGTCTACTTTTTCCCATTTGGAGCCATTTTTTACAATCTGCCATGGAGCCCTTCTACTGTGTCCTGCAGTTGGTGGATCCTCATTAGCAGAGAACATGTACAACCTATTGACACAAAACATCTTTTCATGCTAACTTTGGAGAGGACTTGTGAAACCTTGGATATCAGTTGCCACTCACTGTAGTTCAGAGATTGATAAGGTATAGTGTTGTACTGCAATTCATAAAATGGTTATTCTGGCTAGGGCTGACGGGAACTGCAGTCCAACTTCTGGAGGGCCACATACTGTATTAATCTCATCTGCTACAGATAACACTAGGCTAGATAGACCAAATATCTAATAGTTGAATGCCTCCGTAAGCTGTCCTGAGTCTCTCCGGGGAGATGGGTGGGATACCAATAAAGTTGTTATTATTCTGTTGTTGTTGTTGTTGTTGTTGTTGTTGTTTGTATGAAAACACCAGCTCCAAGCCACATTCAACATAATGTTGTAGGATCCCTGGTTATCTTCCATGTGTATGATTGCTGGAATTCGGGTAATCTCTCGATGATGTAGATGGCAGATATTTCACACCAACATTGATTCACCAGTAGGTCAAGCACAGCTAACTACCCAGTTAGAGTACAAGGCCAGACTTTGTAGACAATTCAGAAGTGAAATATAGCAGCTAAACTGATCAACAGGAACATTTTATGGAGATCATTTTAGCATTAGTTTAAAAGCACTGGCTGGCAATACATTTCAACGTAATAGTACCAATGGTAAAAAGGCCAAAATGGTGTAAACACTGATATTTGAATGAATGTAGCCCCTCCTCTCTCAAATATGCATGTCTAAGAGCGGAAATCTGTTGGAGAGCCACTTCTGTGACCCTATGTACACTTAGATATAATCCAGTTTCCGAATCCAGATTATCTGCTTTGAACTAGATTATATGGAAATGGAAATGCATATAATCCCATTCAAAGCAGATAATCTAGATTCAGAAATTGAATTATATGGCAGTATAGATCCAGCCTTCTCTACTGTAGTATCTCAATTTAGAAATGCTTTAGTCAAAAACTCAGTTGACACAAATGTTGAATGTGATTTTCCTGCTTCTTGACAGGGGGCTGGACTGGATGGCCCACAAGGTCTCTTCCAACTCTCTGATTCTATGATCAATCTCTTTCTGGCATATTACAAATTGACTTTTTATAAAAGGCTTTGAGTGCCTAAAGACTTCATCCAAGATATATACAGGTTTTTTGTATCAACTTCAAATATACAATAATAACAACAACAACAACAACAAAAACAACAACTCTTTATTTATATTCCACCTGACTCCGGGTGGATCACAGTTCACATATATGGAAAACATTCGTGCCTCTTTTGTAGACAATACACAGACAGAGAGAACAGAAGGAGGTGGTTTGTCCAGCTGTTTTTGGTGCCATGGAAGGTTGGGCTCAAGTCCAGTTGGATGCTGTTGCTCTATCCTCTATGGTGAAGAGCCGTCAGGACTTCCTCCTTCCTTTTGGTCACCCAGCATTTTCTGATCTTCTTTCTTTATGGTGTCGTAAAACACCTCCCCTGCTTTTAGCGGTATCCAATTTCTCTAATTACAGCTAAAACTGTTTTCAAATTGTTTAGGTAAACAATGAGCTAGGTTGACAGTCAGCAGCTCACACCGACCCGAGGCTTTGAATGTGCAACCTTTTGGTTGATAGATCTTATAATTGCTGGTGATTTGCTGGTGTGCTAAACTTCCGGTCTGTGCTACTGTTTAATATTCAGAAGTGTTTGTACTACCTTTATTGTCTTATCATTTAAATTGTCCAAATTATTTGATTGTGTGCTACTGAGATGTTACAAGAGACGCCTGCACTGAAATGCTGTAAATAAACTATCGTACTTAAAATTGTAGTGACCAGTTTAGCATTTGGTGCACAACTTTCTTGCAATAAGCCTCTTCTTACTTAACTAAACATGTCCTCCAATTACACAGAGGCCACTCTTGTCACCAGGACCATAGCGGTACCTAATTTCTCTACTTACAGCTCTAAGTTGTTTTCAAACTGCTTAGGTAAACAGTAGGTTGGGCTGACAGTCGGGTGCTCATGCCAACCCGGGGCTTTGAACTGGCAACTTTTCAGTTGGTAGATCTTATTGCTGCTGGCAGGCATGTAGCGGGGGGGGGGGGGGGGGGGGAGGGGGGGGCTTCAGCCCCACCCACCCCCAAAATTCTCATGGTGGTTCGCGAAAAGGCCTTACTGGTGCATTATTTAAACTGTTATGTTTATTCATATCATGATCTGATCACCATGCTCAATATATTCCATATGCATGGGGGTATTGGGGTAATGATACAAAAGGTTTGCTAGGGTAGACCCTCTTTCACTCAGACTCAGCCCCCCCCCAACCCCACTCCCCCCGAACCCCCCCCTGAAAAAAATTCAGCCCCCCCCCCTCCAAAACGAAATCCTGGCTACGGGCCTGGCTGCTGGTGATTTACCAGCTGTGCTAAAGCCCAGCCCTTAGTGCATTTAAGGTTCAGGTGATTATTTTTAAACTATAAATTATACACTCTGTTCTGGCAAAGGAATTAAAACAACCACAAGTTAGAAATATAGATTTTTTTATTTTAATTTACAATAAGGCAATATGACATATTTCTCAGACATTAAGTGACAAATATACACATAGGCCATTGCCAACACAGTTTGTGAGAGAAGTGCATTGCGTTATACATTTGTTCACCTCCAGGTTTTTTTCTTTGAACTTTTAGTCTTTTTTTAAGAACTTTCAAAATCACCTGCCCGTTTCTGTTGTGCGTGGTATCTGCAGAGGAAGATACTGTATGAAACAGGTTTTCTAGACTTCTTAAATAGCATGTTTTGCAAAGAGGAGGTGGGTTTCTACAACAAGCAAACTCACTCTTCTCCTCTTCAAAGTAAGTTTGCAGTCTGTTTCAATCCTTCATTTTAACTGTCATGGATCATCAACTAGAGACTTTACATTTTCCAGCTAATTAGCCTAAGGCTCAGATATTTACTCTCTACCCAAAACACTTCATCAACAGCAAAGACAACAAAATGCACACCCAGGAAAACAATCTTGGAAATGTAAGACCATCTACTCAAACAATCAAACACAGCAGCCCATCCAGAGTGACCAGTGAGGAAAAAACGTTCAAACATTCCATAACCACATGAATGATGCAACTGTCATTTGCACAATTAAATAACTTGATTTTATTATTATGTACATTCCCTTTGGGCAAGGATTCAGGAGCTGCAGCCAATTCAGACAACTGGGAATTTCTGTTCTGCTTCAATGCATTTCTCTTTTCCAGACATCAAAAGCAGGAATTCACCGGTGGACGCAAGCACACCAATGAGAAAAAGAAAAAAGCAGCGCCCTCCACTGCCTCTCCCTGGTGCTTTATTTTGACTAAACAGAGGGGAAAAATCCACACTTTGTCTATAGCAATGAGACAGAAGGAAGATCAGCTGGAAGAGATCAATCCGAGTCTGCCAGTTTACTTGATGATGCTCCATTTCCTATTATCATCTTGCTGTAATTTTTCTGCTCCTCTTCCTTAAACGTTTCCTTCACCTTGGCTCTTTTCAAACCTCCATCCCTTAAAGCAACAGACAACAAAGGGAGAGACATGAATTATTATGTACATGGCCCTCCGACCCACAATAGTCATAAGTAAAGGTGCCCCACCCGCAGCCAAGCAAAGCTTAAGATGCGGGAGGGCATTTTGAATCACCCCATGAAGGAGGCAGACTTGGTTTGGGCCAGCTAGTTTGCTGGCCCATGCATGTGAGGGGGCGGAGCGGCAAGTTGGGTGACGCTGCTCTGTTCCTCTTTCAGTTTCCTTTTGACCCACCCCCCTCCCTATGGACAGTGTGAGTATGGACTGGTCACACATGGGCCGGGTAGGATTTTTTTCCCCCAAGTTTGCATAGGGGTATTTTTCGCCCAGAGGCGGCCCTAGGTAATTTTCAATGGTAAGCAAACAGTATTTTGCCGCCCCTCCAACCAATTATTGATATACATTTTCTGTTCGTGTGTGCCATATTTGGTTCAATTCCAAATAGGTGAACTATACATCCCAGTAACTACAACTCGCATATGTCAAGGTCTATTTTCCCCCAAGAGGGCCTCAAGAGTGCCCCTGGGCACAATCAACTATACTGCAAATGCTTACTTTGTGTAATAGGTTGCTGAGGCTTCCCCCGGACTACTAGGGCTGTTGTGAGATGAGGGGGCGCTCCTCAAGTGGTGGTCGAGGGGCATTTACAGAGGCGCCTCTGCACCCCTGGCAAAAAAAAGTGTACTGTGACCACTTACTTTGCGTAATGGATGAGCCGCCCCTGTTTTCGCCTACCCCATACTGTTTCAGATGGGTGTGGTAATTGGCTTTGAGGTGGTGTCATTTAAATAGGTTTCCCTGAGTATTAAGAAGTTTCCAAGGCATGTTAAAGGTTAAATGGTTATGGTAGGCACCATGGCACCCCCGCCTTAGGGGGTGAAGGGTGGACTCCCACAAAAGTCCCCATAAGTTTTCATAAAATGGGAGCTACCCTTGGGGCTGGATTGAGGGTTCTCACTCTTGAAAAACTCTGAGGTTTGGGAGGGAGCACCCTCATAATGTCCTTCCAACTATAATCAGCCGAGAGGTGCGGACAAAGAATTTTGCTTGGCCCTCGGGATCCTTGGTGCACGCTTGTCCTTGGAGGTGGTCAGAGGGAGTGACACCTGGCCCAGGGACTAGGCTCACTAGGTGGCCATTCAGCCATGAGTTATATTTTGCATTTTTACAGATTTTCCCTCTACAGCTTACTACAAATTCTTTCAATAAATAGGTCAGAAAATGGCCCTTTAGATCCATTTTCTTGTGTCTGAATCTTTATTTCATGGTGGGAGTTCAAAAAGGTTTCCTCTTGACATTAAGTCTAGTCATGTCCGATTCTGGGAAAAGGCGCTCACCTCCATTTCTAAGTTGAAGAGCCAGCATTGTCCATAGACACCTCCAATGTCATGTGGCCAGCCTGACTTCATGGAGTGCCGTTACCTTCCCGCAGAGTAGATCTATTGATCTACTCACATTTGCATGTTTTCGAACTGCTAGGTTGGCAGAAGATGAGCCTAACAGCAGGAATTCACCCCGCTCCCCAGATTAGAACTGCCAACCTTTTGTTCAGCAAGTTCAGCAGCTCAGCGGTTAAAACGGTTCTGGCCCAACTTACCTGTCTGAATGTATCTCCCCTAACGAGCCACTGAAGACTTTAAGATAATCTGGGGAGGCCCTGCTCTCGGGCCCATGTTAATCACAAGCACGTTTGGTGGGGATGAGAGACAGGGCCTTTTCAGTGGTGGCCCCTTGGCTATGGAATGCCCTCCCTAGGGAGATCAGATCTGCTCCCTCCCTCTTGACGTTTCGGAGGCAAGTTAAAACATGGCTATTTGAGCAAGTGTTTACAAATGCAGAGTAGCTAATATAGGAAATCGAATGACCTGACAATGGAGTTGGACAATGCTTGAGAATAATGAAATGCTGATGATGTTGCTTTTATTGCTTTTGTGATGTCTTATACTGTTTAATGTTTTTTATCTATTATGTTTTATGTATACTGATTTGTTGGAAACCGCCTTGAGTCGCCAATTGACTGAGAAAGGCGGTATACAAATACAGTAAATAAATAAAATAAATAAATAAACCTGCTGTGCCAGCAAGGGGGCAATAGTTATAGATTATAAATAATCAGGCTAAACTATCAGGAGGTTCAGCAGCACAATTTATTTATTAATTTTATTTATTAATTTTATTTATTTACTTCATTTATACATTTATTTATTTTTCTCACCCTTGGGGGAACTCAAAGCAGCTTCCAACATATTCGCTGCCCTGAGGTCGCCTTCGGTCTGATATGGGTGGGATACAAATGTCGTAAATAAATAAATAAATAAATAAATAAATAAATAAATAAAACCCAATGCCTTACAAAATATGAAAAGCTAACATAAAAACAACAGTAACATAAAACTATCAATCAAATCATAAATCGTAACTACATTAAAACATGGGTTTAAAAACACATCCATATAAACATTAAAATCACACAATCCAGAAGCATGCTCCAGGCCGTTCCAGTGTCAAATAACAATTGCACATAATCTGTGTTCATTTCTTGTCCTGCTTACTGCCCAAATGCTTGGTTCCACAGCCATGTTTTTGCTTTTTTTCTGAAGGCCAAGAGGGAAGGCACTGATCTAATTTCATTGGGGAGGGTGTTCCATATGCGAGGGGCCACTACTGAGAAGGCCCTGTCTCTCGTCCCCACCAGTCGCGCCTGTGAAGGAGGTAGGATCGAGAGCAAGGCCTCCCTGGACAATATTAGTCTCTTATTTCATTAGATGCACCAAATGCAACCTTTCCTGGCCTGACCTGTACAAGACAAAATTATGCACACGCACCTTTTTGTACCAAAATGGTCTTTCTGCACAAAATTCCCAACCAAGAAATTCCAAAAAGGAAACTTTCATGGGGAGTGACCTTTTTAAAAGTGTTGTAACACTGTGCTCATGGATCTTCTATCTTTCACCTCTGAAACAAGCGCTTAAATAGATACAAAATGAGAATCTTGGCATAGATAGCTGAAAAGGATTTTGACAGCAGCCTTTGGATCAGATTTAGATCTCTCGGTCACTAGCTGTAAAGATACTGCTCACTTGCTTCCTTCCCTCCCCACTCCTCGAAGTACTAGCCTCTATTGGTTCTTACCAAGGCAGTTCTGTAAGTCCTCCTTGACGAGCAATGGCAGACTTTACTCTATTGGCAAACTGAACAGCATCTTCTCCTTCCTGCAAAACCAACCAACAAGTACTTAAGAGCCAATTATTTGCAACCCATATCAACACAAATGCTATAAAGTCCAGTCAAGTGTGAACTTTTAGAAAGAGAAAATGAGTGTAACATGGAAAGGGGGAAAAGGTTTGATAGCTGATCCTTAAGTGACAGGAGCTCCAATAGGAAAGGCATTAAGGTGAAGATAAAGGTTTTCCCTGACATTAAGTCTAGTCATGTCCGACTCTGGGGGGTGGTGTTCATCTCCATTTCTAAGCCAAAGAGCCGGCATTGTCCGTAGACACCTCCAAGGTTATGTGGCCGGCATAACTGCATGGAGTGCTGTTACCTTCCCGCCAGAGCAGTACCTGTTGATCTATTCACATTTGCATGTTTTCAAACTGCTAAATTGGCAGAAGCTGGGGCTAACAGCGGGAGCTCACCCTACTCCCCGGAATTGAATTGCCAACCTGTCGGTCAGCAAGCTCACCAGCTCGGTGGTTTAACCTGCTGTGCCACCAGAGGGCCCTAGGAAAAGTATTTACTTGCTCTTAAATTGACAGTATTGCAAATAGGAAATACCTCTCTTGTTACCGGTGGCAAATACCACACGTGGCAGACGATGGCCCAACTGGTCATTATTCGTAGGAGATAACTCACGATACCGTGCTTGCTGCTGTTCCAGAAAGCATCGCCAAACCGGGGGTCATACTGCCAAAGAAAATAGGAGATTAGGAGTAAATTTTGTCCCATGCAAAAGGCGATTTCAGAATATGTCTACTAGGTTGCTTATTGTTGTGTACCTTCAAATAATTCATGACTTATGGGCTGAGTGTGCATGGCTCCCCCAAGATCAACCAGTAGATTTCATGGCCAAGTGAGGAGTCTAATCCTGGTCTCCAGAATCATAGTCCAATGCTCAAACCACTTCACCACAATGGCACTCTGTACTAGGATGCTACAACTCTAAATTATTTTGCTCACTGGAGATAGCAAGAATCAACACCAGGAGCAGATAACCTCCAGCACCACTGCTTTCAGAAAAGAATTAAGTTGCTGCAATTAAAGGCCAGTCTTGTCCACCTCTTCCTCTAACCCAGTGGTTCTCAACCTGGGGTCCCCAGATGTTTTTGGCCTACAACTCCCAGAAATCCCAGCCAGTTTACCAGCTGTTAGGATTTCTGGGGGTTGTAGGCCAAAAACATCTGGGGACCCCAGGTTGAGAACCACTGCTCTGTCCATTCTCCACTGGGAAATATCTTTAGATAAGTTGTATGCAGAACTTTTTACACATGAGCACTTTCTGAGTACAATTAAAAATATTTGTGCATCTTTACCTTGATAGCAACTGGATATATAGTTCCACCTATTTCAAAACTTCCTTTTTTAAACATCATTACTGAGGTGTTGTTTATGCAAGTACCTGGGAAGGTGGAAGAGAGAAATCAGTAACAAACACGCAAAGCATGACAAGACTATATGGTAAAATGAGCAGAAAACTTTGGATACAAACTTTGATAAGGAACAGTGGAGGAAATGTGTTTAAGATAGAATGATGAAGGAAGGGATTGACATTTACTTTATCTTAAAGAGATTTTTTAATAAAATGATGTATAAATGGTATTTGTCTACAGAGAAATTGGCAAATATGGATAAAGGAGTTAATAATTAATGGTAGAAATGTGAACAACAACAAGGAACATATATTAACTGTGTTCTACTTCTGATAAGGCAAAAATGGAAACAGAATCCGTGGAAATGGAGAACCAACTGCACAATGTTCCCATTTCCTCACTATAAAATGAAATTCCATGACCATTTTGACATGTAACCACATGAGACATATGAGCTCAACTGCAATTAAAAACAAGGAAGAAATTTTGGTTTTGTACCTTCTGGAAAAATTAAGATGGGGAGTTTGTCCTTGTTGGCAACATGTTCTCGCAGTCTGAAGAGAAGGAAAAATATGTCAGCAACTCCTTCAATACTCGAAGTGGCATTCAGTTAAAATAAGTACTTAACATTTTCTCTTGCCAACACATTCATAGTATGTAAAATTTGGAAAAGTTCTGCCCGGCTTTCATGTTTTACCTCCCTAGCTATTATCATACAAAAGTACAGAATTAGAGAGAAAATATGGACAGTGGGAGCTGGAACCAAATCCCAGCGGATTTCCTACCTTTTTGTCACTAGATGGCGGTCTTTCATTTCAGATCGTTCAAACCAGACGTGTGGACAGGCCTTGACAGTGGCTCTCTGAATGACACCCATCAGGCCTCCGTGAGCCTGGCCAACCTATAAGCCAACCCCACCAAAAGACAACACAATTAAGTCAACATTGGTTCCTTCCAGACAGCTTATTTCAAAACTAGATTAATAAGTATCTGGAGCAGATGGACCAATCTCCCTTGTATTAACCAATTTTGTTTTCAAACCACCAAGCTGAATCTTGTAAACGAGACTTAAGGTTCATAATCTTCTATTTTCCTTCTAGCCATACATCATCAGGATATTTGTAGGAATACCAAGATGCTTGTTTATAAAGCTACTAGCTGCCCTCTGCCATGCGTTTCCAGGTCTGGTGACCTGGAAAATAGTGTTGGTTTCTAATATATGTAATTTCCTGTCAGTGTTGATATAGAGACTGCCTGGTTTCCCTACTCTGGAACATGCAACATATCATTGTCCTTCTTTAGAGGTCCCTTTGAAATCTATGATACTATATCTGGAATATATGTGTGTGTGTGTGTGTGAATCATATCTATTTATCTATATCTATGGTTGGATGGCTCTTTCTCAAGAGGGCTTTGGTTATGTTTTCTTGCCCTGGTGAAGGGAGTTGGACTGGATGGCCTTAAGGCAGCATTTCTCAACCTGTGGGTCGGGACCCCTGGGGGGGGGGTTGTGAGGGCGTGTGAGATTGGTTGCCGAAGTCCACCAGAAAACACAGTGTTTTCTGTTGGTCATGGGGGTTCTGTATGGAAAGTTTGTCCCAATTCTCTTGTTGATGGAGTTCAGAATGGTCTTTGATTGTAGGTGAACTATAAATCCCAGCAAATACAACTCCCAAATGTCAAGGTCTGTTTTCCTCAAACTCCACACTTAAGCATGTTGAGTATTCGTGCCAAGTTTGGTCTCGATCCATCATTGTTTGAGTGCACAGTGCTCTCTAGATCTGGTGAACTACAACTCCAAAACTCAAGGTCAATGCCCCCAAACCCTTCCAGTATTTTCCGTTGGTCATGCGAGTTCTGTGTGCCAAATTTGGTTCTATTCCATCGTTGATGGAGTTCAGAGTGCACTTTGATTGTAGGTGAACTATAAATCCCAGCAACTACAACTCCCAAATGACAAAATCAATTTTTGAGTGATGGTCACTCGTTGGCCTGATAGGTGTGTTGTGTCCAAATTTGGTGTCAATTCACTCAGTGGTTTTTTAGTTATGTTAATCCCACAAACAAACATTACATTTTTATTTATATAGATTGTCCTTCCAACTCAATTGGTCATCTATGAAACATGGAAGTCACAGGGAGGAGGGAGCAAGTTTGTTTTCTGCTGCCCTAGAAACTAGGATGAGGAACAATAGCTTCAAACTGCAGGAAAGGAGATTCCACCTGAACATTAGGAAGAACTTCCTGACTATGAGAACTGTTCAGCAGTGTGGTGGAGACTCCTTCTTTGGAGGCTTTTAAACAGAGACTGGCTGGCCATCTCTTGGGGCTGCTTTGTGCGCGATTTTCCTGCTTCTTGGCAGGGGGTTGGACTGAATGACTCACAAGGTCTCTTCCAACTCAATGATACTATGAAATGTCAATGTTTTGGAAGACAGAGACCACCAGCATTGAAACAATGATTCTCTGCCATCGACTTCGCTGGACAGGGTACATTGTCCGAATGCCCAATCACTGTCTCCCACAGCAGTTACTTTATTCTTAGTTCAAGAACGGAATGTCGGTGGACAACAAAAGAGATTGAAAGGTGGGCTTAAAGCTACCCTTAAGAAATGTGGAATAAACACCTAGAACTGGGAAACCCTAGCCCTCAAGTGTTTTAACTGGAGGTCAGTTGTTGCTAACTTTTGAGGAGGCACAAATAGAGGGAAAGGGGGAGAAATGTGCCAAAAGGTGCCTCAAGGAAACCCTTGTTGAGAACACCTTGCATCTGGAAATCTATGTGACAGACCATGTGGATCCAGAACAGGGCTTCACAGTCACTTATGGAACCAACAACAGACTCTACCCTTGGAAGACAATCATATTCAGCCACAAGGGATCACCTATGGTGATGACATACACACAGAACAGGATTGACCCAAGAGATTTTGCTGCCTGAGCAGAGCACCAAATGTTTGTTGTCTTCCTACTCAAGTCAAAGTGCACAGTACCCAAAAACAACCAAGCTATTTTGGCAAGTGAAGTTTTATATATATTCTCCCCACTTCTAGTAATACAAATCCAACTATTGCAATAACTAATTAGCTACTGTTTACTGCAATAGCTAATTAGCTACACCCAAAATCAGCTGTCTGAAGCAGCCCATTGTGAAGCTTAGGTCAGGAACGTTTTCATAACTCACAGACAGAAAAGGGTAATTTTCCTATTAATCTACACATTTTAAGAGCTTTGCAATTTCAAAAACAGTACTCCTTCAGAAGCCTTGCACAGTGGAGTCTTAATTAATTGGACAGACTTGATGGCAAAAAAATCTTCTTGCATAACTTTGCCAGACAATTCAATCTTAACCTTTGTTTTGCAAGAGGTGCTTGACATAATGGTAAGATAAAGCCTCTGAATAGAATCTGCATTTAATGCTTTCTGGGATCATTAAACCCTATATTTTTTTCTTCCCATCCCAATTCCTAGTCAAATTTCAGGCTGAAGCAGTGATATCTATCCTTTTGAATTCTCTAAACCACCATCAAATTGATCCGGGACAAACCAGTATCTGCAGGGAATACATTCCAAAACCAATGTGGACATCTGAAACTATGGATTTTAGCAAGCCCTATATTTTGGGGCAGAAGCATAGTACAGAATCACACTGAAGGAAAAGAGACTCACAGAGTCTTGAAAGGAGAATATTGCAAGGAGAATATTTTTGGAGCATGAGTTAAGTGAAGCTCTGGGTACTGGATCTGTGGGGTCGTACTGTACTAAATAAAGCTTGACTGTTAATTTAGGCTCTGTAAGTCAATGGCTCTCAAACTTTGGCCTCCCAATTGATTTCAGCTCCTGGAAGCCTCAGCCAGATTGCAAAACTGTAATAATTTCAGCCCAAATGTTGGGAGGCCCAACTTGAGAACCCACTGCTATAAGTGAAAATGTTTACACCAACAGTTCTTACTTATACTATTTGAAATGGATCCTCAGCCTCAGTGTAATTTGCTTAAGCATTTTGTTTCTTTCCTAGGAATTTCACTGAGAAAAACTACACTCATCACGCTGATTTCTTCACTGTTACCAGAAACTAGGAATCAGCTATAGCTCAATGCCAGTTTGGAGTGAATTTGTAAAGACTTTGCACAATTCGTGGTCCTCACTGCTGCAAAACACGTAAAACATTGACGTACCATTGCGTAACAGCCATCGTTGGTCAAGATAACAACATCTATCGGAGACGTGTGGTTGGCAACACAAATTCCTCCTTTCTGAGGTTTGTTCTCCCTGCAATTACATTGAACACATTTACTCACAACTTTGTGGTACATCAGCTTTCCTATGTGCAATTATAGGTACAGTAGACTCTCAGTTACCCAGCACTCAAGGGGATCAGTAGATGACAAATCAATGTAATTTCTGGTTGCTTGAGAGTTAATATAAGACTAAATACTATACCTCATACTATAAAAGGTAAAGGTTTTCCCTTAACATTAAGTCTAACTGTGGGAGCTCACCCCACTCCCTAGATTTGAACCACTGACCTTTTGGTCAGCAAGTTCAGCAGCTCAGCAGTTTAACCCGCTGCGCAACCATACCATAAACTTGTATTGACTTGACACTAATTCCACAGTGCACAGCTAAGGACGTAGAAAATCCCTAGAGATGATTTATTTTATTTATACTTTATTTATATTCTGCCCTATCTCCCCGAAAGGAGTCACACATCTATGGCAGACATCATCTGAGGTTGTGAGATCTCACAACCTCTGAGGACGCCTGCCATAGATGTGGGTGAAATGTCAGGAGAGAATGCTTCTGGAACATGGCCATACAGCCCGGAAAACTCACAGCAACCCACTTCTATGATGTTCTTCTCCCCTTTCCTGAGGAGGGAGTAAAACTCTTTCTCTTCCACCATACAGACAGCCTCATATGTGAAGCGGACACTCCCCATCTATGGAAATAGTCTACTCGTGTCAACTCTTCACATTCGACTGGCAAAACAGAATCATGCCATCCAGCTTCACAATGAAGTGTTTGTTTAATGAGTCATCTGTGTGATGGATAGGCGAGGGCATGCTTGCTCTTCCCACTGAACAGACAAAAGTGGAGCACAGCACTGTATAAACTGGCACAGAGGAGAATTCAATCGCAAACAGTGCAACTGAGACAAATCTGTTTTGATAACTAAATGCTGCATTCCTATTGTCAGTCATCACATCTAGTTGATGTTAGAAACTTTCTGGTTTTTTATATCTTTAGAACTCTATTCCTTCTGCTTTCCCTCTGTGTTCAGTTTCCGGAGTGACTAACAATAAAAGCATTCACAAAAACCAGCCCAATAAACAAAGCAAAACAGTGGATTTAAATATTAATGATGATTTTTTTTATGTCAGGCATGACTAGAGAAACTGCAAGTTGCTTCTGGTGTGAAAGAATTGGCCATCTGCAAGGACGTTGCCCAGGGGATGCCCGGATGCTTTACTGTTTTACCATCCTTATGGGAGGCTTCTCTCATGTCCCCGCATGGGTAGAAGCCGCTCACAAGGATGGTAAAACATCAAAACACCCAGGTGTCACTTGGGCAATGTCCTTGCAAACGATAATGAAGATGATTGATAATGATAATCGTAATTCTCTGGAGATCCCAGTGGCACAATGAGTTAAACCCTTGTGCAGCAGGACTGTTGGCTGAAAGGTCGGTGGTTCAAATCCGGGGTGCAGGGTGAGCTCCCATCTGTGAGCTCCAGCTTCTCATGCAGGGACATGACAGAAGCCTCCCACAGGATGGTAAACGTTTGGGCATCCCCCTGGGCAATGACCTTGCAGACGGGCAATTCTCTCACACCAGAAGCAACTTGCAGTTTCTCAAGTTGCTCCTGACATGGAAAAAAATAGTAATTCTCTGGCCTAGACAATAACAGGGAAAGCTACTGGACTCTAACTCCTAATAGCACTGATACCATGGCTAATGGGAACTGTTGATATACTCTGTTGACCTGCAGCTTTCTGGTTTTGTCCATCAAACTGCAGATAGAGGCTTTCATTTTTAATGCTCTTTACATTAAAACACCCATACATATAGATCAATTTCCAATTAGAAATTCCAAAGAATGAACGAGCCTTTTGTGCACAGTCCAGCCTTTAGTGTAGCATGTCTCCAACTCACACTTCCTTACTACAAATCAAGTTAAAGGTGTCGTACAATCAGCACTCCACATTTGTAAAGTGGGAAACGCTTGAATTTTAAAAAAAAACACTGCAAGAACAGCTCTCTAGGAGTCTCTAGGTCCTGCAACACAACTCTGTGGCAGAAATTTACTACAGAGTTGCACTGGAATATTTTAACCACATTCACAAATAAACCCAAAATAGTCATACTCACAAACCTGTTCAACTCATTCTGCATAATACGTAAAGTAGGCTTATGTAAGATTTTTCTGCTACAAGCAACACTGCACTATAAGAAGGAACCATACATCACTCTACGGTATTAGAAAAGATGTCTGTTTCCACCTACTTGTTGTGGTAGTAAATGTTGCCAGAGAGTGCTCTGACCAGGATCCGGGAGCTTGTCAGATGGACTAGGTCACTCAGCCAGTCTTTTGTTCTACAAGAGAAGGAACACCCACTTAGAATAACAAATGCACAGAGAGAGAGAGAGGCAGCCATTTTTCATTAGCACAGCACCAATTATTATCATGCAATCAACCATATCGCGTCACTATCCAGGATGAGGTCAGTAAGCAAGAAACAAGCAACAACAATAATACAAGGAGGAAACAGCAGTAGCAGGCCAGATGAATGACCGCTTAGTAACTCTGTCTGCCTAGCAAGAACTAAAAAGCAATGCTGAAACTGTCCACAGAAAAACCTTTCCAAATCCACATCTTCCAAAGACTCACTTACTGTGCATCTACACTGTAGAATTAATGCAGTTTCATCCTATTTTAACTGCTATGCCTCAATGCTACGAAATCCTAAGATTTGTAGTTTGCAAAGGCAAGAGCAGAATTCAAAATGATCTTAACAGATTAGAGAGATGGGCCTGCATAAATACAAGACTAGTGTCTAGATTCAGGGAAGTCATGCTACCCCTCTATTCTGCCTTGGTCAGACCACACCTGCAATACTGTGTCAAATTCTGGGCACCGCAACTGAAGGGAGACGTTGACAAGCTGGAATGTGTCCAGAGGAGGGTGACCAAAATGATCAAGGGTCTGGAGAACAAGCCCTATGAGGAGCAGCTTGAAGAACTGGGCATGCTTAGCCTGCAGAAGAGAAGCCTGAGAGGAGACATGATGAGGGTCATGTTTAAATATGTGAGGGGAACCCATAGGGAGGAGGGAGCAAGCTTGTTTTTTGCTGCCATGAAGACTAGGACACGGAACAATGGCTTCAAACTACAGGAAAGGAGATTCCACCTGAACATTAGGAAGAACTTCCTAACTGTGAGAGCTGTTCAGCAGTGAAACTCTCTGCCTCGGAGTGTGGAGGAGGCTCCTTCTTTGGAGGCTTTTAAACAGAGACTGGATGGCCATCTGTCGGGAGTGCTTTGAATGCGATTTTCCTGCTTCTTGGCAGGGGGTTGGACTGGATGGCCCACAAGGTCTCTCCCAACCCTAGAATTCTGTGACTCTAGGCATCAGCACTCTTTGACAGGACTTGTCAAGTGATATGTCCATAGCATTGAGCAATGGCAGTTAAAGCAATGTCATACTGCACCAAGTCTATAGTACAGATACAGCCTTGGCTTTACTGTAATCTAATACCCAGAAAGTCCAAGAGGGAACCGGCTTGTGTAGAATTTTTTTCCTCCTAATTGTTCCCATCTCTAAATGCATTGCTTCTCCATCAAAAATGGTGCCATCCACCTAGAACAATGGTTCTCAACCTGGGGTCCCCAGATGTTTTTAGCCTTCAACTCCCAGAAATCCTAACAGCTGGTAAACCGGCCTGGATTTCTGGGAGTTGTAGGCCTAAAACATCTGGGGACCCCAGGTTGAGAACCACTGACCTAGAACAAACATGAATTTGTGGGGGTGTTTTCAAATCCAAAAATATACAAGGCTATCAACCATATTAGTCATAGATTCTCTATAGCTTTG
Organism: Anolis sagrei ordinatus; assembly: GCF_025583915.1. Taxonomy (NCBI): domain Eukaryota; kingdom Metazoa; phylum Chordata; class Lepidosauria; order Squamata; family Anolidae; genus Anolis; species Anolis sagrei. The sequence continues at coordinate 189,249,107 of NW_026847549.1, forward strand.
AAGGTCATGAAATGCATATGGAATCAGGTTTTTATAATCTGCTCAATAAACACTGGCATTTCTGCCATTCCTGAACATGGAAAAACTCTTCCTCAACCTTTTATATGTGTCTCATTCTGTGTCCATCTTTTATGCACAGAGTGCTGTTGCTAATTTGCCCTTCACTGGCAGATCAATGGTTTGCAACCTTTGGCACTCCAGAGGTTTCGGACTTCAACTCACAGCAGCCCTGAACAGAGTTGGCTGGCAGCATCTGGGAGGTGAAGTTCAAAACATCTGAGGGGACAAAGGTCAAGACAAAGAAAAACTGAAACAAAGGGTCAATTACACAGTTGAATAGTTTCTCAACCTTACCACTTCTTCAGACTGCAAGTGAGAACAATATGGCATATAAGGATATTTGCAAGGAGGGGAAGTATACTATCGAAAGAACAAATGTTAATCAGGCACAACAATGGAAGACTTGTCCTTGACATCTAGTTTTCTAAGCAGAAGTATTTCCTATTTTTCCACAATATATGAAGTTGCACAGTCTATGATCAGCTTTAACATAATGTTGAGCCTAGACAATTCCACATTCTGCATTGCCTAGAGGTCAATAACTGAAACCCCGGTGGCGCAGTGGGTTAAACCCCTGTGCCGGCAGAACTGAAGACCGACAGGTCGCAGGTTCGAATCCGGGGAGAGACAGATGAGCTCCCTCTATCAGCTCCAGCTCCTCATGCGGGGACATGAGAGAAGCCTCCCACAAGGATGATAAAAACATCAATTCATCCAGGCATCCCCTGGGCAACGTCCTTGCAGACGGCCAATTCTCTCACACCAGAAGCGACTTGCAGTTTCTCAAGTCGCTCCTGACACGACCAAAAAAAAACCCCCACTAAAACAAAGATCGCCCAATTCTTCCTAATCTCTTTCTCAATTGCCCTGACTTTTTGTTCATCTTGACTCAATTCTCTATGTTTCATTTCAGATTAAACAGTTCTTACAAAATGATACTATGCTTTGGGAGGTTGCCAGCATTGCCAACATTGCATACTAAGCAATTTTAGGACTGGGTATATTTCGAGTACTTCATTGCAACAATACTACCACCAATGCAAGAAGTCTGCCTAAGGTCGAGTCAAAACTTTGTTATTCTGTTTTGCAATCTCTTCTTTTCCTGAATGTGTTACAAATGCAATGAAGATCCACTTACTCCCCATTTGGCAGCTGTCCCACCAGCGTGGTGCCCACAATCATGGAACCTATTCCAATGGTCGCCAAAGTAACACTGGAAAAAGAGAAGAAAAGGGACAGTCCAAAGGGTATTCTCCATTGCAGACCAGCTAATCCTAACACAGCAGCATCGAAGCGGTTACAAGAAGAAATGCCAGCTAACAAGAAAACGTCCCTCCTCTAACCATCAGGTCTTGGCTTTTTTATCACTGTATTCTTAATAGGTGAGAGAAAGCATGGTGTGTGGTTTGGCCATTAAACCACTATGACTCTGGAGTCCAGGGTTCAAATCCCTGCTCAACCATGGAAAGCCAATGGGTGACCTTGAGCAAGTCATACTCTCCCAGCTGAAAGGGAGGTGAAGACAACCTTGGCAAGTCCGATATATAGGTATATAATATGCCTCATCTTGCATCATGATGGTCACATACTTTGGGTCCCCATATCATGCATATGCATCCCCATCCAGACATTGTCCAAAACTTTTCATATCCCCTACAATTAAAACAGTATACATTCCAGAGGAAAGAACAGTACAGGTAGTCCCACAGTTACGAACAAGATATGTTCTATGTATTGTTGAAGACTTTCATGGCCAGAATTACTGGGTTGTTGTGAGTTTTCTGGGCTATATGGCCATGTCTCAGAAGCATTCTCTCCTGACAATTCACCTGCATCTATGGAAGGCATCCTCAGATGTTGTGAGACCTCAAGACAATGTGTGGGCTGGTCAAACATGAACTATGCATGATTTTTATTTTGCCACATGACTTGCCCAAGGTCACCCAGTAGGTTTCTATGGTTGAATAGGGATTTGAACCCTGCTCTCCAGAATCATAGCCTGATGCTCAAACCACTACACTATGCTGGTTCTCTTCAATAATACGTACTTTCATCTAATCTGGCACAACCCTCCAAAATTAATTTCTACAAAAAGTTCATTATTCCTACCACCTCCAATATCCCAACGATGCTGCTAGAAAATATCACTGCTGATCAGTTTGTATCCCCCTCCCCTTCACTCTACACCAGACACTTTATCCTTAAACTTACCGAAGTGGTAGCAAGAGACAATACCGCACAAAGACTCCAATAACCCACACCACAGTCAGCCGTAAGCTGATGTAATGGAAATTGACGTTGGTCCTGGTGAGAAGGTTCCAAGAGACTAGCTCCTCTGAGGAAAACCGTTGGGTGACCTCATCTTCTACAATGGCTTCAAATCCTTTTTTGCAGAAATAAAAAACATCCGAGAGCTCAAAGTCACCCCGGCGTAGGCCAGCATTTGCCTCCTCCATCGTGGTGTGATCTCTCTGTATGATAACTGCCAAGTCAAGAAAGGGAAATGTGCACATTACAGATTGATGAGAACATTAAGATAGGCAATAGTAAATAAGTCAACTTTACAACAAGTTGAAGGGAATATTTGGCACCCCTTTTCTTAGGGCCCTTCCACACAGCCCTGTATCCCAGAATATCAAGGCAGAAAATCCCACAATATCTGCTTTTAACTGGGTTATCCGAGTCCACACTCAGATAATGTTGGTTTCTGCCTTGATATTCTGGGATATAGGGCTTTGTGGAAGGGCCCATAGACAATTCACAACAGCCTTTCACATACAGTTGCTGGGGTTAGGAGTGCAGAACTCACTCAAAAAGGAAAGAAAACATGGATAAGGAAACATTTTTTAAGCGGTGAAGACACGTCTCTAAGTATCTCTACATCCTCCAGTGTGATTCCATCATCAACTTGATCGGGGATTGAATTAGCATGGTTTTGTCCAGTGGTTCTCAGCCTGTAAGTCCCCAGGTGTTTTGGCCTGTAACTCTCAGAAATCCCAGCCAGTTTACCAGCTGTTAAGCTGTTAAGATTTCTGAGAGTTGAAGGCCAAAACATCTGGGGACCCACAGATTGAGAACCACTGGTTTAGTAAAACATTTCTAGATTACATGGTTTAGCTGTTGAATGTGGCTTCCTCAACAATACAGCCACTACCCATCTGCTCCTCTATCCAGAGAACTTGCAATTCAATACATAGACCTCTTTAGTAAGCAAATATACTGCTCAAGACTGCAAACTTTAATTGCTTTATACAAAGACTAACTATTGACTTTTGTCTGCTTTAAGGTTGCTAGTTTAGTCCAAAGAAAACCTCACAAAAGCCTGAGATATCCTAGTGTAACACAAATCCCAGGTAACATATGGAAGAGGGCAATTCTGTGGCTTCAGGGAAACAATACAATCCTTCAACTCAACAGCTGGTGCAAGGGACAACCTCTCCACAGATCATGTTTCTCGGGGTTGGCCCGACAGCAATGAATTATGCAAGTACAGGCTGGTGTTTCATGTTACAATGTGCTTTATGAGAAGGCTGCTGTGTAGTTGCCAATGAGGGGTCACATTGTCAGAAAGAACTGGGATAGACCCCAGAAGGACAACATGAAAGCCAAGAGCTGAGACTACGCAGGGTGAACGAAGGCAGATTTCTTTATTTAGGTTGAGATAAACGATCAAATATGCATTCAAAAGATAACTGCAAGCTAAGAAAGAACAAGAGCAACGTGATTATTTTGCCCAAGTCAGCCATGGCCTACTGCTCATGAGGCATTGCTCTGTGCCAGCCACAGAAAAGTGAAACCAAAGTTTCAAAATCTGTGTAAAAGGGATGCAATGTTAAGCAACTACTCTTCCTCGCAAGTCATGACGTCAAAACACCAAGGAGTTAAGAGAGTAGAAAGTGTCTAAATCCAATGTACAGGATGTTAACCCCTCATCTGTTGGGAAACTAAACCTACACCATCAGCAAAAACATGAATATAATCAGCCTTTCATCTGATTTATTTAATATTATATTTGTTAGACCGCTCTTTCACAAAGAAAATCAGATGTTTAAGATGTGTAGTTCTTCTCTCTGCTTTCATTCAGTACTGCTGAGAGTAACTAGCCCAAGGTCAACGCGTGGGCTCCATAGTAGTTGAGGAATCTGAAAGCCGGTCTCCTCCATCTTAGGCCTCTTCTACTCCAGGATCTCCTCCTAGGTTATCTGCTTTTAACTGGATTGTATGACTCGCCACGGCCATATAATCTGGGATAAGCGGATAATCTGGGATCAGATCCTGAGATATAAGGACTACATAGATTGAATCTATGTCAAAACCTCTGTCCACTGTAACTGCTTTTCACAAACTGGCAACTTTCAAATATATTGGGCCACTCTCTCCCCTTCATAAAAGAAAGTATGACACTCCAGAAACTTTGCTTCCGAAACTGAATTCTTATCAGGAGGAGGGAGCAAGCTTGTTTTCTGCTGCCCTGGAGACTAGGACACAGAACAATGGCTTCAAACTACAAGAAAGGAGATTCCATCTGAACATTAGGAAGAACTTCCTGACCTGAGAGCCGTTCAGCAGCGGAACTCTCTGCCCAGGAGTGTGGTGGAGGCTCCTTCTTTGCAAGCTTTTAAACAGAGGCTGAATGGCCATTTGTCAGGGGTGCTTTGAATGCAATTTTCCTGCTTCTTAGCAGGGGGTTGGATTGAATAGCCCATGAAGTCTCTTCCAACTCTATGATTCTATGATTCTATCATTGATTAGATGATCCATAAGAAAAATAAATACTGAATAGTTAATTATCAGTTAAAGCTACTTGGAACAATATTCACCAATTAGTTGTATGATATGTATGTGTATGTGTTTTCAAGTTGCTTGATGACTTCTGGCAAACTCATTAATTTCATAGGATTTTCTTAGCAAAGAATACTCAACAGCGGTTTGACCACTTTCTTCCTCTGAAATATAACCTTGTATTCATTTGCAACACTAGTAATTGTGGGAGTTAAAGTCCAAAACACCTGGAGGGCCAAAGTTTGCCCGTGCCTGCTTTAGAGTATTTAGGACAATGAACGATTTACCAGCAAGAGCATAGGTTCAGCATGCAATCCATCATTCATTTTCACAATTTCATCAAGAAAAAAGCTATCTAAAACCTATCTATCCACAAACAGGAGATACAAACCAAAATAATCTCTACTACTCACATGGTCAACAATGCCAGGAACAAAGGCACGCTCAGTGATCAGGCATGAAGGCAACACAAATGTAGATTCTGCTCAGATCCACAGATCTCCCAAACAACTAACATGGACAGCTCTCGGGGGATTCTAATAGGTTTTTAGATTTGCAAGACTGAACGAGAATAACAGTGATTCTAAGTCTATTACATCAAAGCCTCCACTTGCAGAACTTGACTGAACTGCTACAGAATGATGTTTCAAGTCAATGCTCTTCCAAATTGCCATTCTTTCTATGCAACAGTCTCAATTTTTGAAAAAGACTTACCATTGGATGCAGTATGTTTCAATGCCTCCCTGCGCTGCTCTCTGATGCCCCTCTCAATCCGAAGTGTCGCCCACTGTTTAAAAAGAAACAAAACAGAGGTCATCTTTTGATGTGAATTTACAATGTGAATTGTAATGTTTGTCTTTAATAATCTGCTGTTGCTCTGGTGATAGTTTTACTACTTAAAACATTCTATAGTATTTTTTATTTATGTACAATCGGGCCTTCATATTCGTTCAGTTTAGGGACACACGATCCCCTTGAAAGTGAAAAACCACACATTTTTAAAACGTTATTTTTACTACTGAATGAACACCCCTCTAGGAATCTCTAGGTTCTCCACAAAGTCCACCAAAGATTGACCAAACAGTTACACTGAAGAACCTAGAGATTCCATCGGAGTGGAAATCATCTATCAGACAGATGGCCATCTATTTCATCTAATCAAACTTAAAGCAAAAACCAAGGTCACAACAACATCTGTTATAGAACTCCAATATGCTGATGATAACGTAGTCTGTGTGCATTCAGAAAAAGACCTACAAGTCACTCTAAACAACTTTGCAGAAACATATGAGAAGCTCGGCCTCTCATTGAACATCGAGAAAACCAAAGTTCTCTTCCAGCACAAATCCCTTTGCAATGCCAGAAATACAGCTTAATGGTGTAACATTAGAAAAAGTTGACCATTTCCGCTACCTTGGCAGCCACCTCTCCACAAAAGTCAACATTGATATTAAAATACAACACCACCTGAGCTCTGCAAGTGTCAGCATTTTTCCCAATGAAGCAGAGAGTGTTTGAGGATTGGGGCATCGATAGGGAGACCAAGATGCTTATTTATAAAGCTATTGTCCTCCCAACCCTTCTATACGCCTGCAAAACATGGACTGTCTACAGATGTCACACTCAGCTCCTGGAATGATTCTGTCAGTGTTGTCTCTGAAAAATCCTGCAAATCACTTGTGAAGACAGACAGACAGACAAATGTCAGCAAGCTGGAAGAAGCAAAGACCACCAGCACTGAAGCAATGCTCCTACGCTATCAACTCCACTGGAGTGGTCATGTTGTCTGAATGCCTGATCACTGTCTCCCAAACTCAAGAACGCAAAACATAATGTTGGTGGAAAGGTAAAAAGATTTAAAGCTGAGCTTAAAGCCAACCTTAAAAACTGTGGCATAGACACTGAGAACTGGGAAGCCCTGACCCTTGAGCGCTCTAACTGGAGGTCACCTGTGACCAGCGGTGCTGCAGAATTCGAAAAGGCACAAATGGAGGGAGAAAGGGAGAAATGTGCCAAGAGGAAGGTACATCAAGCCAATCCTGACCAAGACCACGTTCTACTTGAAAACTGATGTCCTCACTGCAGGAGAACATACGGATCAAGAATAGGGCTCCACAGCCATCTATGTATCCAGCGCCAAGACTTGGGTTCGCCTAAGTAAGTAAATAATAAAGATAACATTTTAATCAAATGGGTAAATAATCAAATGTGCAAGAGGAAAACCCATAAATGGAGGGCTAAAAGTATGTGGTTTTTATGAACACTGGTCTTTGTAAATATAAAGTGCAATTCAGTGCCCCTTCTCTCTATCGGGAGCTACATTAACGAATGAGCCAAAAAAGGGAGTCAAAAGTTAAAGAGACATAGAATGTGGTTTAGAGCTGGAAAGTTTGGTACATGTTTTGATTAATACCTTGTTTCCTTCCAAACTGTAATGGACTTAAAGCCTAGAACAGTGATGTATAAAGGGTAATCTGTCAGCTTCACACAACTCCCTCATCCGAACAGTTAGTTCCCCTTGGACCCATCTCAGATCCTCCAAACCAAAAATGAGAGTCCTGACAGCCTGCAACAGTCATGATTTTGCAATGAACCTCCCCAAAGTCCCCTATCCAACCTAAAAATGAAACCAGAAAAAGATGTCTGGGTTGGATTTTCTTTTGAAGTCAATATTTTTTAGCCCTAAGAAGGCCTGTGGATGGTTCTAGGGAGGGAAATTGGCTCTTAGATACATCAAAGCTACCCACCCTCATCTACATAGAACATTCAAAGGAATCATTTCATGGAAAGTTCTGTTTTAAGTGCTCATTTTCCATTTGTGTTGGTGAAAACATTTTCAAAGTGAGTTTACATTTATGTAGGACTGAACCTTTTCATGTAACAAACCCATCAGAAAACTTGGTGTGTTTCTACCTTCGAAGATAGCATGGATCTCTCACAACTTTCCCTCATGGGTCTGTGGGATTTCATGGGAAATACACATGCTAGCATCCAACACCCCTCATAGTTCATTTCTACTGTGACTTAACAGGGCCATTATTTGTCCTGCCTCTTCCATCATGTTGCAAGAGCATCTGAGGCAAAAAGAGAATGACGTTACAGTTTCACACTTGGACAATGCAAATTAATTTACTAACCAACAGGAACAAATTAATTCCCAAACTATTTAGAATGAGAATTCATAAATCAATACCCAATGCAACAAAATAACATGTGCAAATGTATGTGTAGTTTGTCTGAAAAAAGGGTGCTTCAAAATATGACCTATTGTCATTTCTAAACAATTAAAGGTGCAAAGAGTTATTTGTGGAATCTTCTCCCACACAGGCAAAAATACTATGCTGGAGGCACCTTCATAGAGTTGGGTGTGGGTAAGCTTTTATTTTTTTAAGTTACCCTATGAACTCATGTATAAGTCTAGAAATTTTAGTTAAAAATCAGCCCCCCAAAATTGGGTTGACTTATCTACAGGTCAGTATGAGTACTCTTATTAAACTTATAATTTTTTTAAAAAAGGAACCATTGCCTTCTAGTCCATCCCGAGAGGACCTAAAAGAAGCACTGACCCATTCTGCCTTCTTTGCAGCACTGTTTCTGGACTTTTTGAATGCCAGGGTGGGAAAATGGCAGCAGTGCCCATGGATGGCCCTCAGTGGAATAATCCTTACCATATAATAACAACTACTACTACTACTACTACTACTACTACTACTTTATTTTTATACCCTGCCTCCACCTCCCCAAAGGGACTCGGGGCTGCTTATGAAGGAACAAGCCTGAAAACACAGATTAAAACATAGCACAATAAAATCAAATCAAAATAAAACCAACAAAATGAAATAAAATTAACACATCACAATAACAGAACAGAACATCATAAAAACAATCCCATGGCTGAACAGTAATAAGTGCTGAGTTCGGAGGGCTCAGAGTTTGTGCAATAATTTCTGGATAAGGATAAAGTAAGGTGCAAAATTCAATAAAGGTAGGGCTGGGAGAGTAATGTCCTTTGGCATTAAAATGTCAGGCTTATAGTACGGAGGGCCGTACTAAAGTGCAGGAGCTGATACAATCCACAGATTGTATCTGAATCCATGATTTTGTCCCTCATAATCATCCTTGACTTATAATGAGGTCAACTCACACATGAGTTGACCTCATTATATGGTATCTTATTCTTGCGAAAAGGGAAAGTAAGATGTATAAGGTTCACTGAGTGTTTAAGTAGAAATTTTAAGGAAGCACCAAAACATGATTTTGAAAGACTGAACTTGCTATAAGAGGTACACCAGAGCCATGTCTGATGCTGATGATGAAACCGATCTTCTGAAGGAAAAATGAGAACTGGTAGAATGTACAACTCTGCAAAGCAGCGTGACAAGATGCTACGACTCTGCCCTTATGCTTAAATGCTGATAGGAACAAGAGAGAGAGAAATCTTGACCCTGTGTAGCTCTTCTTTGCTAGCCCTGGAAAAGGTTCCGCTCATCATTAATCTGTTCTATATTCTTCTTCCTTCACATTCTCCTTGTGGGCTTTCCAGGATTGTCTGGTTTGCAAGAATCATTATAATGGATGTTCTCTGCAGGTTATGTATTGTATTAATATGGTATCTCGAGAAATCTCTAGGTCCAGTTCAGCTTTATGATTAACTTCCAGAGGAAGCTGACCACAGAGTCCTTTGCCCCTAACCACAGTGAATGGAGAAGCTTAGCTGTATCCAGTTTCATCCCAATTCCTTAACTGGTTGCTTCAGCTGTACTGGGGGTTAGGTTGCAACCAAGATCTGACATTTGCTTCCTCCAAAACGTTAATTAGAGTTTGTATAGAGCAGTGGTTCCCAACCTTTGGGCCGCGAGACCTAAAATAAGGTCTGTGGCTCTCTAGATTATTAAATATGGTTTTCTGTGGGAGAGCAGATGGTGACTACTGGATGGCATATGTTCTGCATTGGAAACTAGAGCTGATGTAGTCTATCCAATGCGATTTTCTGAATCAGCATTCCAAATAACCAAACTGAATCTAAAGTTGACCAAAAACTGATTCATAACCATTTTGGTACTAATGTTGGAGAGTAGTCCCTCGTCAAAAGAAGGTTGAGAACCACTAGTAAAGAGTTATGTCAGAGCTCCCCCAACCCAGCATAAGGAATGGCATGGTAGTTTGGCAGCTATAGCCCATGATAAATACATAAAGGCACCAGATCCTGACTGGTTTTGGAAGTAAGAGTCAACTCTAGTTATTACATGGATGGGAGACCATCAATAAATCCTAAGTACTGTAGGCTATGCTTCAGAGGAAAGAATCAGCAGAATGAACTCTGAGTATCCCTTGCTTAAGTCAAATTAAGAAAAAATAAGCCAACACACAGTTTGAAGACACATATAACTGACCCTCTTTATGTACAAATTCTGTATCCACAGAGTAAAACATCCACTTCTTGAAAATATTACAAAAGAATCCAAAATACAAATCCTGATTTTGCAATTTTATATAAGGGACACCATTTTCCTACCATTGTATATAATGTGATTTGAGTAACCATGAATTTGGGTATCCATTGGGGTTCTGAAACCAAGCAGTGGTGGATGCAAAGGCCCAACTGCATACATGTGTCCATGCACACACATACACTCAATGACATTAGAAAGATGAGACATTCCTCAACCTAATCAGAACCTGGATGGAATGACTTCCTTTGATTTCCCTCTGGTTAATTTGAACTTCTCTTTTCATGGTGACTTTTGAGATTAAACTTTTAGTCTTTTCATGTGTTCCTTGTCTTTATTTATTTATTTATTTATTTATTTTCTTTCAGGCTGGTCTGTGTGATATAAATCACATAGGAAAATTAAACTGGAAAGTTGCCCAAAGATATCCTGTTTACATCTGCCTTGGCCATGAACAGAATCTGGCCACCCACAGCCATAAGAAAATCTTACATGTATCTACTCAGAAGTATGACTCATCAAGCTTAATTAAATTTACTTGCTAGTAAACCTGTTAAGTATGCGTCAGGCTCACATGCATTCAGCTACTACTAATATCATTCTAGGTGGCAGAAGTGGCCGAAACCATATCATCATGCCTATTTGACAACAGGGCCTCCTGGTTTAAAAACAATATAGTTAATTACCACAGTGGTTTCTTCAATACCATTAATTAATGTGACCTATTAATGTAGTTTTGAGCTGGATCTAAACATCATAGAGGCATTTTACCCTTTTGACTTTTCCTCTTAACTGCTTCTAAGTGATCTTCCAACCAAGTTGGAGAAGTTACTGCTTTTGAAGTCAAATACTACTGTGCTGGCATTCTCTGGCAATTTTACACAATATATAAATTAGATTTAATGGTACAATGGTCAGTTTCCAATTGGTTCAACCATGCTGGCATCTTACAGTCTGTTTATGGCAGAAGAATGTAGGATAGAGACTAGGGCCATCTCCTTTCTGGTCAGCTCCAGAGAATAGTCACTAACGATCTGAAGAATGCATCTATCCAATAAAGGTAACTGAAGTTACCCATTATCTCCAAATTATCTTGTTTGGATATCACCCTGCTTTCATTCTCCATTGCAAGACCCCTGAGGAAGACGATATCCTATCCTGAGTATTAAGTTTCCTTTGGTGCCTAGTACTGTGATCTGCAGTGCAGCCAATCCCTTTAAAGATATCTAACTTCCTTGTACTAGGCAATTACTAATATACAAAGCAACACTTCTCACAGAGTTATATCAACATTTTACCATATCCAACTAGTTCTCTTCATTCCACTGGCTTTCTGTTATGCCCATTATATCTATATTTTCCTGTTAAACACTCATTTTGGCAGTCTTCAAGCATGTGTAAACACACCTACTCTGCAGCAGATGCACAACTAAGTCACTTGAGCATTCTACTTATTGCTAGGTTTAATATAGGGGTGGGCAAGGTGTGGTTTATAGGTCACATACAGCCCCTGGTCCTCTTTTAAATGTCCCTGGGTCCTTGCCAAATCTGCTCATTGAGCAATGAAAATAGTGTGAGAGAAACAGTATTTTGTATGCTGAAAGAATACCATAATTTGAAATGTTAGCTTTGCTCAACAGACTGCAAGTGTGGCTCAAAATATGTGCATCATCACCACAGCAATGCAATGCAACCTGAGCCCTGCTACATGCACAATGGAGGACCTTCTTGCAGCAACACCAGAGGCATTTCAAGTGGCCAGCTACTGGTCAAGGGACATTTAATCAACTACCAAGTTTGCAAACTTTGTGTTTTGTTTGTTTGTTTGTTTGTTTGTTAAAAAATGCAATACAACTGTTCGGTTTGCTCCTGACACGATAGATAAATAAATAAATAACCACAGCAATTACTTATACACTAAATGAGAACTCTCCTTTAAGAAAGTGAGCATGACTCAGATCCTGCTTTTCTCTAGGGAAAGGGTTCTGTATTTCACTCTTTCTTCCTGAACCATATAATTAAAATCTACTTTAAAAGAGGAAAAATGCTGCTGCATACTGCAATGCTAGAAGTGTTCAGATCAGTCACTGGGCCCTTGTAACTACCTTCAACCCTGGAAAAATTCCACTATTGAAAATATCTGCAAATCCTGGTTTTGACCGTCCAACAAGATTCATTAGTAGCTCAGTGGAATTCTAAAATAAGCCTAGATTTCAACTCTTCTGCCTGTGATGAAACTTAAGTGGGGCAGTTTAAAAAGACATTGATTTAACCTTGCATTGTTGATTAGGTGTTCCGATTTCAATTTCTTTTGCTAATACAGATATTCTGCACCTGCTGAAGGCCAGCTGGCCCGAGATCAGTTGACAACAATAGTCTATGAAGAGTCCAAAGTAGTGACAGAAATAGCATCTACCATCCCAACACCTCCCTGGAACAAGATGCATTTCCTCAAGGCCAAAAGAAGTCATTTTCTGGACAAAGCAACCCTGAAAAATATTTCAGAATACATCTGTCGAAACTTAAAGAGAATAAGCTATGCATCTCATATTTAACAAAAATGTATGCACTTTGAAGAGCACAATTGCAGGAGGGGGCACCTCCCCCCCCTCTCTATACACACACACACATACACACACATATATATACACATACATACATACAACTTGAAATATATATATATATATATATATATATATATATATATATATCTTCCTATATATCAATAGTTTTAAGTTGCTTTCTCTGAAGCCTAACTGAAGTACCTTCAGCTTCACTCTGCACTCTATATAACTCAACACATCTATTCCAAGCTGAAAAAAAACCCTGATTCAATACAATTAATTCAACACTTCATTGCACTAAAGGATGTATGAGACTCTGTGGCACCTTACCACATTTTCTCTTGAATGCTTATACTTGTGACTCATTGAGATTCTGAAACAAAAACAAGCTTAGTAGTGTGTTCATTTCTTAGTCTTTTTCTCTGAGTTCGAGGATATAGCGCGCACATGTGTTTATATATATATATATATATATATATATATAAACACATATATATATAGCGCACATATATATAGCGCGCACATGTTTTTTACGTATAAGCAGGGAAGCTTTTTAAGGGAATATTCCTTAAAAATATACAGTTGTATGTTATTTTAAATGTTTACATGTTTACATTTTATTGCACACATTATTTTTATGGTAGAAAGGCAGCACACACATGCAATAAAGAAATAAGTTGCTAGATAATTACCTTGCCCATGCAAAACACTGAACTATGATCCCTTCACAGTCAAATCTACTCATTGCACCAGTTCTTTGGTGCGTGGCCTTGTAAAAGAGCCTACAAAAATTACTAGCCTGCAAGGGTGAGTGGGAGGAGGAATGAGAAATGCATATACGTGTCTGTGCATTGACACAGTTATCTCCTCCAGCAGCTTGCTTCATATTGATGACAAATGCAAAGGAGAGAAGAACACCTATTTCTCTGCTCTGGGCCCTTTCTCATTCACGTTCACGGAATCACTCACCTGTAGACAAGCACCAGTCACCAGAATAGACTTCAAATGTAAAGTTGTATTTCAGGGAAGACTATATTGCTTCTGTATTTTAGGTTATTGTTTTGTTTTGTTTTTTTATTAATTCCTTTTGTTTTGAACATATCCCTAGTTGGGACATTTTTGTTAAAATGTAGTCAGAGTTTGCAAACTCTGTTTTTGTAACAACATTCTACTATAAACAATATTCTGGTTCTTAATACTGTAGATTTAAAGAAACAGTAGAGGAGAAAAGAGCAAGATCAACAAGGAGCAGCCTCTGGAAAGGCAACCATACCGTAATCTGCACAGAACATGTAAACACTAAGGGCCCTTCCACACACCCATATAACCCAGAATATCAAGACAGAAAATCACACAATATCTGCTTTGAACTGGGTTATATGAGTCCACACTGCCATGTATTCCAGCTCAAAGCAGAAAATGTGGGATTTTATTCAGCTGTGTGGGAAAAGCCTAAGAAGAACACTGCTCTGCAGAAAAGAGAGTAACCAGTGCTCACTTTCCAAGACTTTCAGGACACCTTAGTACTTATAAGCACAAAGTACTTTCATAGTTGCAATGAAATCACTACAACTATGAAATTAAAACAGCCTTGAAATGTGGTAAAACCTAGAACACTGAATGCAATTTTTTTAAAAAAGAAATCAACTGAATCATTAAAACTCAGTACAGATAGTGCATCATAATAAATAATGATAATGCTTTATTTGTAACCCACCCTATCTCCCCAAGGGAATACTTTGCACAACTTTACAAAACCAGAGCAAATCTTAAATAGGCTTCGAAACATAGTGAGAATAGAATTAAACTTAATCTTTCACAGAGCGTATACAAATATGGCGATATATTCAATAATAATCTAACAGTCAGCATCATAATTTTTTACACCTTTTAATCAAACTTGACAGTGGATGGTCAAGAGATACCAAATGCCTTTCATGTTTATATTAGGGATATTTTTAGGTCATCTTTCCTGAAAAGTACAGTCTGGCCTCCATGTTCACTGGAGATAAGAACACGGTAATGCAAATAAAGAAATTGCTTTTTTTAACCTGAGGGAACACCTCTCCAGGAATTTCTAGGTGCCTTTCAATACAACCATATAACCCAGAATATCAAGGCAGAAAAAGGGGTCTGTTGGAAACCTGCCCAGTGAGGTTGAGGGCCCTTCCACACAACCCCTCAATCTCTGGGGATGCCTGGAAGGGCAAAACATCAGGAGAGAATACTTCTGGAACATGGCCATACAGCCCAGACAGCTCACAGCAACCCAAATCCACAAATGTCAAACCCGCAAATGTGGAAGTGATTAAAAAGGCAGCTATCCAATAGTGGTTTTAATTGTAAAAGCACCTTCATACATTCAATTGGGGTCAAATAATTGAACAGATAAGAGAGCTCAAAAAGAGAGGGATGCTAACAAAATAGCAAGTGATATGTGGAAATGGGATCTCCTCCTCTCCCCATAAACTCCTCTGTTTACTTCGGAAAAGGCCTGCTGCTTAACCCACATTTGGTGCAACTCCACCAGGCATGGGCAAACTTGGACCCTCCAGGTGTCTTGGATTTCAACTCCCAATATTCCCAACAGCCTCGGGTCTTTTCCTTTCCCCCCTCAGTTGCTTAAGTGCCCTGGCAATGAAAACCTCTTGGGTCATATAAAATGACAGGCCAGATTTGGCCTGAAGGCCTTGAGTTTGACAACTGTGTTGTAAAAGTACAACTCCCAAGATTCCATAGCATAGAGCCATGGCAGTTAAAGTGCTGTCAAACTGCATTGGTTAGATTGCATAGATACACCCTGTGTTTCCCATAGCTTTCATAAGCATTGTTATAGTCCCGTCCAAACAACTTGAGGAGCAGAAATGTAGTTAGACAATTTTCACCAAGGGAGTCAACACAAAAAGTCCCCTTCGGGCTTGAGAAGGGTGGTATACAAATATTGCAAATAAATAAAAAATAAGTAATAATTTAAAAGGTGGGTCTAAAACAGGGTTTCTCAACTCCTGGGGGGGGGGGGGTCGCCAAAGACCATCAGAAAACACAGTATTTTCTGTTGGTCATGTGAGTTCTGCGTAGGAAGTTTGGCCCAATTCTATCATTGTTGGGGTTCAGAATGCTCTTTGATTGTAGGTGAACTATAAACCCCAGCAACTACAAGTCCCAAATGTCAAGGTCTATTTTCCCCAAACTCCACCGGTGTTCACATTTGGGCATATTGAGTATTTGTGCCAAGTTTGGTCCAGATCCATCATTGTTTGAGTCCACAGTACTCTCTGGATGTAGGTGAACTACAACTCCAAAATTCAAGGTCAATGCCCACCAGACCCTTCCAGTATTTTCTGTTGGTCATGGGAGTTGTGTGTGCCAGCCTGGTTCAATTCCATCATTGGTGGAGTTCAGAATGCTCTTTGATTGTAGGTTAACTAACAACTACAACTCCCAAATGACAAAATCAATCCCACTCAACCTCACCAATATTCAAATTTGGGTGTATCGAGTATCTGTGTCAAATTTCATGCAGTGAATGAAAATACATCCTGCATATCAGATATTTACATTACGATTCATAATAGTGGCAAAATTACACTTATGAAGTAGCAACATAATAATTTTATGGTTGGGGGCAGAGGCGGCCCTAGGTAATTTTCAATGGTAAGCAAACAGTATTTTAGCGTCCCCCGTCCACCCCAACCAATCACTGATATATATTTTCTGTTCGCATTGGGAGTTCTGTGTGCCATATTTGATTCAATTCCATCATTGGTGGAGTTCAGAATGCTCTTTGATTGTAGGTGAACTATACATCCCAGTAACTACAACTCACATATGTCAAGGTCTATTTTCCCCCAAGAGCGCCCCTGGGCAAAATCAACTACACTGCAACTGCTTACTTTGCGTAATGGGTTGAGCCGCCCCTGGTTGGGGGTCACCACAACGTGAGGAACTGCATTAAGGGGGCACGGCTTTAGGAAGGTTGAGGAACACTGGTCTAAAGGGTTAGGAGCCACAGTAGTTAGTAGTAGTTTGAGCACTTGACAACCACTCTGCTGACCAAGGTTCAAATGCATGTTGCATGATCTTGGGCAAATCATACTTTCTTAGCCTCTGAGGAAATGCCAAATCTCCTCTTAAGCAGCTGAGGGGGGAAATGAAAGGGCCTGAGGCTGTTAGGAATGGTGGGAGTTGAAGTCCAAAACACCTGGAGGGAGGGCCCAAGTTTGCCCATGCCTGATGTAGATGCAGCCTTGTTATTTTGTCGTTTGGGGCGTGCCAATGGTTGTTAACTGCCAAACTGCATCCAGGATTTCAAGAGGAGGGTGTGAGAAGATTCCTAGAGTGCTGTCATTGTTTGCTTCAAACCCTTGCCTGGCCTCCTGAGCAGATAAAAGAGAAAGGAAACCTTCCTAGGGGGGAAAATAAGAGTCTTGACTCTCCTGCTGCTGAATCATGCCAAGGAGGGTCAGCAGAAAGAAACAGGGCGCACAGGAGAGACAGGCAGGCAGGCAGGCAGGCAGCAGACCTTGGAGAGCCAACTCAAAGACACGCGTTACGCACGTCACACACACACCTTGCTCCCTTCTGCCGGCCTATTGTTTGGCGGCCCCCTTTCCCCCAAGGTCTCACCTCCAAGGTTTTCACCAAGACTTTGAGGTACAGCTCGGAGATGCCCAAGGAGATGCCGAAGATGGAAGGCAGCACGATGAGGAGGAAAGCCAAGGCGAACCAGGCGCTGAGCAGCTCCAAGGCGATGGCCAAGACCTTCTCCATCCTGGAGAAAGGCTGGAACCGCCCCCTTCCCCAAATAAAAGGGGTCGCTGAAGACCAAGGGCCGGGCCCCTTCTCCCCCCTCCCTCCCTAACCCCTCCCCTTGAGCCTTGGCAGGAGAAAAGCAAGAGGATAGTCCCCTTTGGTTCCCAAACGCGCTAGAAAGGGACTGGACCCGAAGAGCCCCTCCTGCGCCAAAGCTCACTCTTCCTTTCTTCCTTCCTCCCTTTCTTTCCTCCTTCCTCGCCCTGGCTTTCTGTCGCTCCACCCCTTTAACTCCTTCTCCTCTCCCCTTCGGAGCAAATCCGATCCTGTGGCGGCTTTTCCCCGCCTCCGGGATCCTTTTCTGATCCCTAAAAGAGGCGACGTCTCCTCTCCTCCTTCCTTGCCTTATCTCTGCGCCTTTGGGTGCGCCTTCGAAGCTGAGCCATACAGGGGGGTTCCCACTAATGCCGTATATATAGAGAGAGGGAGACACATATACATTCGATCCTCCTTTGCCATTCCTCGCCCAGGGCTGCATTGTGATCTCAAGATGACCTGTCATTCGCTTCGAACGGATACAGGAGGAAAGAATCCATGGTGCTCCAGTCCATTTGCTGCCTGCCTGCAGAAAAAAGCATTATACAGGGTGCATCTCCATTGTTGTAAATGCAGTTCAGCATCAATTTTACTGGCATTGCTCAATGCTACAGAAGAATGGGAGTAGTAGTTTGGTGAAGCCCCAGCATTTTTTAACTAGAGGGTGCATCTACATCCGACAAGGGCAAATTTCGACCCTCCAGGTGTTTTGGACTTCAACTCCCACCATTCCTAACAGCCTCAGGCCCTTTCCTTTTTCCCCTCAGTCACTTAAGCACAGCTCTGTGTTTTAGATGGATTTGGAATCTGCTGATTTTCCCTGTAATGTTTTGTTATTGAACTTTTAATGTTATTGAAAATTGTTGTTGTTGTTCATTCGTTCAGTCGTCTCCGACTCTTCGTGACTTCATGGACCAGCCCACGCCAGAGCTCCCTGTTGGCCATCACCACCCCCAGCTCCTTCAAGGTCAGTCCAGTCACTTCAAGGATGCCATCCATCCATCTTGCCCTTGGTCGGCCCCTCTTTCTTTTGCCTTCCACTTTCCCCAGCATAATTGTCTTCTCTAGGCTTTGCTGTCTCCTCATGATGGAGTATTATTATTATTATTATTATTAACTTTATTTGTACCCCGTTAGTATCTCCCGAAGGACTCGATACGGCTTATACAGGCCAAGGCCTCAATAAAAACAACAGCATAACAAAACACATAACTTAAAGCAAATAAAACAATAAAACAATAGCAGTAAACAATAAAAACAATACACCACGACACAATAAAACTAGAGCTGGGCTAAATGTGATGGGTACATATTAAAATGTGCTGGGTGTGATAGGTGGTATGTCGGAATTTAGGGTAAGTGCAGTGTGCAGATAATCTTAAAACTCTGATAAAGTGCTTCTGGGGCATATTACTGGAGTTCCTATTCTGGAAAGGCACATCGGAACAGCCAGGTCTTCAAGCTCTTCCTAAAGACTGCCAACGTAGGGGCTTGTCTGATGTCTTTGGGGAGGGTGTTCCAAAGTCAGGGGGCTACCACAGAAAAGGCCCTGTCCCACGTCCCCACCAAACGCGCCTGCCACGCAGGTGGAATCGCGAGCAGGGTCTCTCCAGATGAGCGAAGAGAACGCGTGGGTTCATAGACGGAGATGCGGTCACGCAGGTAGGCTGGTCCCAAACCATTTAGGGCTTTGTAGGTAAGCACCTGCACCTTGAATTGGGTTCAGAAAATAAACGGCAGCCAATGGAGCTCCTTGAACAGGAGGGTTGACCTCTCTCTGTAAGGAGCACCAGTTAACATCCTGACAGCCACCCGTTGGACCAGTTGAAATTTCCGAGCCGTTTTCAAGGGCAGCCCCACGTAGAGCGCATTATAGTAGACCAATCTAGAGGTGACCAAGGCATGGTCACCTCTAGAGTATAGTGTCTAGATCCAGGGAAGTCATGCTACCCCTCTATTCTGCCTTGGTTAGACCACACTTCGAACGGTACACTTCGAATATTGTGTCCAATTCTGGGTACCACAATTGAAGAAATATATTGACATGCTGGAATATGTCCAGAGGGCGACTCAAATGATCAAGAGTCTGGAGAACAAGCCCTATGAGAAGCGGCTTAAAGAGCTGGGCATGTTTAGCCTGAAGAAGAGACGGCTGAGAGGAGACATGATGGCCATGTATAAATACGTGAGAGGAAGTCATAGGGAGGAGGGAGCAAATTTGTTTTCTGCTTCCCTGGAGACTAGGATGCGGAACAATGGCTTCAAACTACAAGGAAAGAGATTCCATCTGAACATGAGGAAGAACTTCCTGACTGTGAGAGCCATTCAGCAGTGGAACTCTCTGCCCCGGAGTGTGGTGGAGGCTCTTTCTTTGGAAGCTTTTAAACAGAGGCTGGATGGTCATCTGTCGGGGGTGCTTTGAATGCAATCCAGTTCAAAGCAGATAATCTTGATTTTATATGGCAGTGTAGAAGGGGCCTAGGAATTCCTTCAGGTATGTTACTCTCAAAACCCAGGATTGCTAAACTTGCTCTTATCTGATGTAGCACTGAATGCCTGTATGATGTCAGCATATGGGTCGAAGTTCAGAATGGATTTTCACATACAGCTATAGATATGCCAAAGGTGAGACCTGCAACATAAAAAAGTACATGCAATGAAAGGCTTACTTGGACATGTACAATGTTTAATAAGTTTGTGTATTATTAGTTTTAGGGTTTTTCTGGTTTATATGTATGTGTGTCTACACTTGTTAACTTATGGCAACCCCATGAATTTCATACGGCTTTGGTGATACATAAGTAAACAACTGTAATAGCATACCAATTTGTTATGCATAACTTTTCAATAACATTAAAGGATAGGTTCTTTTTATTTCAATTTTCCAGTATGGGAAAGGAAATCAGAACTTTTACACAAAGAACAACATTGGACATTGAGACATAACAGATTCTATGTAACTACGTTGAATCCACAAACAACATACAGTTACATTGGCTAACAAAGGGGAATTACATTTTACTCTGTATTCATGCACATATAAAGTTACTCATCATTCATACATAACCATTATTCTCCCGTCATCTCTTGAAGAAGTACACTTCTTAGGCCAGCTTGCTTCCCTGCAAATCATCTACTTTTACAATACTTCAAAAACTTCTAAAACGCCAAAACACATCTTTTCTTTTTCCCTGAGCAAGAAGCAAGTGACCAGACTTTTGCTTTCCATTGCAGATCTGCCACTCCCAAATACACCAACTCTCTCTACTTCCCATGGAGAAGAGTGGCGGGTGGGCCAGACTCCTCTGGTCTGCCACAATTTCAGAATTGTAATAAGGTCTCTTATATAGCAATATTTCTTACTGATGCTGTTCCAAAGTTGTAAATGAATTATAGATGTTTTTCCAGCCTGAAACATCCCGACTCCCCAGTTCCTGGCAGATGTTATCTCTTCTTAATTGGTGTTGGTAAAAGTAAGGAGCCTGGTGTTGACTTCCTTCTTAACGTAAGGAACCCTGTAAACATTTCCTTAACTTAAAGAGCCATTGTCTCTGATAATGTAAACATGTTGTTTTTCACCAAAAGTTCAGCAATTAATCATTGTCACAGTTCTCATCAGCAACTTTTAATTATAGTCCATTAATTCTTCACCTCCTTCTTGAAGTTTCCCAGGCTTCAATCTTAGGATGGCATCTCTATTATTTATTTTATTTATTTAGAGTATTTGTGTACCGCTTTTCTCACCCCAAGGGGGACTCAAAGTGATTTACACATATGTAATGGCAAAAATTCAATGCCAGTACAAACAATTACAATTATACACTACATTTAGACATAAATCAAATTTAAAAAATACATCCATGAGCAATAAAACAATAACTAAAACAATAAAACAGTTTCGTCTAGCGAATCGCCATTCTAGTCATTGTCTTTCTGAAATGCTGCATACATTTACTTCTACTGCCCAAGGGCCTGGTTCCAAACCATGATTTTAATTTTTTTTCTAAAAGCCAGGAAGGAGGGAGCGGATCTTACCTCATTTCGGAGTGTGTTCCATAGGTGGGGGGCCACAGCCGAGAAGGCCCTGTCTCTCGTCCCCACCAGGCGCATCTGTGCTGTTGGCAGGAGCGAGAGCAGGGCCTCTAGACCATATAGAACACAACCATACATCTTTCATACAATTCCATTCAAACCATACATCATATATCATTACAATTTTGCTTTTACTGATGAAAGACAGAAATATCTCAGTATTTCTGTACTTCATCCTTCACCAGGAAATTGATAATAAAAAAGGTTGGTTAACTTATTTGCAGAAAATGCAGAAGGTATTCGTCATCTTTTAATTATGGTACCTACTTACTGCGGGTTTTAGCTGAACTAAATACTGCGGCAACTTCTACTGTGATTCATTGCTCAAGAGAACATCTAATTAGTTACATAACATGAAATAAGATTCTTCCACAATCATATTAACAATTATCATGATGACTGTGTAGTATGCTGCTTAAATATCTATGTGTGTATCTACACTAAAGAATTGATTAACATTGACACCTCTTAAATAGCAATGGATCAATGATATGGAATCCTAAGATTTGTAGTTTGGTGAAGTGCCAACACTCTTTGGCAGAAAAGACTAAAAACTTTGAAAACCAATACAATGGGTACTGGTCATGTTGGCTGAAAAAAGACAAAACTGACCTATGATGGCCAAGGTTCTGACTTAATTTGGAGAGACTTTTGTGAAGGCAAATTATTTGCACATTATTGTCTAGGAACCATTGTGCAGGTTATTTTCTATTGAGAGATGCTTCTTCTCTGAGTGTATCAGCCTGAAAGCCTCTCTGCATTATAACCAATTCTAGATTCTCAAGTGTATTGCGTACTGGGTTTGTACAGACCTCATCATTGTCCTGTATGCATTGAGGTTTTTAAAAATATTTTTTATTATTTTAACATAGTTCAATACATTTGTTATACATTGTTTATTTTACAGCAGATTCATTTTATACAATACGGTCTATCATACTTTAACTTTTGGCACCTACTGTTATTTTTCTGCGTATGCATTGAGTTTTGTATTGTAATACTGTACTTGGTAACTCTTCAGTAATTTTTGATTCAGATGGCACATTCAGCAGCAGCCATGCAGTGGTTCCCAACCTTTGGGCCTCCAGGTGTTTTGGACTTCAACTCCCAGATATCCCAGCCATTTTACCACCTGTTAGGAGTTGTGGGAGAAAGGAGAAAACCATGAAAATGAACAAAATCTGGCTACCAGTATTAAAAAAAAACTAAAATTACAACAGCAAAACAACAGAGAGGGAACAATCAGGGATATCTAATCACCTCCCAACAAAAGATTGCCCCAGGCACCAACAAGCCACACCAAACTACAGCCAGGCCATCAAATGCTAATCAAGGTGGTCAGTTGAAACATTCACACCTAACTCCAACAGACAAGAGTTCTTTGTCCCACCCTGGTCATTCCACAGATATACAAACCCATTTTCCTAGTTCCAACAGACCTCACTACCTCTGAGGATGCTTGCCATAGATGCAGGCGAAACGTCAGAGAGAATGCCTCTAGAACATGGCCATATAGCCCAAAAAAACCTACAACAACCCAGTGAAGGCCATGAAAGCCTTCGACAAAACTCTGATATGTTTGTCTAAAATAGCCTAGCATGCAATGTAGATGTCATTAGATATCCTTTCAAATGCATGTTCTTAGAAGAGCTGCCACTTCAATCCAAGTCCTTATTACCAGCTTCAGAGGCCTTTCTATGGAAATATGGGTAGGAAACACACAACCAGCGAATCGCATATATTTCTCTCAAACATTTGCTACCTCTCCTCTACCAGTCCTTGCTGCTATAGTGGTGATGGAGGAAAATCCACTTTTACCAGGTAAACATAAATAAAAATATATAATGAAGTGGCTTGGATAGTAAAGATAGAATAAGAAAAAGAAAATCTATTATGACAACGGTTACATTATCACTCAGGCTAACTGAGAAATTTACCATGGCTTTTAAATGAGCCAGTTGTTGGCAATTTTCTGCCATAAAAGATGCTAAAGTTCATTGCTTGCTGTTCATCAAAGAATTACTGGGTGTCAAGTAGCAAGAACATCAAAATGCTGACTTAAGATACTATTCCTGCACCTTGGACTCTGCTTTCAAAAAGGAATGAATTTCTTCACGTTTAAGATTTTGCCAGCACAACCAGCTTGCATCAGATGTACGAATGGGAACACTTTAACTTACACCTATATCGGCTGAACACAGCAGAAATTAATGTATATATAATTTATATATACATTAATGTATATATAAATTTATATATAATGTGTTAGCATACAGTGCTCAAGAAGCATTTGCTGTATAATTTGCCAGTTCTGAATAGCCTTTGTTTCATCCTCTGTATACACAAATATGAGTTGAAATGTATGGCATATTCAAATATCGGCTCCATAACTATTGTGAGTTTGACCCAATGTGGGTACTTTGTTGAAGCTTTGCAACTATGTGTTTTTAAAAAAGGACAAATTAATCGCATTCATGAAAAGTCCTGAGCCCTATGATGTTTTTGTCAATGCAGGCATTTTACTGCTAACACTGGCCAACAAATATTTCGGGTCCTCAAATGTTAGCCTAGTGTCTGGGTATATTTGACCAGCTAATTCCAAAAATGGGATTAAATTTTCCTTATCAGCTCTAGTTTTTGAGAAACAGAACTTATGGCATCTGCTAGTCACCGTCTGCTCATCCAAAGAAAACCAAAGCAACAATATCTAATTAAAAAGCGCTGATGTGGTCTGTCCAATGCACTTTTCTGTATCAGTGCCCCAAATAACGCCAGGAACAGGTCTAAAAACCAAGACAACTATCTATCTATTTATCTACCTATCTATCTATCGATAGGATTTGGCTGTGTAATATATGCATTTTACGGCTTTTGTTTATGTTGATGTCTTTTAACTATGTTGTGCCCCATGTTGAACCGTGAGGGAAGGAGGGTAAGAAATTATTATTATTATTATTATTATTATTATTATTATTAAATTATTACCAGCTGAATACATCTTTTAAGTTAGCTGTTTTAGTTCTTTACTCTTAAGAATGTACTCCACTTCTTCCTAACACAATTTGGAACATTAGGTTTCAAAATTATTTTTAGTCACGTTGGAAATTCATTCATTAATTGTTGACATTGGAACAACAGAAATTCAGTTGTGTTTGTCATTGATTGGTCCATGAATTTGACTGCTTTTAAGAAAATAATAAGATTTACAAAGAATGGTGTGTTGGGTTACTGTGAGTTTTCTGGGTTCTATGCCCATTTTCCAGTAACATTCTCTCCTGATGTTTTGCCCACATGTATGGCAGCCATCCTCAGAGGTTTATATATCTGTGGAATGTTCAGGGAGGGAGAAATAACTCTCATCTGCTTGAGACAAGTGAGAATGCTGCAGTTGGCCACCTTGATTAGCATTGAATGGCCTTGCAGCTTCAAAGCCTGGCTGCTTCTTGCCAGGGGGAATCCTTTCTTGAGAGTTGTTAGCTGGCCCTGATTGTTTCAGGTCTGGAATTTATCTGTTTTCTGAGAATTGTTCTTTATTTACTGTCCTAGTTGCCTCCTAGTGACATATTTTAATTAGCTCTTTTCAAAGTAAAGACAGTCCCCATATTATGAGCAAGCTAGGTCCTGTAGGTTTGTTCTTAAGTTAAATTTGTTTGGAAGTCAGAACAGGTACATTTTTAGTATAATTCCAGCCTAAAGGTAAAGGTTTCCCCTTGACATTAAGTTTAGTTGTGTCCTACTCTGGAGGGTGGTGCTCATCTCCATTTCTAAGCCAAAGAGCCGGCGTTGTCCGTAGACGCCTCCAAGGTCATGTGGCCAGCATGACTGCAGGGAGCGCCGTTACCTTCCTGCTGAAGCGATATCTATTGATCTATTCACATCTGCATGTTTTCAAACTGGTCCAAGGTCATGTGGCCAACATGACTGCATGGAGCACCATTACCTTCCTGCCGAAATGGTACTAGTAATCCATTCACATTTGCATGTTTTTGAACTGATCCAAGGTCAGTTGACTGCAGGGAGAGCTGTTCCCTTCCTGCTGAAGTGTTACCTTTTGATCTACTTACATTTGCATGTTTTCAAACTGCTAGGTTGGCAGAAGCCGGGGCTAATAGCAGGTGCTCACTCCACTCCCCAAATTCAAATCTCCAACTTTTTGGTCAGCAAGTTCAACAGCTCAGAGGTTTAACCCGCCGCACCACCGGAAGCTCCACAACTCCAGCCTATATCTTTGAATAGCACAAGAAAGGATAGACATCTTGGTAGTAACATAGCCAGCCAAATTAGTATAAACATGTAATTGGATTATATGAGTCTACACTGCCATATAATCCAGTTCAAAGCTGATAATGTGGATTTCATATGGCAGCGTAGAAGGAAATGTCATTTATTACAGTAGCTAGATCTCTTACCACCACGTTTTTGGATGGGCTTCCAGTCCTCTAATGTGCACGCGGTATAAACAATAATATTTTTATAATGATAGGTTTCCTTTCCCATATTCTCACCACACCCTACAAGCTGCCATTACAATAATATCTCTTCCTGGTGCTTTATTTGTTGACTGCAATGCCATAATCCTCTTGAGCTGCTTAAAGGTAACATCTGGCTGTTGGGAGGGACGTAAGTATTGCGTTCAGATGACCTTGTGGGGATAAAATCAGCCCAGAAACCATTATTTCATTGCAGCGAATTGTTTTCTCCTAATCTCTTTCCTCGCACTTATGCCTCCAAGAAACTAAATCTTACCCTGATGACCAAGACCATATAAAATCCAGATTATCTACTTTGAATTGGATTATATGAGGCTATAGCATGCACAGGCCAACTTCGGCCCTCCCTCCAGGTGTTTTGGACTTCGACTGCCACAATTCCTAACATCCACAGGCCAGCTGCGGCCCTCCCTCCAGGTGTTTTGGAATTCAACTCCGACAATTTCCAACGGCCACAGGCCAACTTCAGCCCTCCCTCCAGGTGTGTTGGACTTCAACTCCCACAATTCCCAACGGCCACGGGCCAACTTTGGCCCTCCCTCCAGGTGTTTTGGACTTCAACTCCCACAATTCCCAACGGCCACGGTCCAACTTCGGCCCTCCCTCCAGGTGTTTTGGACTTCAACTCCCACAATTCCTTACGGCCACGAGCCAACCTCGGCCCTCCCTCCAGGTGTTTTGGAATTCAACTCCTACAATTCCTTACGGCCACGGGCCAACCTGGGCCCTCCCTCCAGGTGTTTTGGAATTCAACTCCGACAATTTCCAATGACCATGGCCAACTTCGGCCCTCTCTCCAGGTGTTTTGGACTTCAACTCCCACAATTCCTAATGGCCACGGGCCAACTTCGGCCCTCCCTCCAAGTGTTTTGGACTTCAACTCCCACAATTTCTTACAGCCACGGGCCAACTTTGGCCCTCCCTCCAGATGTTTTGGATTTAAACTCCCACAATTCCTAATGGTCGCGGGCCAACTTCGGCTCTCCCTCCAGGTGTTTTGGACTTTAACTCCCACAGTTCCTAATGGCCACGGGCCAACTTCGGCTCTCCCTCCAAGTGTTTTGGACTTTAACTCCCACAATTCCTAATGGCCACGGGCCAACTTCGGCTCTCCCTCCAGGTGTTTTGGACTTTAACTCCCACAGTTCCTAATGGCCACGGGCCAACTTCGGCCCTCCCTCCAAGTGTTTTGGACTTTAACTCCCACAATTCCTAATGGCCACGGGCCAACTTCGGTCCTCTCTCCAGGTGTTTTGGACTTTAACTCCCACAATTCCTAATGGCCACGGGCCAATTTTGGCCCTCCCTCCATGTGTTTTGGACTTCAACTCCTCACGTCGATACCAGGCAAGATTCTGGAAAAGATTGTTAAGGAAGTGGTCTGCAAACACTTAGAAACAAATGCGGTCATCGCTAATAGTCAACATGGATTTATCAAAAACAAGTCATGTCAGCCTAATCTGATCTCGTTTTTCGATAGAGTTACAAGCTGGGTAGATGCGGGGAATGCCGTGGATGTAGCGTACCTGGATTTCAGTAAGGCCTTCGACAAGGTCCCCCATGACCTTCTGGCAAGGAAACTAGTCCAATGTGGGCTAGGCAAAACTATGGTGAGGTGGATCAGTAATTGGTTAAATGGACGAACCCAGAGGGTGCTCACCAATGCTTCCTCTTCATCCTGGAAAGAAGTGGCGAGCGGAGTGCCATAAGCAGGTTTCCATCTTGGGCCCAGTGCTGTTCAACATCTTTAGATGAAGGGCTAGAAAGCATGATCATCAAGTTTGCAGATGACACCAAATTGGGAGGAATAGCCAATACTCCAGAGGACAAGAGCAGGATTCCAAACGATCTTGACAGATTAGAGAGATGGGCCAAAACTAACAAAATGAAGTTCAACAGGGACAAATGCAAGATACTCCACTTAGGCAGAAAAAACGAAATGCAAAGATACAGAATGGGGGACACCTCGCTCGAGAGTAGTACGTGTGAAAAGGATCTTGGAGTCCTCGTGGACAACAAGTTAAACATGAGCCAACAATGTGATGTGGCGGCAAAAAAAAAAAATGTGATTTTGGCCTGCATCAATAGGAGCATAGTGTCTAGATCTACGGAAGTAATGCTACCCCTCTATTCTGCTTTGGTTAGACCACACCTGGAATATTGTGTCCAATTCTGGGCACCACAATTCAAGAGAGATATTGACAAGCTGGAATGTGTCCAGAGGAGGGTGATTCAAATGATCAAGGGTCTGGAGAACAAGCCCTATGAGGAGCGGCTTAAGGAGCTGGGCATGTTTAGCCTGAAGAAGAGAAGGCTGAGAGGAGATATGATAGCCCATATAGAAATATGTGAGAGGAAGCCACAGGGAGGAGGGAGAAAGCTTGTTTTCTGCTTCCCTAGAGACTAGGACGTGGAACTACAAGAAAGGAGATTCCATCTGAACATGAGGAAGAACTTCCTGACTGTGAGAGCCGTTCAGCAGTGGAACTCTCTGCCCCGGAGTGTGGTGGAGGCTCCTTCTTTGGAAGCTTTTAAACAGAGGCTGGATGGCCATCTGTCAGGGGTGATTTGAATGCAATATTCCTGCTTCTTGGCAGGGGGTTGGACTGGATGGCCCATGAGGTCTCTTCCAACTCTTTGATTCTATGATTCTATGAAGTGGCCCCTGCCTGCTGTAGTCTCCTATAATCCAAATCAGATAATGTGGACTGTCTGCTTTGCTAATCTATGTAGTCAGCAGATGTGTTGTTGTTGTTCATTCGTTCAGTCGTCTCCGACTCTTCGTGACCTCATGGACCAGCCCACACTAGAGCTCCCTGTCGGCCGTCACCACCCCCAGCTCCTTCAAGGTCACGCCAGTCACTTCAAGGATACCATCCATCCAGCTTGCCCTTGGTCAGCCCCTCTTTCTTTTTCCTTCCATTTCCCCCAGCAGATCTAATTTTCTTGTTAATCCTCATGATGTGGCCAAAGTACTTCAACTTTGTCTCTAGTATCTTTCCCTCCAGTGAGCAGTCCGGCTTTATTTCCTGGAGGATGGACTGGTTGGATCTTCTCGCAGTCCAAGGCACTCTCAGAACTTTCCTCCAACACCACAGCTCAAAAGCATCGATCTTCCTTCGCTCAGCCTTCCCTAAGGTCCAGCTCTCACATCCGTAGGTTACTACAGGGAATACCATGGCTTTGACTAGGAGGATCTTTGTTGCCAGTCTGATGTCTCTACTCTTTACTATTTTATCGAGATTGGACATTGCTCTCCTCCCAAGAAGTAAGCGTCTTCTGATTTCCTGGCTACAGTCTGCATCTGCAGTAATCTTTGCGCCTAGAAATACAAAGTCTGTCACGGCCTCCACGTTTTCTCCCTCTATTTCCCAGTTGTCAATCATTCTTGTTGCCATAATCTTGGTTTTTTTGATGTTTAGCTGCAACCCGGCTTTTGCGCTTTCTTCTTTCACCTTGATTAGAAGGCTCCTCAGCTCCTCATCGCTTTCGGCCATCAGAGTGGTGTCATCTGCATATCTGAGGTTGTTAATGTTTCTTCCAGCAATTTTCACCCCAGCTTTGCATTCATCAAGCCCCGCACATCGCATGATGTGTTCTGCATACAAGTTAAAAGGTTGGGTGAGAGTATGCAGCCTTGCCGTACGCCTTTCCCAATCTTGAACCAGTCTGTTGTTCCGTGGTCAGTTCTGACTGTTGCTACTTGGTCCTTGTACAGATTCCTCAGGAGAGAGACAAGGTGGCTTGGGATCCCCATCCCACCAAGAATTTGCCACAATTTATTATGATCCACACAGTCAAAGGCTTTAGAATATGGCAGTGTAGTTCCACCCTTTGGACTCTGGTTCCTGGGCGGAAACAGGCCAGCAATGTGCCTTGTTGTGCTTCTGGCTCCTGGCACTAGAGGTCCTCGCTTTTGCCTGGCTCTTGCTCCATTCCCCTTCTCATCAGGCCTACTTCCTTCCTTCCTTCCTTCCTTCCTTCCTTCCTTTGCAGCCTGCTCTCTTGCTGAAGCCACAGCCATGGCCACAGAAGGCGAGAGCACCACGGCCCTCCTGCCAGGTTTCGTCTTCGGCGCCTTGGCCTTCCACCATCTCAGCACCGACTCCGACTCAGTAAGTAAAGCTCCTTCTACACTGCCATATAAAATCCAGATTATCTGCTTTGAACTGGATTATACGTACGAATGAACGGAATGAACAGATGTAGTGGGGCTCCGCGTTGTGCAGTTTTCTCTGTTTGTGCCTCCCCGAACGAGAATTCCCAACTCCGACTCGGTAAGTAAGGCTTCTTTCTACACTGCCATATAAAATCCAGATTATCTGCTTTGAACCGGATTATACATACCAATGAACAGAGGCAGCATGGCTCTGCGTCGCAGTTTTCTTTGCAAGAGAGAATTCTTTGCAAAGTAGAACTCCCAGGATCCTCATAGCAGTGAGTCGGGGCAGTTCAAAGTGTATTTTAGGTATTTTGTAGAGATATAATGCAATATAATACTTTTTTTTTGTCATGTCAGGAGCGACTTGAGAAACTGCAAGTCACTTCTGGTGTGAGAGAATTGGCCGTCTGCAAGGACGTTGCCCAGGGGACGCCCAGATGATTTGATGTATAATACTAATAATAAATAATAATATAATACTAATAATAAATAATAAGATATTATAATTATATATTTACTAGCTATCTCCTGCCACGCGTTGCTGTGGTCCAGTCCGCGTATATGTGTTTTGTGTGTGTATATATTTGTGTATATATGTGTGTTCGCATATATATTGGGTGTATATATGTGTGTATATATATGCATATTGTGTATATGTGTGTGCTTGTCTATATGCATATTTGTGTGACTATATGTTTGTTTCTGGAGTAGAAAAACAATGACTTTCAAAGTAAGTACCACACGATTAAATAGGAAACAACACTTTCCAACCAGGAACAGGTTTTTTGTTTTCAAATTTTGTTACAGAGTGCAATGATAAAAATAATTGTTTTTCTGACCCGCCTCTCCTCGTGGTTCGACACTGCTAAAAACACATAACCATTATGTAAAATACACATATTAAAACATATTTATTTATTTACGACATTTATATGTCGTCCTTCTCACCCCAAAGGTGAGAAGGATGAGATACATGTTTGTATGTATGTGTATATGTATATGTGTGTGCATGTGTATATGTATATATGTGTGCATGTATATTTATGTGTGTTTGTGCATATATATACATGTGTGTGTGTGTATGAATGTGTGCATGTGTATGAGTGTATGTGTCTATGTATATATGGTGCTTTTGGGAGGTTTTAAAGTCCGCTGGGATTTTGTGTGTGTGTGTGTGTGTTTAGGGGTGATGGACACTCGTTGGACTGTTAGGTTATTGTGTCCAAATTTCGTGCCAATCCGTCCAGTGGTTTTTGAGTTATGTTAATCCCACAAACGAACAGTACATTTTTATTTATATGGACTAGCTGTCCCCTGCCATGCGTTGCTGTGGCCCACATGGGGGTTCTGTGTGGGAGGTTTGGCCCAATTCCATCGTTGGTGGGGTTCAGAATGTTCTTTGATTGTAGGTGAACTATAAATCCCAGCAACTACAACTCCCAAATGACAAAATCATTTTTTTGAGTGAAGGACATACATTGGGTTGTTAAGTGTCTTGTGTCCAAATTTGGTGTCAATTCGTCCAGTGGTTTTTGAGCTCTGTTAATCCCACAAACGAACATTACATTTTTATTTATATAGATTACATGTAATATTTCTAATAATATTACAATATAATGGTATAATACAACATAGTAATATTTAATACTGATATTGTCCTATGCTAATAATATTGTGTGTGTGTGTATAGTGTGTGTGTGTGTGTGTGTATATATATATATATATATAATTAACTTTATTTGTACCCCGCTACCATCTCTCCAAGGGACTCGGTGCGGCTTGCATGAGGCGGAGCCCAAACACAACAATACAAGCAATAAAACAACAATAAAGCAATTAAAAAACATAGACAATAAGATAAACAACATTATCAATAAAACAACACACAATTAAAAACAGAGGGGAGGCCCAATGTAAAGTTAAAATTGGAAATATATATATTTTGTAAACCGCTCTGAGTCCCCTTTGGGCTGAGAAGGACGGCATATAAATGTCGTAAATAAATAAATAAATGTTTTAATATGTGTATTTTACATAATGGTTATGTGTTTTTTAGCAGTGTTGAACCACGAGGAGAGGCGGGTCAGAAATACAATTATTTTTATCATTGCACTCTGTAACAAAATTTGAACACACAAAAAAAAACTGTTCCTGGTTTGAAAGTGTTGTTTCCTATTTAATCGTGTGGTACTTATTTTGAAAGTCATTGTTTTTCTATCCAGAAACTTCCCTTTTGTGGCTGTAGACAAACTATGTTAGCGCTCTTCCACACAGCCCTATATCCCAGGATATCAAAGCAGGAAATCCCACAATATCTGCTTTGAACTGGGTTATCTGAGTCCACACACGGATAATATGGGTTTTTCTGCCTTGATATTCTGGGGATATAGGGCTGTGTGGAAAGGCCCTATGTTGAATTGGTTAAGACTCTGGGCCCTTCCACACAGCCCTATGCTGAACCTGCAGACTGAAAGGTTGGTGGTTGGAATCCGGGTAGTGGGGAGAGGTCCCGCTGTTAGGCCCAGCTTCTGCCAACCTCTCAGTTTGGAAACATGCAAGTGTGAGTAGATGAAGAGGTGCTGCTTCTGCAGGAAGGTAGCAGCGCTCCATGCAGTCATGCTGGCCACATGACCTTGGATGTGTCTACGGACAATGCCGGCTCTTCGGCTTAGAAATGGAGATGAACACACCACCCCCCAGAGTCAGACACGACTCGACTTAATGTCAGGGGAAACCTTACCATTTTTAAATGAATTCCAGCCATTGTGTTTATTTCTAAACAGCCTGTCTTCTCATCCTTTTCCAAAAGGTCAGTTTTTGTTTGACCTCAATTGACAATCCTGATATTTTTGTGGCCACTGTACTGATTTCTGTTTCTTCTTCGTCTACACAGGAAGGTTTCCTCCTTGGAGATGTGAAGGGTGAAGCTAAAAACAGTATTACTGACTCCCAAATGGATGACGTTGAAGTTATTTATACAATTGGTAAGTCAAGTAAATTGCCTTTCTAATAAGGTATATTGTTTTTGAATTGATGTTTTTACATAATTGACTGGTACCACTTGAGATATATGTACTGCACATTGTACTTTTAATTGCTTTTTTAATGTTTATATTGAGTTTTTGAAACTTGACTAAAGAATGGGACTGTGAGCTGCCTTGAGTCCCCACGGGGAGAAAGGCAGGGAATAAAAAACAGTTAATAATAATAATATCTGTCTGTTCAAAGGAATATTATCCACACCAAATTTGTCCTGTTCAGCTCTTTTCCCCTTTCCACTTCCAAAGTGCATCATCATAATCCTTGTCTTCAAGTCAACTGAAAGGAAAGATACAAACATGACTATAATTTACTTCCTATTTGGCAGATGAGATACAGTGTTGATTGTGTTTCGGGGAAGAAAAATTCTATTTTAATTTTACCAGTGCTTCAAAAGTAGAGGGAAGAGATCTTTAATCATTACCAAATTTCTTTTAATTTTTTTTGTCGTGTCAGGAGCGATTTGAGAAACTGCAAGTCGCTTCTGGTGTAAGAGAATTGGCTGTCTGCAAGGACGTTGCCCAGGGGACGCCCAGATGATTTGATGTTTTTATCATCCTTGTGGGAGGCTTCTCTCATGTCCCTGCATGAGGAGCTGGAGTTGATAGAGGGAGCTCATCTGCCTCTCTCCAGATTCGAACCTGCAACCTGTCGGTCTTCAGTCCTGCCGGCACAGGAGTTTAACCCACTGCGCCACCGGGGGCTCTATTAATTGTAAGACACCATCAATTGTAAGATTCAGTACCAACAACAACAAAATACATAAAATGCACCTCCAATTCTCAGGTGCAACCCACTTTTAGAGATGTTTATGTCAGAAATATTAAAAATTAACTAGATATTTTTACTTACAAAAATGTGAGTCAAGCACTGAAAGAGTTAAAATGGACATAATAACTCAGCAAAAGCTGCAGTTCAATATAAGCAGGTGTGCCTGTAGCTTAGTACACCTCAGTGTTAGTTGCCCTTAGTATGAAGAAGTTTCAGTCTGAGAGAGGCCTCAGTGTGAGCTAAACCTCAGCGTTAATAGGCTTCAGTGTGAGCTAGGCCTCAGTGTGAGGAAGGCCTGGTGTGAGAAGGCTTCAGTGAGAGAAGCCCCCGGTTGAAGGCCTCATGTGTAAAGCTCCAGTGTGGAGGCTGCTGAGTGTGAAAGGCTACTGTGTGAAGCTCCTGTGTAAGTTTAGTGTGAGAAGAGGCTCTGTGAGAGCAAAGCTTTTTATCTGCACGAGAAAGAAGCCCGGCATGGAAGGGAGTCTAAAGAACTTTATTTGTGTTATGGAAATAGTGTTCTTGTAATAGTGCAACCATATTATTTTGCTATAAGGAAAAGCCTCCTAAGGAAGAGATAACATTGGTTTTTGTGTTTTTATTCTTTTAACCACTTTTGGCTACTGGTACAGGGTTATGCTGCTGCTAATAAGTTACTCTGCTGTATATTTATGAGGAGGGTCTTTTGTTAATAAGCCCACTCGCCCAAGAAGGGCTATGGGCCCAGTATAGCCCAGTACAGACCAGTAGAGACTATATTGAAGCTGAAGAAATATGGCAATGGCATTTCAAGCAAGTGGACTGTCTTTTGAAAGGTTGAATGCCAGCAATTATGCCACATGGTCATTTAATATATCTGTGTTGTTATTGAAATTGGGAGTGTGTGCCATTGAAAATTGTGAAGAATGCTAAATCTAGTCTTGCAAAAATAGACGTGACACCATTCAATGGGGGCGTAGTAAAACATGTGACAGTGAATAATAATTCCTACGTTTTATGTAAATCGTCTTTTTAAAATTCTTAAAGAATATCCAGAAATGCATCTACACCAAGCGCTGAAGACAAACTAATGATATTTCATTTCAGATATACAGAAACACATTCCATGTTACCAACCCTTCAGGTAAGTATTATATGTTATTTCTTTACAATATTTAAATACGTTGTGTAAATCTTTTTCTCAATGAGGAAATAACAGAATTAACTGATGGTGATATATTTGTTTATTAGTCATTTCTTTATTATTTTTCTTGATGTTTGATTAACTATATAATATGAAGTTCAGTAAATACAATACCTTAAAAGGTCTCTTTGAAGAGAGAGAAAGGGTAATATAAATATAAGAAGGAGAAGAAGTGATTATGGAATAATGCAATGGAATAACGATTTGACATGGAGACCCTCACGATAATATTTTAAGGCTGTGTACAGTTTTTAATATTTTTTAAATCTTATACTATTGTTTTCAACAGAATTTCTTGATTGTTTTTACTTGTTATAATTGTTGAGGCATCGAATTGTTGCCAATTTGTGAACCACTCCGAGTTGCCTCTGGGCTGAGAGGGGCAGTATATATAGTAAATAATGTGGTTGTTGTGAGTTTTCAGAAGCATTTTCCCCTGACATTTCACCTGCATCTATGGCAGGCATTCTCAGAGGTTGTGGGGTCTGTTGGAAACTAGGCAAGTGACGTTTATATATTTGTGGAGTGTCCAAGGTGTGAGAAAGAACTCTTGTCTGAAGAGAGAGAAAGTGTCATATAAATATAAGAAGGAGAAGAAGTGATTATGTAGTTGTTGTGAGTTTTCTGGGCTGTATGACCATGGTCCAGAAGCATTATCTCCTGACATTTCGCCTGCATTTATGGCAGGCATTCTCAGAGGTTGTGGAGTCTGTTGGAAACTAGGCAAGTGACGTTTATAGATCTGTGGAATACTGGCTACCAGTATTTAAAAAACTCTAAAATCATAACAGTAAATAAAGAACAACACTAAAAAATGGGAGTTCCAGACAAGCATAAATCAGGACCAGATAATCGCATCCCAACAAAGGATTCCCTAGGCAGTAAGAAGCAAGACCTTGAAACTGCTAGGCCATTAAATGCTAATCAAGGTGGCCAATTGAAACATTCACACTGTCTTTAATGTGTGAAGAGTTCTTTCTCTCACCCTGGACATCCCACAGATATATAAACCCCATTTTCCTAATTTCCAACAGACCTCACAACCTCTGAGGATGCCTGCCATAGATGCAGGCAAAACGTCAGGAGAGAATGCTTTTGGAACATGGCCATATAGCCTGGAAAACTCACAACAACCCAGTGATTCCGGCCAGGAAAGCCTTCGACAATACAGTGATTATGTAGATGGGTAAACCAATGAACCACTAAATAGCTATTTATTTGGTTCAATATCAGTTCTGGTTTGTCTTTATATATTCTAGCTTTTACAATTCAGCCGGAAAACTGAATGAGGCGTTGCTGAAGAAAATATTATCAGGATGCAAAAAGGTATTGCTGTGGAAGGCAAAATTCCATTATGGAGCGGGGAGTGGAGTATCTCTTTGAGGAGGTTGAACCTTCTGTCTAATCTGGAAGAGAGAGAGAGAGTTATTTCAATGGATACTTCTACTGACAGGCACATTTGTATTCCTGTAAGCCAGTGGTTCTCAACTTTCCTGAGGTCGTGACCCCTTGATACAGTTCCTCCTGTTGTGGTGACCCCCAATCATAACATCATTTTCCTTGCCACTTCTTAACTGTAATTTTGCTGCTGTTATGAATCATAATGTAAATATCTGATATGCAGGATGTATTTTTATTCACTGGACCAAATTTGGCACAAATACCCCATATGCCCAAATTTGAATACTGATGGGGTTGGGGAGGATTGATTTTGTCATTTGGAAGTTGTAGTTGATGGGATTTATAGTTCACCTCCAATCAAAGAGCATTTTGAACTCCACCAATGATTGAATTGAACCAAACTTGGAACACAGAACTCCCATGACCAACAGAAAATATTGGCAGGGTTTGGTGGGCGTTGACCTTGAGCTTGGGAGTTGTAGTTCGCCTACATCCAAAGAACCTTGTGGGATCTAGATATGGATCTAGACTAAACTTGGCATGAATACTCAATATGCCCAAATGTGAACACTGGTGGAGTTTGGAGAAAATAGACTTGACATTTGGAAGTTGTAGTTGCTGGGATTTATAGTTCACCTCCAATCAAAGAGCATTCTAAACCCCACCAATGATTGAATTGGTCCAAACTTCCCACACAGAACTCCCATGACCAACAGAAAATACTGTGTTTTCTGATGATCTTTGGCGACCCCCCTGACGCCCCCTCATGACCCCCACAGGGGTCCCGACCCCCAGGTTGAGAAACACTGCTGTAAGCCCTTAGTAATTGGCCCCATTTGCTACAGAGGGTACTTTTAATGGGAGGGGCACTGGTTTGTTTTCTCCTGCATTTTTAACTCATGATCTTGTATTAGCAAGGTTTAGATACATTACTAGTATAAGATCACACTTAGAGTCCTGGCTCTCCGATTTATTGTTCATTGTAGCACGTCAAAGGATCGGAAAGCAATGTATTTCCCTTGAAGCTTTTTACTTAACTCTCATATTTAGCATGATTTTTCTTTTTGCCTTCCCAGACTGTGGTCGGCTGGTACAAACTCAGGCGTAATACTGACCAGGCAATGACTTTCCGAGAGCGACTCCTTCATAGACATTTACAGTCACACTTTTCAAATCAGGGTCTGGTTTTTCTGTTGCTAACTTCCAGTGTCACTTCTTCAAGTTCATCCACTTACAAACTTGAGTATGCCTTGCACAAACCACAAGAAGGGTAAGTAAGATGTGATCCTATGTGATGTTATTTTTTCCTCTGCTAACTTTCATATAAATTCTGATTTTAAAAGGACCCAGTCTAGTAAATCCTTTTTTAAACATGAAGCTGGCCATGTTAACCTATACAAATACAACAAAATATACATTAACATCACCTACAGTTCCGGAGCCCCCAGTGGCACAATGGGTTAAACCCTTGTCCCAGCAGGACTGCTGACTGAGAGGTCAGCGGTTCGAATCTGGGGAGAGTGGATTGAGCTCCCTCTGTCAGCTCCAGCTCCTCATGCAGGGGACATGAGAGAAGCCTCCCACAAGGATGGTAAAACATCAAATCATCCAGGTGTCCCCTGGGCAACGTCCTTGCAGACAGCCAATTCTCTCACACCAGAAGCGACTTGCAGTTTCTCAAGTCGCTCCTGAGACGAAAAAACAAAATTTTAAAAAAGCCTAAAGTTCCAAACAAGTGTGAAAGCTTTTGCATGTTATAGGAATCATGGTATGAAATGCTAAAAGATTCCCTGGTTTCTCAATTTACCAAACAAATACACTGGTTTTTTTTTTTGGAAAAATGATGACATATCCCAGGGGTCCTCAAACTTTTTAAACACAGGGGGGACACAAGGTCACAGTCCCTCAAACTATTGGAGGGCCAGATGATAATTTGAAAAAACATGAATTCCTATGCACATTGCACATATCTTATTTGTAGTGCAAAAAATACTTAAAACAATACAATAATTAAAATGAAGAACAATTTTAACAAATATAACAAATATAAACGTATTAGTATTTCAATAGGAAGTGTGGGCCTGCTTTTGGCTGATGAGATAGGACTGTTGTTGTTGTTATTGTTTGCTTTCAAGTCATTTCAGACTTAGGTTGACTCTGAGCAAGAGCTGGGTAAATGACCTTGGAGGGCCGTATCCGGTCCCCGGGCCTTAGTTTGAGGACCCCTGCCATAACCTTATGGGAAAGGGAAATCTCCATAACCTTTTGCAGAATTATGATCTTTGGAAAGGCATGACCTTGTTATAAATCACAACCTTTTGGGGAAATGGCATTAATTACCATTTGGGAAAATCAGGACTCTCCCTGAGAAGTTAAAAACCCGCTTGAGTCAAACTTCTCCTTAGTGGTAAATAATATCCACTTAAGATTCATGCAAGGCAATTAGGTTTCTCAGCTGTTAAACTGATATACCTAGATATCTCTTGGAACTGCTAGGGACAAAGATATGCCAATGCACAAAAACGGATAGATTGATAGATCGAGACAGCAGACTTTCAGAAGTGTTCTTTTCAGTTGCTCAAAAACATCTGCTCTCCCTTGGTTTAAATCATGCTCTCAAGTGACAAAATAAGTAGACCTCTTTAAAAGTAACATAATTGGTTTACTCACAAACTTCATGTATTCAGCATACAGGTACTTTGCATATTAATCCAGTTAAAGATAGGATTTGAAGTACTTTCTCTGTGCAGAGGAAACAGGGTATTTTTCTCATAATCGGCCGTCCATAGTTTAAAGCAGTGATTTTCAACCTGTGGATCCTCAGATGTTTTGGCCTTCAAATCCCAGAAATACTAACAACTGGAAAACTGGCTGGGATTTCTGAGAGTTGTAGGCCAAAACACCTGGGGGGACACAAGTTGAGAACCACTGATATAAAGCATTTCTCTGTGCTAATAGAGTCTGTGTTCTCTAAAGCATTCAGTTTCTTCTGAAGTCTAAAGGCATACAGTTCCTACTGGTGTCTGAAGCATAATGTTTCTAAAAATGGAGTATGAGTCCTGAACAAGCCCAGATCTGATCACATGGTCTGTAGTCCCTCCCACAACAAAGAGTTAAGGAAAGCTGCATACTAATACACAGATATACATCACAGGAAACAATCTGAATTATACACATAATGAACTACTAGAATAGGCTTGAGAAAGTTGCTGTTTTCAATAGACTTAACAAGTCTCAGAGCATTAATTTTGACTTTCAGGGGGCTCTTGAGTTCATTGGGTTCTT
Source organism: Anolis sagrei ordinatus (assembly GCF_025583915.1). NCBI lineage: Eukaryota > Metazoa > Chordata > Lepidosauria > Squamata > Anolidae > Anolis > Anolis sagrei. Next base: position 189,289,231 of record NW_026847549.1, read on the forward strand.
TTAAGAATGAGTAATGGAATGGCATTCTGTTTGTGCATTATAGAAAGCATTCAATAAGCACTTCTGTATTTCCATTTGACTCTTGTGTGTCTGCTTTTCTAGTCTTTTCCAGAAAGTTCCACTTGTTGTGGCCAATCTGGGAATGGCAGAGCAGCAAGGTTACAGAACTGTATCTGGGTCTTGTATCTCTTCTGGATTTTATAGAGCAATTGAAAAACACAGGTAAGGCAATACTTTCATAATTTGTATGACTTTTTCAGTCGTTCTCCCTGGACTTCAATTGATTCCCAAGCAGGAAAAAGTGGCCGTTTATCTGTCACTCACAAATCTGGGTAAAAGTTGAGGATTTCAGCTGTACTCCCCTTTGTAATACTGTAAATTGTGGAATTGTGATACTGTAAACTGGGTGGAAGTCAAGGAAGTTAGTTCACCATGCTCTCAATTTTGGGGAATAGTTTCTAGTTAACAGTCTACATTATGTAGTTCCAGTTGACTGACTATACTCCATCTCTTTGTACCTGTTCTTTCTCCACCCCACACCACCCCCAAATGGAAGTTTTGGAGATTTCATACTTCTATCCCACCAATACCTACATCAAATATGGATGTTTCCACCCTTTATGTGAGGGTTCCACCCTTTATTCCACGGTCATCAGAGTTTCTTTTCCTAGCAAGAGAGAATTGACAGACAACAAAACCAAAGAGCAAGAAAGATTTATTTAAACTGTAACTGGGTAATGTGTTGTCGAAGGCTTTCATGTTCAGAATCATTGGGTTGCTTTGAGTTTTCCAGGCTGTATGGCTGTGTTCCAGAAGCATTCTCTTCTGACGTTTTGCCCACATCTAAAGAAAGCATCCTCAGAGGTTGTGAGGTCTGTTGGAAACTAGGCAAGTGAGGTTTATATATCTGTGGAATATCCAGGATGGGAGAAAGAACTCTTGTCTGCTTGAGGCAAGTGTGAATGTTGCCATTGGCCACCTTGATTAGAATAGGGAAGCTGATGAAGAAACACAACCTACAAAGTATCTACAGACCACTAAGAAAATCCAACAAATTCTACGTTCAGCAAAAGACAAGAGGGATCCTCTCACCTCTGCAGGAGTCTACCGTATACCATGCAGCTGTGAACAAGTTGACATAGGGACCACCAAATGCAGCAGTGCACAGACACGAATCAGGGAACATGAAAGGCACTGTGGACTAATTCAACCAGACGTCAACCATAGCAGAGCACTTGACACAGCATAATACTTGTGAACACAGAAATGCTGGACTACTAAGACAATCACAATGTCGAACTACATAGAGCTATGGCTGACTTCTATGGTTGAATTACTTTGCAGAGCCTTTCATGTTCCCAAAAGATTCCCCCAGGCAGGAAGCAGCCATGCTTTGAAGCTGCAAGTCTATTCAATGCTAATCAAGCTGGCCAATTGCAACATTCACACTTGCCTCAAACAGACAGGAGTTATTTCTTTCACCCTGGACTTGCAACAATTATATAAACCTCACTTGCCTAGTTTCTAACAGACCCCTCAACCTCTGAGGATGCCTGCCGTAGATGTAGGTGAAACGTCAGTAGAGAATGCTTCTGAAACATGGCCATACAGCCCAGAAAACTCACAGGAACCCTATAACTTTTAACATCAAATTGATTGACTTAGAAATGCTGCGAAGACAGAAGAAAACAGTTGTCCCATTTTCTCATTCTCCTCTTCGTTTCAATGAGATTTGGAATACTTCTGTCTCCAACACAAGTTTATTTGTAGATATTAAACAAAAAACTGCATATTGTTTATGTATAACACTTGAAACCCTATGCACTATCCTCTCAAATTAAATCAGACCCTTACCAAGCTGTCAACTCAAGATCCTTTCCCCCTACCATCTTCTCAAGTTGACTTAACTGCCTCAGCTCAATCTGCCATTCATCTGCTGTCCCATATCAATCTCCCCAAACATTTAAATAATCAACATCCTTGTACGCACTCCATTCTCTCCATCCTTTGAATAGCTACTTGCCTCATAAACAAGAGCAACATTTCCTAACAGCTTTACATACTGTATTATGGTGTGTGTGTGTGTGTGTGTGTGTGTGTGTGTATACACACCCACACACACTTACTTATGCCAGGCTGAGCATTTATAGCATGCTGGCACGATCTTGTGTCCTAGTTTGTGGATATAAATAAAATGTAATTATTTTGTTATAGTACATAATATCCCCTCTTGTGCCCTTATGGCCTCATTTAAATTAAGTTCACTATTGCAGGAAGCAATTAAAAATCTTCAGCATGGAATGTGAGGCTATGTAACACTTAGGAACTATGTATACTTGCACACTTTGAAACCGCTAAAAGCCTTAGTAGCTAATTGGAATGTGCCTCTCATGTAATATCATAAGTAGTATTGATGTCTAGTACAGCCATGGGCAAACTTCAACCCTCCAGGTGTTTTGGACTCTAACTCTCACAATTTCTAACATCCAGCTGTAAGGAATTGTGGGAGTTGAAGACCAAAACACCTGGAGCGCCGAAGTTTGCCCATGTCTGGTCTAATAAGTAGCAATTCTGTACTTTGTACATTATTGTGTGTCTTCAAGTCATTTCCAACTTATGGTGACCATAAGACAAACTTATATCACTGGGTTTTCTGAAGCTATGAATGTATGACTTGCCCAAGGTCACCCAGTGGGTTTCTATGGAAAAATGGGGACTCAAACCATGATCTCAAGAATCGTAGTCTATTATTTAATACGCTACACAGGCTCTCAACCTGTATTAAATGTTTCCACAATTCTGGTGTCTGTTTAGGTTGTGTCAAAGTATCCATACTTACAGAATAATGAAACTGAGATATTTCAAAATCCACTTTATTTCAAGTGACAGATGCAAATAGTACATTGTAGGTTTCTTTTTGTATCAAAAGGTCAGAATTTTTTAATGAAGATGGCTCTCTAAAAGAGGTACATAAGATTAATGAAATGTATGCTACTTTGCAGGAGGAACTGAAGGTAAGTTACATGTTTTTGGAAAACATCTCTTGTATCTTATAATGAGCAATGCGCAACTTGAAATCATTGTTTGGCAACACCATTCAAACAAAGTTTAAAAGGTGAAAAGTAAAATATTATAAACAGCCAATTCCATTAATCTACCCTCCTTTCAGATGCAACATTATGCATCCTGGAAGTATTCTGGGTAAATATGTGAAAAAGCATTTTATGCATAATGATTTTACACACATTCTGTAGTCTTAACACAGCTTTAGTTTCTAAAAACACATCCACAGGGTTATTAATTAAGGCATGTGCTGAATTAGCATATCCAGTATTATGAAACAGGACTACTACCCACTAAGTAATTAATGAAAGCAACTGCAGAATTAAGTATATGCTATCAAGTCTATAGATGGGTGCATGCTTTTTCTGCAGCTATATTCCCTGGCAAAATTGTTTTTCTTTAGAAAAATGAGGTACATATGCACAACCGATATTCCATTATTTGGAAATGCACATGTTCTATACACCTTTGGTAGAGTTCAAGGCAGTTTCTGTTGGCGTGTAGCAGAGTATCGCAGAAGTTCAGAATAATGGACTCTGGAGTCTCCGGTAAAAGCAGATTTTTAGCTTTACTTAAGCAGCTCAAAACAGATAACATACACCATCAGCGGACATACGTGAAGAACACAAACCAAAAGAGATAGGAACTAATACAAACTGCAGCTTTTAGGAAGTTTATCTCTGGCACTCCCTAATCTTTCACAGAGCAAGAACTCAGGGTCACATTCTCACAGCTTGATACTTTGCTGTTTAACCCTTCTGTGTCAAACTACATCCTGGCAATACAATTCTATTACAATCACAATCCTATCACATAAAATTACATTTAAACGCACATCACACATGAATTACACACTGACAGTTTCTATATTATGACAGTTCTGTACTAATTCCATGACTCGGCTGAAAACACTAAAGATTAATGGCAGGGTATTCCACATTCCAAGGGCAAGATGGATGGATGTTATCCTTGAAGTGACTGGCTTGACCTTGAAGGAGGTGGGGGTGGTGACGACTGACAGGGGGCTCTGGCGTGGGCTGGTCCATGAGGTCACAAAGAGTCGGAAAGAATTGAACGAATAAGCAACAACATTCCGCATTCATGTCTCTTTTCTTCTTTCTAGAGTTTGTGCAGTAAAGTAGTGGACAGTGAAAGGCTGGTAGAGGATCTGTTAACAGAAGTAGATCAACTAAGACAAGTAGTAAAAAGAAAAAAAGAACAGATGACAACTGCTGGTAATCCATACCATTTTATTATTGTTTTTATAAAAAAAATGTTTTGCTGTTTATTGTGAAAGAAAGAGCTATAACAAAGTGAACTTGTGGAGGGAAGATATTTCTTCATCAAAAGCTTTACATTTTCTGGAGCCTTCTGATAAAGTCTGAAATGTATTGTAACAAAGTGTGCAAGGATATTATTTATATGAAATGGGAAGCACTCAAAATCTAACATTTGTTTTCTGTTAACTGACATTACCACTAAAAACGCTTTAATGAGGTTTTTCTTTTGCTAAACTCCCTACGGGCCCCCGGTGGTGCAGTGGGTTAAACCACTGAGCTGCTGAAATTGCTGACCGAAAGGTTGGCGGTTCAAATCCAAGGAGCAGGGTGAGCTCCTGCTGTTAGGCCCAGCTTCTGCCAACTTAGCAGTTCAAAAACATGCAAATGTGAGTGGCGGAAAGGTAGCAGCGCTCCATGCAGGTGTCTACAGACAACACCGACTCTTCAGCTTAGAAATGGAGATGAGCACCACTCCCCAGAATCGAACACAACTAGACTTAATGTCAGGGAAACCTTTACCTTTACCTTAAACTCCCTACATAGCTTTGCTTTTGAGCACTTAGAAGTTGATCATGAATGCAGTAGGAGAGAGGCCACGTGGCTTTCCAAGGTGTGTGTGCTGCTTTTAGGATGTCCACCAGTCTGCCATTTAGCTGCTTAGGGAGATGATGGGCAGAAGCAAAAATGACCATTCCTTCCACAGCTAATTCTTTCCCCTGGCCCATAAACAACTGTTTAGGGCCCATAGATTTCACCAAGCATTTTACATGACTGAGATCGATTATTATTATTATTATTATTATTATTATTATTATTATTATTATTGTTATTATTAACAACTTTATTTGTACCCCGCTAACATCTCCCGAAGGACTCGATGCGGCTTACAAAGGCCAAGGCCTCAATAAAACAGCAATATAACAGATACACATAAACCATAAAGCAAATCAAAACATTAAAGCAATAACAGTAAATAGTAAAAACAGTACACATAGCACAATAAAACTAAGGCCGGTTGTTTATACCTGCAGCTATTGCTGTTTTTTATTGATTTTACCAGGGGGGGTTGTGAAGTGAGATATTTGTTGGCTGTTTTAGTTTTGTTATTGTTTCTGCAATTTTTGTATTTTGCATGTTTGCACCTTTGAATGGTTTGTGAGCTGGTGCGAGTCCCTCCGGGAGACGGTGGTGGGATATAAATAAAATTATTATTATTATTATTATTATTATTATTATTATTATTATTAGGGGACAATCCAAAAATAATCAGGAAAGCTTCCTGGGGTAATAGCCATCTTCATGTGAATCATCCCTCATCCATTTTATTGTGGTTGGGAAAATGAATTTATTGTCACTGTCATAACATTATCTTCTAGTTTTACATCTCCTTACTTAGTTTTTCCTTTTGTATTTCAGAGGAAAAGAAAAGCCACCCAGAGGAGCCAAGAGAGAATATTTTCCTTTGTCAAGCTTTACAGAGCTTTTTCCCAAACTCTGGATTGCAGACAAGTGTTGTTACTTTAAAAGGAAGGCAGATCTCTAAGCATTGCTGCACTGTTGACCACAACATCCGAGTAGCAGACCAACTGACATTAATGCTCAAAGAATGCAGTTTTAGTGAAACTGAAACAAGGCAAGTAATGAAGCGAAAAGCGACAGTGAGCACAAGCGGAACAAAGCCTTTCAAAAGGCTACGATCATTCCAACTCTGTCAAAAACTATTTCGAGAAGACATTGATAACAGTGACCAAGATGGAAATGCAAGCAATGCTGAATTAGATGAGGATGAAGCAAGAGAACCTAATGAATACGCACATTCTCCAACTATGTAATCTCTTCTAGAGACATCTATATTTACCTTCTAATTGCTGCATAGATAATTACCATTCTGTGGTAACTCAGGATGCCTGCCTGGGCAATATCAGTAAAAGAGGAAAACTCACTCATCCAAATCCAGACCAGCATTGTCTTTACAATTCAGGGAAACCAAAGTAGTCTCTTCATACTTTGCATTGTTTATCTTCTCAGGGATTATTGCAGTATGAATGCACCAGCACAAAATAGTCTGAGAAAGGTTATTTTATAAATTTTGTATGGAGAACACAATGGTGTATTGAGTATGCTTAAAGAAATGTGGTTATACTTTTGCCATCCGGAAAACATGGAAGGAAACCAAACTTCTGAGATTCCATTTACTGCATCGTTTTTGTTTGGTTTGGTTTTTTTTTGTTGTGGACCAATATTTGAATTGTTGTACATTATTAATGCAGAATATAGATGAGCCATGATTTTAAAAGTAAGACTGAGCTTGAAACCAGGCATGGCCAGACATACTTCCAGAGATATATAACACTGGGTGTAATGGCATGTTTTCCATTGTGTATATCAGAGATAAGCAACGATGGACCATTCCACACAGCCATATAACCCAGAATATCAAGGCAGAAAATCCCACAATATCTGCTTTGAACTGGGGGCCCTTCCACACAGCCCTATATCCCGGGATATCATTTTATTTATTTATTTATTTATTTACTATATTTCCATACCGCTCTTCTCAGCCCTCGGGCGACTCAGGGCAGTTCACAATAGCAAAATTCAATGCTTAAAACATCATAAAACAGTTAAAAACAATTAAAACAATAGCATTATAACAATAAATTAAACATCATATAAAATCTCATATCGTCTCATATTTAAAATCAAGATCCAGTCTCATCATCCAATATCAAGGCAGGAAATCCCACATTATCTGAATTTGGACTCAGATAACCTAGTTCAAAGCAGATATTGTGGGATTTTCTGCCTTGATATTCTGGAATATAGGGCTGTGTGGAAGAGCCCTGGGTTATCCGAGTCCACACTGCCATGTATTCCAGTTCACAGTAGATAATGTGGGATTTTATTCAGCTGTGTGGAAGGAGCCTGTGTGAGAGAGGGGAGAAACCTTTAGCTATATCTTTCCAAAATAATGGTACAACAACATTTCCTGTTTTATTTAACCTCTCCATCTTATTTTTAGGCTTTTTTCCCCCATTATGGATTTGGGGAGGACTTAATCAGAACCCAACTACTACATGTTAGCTAGTTTAGGAAGGATGCAAATATGAGATTGGGGACCACTTGCCGTAATTCCCCACATGAAGCAGCTATATTGTGATAATACTCACTGTAATTTCAATAAATAAGGCTATTCAATTGGAAGAAGATATAAAATCATTACTGGTGAGATGATATTACAAATAATACTTTCCTTTGTATCTTATATACAAAAGGAAATAAGAGGAGACTCATTGCTGAAGTGGCAGTAGCTTGTTTATTGAGGTTCTATTAATAATCACCATAAAATAACTACAAAAACACATTAAGTACAATTATCAATTTATTCTGGATACTTAATATTACATATCTTAGGGTCACTGAGGAATGTTGGGTCTTTAAATGTCACCGACATAAATCCTGCAAAATAATAATCAGGAGGTTAAGTTTTCAAAGACAAGGACTGTGAAAAATGTAAACCTTTCCATATTACAAAAAGGAACCATACCTGTCTTTCGGGCCCTTCTAATAGCTTTTGCGAGTTCAGATTGTTTCTTTTCACATAAGCCTGTGAAACCAAATAATAATTCTGAATGCCAGTTTGACAATATCAAATGTTCAACTCAAACTACTTTTTAAAGTTTTGTTTGGTTTTGGAAAACACAACATAAAGGGTCACACAGTTCTTGAGTTTTAAAGGGGGTGAAAAAGCATCAAATGGATATAAGAATAAGCATAACACTGCTGAAGCTTTCTTTGTTACATACCTGTTATGTGTCTACCGAAGATTCGACCAGTAAATGGAGAAACAAACTGTGATAAAAGCTGTTGGAAAAACAAAATGTTTCATTCTTCAAATTCAGTAAATATTAGTCAAGAAACACATTGTATTGTACTATGTTATTCCAAATACAGTGCTGCTTTTGAACATGGTGTGATTATCTCCATTTCACCTACACTTTGGAAGTTACATAGCCACAAGTAGAAATAGTGGCTTGGAGTCAGATAATTTACTTTATGAAAGGGTGGGGCTACTCAGTTTGGAGCCATTGTGCTGCATGGCAGACACATATATTCAAAGCTTAGTATGCTTGATGCTCCTGTCTTCACCCCATTTTATTTATTATTTTACTATTTATTTACTATGCTTCTATACCGCCATTCTCAGCCCGAGGGCGACTCATGGCGGTTTACAAAACGGCACAATTCGATGCCCACAACAGTACAAAAATAATTTAAACATTAAAAACATTTAACACAGGTAAAAAAATCATTACAATTAACATCAGTAAACACAATAAAAACCATAAGTCCTCCGCATTTCATTACCAGTCATTATCCAGTCATGTTGTCCAACTGTTCCGAGATCAGAGTTTAATAGCTACACTGCGTTTGGGAAGGCCTGCTCATATAGCCAGGTTTTAACTTTTTTGCAAAACGTTAAGAGGGTGGGGGTTGATCTAATGTCCCTGGGAAGGGCATTCCACAACCAAATGGCCACCACTGAGAAGGCCCTATCCCTCGTCCCCGCCAATCGAGCCTGCGAAGATGGCAGGGCCGAGAGCAGGGCCTCCCCAGAAGATCTTAAATTCCTAGAGGGTTCGTAAGGAGAGATACGTTCGGACAGGTAAACAGATCCAGAACTGTTTAGGGCTTTATAGGCTAAAGCCAGCACTTTGAATTGTGCTCGGTAGCAAATTGGCAGCCAGTGGAGCTGGCGCAACAGAGGAGTTGTATGTTCCCTTGGCGCCGCTCCCGTTAGCAACCTGGCTGCCACCTGTTGGACCATTTGGACCTTCCGAACAGTCTTCAAAGGCAACCCCACGTAGAGAGTGTTGCAGTAATCTATACGGGATGTAACCAGAGCGTGGACCACCGTGGCCAAATCAGACTTTCCAGACTTTTAGATCCTATGAATCGGATGTGTACTCACTTTACATCCTACCTTTTCTGCCATCTGATAAGAGGTTGGTCTGGGGATGGTTTCCTTAGATCTACTCCTAACTTTGTATCTTTTGAAATTCTTGTTATTATTTCCAGTACTTGTAAATGGAAGTACATGAAAGGAACAGAGTGGTTACCTATAAGTTCCCCCCTCCCCCCCCGGAATCAGTGTTTGTTTGTTTTAGGAGATCAGGTATGTGAAATAGTAAATAAATAGTATTATCCCTCTTCATCCTAAATGTAGCTTTCCTTGGCTTTTTGTAACATACCTCATGAATATAAAACAAAAATGGAATGTACCTGTACATTTTTGTAGTCAACCGTCATCCCACATAAGATGCACTTTTTAGGAGGTTCCTTATAGGGATTTTCCATTGCTACAGGCTGAAACAAAAGCAGTATTTTGTAGTAACCTTTTCAGTGGTAACCCCACCTAATTACTTAAGCAAGCAAGACACTATTCTATTCATCATTTGGACCTTGCAGTATTAAAAACTAAGACTAGATCAGACTCGCACAAGCATTTATCCGTTTTCTTGCATGCACATACTAGAAAAACGATCAAGTATACCTTCCAATTTGGAGTTATTTCACTCTACAAAGTAACTTTGTTTCAGCCTCTAAAACTAAGAAACAGAAGTTCTGCTTTTAGATTTTTTATAAAAACAAACACATTCACAAAAGCTTGTGCTAGAAATTAATTTTTCAGTCTCAAGCTGTTATATAATAATAATAATAACAATAATAATAATAATAAACTTTATTTGTACCCTGCCACCATCTCCCCAATGGGGACTCGGAGCGGCTTACATGGGGCCAGGCCCGAACAACAATTACAAAAAATTTCCTTCTTGTGCTTGAACAGACTTACCCAGCTACTAGTTACAAAATGCACATGTGTTCATATGACTAAATTGACTGTTCTAAGAGTGTACAAACAACTACCAACATTAACTGTTTCCAACTATATCCCCAAAGATTTCTGCACCCATTTCTGGCACCTCCAGTTATAAGTATTAGCTGGATTATTGAGTGCAGTATATGAAAAAGGACTTACTAACACAGAAACGACAAAATGCAATAACTCTTACCATATCTCCCTGACTGGACAACTGGGGGCTCTGGGAACTACACTCTCGTCTCCATGATGTAACTGAAAAGAAACATGTGCATACAATTCCATTAAAGTAAACAAGGAAACTATTCCTGGCAGAAGAAAACAGGTAACATGGTTCCCAATGATGTTTCTATCCCTTTTCAAATACAAATTGGTAACTGACTATTAAAAGAGGGAACAATGGTACAGTTTTCCTGGTAGATGTCAGGTGGAGCAATCCCGGCTAGACAGTGTAATTTCTCCAGTGGTGTTAAGAGCCACATCCACTGTTTTAGCATGGTGAGATGTGTTCCACACTGGGCATGCGTATTCAGCAGCAGGGTAGCAAAGTATCTCACAACCTGTGGAGAGTATTTTATAAACAGATTTCATAAAATACTCTTCTTGAAGTTCAGGTGGAATCTCCTTTCCTGTGACAAGAGAAGACTGAGAGGAGACATGATAGCCATGCATAAATATGTGAGGGGAAGTCATTGGGAGGAGGTAGCAAGATTGTTTTCTGCTGCCCTGGGGACTAGGACACAGAGCAATGGCTTGAAACGACAGGAAAGGAGATTCCACCTGAACATTAGGAATAACTTTCTGACAGTGAGAGCTGTTCAGCAGTGGAACTCTCTGCCCCAAAGTGTGGTGGAGGTCCCTTCCATGGAGGCTTTTAAACAGAGGCTGGATGGCCATCTGTTGGGGGTGCTTTGAATGCTATTGTCCTGCTTCTTGGCAGGGGGTTGGGCTGGATGGCCCACAAGGTCTCTTCCAACTCAATGATTCTACGATTTGATGATGATGATGATGATTATTATTATTATTATTTGTAACTCAGGGACAGTAATCATAACTCGGGGACTGTAATCATAAATAACATTACCTGGAGATATCTCTCTCCTGATACACTAGCATTTTGTTCTGTACCAAAGTTCACAAGATAATGTTTCACACATTAAGTGGAAACTGTTTGAATATGTTTCAACATAAAGGCAGCAGATCACAGGAGCTGTCTTCATAGACCTGTCAGCAGCTTATGATACTGTCAACCACCGCCTCCTCCTGAGAAAAATGTATAATATCACAAAGGACTACCATCTCACCCACCTCATAGGAAACCTGCTACAAAACAGGAGCTTTTTTGTTGAGTTCCAGGGCCAGAGAAGCAGATGGCGGAAACAGAAGAACAGCCTGCCCCAGGGGAGCGTGCTTGCTCCATCCATGTTCAACATCTACACAAATGACCAGCCACTGCCAGAAGGGACAGAGAGTTTCATCTATGCTGAGGATCATGCCATTACTGCTCAAGCAGGGAGCTTTGAGATGGTTGAACAGAAGCTCTCCGAAGCTCTAGGTGCTCTTACTGCCTATTACAGGGGAAACCAGCTGATGTCTAACCCATCTAAAACACAGACATGTTCCTTTCACCTTAAGAACAGACAAGCATTCCAAGCTCTGAAGATCACCTGGGAAGGCATCCCACTGGAGCATTGCAGCGCACCCAAATACCTGGGAGTCACTCTGGACCGTGCTCTGAACTACAAGAAGCACTGCCTGAATATCAACCAAAAAGTGGGTGCTAGAAACAATATCATACGAAAGCTGACTGGCACAACCTAGGGATCACAACCAGACACAGTGAAAACATCTGCCCTTGCACCTTGCTACTCTGCTGCTGAGTATGCATGCCCAGTGTGGAATACATCTTAATTCTAATAAAGTGCTTCTGGGACTTGGTATTGGAGATTTCCTATTCTGGGAAGGCACATCGGAACAGCCAGGTCTTCAAGTTCTTTCTAAAGACTGCCAATGTAGGGGCCTGTCTAAGATCTTTGGGGAGGGTGTTCCAGAGTCGGGGGGCCACCACAGAAAAGGCCCTGTCTCACGTCCCCACCAAGCGCGCCTGCAACGCAGGCGGAATCACGAGCAGGGCCTCTCCGGATGAATGAAGTGAGTGTGTGGGTTCATGAACGGAGATGCGGTCACGCAGGTAGGATGGTCCCAAACTGTTTAGGGCTTTGTAGGTAAGCACCTGCACCTTAAATTGGGCTCAAAAAATAAACGGCAGCCAGTGGAGCTCCTTAAACAGGAGGGTTGACCTCTCTCTGTAAGGGGCCCCAGTTAACGTCCTGGCCGCTGCCCGTTGGACCAGTTGGAATTTCCGAGCCGTTTTCAAGGGCAGCCCCACGTAGAGCACATTACAGTAGTCCAATCTAGAGGTGACCAAGGCCAGATCAGCCTTCGCGAGGTATGGTCACAGTTGGTGCACGAGTCTCAATTGTGCGAAAGCCCTCCCAGACACCGCCGACGCCTGAGCCTCAAGCGTAAGCGATGAATCCAAGAGGACTCCCAAACTGCGGACCTGTGGCTTCAGGGTGAGTGTAACCCCGTCCAACGCAGGTTGCCACCCTATACCCCGATCAGGTTTACGATCGACCAGGAGGACCTCTGTCTTGTTGGGATTGATCTTCAGCTTGTTCCTCCTCATCCACATAGACACAGCGGCCAGGCACCCTTCCAGCACCCGAGAGGCCTCCTTGGAGTTGGGTGGAAATGAGTAATAGAGTTGTGTGTCATCTGCATAGAGGTGGCACCTAACTCCAAAACTCCGGATGACCTCTCCCAGCAGTTTCATGTAGATGTCAAAAAGCATGGGAGACAGAATAGAGCCTTGCGGGACCCCACAGGTCAAAGGCCAAGGGTCCGAGCAGGCATCTCCCAGCTTCACCATCTGGGTTCGTCCCTCCAGGAAGGACCGGAGCCACGACAAAACCGTGCCCCCGAGACCCATCCCAGAGAGTTGTCCCAGAAGGATACCATGATCGATTGTATCGAAAACCGCTGAGATGGCCAAGAGAACCAACAGAGTCACACTCCCCCTGTCCAGCTCTCTACAGAGGTCATCCACCAAGGCGGTTTCGGTACCGTGACCAGGCCTGAAACCAGACTATGACTGATCTAGGTAGTCGATGTCATCTAAAAAGCCCTGGAAAGACGAAATGCTATGTTGTTGTTCATTCGTTCAGTCGTCTCCGAGTCTTCGTGACCTCATGGACCAGCCCACGCCAGAGCTCCCTGTCGGCCGTCACCACCCCCAGCTCCTTCAAGGTCAGTCCAGTCACTTCAAGGATGCCATCCATCCATCTTGCCCTTGGTCGGCCCCTCTTCCTTTTAACTTCCACTTTCCCCAGCATCATTGTCTTCTCTAGGCTTTGCTGTCTCCTCATGATGTGGCCAAAGTACTTCAACTTTGTCTCTAGTATCCTTCCCTCCAGTGAGCAGTCGGGCTTTATTTCCTGGAGGATGGACTGGTTGGATCTTCTCGCAGTCCAAGGCACTCTCAGAACTTTCCTCCAACACCACAGTTCAAAAGCATCGATCTTCCTTCGCTCAGCCTTCCCTATGGTCCAGCTCTCACATCCGTAGGTTACTACAGGGAATACCATGGCTTTGACTAGGCGGATCTTTGTTGCCAGTGTGATGTCTCTACTCTTTACTATTTTATCGAGATTGGACATTGCTCTCCTCCCAAGAAGTAAGCGTCTTCTGATTTCCTGGCCACAGTCTGCATCTGCAGTAATCTTTGCACCTAGAAATACAAAGTCTGTCACGGCCTCCACATTTTCTCCCTCTATTTTCCAGTTGTCAATCATTGTTGTTGCCATAATCTTGGTTTTTTTGATGTTTAGCTGCAACCCGGCTTTTGCGCTTTCTTCTTTCACCTTGATTAGAAGGCTCCTCAGCTCCTCCTCGCTTTCGGCCATCAGAGTGGTGTCATCTGCATATCTGAGGTTGTTAATGTTTCTTCCAGCAATTTTCACCCCAGCTTTGCATTCATCCAGCCCCGCACATCCCATCATGTGTTCTGCATACACGTTAAAAAGGTTGGGTGAGAGGATGCAGCCTTGCCGTACGCCTTTCCCAATCTTGAACCAGTCTGTTGTTCCATGGTCAGTTCTGACTGTTGCTACTTGGTCCTTGTACAGATTCCTCAGGAGAGAGACAAGGTGGCTTGGGATGCTCATCCCACCAAGAACTTGCCACAATTTATGCTATAGGTAGGCCTTTACATACTATAATGTAGCGTTTAAAAATGTAAATAGTTTTATGTTTTATCTCCAGAGCTAGCTTGTTCCTCTCCCAAATGACAGAACTAGGCCGAAGATATGGAAACTAGTGGCCTCCAAGGCTTGGCCAAGGCCTGCTTTTCCTTACCTGCCCCAGAAGCACAAGAAGACTTCCTGAATCCTGCAAAGACAGAGCAAAACCTTCCTGAACCCTTCAGCACGGAAACCAAGCTGACCACGGCGGCCATATTTCCCCTCTGTCAAACACTTCCGTTCAGGGTTTCGCGCATGCTCCGTAGCGGCGAGATCAAACCAAGCCCGGTTCGAACTGTCAACCAAAACCAATCCACCAATCATCAAAGGGTATTTCCCTCAACGCCCCGCCCCTTCTCTCAGGCACTGTGAAGATCACGTGGTTTAATCCAACGATCGAACTGTCAACCAAAACCAATCCACCAATCATCAAAGGGTATTTCCCTCAACGCCCCGCCCCTTCTCTCAGCCGCTGTGAAGATCACGTGGTTTAACCCAACGATCGAACTGTCAACCAAAACCAATCCACCAATCATCAAAGGGTATTTCCCTCAACGCCCCGCCCCTTCTCTCAGCCACTGTGAAGATCACGTGGTTTAACCCAACGATCGAACTGTCAACCAAAACCAATCCACCAATCATCAAAGGGTATTTTCCTCAACGCCCCGCCCCTTCTCTCAGCCACTGTGAAGATCACGTGGTTTAACCCAACGCTTTCCAAAGGCGGCAAGTACAGAGATGAGCAACGTTCGTGTTGTTGGACTTCAATTCCCAGATTCCCAAATCATTGCTCAGTGCAGCTGAGGCTTCTGGGAGATGAAGTCCAACAATGGATCGCCTCATCTGCGCCTAGTTTTCGAAGCGATAAGGGGAAGTGACGTCTTATATACCTAGTGCTCTGCAAGTACATTGGTTTCTATCATTCATCCGATCCCCCTTTTGTGTCCTATTTGGTATATTCCTTCCTTGTCATTAAACAGCATTGGGTTGTTCTATTTTATCCGGGGGGGGGAGCAGTAGAAACCAAAACGAATGAAGCTGACAGCGACTTTTCCCAGGGATAAAAGGAAGTGACGTATAACGTTGAAACGTTGAGTCACTACTATAATAAGCGGGGGAAGCGTTGTTCTCAATCCTTTCGTTCACCCCTCCTTTGAAAGAGTTGGTACATTCCCTGCTCTTCTTTAAAGCGCACCGTGCCTCGTCTTGGACTGTTCCATTTTGTCCAAAAGGGGGGAAAGTGTCAAAAAAGGAATGGAGCGCCCGGGTTCCCTCAGCAAAGACTGGAGCCGACTGAACCAGGCCTGAGTTATGCCAGGCAGGGCCTTTGCTTATGGAAGGCGGCGGGATCGCTGTGAGGAGGAGAAGGAGGAGCAGGGCGAGGGCACGGGGCCGCTCTCCTCTTTCTCCAGCCCGCAAGAAGTCAGGCTCTGGGGAGGCCTTCGAGAGGCCCAGGCCTGAGGTGAGGCAGCCATTAATGGGATAAGCATCACAACCTATTGAGCTATGGAGGTGTTCCTTTATTGTCGAAGGCTTTCATGGCCTGAATCACTGGGTTGTTGTCAGTTTTCCCTGTGACCATGTGCCAGAAGCATTCTCTCCTGACATTTCGCCTACATCTACTCCAAGCATCCTCAGAGGTTGTTGGAAACTAGTCAAATGGGGTTTATATGTCTGCTGAATGTCCAGGGTGGGAGAAAGAACTCATGTCAGTTTGAGGTAGATGTGAATGTTTCAATTGGCCAGCTTGATTAGCATTTAATGGCCTTGCGGTTTCAACAACAGACTGGTTCAAGATTGGGAAAGGCGTACGGCAAGGCTGCATCCTCTCACCCAACCTTTTTAACTTGTATGCAGAACACATCATGCGATGTGCGAGGCTTGATGAATGCAAAGCTGGGGTGAAAATTGCTGGAAGAAACATTAACAACCTCAGATATGCAGATGACACCACTCTGATGGCCGAAAGCGAGGAGGAGCTGAGGAGCCTTCTAATCAAGGTGAAAGAAGAAAGTGCAAAAGCTGCTAAACATCAAAAAAACCAAGATTATGGCAACAAGAATGATTGACAACTGGGAAATAGAGGGAGAAGACGTGGAGGCCGTGACAGACTTTGTATTTCTAGGTGCAAAGATGAGTGCAGATGCAGACTGTGGCCAGGAAATCAGAAGACGCTTCCTTCTTGGGAGGAGAGCAATGTCCAATCTCGATAAAATAGTAAAGAGTAGAGACATCACACTGGCAACAAAGATCCGCCTAGTCAAAGCCATGGTATTTCCTGTAGTCACCTACGGATGTGAGAGCTGGACCTTAGGGAAGGCTGAGCGAAGGAAGATCGATGCTTTTGAACTGTGGTGTTGGAGGAAAGTGCTGAGAGTGCCTTGGACTGCGAGAAGATCCAACCAGTCCATCCTCCAGGAAATAAAGCCCGACTGCTCATTGGAGGGAAAGATACTAGAGACAAAGTTGAAGTACTTTGGCCACATCATGAGGAGACAGGAAAGCCTAGAGAAGACAATTATGCTGGGGAAAGTGGAAGGCAAAAGGAAGAGGGGCCGACCAAGGGCAAGATGGATGGATGGCATCCTTGAAGTGACTGGACTGACCTTGAAGGAGCTGGGGATGGTGACGGCCGACAGGGAGCTCTGGTGTGAGCTGGTCCATGAAGTCGGAGATGACTGAACGAATGAACAACAACAAAGTTTCAAGATCTGGCTTCTTCCTGCCTGCGGGAAGGTGTTGGGAGGTGATTAGCTGGCCCTCATTGTTTCTTGTCTTGCTACCTTTCCTTACTTAGGCGATCCCTCGTTGGACGAGTAGGATAGTCTTCCAGGAGCCATTGAATTAATACAGTCAGGCTTCACTCTGACTGCTAGGCCTCAGTGCTAAGGATCCCAGGAGTTGTAGTTTGGCGAGTCCCCAGCTCTCTTTGGTAGAAAAGACCCACACCTTTGGATCCCCATGATTCCATGTCACTGAGCCATGCCAGTTTAAAGTGGCATCAAGCAGCAGTTATTCTAAAGTGTAGATCAGTTATGGGCAAACTTTGGCCAGCCCTCCCAGTGTTTTGGACTTCAACTCGCACAATTCCTAACAGCTAGTAGGCTGTTAGGAATTGTGGGAGTTGAAGTCCAAAACCCCTGGAGGGCCGAAGTTTCCTTATACTAACAGGCTTACTTTTTTTTTTCTAAATTTTGATCCTGTTTATATTAAAAAATACTAATACATATATTCTCTTTCCTTGCAGTGCGTTGACAGCGAAGATGACCTCTTTGGAGATTATGACAGCTTTGGCAATGACTCTTTGTTGGCAGATGATCTGGAGCAAAATTGCCTGCAGTCTGCTGACGATGTTCGGGATTGCAATAAACTGGACCATAATGCAACTATGAAGCCAGTTTGTGGAGATGTTCAGTTGCAGAATGATAAGAACGTGGTCAAAACGTTTTCAATGGCAAACACTGCAAAGAGCGATGGAAACAGAAATGAATGTGATTTCTTGAGAATCGTGACAGAACAAGAGGATCAAAGTTCAAAGCATCTCAATGATAGTTTTGAAAGCCTGCCATCATCACAGCTTTTGTTTTTCAAAAAATCAGATGAATGTTTTGTTGGCCCTCACAGAGCAGAATATGGGAAAGAAGGGGCCCACTGTATAAATGACTGTCTTGACAAGGTTTCAGATCCCCTTTATTGCAATGATACAGAAAAGAGTAAAGTTACTGATTCTTCTGCAAGTGCTTTGTTTGAAGCAAGTAGGAGGAAAAGTCTCAAAGATCGTCTCAAAAGTACAATGACTGGAAATGCCAGAACTTCAACTCTGTTAGTATCTAAAAGTAAACAGCTCAAAGAAGCTGTTGTTTCTGAAGAGATTGGCATTATTGAGAAAACAAATACATCTCCCTTCGTTGATATTGGCCCTTTTTATGGTTTACCCACCAAAGTCAAGGAGCTGCTACTTCAGTTCAGAAAAATTGAGAAACTTTATGGTAATATCACTTTTCTCATTGTTATACTGCATTCTGTGCTAAAGGTTTCACTTTACTAAAGGTTTTACAACTATTTTAAGTTATTTTATTTGTACCTTTCTTCATTGTGTTGGGATGGAATTATATATGTCAGCAATATAAAGACAAAAACATGACTGCTTTGGGGACAGAAAACTTAAGGAAAATATAACATGGTATGAAATTTTATTAAAATGTCAAAATGAGATTGTTGTTCTTATGTTGTTATGCATTGTAACAGAACCACAATCTAAAGCAGAGGTTCTCAACCTGTGGGTCCCCAAATGTTTTGGTCTTTATCTCTCAGGAATCCCAGCCAGTTTACTAACTGTTAGGATTTCTGGGAGTTGAAGGCCAAAACATCTGGGGACCCACAGGTTTTTGTTTTGTGTGTATGTGTGTCAGGAGTGACTTGAGAAACTGCAAGTTGCTTCTGATGTGAGAGAATTGGCCATCTGCAAGGACGTTGCTCAAGGGACGCCCAGATGTTTTGATGTGTTACCATCCTTGTGGGAAGCTTCTCTCATGTCCCCACATGAGGAGCTGGAGCTGATAGAGGGAGCTCATCCACACTCTCCCCGGATTCGAACCTGCAACCTGTCGGTCTTCAGTCTTGCTGGCACAAGGGTTTAACCCACTGCGCCTCTGGGGGCTCCACCCACAGGTTGAGAACCATTGATCTAAAGTGTGCTTAAGCAAGAATACGCTTTTTAAAACACACAGATAGCAAGAACTATTGAAGTGGAGATGGAAGTTCCATTCTTTTAGCCAGGAATCCAGATTGGCAGCCTATTCCAATACATCATCCTTCATAGCTATCATTCTGAACGTAACCAGCTTTACTGCCTTCTGTCATAAAAACATGTCAGTTGAGCTAATTGCAAAACAAATAGTAAAACTTAATTTTCCATTGTATTCCATTACATTCTCATCCAAATTTATAATTATTGGAATACCAGTCCCATTTGAGTTTACACAGTAGTCATTGCAGATTTTTTCAGTGGTGGCTTTGTTTTCAAATTTCTCACTGTTTACCGTTCTTTAAAAAATCTTGCTATGAGCAGTAATCAGCTTTTATATAGTCATCCTTGTTCTACGCTAACTAATGTGAGATCACAGAAACATCAGGAATAATGTAAAATCTGTTGATTTGATACTAGATGGTAGATATGCTGGTTGAGGGGGGAAACAAGTGCGTATGAGCAAATTTCAAAATTTTGATGCTTTTGTTCACTCACAAATCAGCAGACTATGGACTCTAAACTGAAATTGAATTTTCCTTCTCAGATGTACTGTAGAAAAAGATGCCTGCTTTGGCAGATGGTGGAACTTAATGGATGTCGGGTCACTTACAGCTGTGAGATTCAACTACACTCTCATCCTTTAGAGAGCTTTTGTAGAATTTTATAAGAAAACATTAGTTTGTAATTGGATGTTAGGAATACTAAAATGGGAGAACTAAATCAGTTTTTTTAATTGCACAGATTGGCAACATACTTGTTTGACATTAGAATCATTGCAACAGAGAAAGAATTTGATATACTCCTTGCCAACCAGTGGTGGAAAAACACTTGTCGCTGAAATATTAATCCTTCAAGAACTACTTTGCAAGCAAATGGATGTTCTGATGATCCTTCCTTATGTGGCAATAGTGCAAGAGAAGGTATAAAATTAGTATTATATTTGGGGGCAGCCTTGCATTTTATTTACCCCCACTCCTTTTGCAATAGTGACAGGTTGTAATTTTATGCATGTATAATTACAAAGAAAATCAATTGAACTTCATGGAACATTTGTAAGGCAGGTGTTGTTTTCATATTCATTGCTGTATAATATTCTTTTGATGAGGCCATTTACAAGATTTTCTTTGGGGTTTTTTTTCTGTGACATTGAGCATGTGTTCAGAATCTGGCCTTAGACTAGTGTACAAATTAACACATTCACATAAAGTAAATTTAAGAATTGGTTCCTAATGTTTACTGTAGATTTAATTTTTCTTCGTATATTTGTTTTGTTTTTTACAGGTTGGTGGATTGTCAGGTTTTGGAATGGAACTTGGCTTTCTCGTTGAAGAATATGCAGGAAGCAAAGGAAGGATTCCACCAATCAAACGGAGGCAAAAGAAGTCCCTTTATGTTGCTACCATTGAAAAGGGACATAGCCTGGTGAATTCCTTAATAGAGACGGGTCGAATTGGTGATCTGGGTCTAGTTGTAGTTGATGAGGTTGGTTATGAGGTTTTATATGTGTTGTTGTTTATAGAATCATGTGTTGTTTTATATGCTTATGTATTGTCCATTTTATATGTAACACTCCTAGTGCTTTTGTAAGCCGCCCCAAGTCCCTTTGTGGAGATGGTGGAGGGATAGAAATAAATTATTATTATCATTATCAAACTCTTGAAGCTTTTCTGAAATATTTAACATTGCCAGTTTAGTCTCATTTTGAAAGATAGCACCAATTAATGTTGCTGTTGTTATTATAATATAAGGTGCCATAGTATTCTGAAAAACGAATTTGTATTTGTAATTACACTGGATTAAATGCTTTTCATTTCCTAAACTCACTACATTAAATGCCAGTCCAAACATAGGCAATTAAAGCTTTGGAAGTGATACTGGGAAATAATTTTGATAGTTTTCAACAGTTATTGTGAGTGCTGTTATTTTCTAACCCTTTGGTATTAATAGGTATTTTTTAATTTTTAGTTTCTCCCAGATTTCAATAATTCTTTAGAGAAAATACACATTTATTTGATGTTGTGTTGCCTCTGAGATCTGGGAATTCTGTTACAATTTTCCTAACATGTAGTTGCTGATTCAGTAGTAGCAGTGGCTCAAATCGGTGGAACAGGTGTTTGAAATGTGTGTAGCCTTTGCCAGTAAAATGACAATTTTAGCACAATCCAGAATACATTGTTTTCACAAGGTTGAGCTATTTTAACTGCATTTAATTTCCAATTGTGACCTATACTAAATGACATAGAAGACTTCTTTGTTTCCAGCATAATGTGGAATTGGATCAAAATAAAGCTGACTTTGAGTTAATGTTTTGGAAGTTTAGAGGGTATCTGCTTGTATGCTTTCATGATTTTATAATTTATTTTTCTCTAAAGTTGCACATGCTTGGAGAAGGAAGTCGTGGGGCTATTCTGGAAATGGTGCTTGCCAAGATTCTCTATACAAGCAGTAAGTAATTTTGTCATAAAGTACAGAACTCATCTAAGCAAATTAATGCATGTTAACAAGTTCAGTTACAATGGTTCTGAAATCTTAGAAATTGACTTTAGTAGTATACGTTAGCATGAGAATGTTGTAAAACAACATCGGTCAATTTTGTCTTAAGAATAGCCTTAGAATTCTTTCAAGAAATTAAGGGTCAATGCTAAAGAAATTGCTAATACCGTATATTTAGATATTGCGAGGTCTGCTTTATGTGCCATCCTTTTTATAAGCTACAGTAATTACACATGCCAATGAAAAAAGTGTGAAAGGCAACTTAAACAGTGTGTAATCATAAACAGTAAGACAATTAAAGGGAAAGAATCGTGCTTTGGATTGTAAAGGAGAAAGGACTAGTTTCAGAACAGCAAAATAAAGTAGATGGCATTTGGGTTAACTCTGGGGGTGTTTGAAGGCAGAAGCAAAAGCAACAAGCACATTTACAGACTGACCCTGTTCAGTCCTGTGCTTGTTTACAGGAAATAAATAGCTCTATATTATTTATTTCTATGGAAAACAAATACCAATTTACATGGAACCTTTTTAATAGTAAACATGCACAAGATTTTAGAATAAAACTTGTAAATATGTTATTGTATGGTTTATGGACATTTTAACAGAAGCTTTTAAAAATGTCAATTTATTTATCGTGTCAGAAGCAAATTGAGGGTACAGTTATAATGTATTTACAAACACAAACTTAAAAACTTGGCATTATACTAAGTGTCCTTTTACCAGAAATTGGCCACTTTGAGTGCCTCTGGTGTCGCTGTGAGGAGATGTTCATGTGGCAGGGCTCAGATTGCATTGGAGTAAGTGGTCTGTGCTTTGCTCTTCTCCAAACTCGCATGTTGTGCACTCCACTTTGTCGCCCCATTTTTTAAAGTTGGCTCTGCATCTCATGGTCCCAGAGCACAGTCTATTCAGCACCTTTCAGGTCGCCCAGTCTTCTTTGTGCCCAGAGGGGAGTTTCTCATCTGGTCTCAGCCACTTATTGGTCTCAGCCACTTTTGGCCTCTCGTTTGCTGAGGTGTTCCTGTGAGTATCTCTGTAGATCTTAGGAAGCTGTTTTTTTATTTAATTGCTTGGCATTCTGGCTGATAACCAAACAGAAGGTGGACCAGATATGTCACTGCTTTGGTCCTTTCATTATTGGCTGCTACTTCCCAGCAGATGTCATGTGGAGCAATCCTAGCTAAACAGTGGTGTGGGGCATAGACGTCCTGTAATAATGCAGCATGTCCCATTAAGATCTACATCCACTGTTTTAGCATGGTGAGATGTATTCCACACTGGGCATGCATACTCAGCAGAAGAGTAGCAAAGTGCAAGGGCAGATGTCTTCACTGTGTCTGGTTCCGATCCCCAGGTTGTGTCAGTCAGCTTTCATATGATATTATATTTTACATTGGCATTATTATAGAGATAATGTCTATGTAGACTATATATCTGATTCTTCCACTTGTGGTTTTTTGCTGTCTGCATACAAGTCTTTCCTTTTATGCTGCCTCAATTAGAATTCAGTACTTTTTTAAAGGGTTGGGACAGAATCAGAAATGGATGTTGCATTTTCAGTTAATCTGCTGAAGAAAGTGGTTCTTAATTATTAATCATGATAAAATTAAGTATTTTTAATACATTTTGTGTAGAAACCACTCAGATAATTGGAATGAGTGCAACGTTAAGCAACGTTGAAGATCTGCAGCAGTTCCTGAAAGCAGACTACTACACAAGTAATTTCAGGCCAGTATGTATGTGAAAAAAAATTTTATTGAACATTATCAGCATGCAATGTTTAACTCTTAGATAATTGCATTCATAAGGGGTTATTAATATTTAGGTCATTTTGATATACTCGGAGGTTTGAAAATTTTCCCCTATAGTCACAATGGGAGAAAGAAAGAAGGTATCTATTATTTTTTTCTTTTTAACAGTAGATATAGTAAATGTAGTATATAAAACAATGATGAACTAGCATGACAGGCTCAGGAAGTATCTTGATCTAGCTGCCTTTAAAATAAAAGCATCATGAGCTAAGCATAATATTAACAAATAAGTAATTTATAGCATATCATTCATTACGTCATAATAAGGATGTTTTTCCTTTCCTTTTAAAATTCGTTTCCAAAGTATATTCATCTTTTTACAAATTACCACATTTAATTTCTAAAAATCTAGGTGGAATTGAAAGAATTCGTTAAAATAAAAGACAGCATCTATGAAGTGGACAGCAAGGCAGAAAATGGTCTTACATTTTGTCGTCTCCTGGAATTCAAGGTAATGCAGATAAATGTGCCTAGACTTTTGATACAGAATATAACAATCATAAATATTACAAACAGAGCCCAGTAGACACTCCACTTTTGCAAAGAATGGTGTTGCAGGACCCCATGAAAATGGAAAAACCATTAGTTGAAAAAAAATTAACCTTAGAGAGCACTTCTCGAGAAATTTTGGTGTTCTATGGCAACTATGATCAAAGTTTATTTATTTATTTATTTATTTATTTACTCCATTTGTATACCGCATTTATCAGCCTGCGACGGCGACTCAATGCGGTTTACAGTAAAAATAAACAGTGAACAATATATAAGACGCACATCGACAAACAATACACATAATCATCAACGCCTACTTAGAATCAGATCCCGTTCTCATAGTCCTTAATTCAATCCTTGTTCAATGCCGTCATTATTGGGTGGTTGTTACTGCATAGCTAACCGAATGCCTGCTCATAGAGCCACGTCTTAACCCTCCTTCGAAACACCAGCAACGAAGGGGCCTGCCTGATGTCCTCTGGTAACGCATTCCATAGCCGAGGGGCCACTACCGAGAAGGCCCTGTCTCTCGTGCCCGCCAGCCGCACTTGTGACGCTGGCGGGACCGAGAGCAGGGCCTCCCCGGATGATCTTAATGTCCGCGTCAGTTCATAGGTGGAGATGCGTTCGGAGAGGTAAATGGGGCCGGAACCGTTTAGGGCTTTGTAGGCTAACGCCAGCACCTTGAATTGTGCCCGGTAGCAGATTGGCAGCCAGTGGAGCTGGCTCAACAGAGGGTGGTATGCTCCCTGAGTGCCGCTCCCGTTAGCAACCTGGCTGCCGAGCGCTGGACCATCTGAAGCTTCCGGGCAGTCTTTAAGGGCAACCCCACGTAGAGCGCGTTGCAGTAATCTATACGGGATGTGACAAGAGCGTGGACTACCGTGGCCAAGTCCGACCTCCCAAGATACGGGCGCAGCTGGCGCACAAGCCGAAGCTGTGCAAATGCTCCTCTGGAAACCGCCGAAACTTGGGGTTCCAAGGTTAGCGAAGAATCCAGAGTCACACCCAAGCTGCGAACCTGCGTCTTCAGGGGGAGTGCGACCCCGTCCAACACAGGCTGTAACCCTATACCCTGCTCGGCCTTCCGACTGACCAGGAGTACCTCTGTCTTGTCTGGATTGAGTTTCAATTTGTTCACCCTCATCCAGTCCGACACAGCAGCCAAGCACCGGTTCAGGACCTGGACAGCCACCTTAGAAGTGGGTGGAAAGGAGTGACAGAGTTGGACGTCATCTGCGTACAGATAACACCGCACCCCGAAACTCCGGATGATCTCTCCCAACGGCTTCATGTAGATGTTAAATAACATGGGGGACAGTATTGAACCCTGCGGGACCCCACAAATCAATGGTTGTGAGGACGAGCAGTTGTCCCCCAGTAACACCTTCTGGGAACGATCCTCTAGGAAGGACCTGAGCCACTGTAAAACAGTGCCTCCCAGGCCCATTCCCGCAAGGCGTCCCAGAAGGATACCGTGGTCGACGGTATCGAAGGCCGCTGAGAGGTCCAGCAGCACCAACAGGGACACACTCCCCCTGTCTAGCTCCCGGCGGAGATCATCCACTAAGGCGACCAAGACCGTCTCGGTTCCATGTCCCGGTCTGAAACCAGACTGTGCCGGATCCAGATAATCCGTGTCTACCAAGAATGCCTGGAGTTGTGAGGCCACCACACGTTCCATGACTTTGCCCAAAAAGGGGAGATTGGAAACAGGCCGAAAGTTGACGAATTGAGTGGGGTCCAGTGATGGTTTCTTCAACAGCGGTTTTATCACAGCTTGTTTTAAGCTGGCTGGAATTTTGCCTTCCCGAAGGGAGGCATTAACCACCACCTCAACCCACTCGGCCAATCCCCCTCTGGCCTCTTTTAGAAGCCAGGATGGGCAGGGGTCTAGGATGCATGTGGTAGCTCTCATTCCTCCAAGCACCTTGTCCACATCCTCGGTTTGAACCAATTGAAATGAATCCATCAAAATCGACAGACAGGTGTTCTCGTCACATTCTCAGAGACTGCCGTTAACATGGTGTCCAGACTTGAACGGATCAGAGCGACTTTGTCCGCAAAGAACCGTGCAAATGCTTCACAGCGAGCCGCCGAGTTGTCAGGGCTCCCATCCGAAATGGTGGGCTTCAACAGGCCTCTGACAACTCGAAACAGTTTATTATTTATTTATTTACTTGCTTCATTTATACCCCGCCTTTCTCACCCGCAGGGGACTCAAGATGGCTTGCAGATTCCGACCAGATTCAGTGCCACATATAAACATAAAAATAAAACACACCCCATCAAACTATAAAATAATTAAAACACAGAACAATAAAACTGATTAAAAATATAAAGTTCTTAATTTCATTAATCCATAATCCTTGTTCAGAAGGTGCTGAAATCTGTAATAATAATAATCGTAATAGTAAACTTTATTTATACCCCGCCACAAACAACAAATTGCAATAAAATAAAATACAAATTACAATAAAATAAACAAACATCGCAGTAAAATACAAAAACATATGAAAACATATGGCTGCAATAAGCAATATACACAAAGCATAAGAAAGCAATAAACAAACATAACAGTGAGCGGGCCGCATGTACAATAAAATGGTTTAAAAACTCAGGGTGAGGTAAAAGGAGCAGATTATTTGCATGGGAGAACTCATAGAGAAACAGTCTAATAAACATACCTTCGTACAAGGGGGGGGGGGAGTAATGCTCTATTCTCTAAACACCTGCTTACAAAGCCAGGTCTTTAGCTTTTTTCTGAAGACCAGAAGGGATGGGGCCTATCTGATGTCACTGAGGAGGGAGTACCACAGCCAAGGAGCCGCCATTGAGAAGGCTCTGTTTCTCGTCCCTACCAATCATGCTTGCAAGGAGGGTGGGACCGAGAGCAGTACCTCCCCAGTTGATCTTAAAACTCTAGTTGACTCATAAGGGGAAATGCATTCTGACAGGTAGGTTGGACCAAAATCATTTTGGGCTTTATAGGCCAAAGCCAGCACTTTGAATTGGGCCCAATAGCAAACCAGCAGCCAGGGAGCTGATGCAACAGAGGAGTTGTATGTTCCCCATAAGTTGATTGAATGACCTGGATTCTAATATTTTTGTGTGATGGATGCTAATATAACATGACAAAGAATCATGTGTTTTTCCCCTTATTAAAGCGACACATTGAGCAACAGTTGGTTGGTTGCATTTTTAAATCACACAGATTTGTCTGTGAAATGTAAGATCTATTAAAAATACAAAATGCAACAATAATTCAGTAGAGCATTACCTAAAAACAATAAAGTATAAAACCAAGATACAGCAAGCAGGAGAAATAAATCATGTATTCAAATGAAAACCAAGGGAGTTCTCCTGTATTCATCACTGAACCTGAAATCCCAGGTTGCAGCGGTGGCCGGGGGAGCGTTTACACAATTAAAACTTGTGCGCCAGCTGTGCCCATACCTTAGGAAGTCAGACTTGGCCATGGTGGTCCACGCTCTCGTTACATCTAGGATAGACTACTGCAACGCAATCTACGTGGGGTTGCCTTTGAAGACTGCTCGGAAACTTCAAATAGTCCAACGAGAGGCAGCCAGGTTAATAACCGCTGTGAGTCGCCTTCGGGCTTGAGATACAGCGGTATATAAGCAAAGTAAATAAATAAATAAATAACTCGGGCGGCATATAGGGAGCATGCAACTCCGATGTTATGCCAGCTCCACTGGCTGCCAGTTGCTACCGGGCACAATTCGAAGTGCTGGCTTTGGCCTATAAATCCCAAAACGGCCCTGGCCCAAATTACCTGCATCTCCCGCTATGAACCATCACAGAGATTAAGATCCTCCAGGGAGGCCCTGCTTTCCATCCTGCCATTGTCACAGGCACGATTGGTGGGGATGAGAGACAGGGCCTTCTCAGTGATTGCTCCCCGGCTATGGAACTCCCTTCCTGGTGAGATCAGGTCGGCCCCCTCTCTTTTATCCTTTAGAAGAATGGTAAAAACTTGGCTGTGGGACCAAGCTTTCGGGTCAGGGCAATAAAGCGGCAATAGGAAAGATGGCCAGGCTAATGATTTGACACAGATGACTAGGACGGTTTTAAATGGTGTATTTTAATATTTTGATAAATATTTTTAATGTTTATGTATTGTATGTGAATCTGTGTCCTGGCATTGAATGTTTGCCGTGTATATGCTGTGCTCCACCCTGAGCCCCCTTCGGGGGGAGAAAAGTGGAATATAAATGTTTTAAATAAATAAAGAGCACAAAAATCTCTTACACAAAATATAGTTGTTTAAAGTTTGAAGCATCAGTCATTGACAAATATATAATGTATCTTTGTGACAGCTTGTAGAAGATCTGGATGAATATGAGTCACACAATTTGCTTCAGTTTTTATAACCTTGGTTTTTTAAAACCCTTTTTAGTATTCCAGTAGTCTCCAGAAGATGGACCCTGACCACCTCATTG
>NW_026847549.1:189322764-189693794 GCF_025583915.1 Anolis sagrei ordinatus
TTAATATTTAAAGCACAGCCCAGGTCGACATGCATTACAAGGAGGATCACAGGTGGCTGTTACACAAACTGTGAATCAAGTTAGTAATAAACTGCAATGCTTTGTTCAGCATTATATAGGAATGGCATAGATATTTCCCCGCAGTATCAGTACAGCCACGGATCAGGAAGGATTGCAAGTTTTGTCCAATTTGTGGTGGTTGAATATGTCTTTGAATTAATTGCACTAAATTGGTAACAAATAGTTGTTTGTTTGTTTGCCCCCTGGTGATGCTGAGCTACTGAACTTTCTGACATATGCATTGAGTTTTGTATTGAAATACTTAGGTAACTCTCCAGTAATTTTTGATTCAGACTACACATTCAGCAGACATGCAGTGGTTCCCAACCTTTGGGCCTCCAGGTGTTTTGGACTTCAACTCCCAGAAATCCCAGCCATTTTACCAGCTGTTAGGAATTGTGGGAGTTGAAGTCCAAAACACCTGGAGGCCCAAAGGTTGGGAACCACTGCTAGAATTACAGTATAGTGTGGCTGAACTTGCTGACCAAAAGGTTGGTGGTTCGAATCCAGGGAGCAGGATGAGCTCCTGCTGTTAGGACCAGCTTCTGCCAACCTAGCAGTTCAAAAAGATGTAAATGTGATATCAGTAGGTACCACCTTGGCAGAGAGGTAACGGTGCTACATGCAGTCATGCTGGCCACATGACCTTGGAGGTGTCTGTGGATAACGGCGGCTCTTCGGCTTAGAAATGGAGATGAGCACCACCCCCCAGAGTCGGACACAACTAGACTTAATGTCAAGGGGAACCTTTACCTTTACCTTGATTTCTCTTCATTTGGAAAGCTCTTTTGGGGTAGCGAGGTTAGAGGTTGGGTAGCATATTGAGATGCCACATGAAGCTGTGTCTCCTTGGCAGTGGAAAAAAATATAAGTCTGCTGAGTTGGTTAACACGTGTAATGTTTACTTTTGAATATTGTTTAGGTTCTGTTGATCTGGCACATTGCAATGCACTCTACGGAGACTTGAAGAAAGGGCTAGAAGGGCTTATTCTTGAAAGCTGCCTGCATTTACTATATTTGACAACACCATATGAGATGACTTCTCAGTGTACCCCAGACTGGATCGTGTATTTTAAAGAGGCAAGTTTTTTTTTTATTTCAAAGTAAGAATTTTATCTTGTTTAAGACTATAAAAATATCTACAGGATGCATTTCAGTGCATTGTTCTTGAACAAGGGATCCTCAGAGCCCTGTTCCCATCCACACGCTGAGTTGAATGTAAACAAGAGATGGTGTTAGCACTGGGAGATCCTTGTTGAGGGTATCTGTTCCCAAACAGCTCTCTTTTGCATCTTTTTGGCAAATTACTTACTGCTGGGGCTAAAGGGATTCCCATTCCAAGTAATTCCTTGGGTGCTAAAGTATGTACAGCCCTAAGTGCTATTGAGTCCAGTGCCAATGTCTTCTCATATTTTTGTCCAGATGGATCATATCATGGGTTTGGTTTGTAATGTAGCTGATTAATTCCCAATTGTATTCTCTAGTACAGTCAGCTAAGTCCAGTAGAACAGCACGTTGCTGATCTTGTTGGAGTGCCTGAGAGTTTTATTATGAAAAAGGCTTCTGGACAAGGAATCAAAAAGGTAAAAGAAAGAGATATTTATTTTGTATTGTGCCTTCAAGTCATTGTTGACTTACATTGACCCTAAAGTGACCCTATCACAGAGTATTATTGGTAAGATTGCCTTTTTCTGAGGCTGAGAGAGTGTGACTTGCCCAAAGTCAGCCAGTAGGTTTCTCTAGGGTTCATGGATTTGAACCCTAGTTTTTACATTATATTGACTTAACTAGCTGTCCCCTGCCACACATTGCTGTGGCCCAGTCCATGTATATGTGCTTTGTGTGTATATAGTTGTGTATATGTGTGTGTTTGCATATTTATGTGTATGGGTGTGTGTATGTGTGTGAGTGGGTGGTTTGTGCATGTGTTGTAATGTATGTTTTTACTTTTTGGCTTTTTAAGTCTCTTCTGCTGTGTTCTTCAGTGTTTTTATGTGTGATGGTCACTTGTTGGCCTGATGGGTGTATTGTGTCCAAATTTGGTGTCAATTCGTCCAGTGGTTTTTGAGTTAATCCCACAAATGAACGTTACATTTTTATTTATATAGATAGGCAGTTCCTGTGATTTCATGCTTTGCTTTGTAAAACAGTTGTAAGTTTCCAGAAATCACACATTCAATCTCTCACCTTTTTGGGTTGCTGTGATTTTTTCGGGCTGTGTGGCCATGTTCCAGAAACTTTCTCTCCTGTCATTTCACCCACATCTATGGCAGGCATCCTCAGAGGTTGTGAGGTTGGAAAGTAGGCACGTGAAATTTATATATCTGTGGAATGTCTAGCGTGGAAGAAGTAATTCTTGTCTGTTTGATGCAAGTGTGAATGTTGCAATTGGCCACCTTAATTAGCATTTAATAGCCTTGCAGCTTCAATGCCTGGTTACTTCCTGCCTGTGGGAATCCTTTGTTGGGAGGTATTAGCTGGCCTTGATTGTTTCATGTCTGGAATTCCTCTGTTTTCTGAGTGTGGTTCTTTATTTACTGTCCTGATTTTAGAGGGTTTTTTAAATACTGGTATTCAGATTTGGTTCATTTTCATGGTTTCCTCATTTCTGTTGAAATTGTCCACATGCTTGTGGATTTCTGTGGTTTTTTACATTGTAACTTGCTGTCTTCTTAGGATGTGGACAGAAACACCGTCACTAGACTCTACTTGTCCTTCATTCTTCTTTCCTTGTTAAAAGAGACCAATATATGGAGGGTGGCAGAAAAATTTAACCTGTCACGAGGATTTATTCAAACTCTTCTCAATTCAGCTTCTTCGTTCTCCTCCTCAGTTCTGCACTTCTGTGAGGTAATGTGTCATAGCTGATTGCATCACGGCTAAAACACCAAAACGTCATTCATTACTCATAATTCTCCAAAAAATTTCCATGGTATTCCCTATTCTAATGCCCAAACTGAATAATGCAATGTTACTTGAAAGGTAATCTTCATTCAGTATACATTCATTCCCACTTTAGTCAGATTAGATGCATTTGGATTTAATGAGACTTGATTATGGCTAACTTACTTTTCATTCCTTTTAGTGGATCTTTTCTAAGTATAGCTGAAATTGAAACCATTCCTTTCTGTTTTATTTGCTTACTTACCAGGAATCCTCAGATTGAGAATAAACAATAAATTCATAGAGTTTTTTGTGATAATGCAACTGAAAATCTTTCTTCAAAGAACTATTTTGACTTCAGTGAAGTTTTGGCAAATAGATTGACACTGACCTCTTTTGTTGGCTTGTGCTGTTGCCAATTCGTCATTGTAGTTTCAAGTGGCACCCAAGTAATCTTTTTTTTTCTGACTTTCCACCCTTTACATGGGCTGCATTTGATGGACTAAAGTCATCGATGCAAAATATTGTATCATCTAGAAACATAGTGTGAGTCAGTCAGCAATTTTCCAAGTGATATAATCATAAACAGAAGTTTCACTGACCACTTTATTTATTATTTACTTACAGGAGCTGAATGAATTTTGGGTTTACAAAGCGCTGTTGACAGAACTTACCAAGAAACTGAGCTATTGTGTTAAGGCAGAGCTCATCCCTCTGATGGAGGTGAACGGTGTTTTAGAGGTTAGTATACCTGGATTTCATAGGGTCCCAATGTCTGACACAAGAGCAAAACATATGCAAACATCCACAATAATATTCACACATTCTATTCTATTATTCGCTGTCTCCAAAACTGATGGCTTAGTACAGCATGTTAATTTTTTTTTCTTGTGATTTGACATGGGGACAGATTTTCACTTCTTTTTGATACGTAGCTATAAACAGAGGAATAATAGTAATAATATACATTCATTACCTGTGAGTGAGCTTATTAATAAAAGACCCTTCCCATAAACACACAGCAAAGTAACTTAGTAGTAGCAACATGACCCAGCACCAGTAGCCCAAAGTGATAAAAAGAACAAAAATACACAAACCAATGTTATGTCTTCCATATGATTGCACTATTTACAAGAACAAGGTTTCCATAACACAAAGTTTTTTACAGTTCCTTCTTTGCTTCCCCGCTGTACTTCTTTCTCATGCAGATAAACAGCTTCGCTGTTAGAGCCTCTTCTCACAACAAGCTTACATAGAAGTTTCACAGACTAGCTTTTTACACACAGCAGCCTTCACACTAGAGCTTCACACACAATGGCCTTCAGCCTGGGGCTTCTCTCACACGGAGACCTTCCAATACTGAGGCCTACTAACATTGAGGCCTTTCTCTCACCGAGGCCTTCTTACACTGAGGCCTTTCTCCCACTGAGGTGAGCTAACACTGAGGCCTACCTCACACTGATGCCTTTCTTCCACTGAGGCCTTCTTACTCTTGGCGCCTCTCTCACACTGAGGCAATCTAACTCTGAGGCCTTGTCATACTGAGGCCTACTAACACACTGAGGCCCTTCTCCCACAGAGACTCCTCTCACAGACTGAGGGCTGCTAAGCTCCAGACACACCTGCTTATATCGAACTTCAGCTTTTGCTGAGTCATTGTATCCATTTAACCCTTTTAGTGTTTGACTCACCTTTTTATAATTAAAAATACTTTTAATTAATTTTTAATATTTGTGGCATTACCTGCCTCTCCTTGTGGCTCAAGCTCTGGGCTACAATATGGTCATTTCCACTTCACTTGGTGAAATTAACCTAGTTTAATTCAAAACATTTTGAATAAAGTTTCCTAAATTGGAGGCGAAGGGAGATAAGTATGCTTTTGTGCAACCTCCACCATCAAAAAGTGCCACTCTTCACATTTCTTCAAGGGTGGCAAATGTTGCAACAGTTGACAATTGTTTCAACAAAAGTATTATGACTAAGATGAGAATGTACAAATATTTTTGTTGTTGTGTGCCTTCAGTTATGATTTATGGCAGCCCTAAAGCAAACCTGACACATGGTTTTCTTGGCAAGATCTGTTCAGACAGAGGTGTGTCCCTGCCTTCCTTTGAGGCTCTGAAAGTATGACTTGCCCAAGAGGATCCAGTGGAAAGCTGTGTCCCTGGTCTCTAGAATCATGGTCCCATGCTCAAACCACCCAATAGGAGCTTTCCAAACTGCATGTCACAACACACTAGTGTGTTTCCTGCAGCCCACAGGTGTGTCGCATGAAATGCCCCCACAAACAAAATCTGCCTGCAGCCAATGGATGGAGCATGTTGGCCACCCCTAGAAAATGAGGAGATCCTCAAGGGGCATCTAGTCCTGCCTCCTTCAGCCAGGCAGTAAGATAAAGTCAAAGCCCTCCCAACAGACAGCCATCCAGCCTCAGTTCAGAAACCTTCACAGAGAAGGAGACAACACTGGAAGGGACCCCTAAAGGGCATCTAATCCAGCCCCCTTCAGCCAGGCAGGAACACACAATCAAAGCACCCCTGCATGGTCATCCAACCTCCATTTAAATACTCCAGAAAGCTTTAATCTCTACAGAAATGGAGGGCCAATGCTGTTCAAGTGTAGGTACTGTTATAACTTCCATGTTTTGCACAATTTGTTGATTTGGTTGCAGTAATTACCACTAAAGTTTCTAATTAAAAAAGAAAATCTGTTGACAATGATGTTTGTGATGAATGACTTGAGTGGCTATAGAGAAAACTACATAAGAATTAGCTGTAGTACATAAGTGTTAAAGGAAAATATTCAAGCCTCATTTATACAGTAAAGATTATATGAGACAATATATATATATATATATATAGAGAGAGAGAGAGAGAGAGAGAGAGAGAATGATACTGGAGCAATTGGGGTTGGTTTAATCTCCAGTTTGCTTGTAAAACTGAATTACCATGTTGCGAAACGATGCATAAAGCTTGTCACCAACATGAAAAGATTGGAAAGCTGTGCACTAAACCATTCTGCTTTCTAAGAATGTTTTACATCCATCTTGTTATAGCATGCTTTGTTTCACTGATTGCTTCCTCTTGCAATTAATTGTCATCTTCCTCCACAGGCTCGAGCCAAACAGCTTTACAACTCAGGATACAAAACTTTAGCCCAGCTGGCTAATGCAGATCCACAGGTGATGGTGAGGACCATTGAACATTTGTCCAGAAATCAGGCCAGACAAATAGTTTCGTCTGCAAAGGTGAACAAAATTGCTGTGAATCCTTAACAAAATGCTCTCTAAATAAGAATTGTATTAAGTAGGTATAGAGCAGAGTTGGGTCCTTTTCAGGCCAAATCCCTGAAAGGACATTTAGGGGTTTTAAAATGGCTACAGCAGGAGATGCAGGAGTCTAGGGTTTCCTGGAGAAGTCAGCAAAGTCCTGATTTTTCCTATCCCTGCTCTGGAAGGAAATTAGGAGTAATAAAGCCCTTTTGAGTATATTATTATCTTTTGAAACACAACAAGATTAGTACACAGCAAACAAGATCACTATTCTGGTTGCTGTATTGGATCACACATCAGACACTTCGCAAGTGTTTAGGACTATGTTATGTATCGGCAAATAATATGTGCAGATCCCAGTAGGGTAGCCTTTTGCAGATGGTAATTTTGTCAGTGCCGATTGTGTTTTAAGTGCAGGCCAAGGTCTTTAGGTACTGCACCCAGTGTGCCGATGACCACTGGGACCCCCTTAACTGGCTTGTGCCACAGTCTTTGCAGTTTGATCTTTAAATCCTCATATCGTGACAGCTTGTTCAGTTGTTTCTCTTCAATCCTGCTGTCACCTGGAATTGCAACATCGACAATCCATACTTTGTTTTTTAACATGATCGTGAGGTCAGGAGTATTATGCTCCAAAACTCTGTCAGTCTGAATTCGGAAGTCCCAGAGTAGCTTGACGTGTTTATTTTCTGTAACTTTTTCAGGCTTGTGATTCCACCAATTCTTTGTCGCAGTCAAGTTGTTGTTGTTGTTGTTGTTACAGTCATACACTTCAATTTCCCAGAGATTTTTCATAGTTACCATGATCAAACCAAACTTACACTTAAACCACAGTAAAGTTTTCTTGGCTACCTGAGCTACAAAGGAGAAAATGGAGTGATGACATAATGGAGGAAGAAACTCCTTTCTGTTTGGGGTGGGGGGGGGGGGAGAGAGAGAGTAATGAACTGTTTTATATGAAATGACAGGGTTTTGCATGTAGTATAATGTTTGGTGTGTGTTAGTAGCATAACTGTAAATTGAAAGAATCTCTCTCTACGAATTGTAGTGTATTCCTGTTCACTCAGCAGATAGGCAGACATACATCCCTTTTGAATGACAGGTTTTTCTGTCAACGCAGCAGTGCTTTTTGTGTGAGTCTGAATGGCAAGTCTTCAATAATGTGGCATGTGTGTGTATGAGTTTGCAATACAGCAAAGCCAGGATTTGATACAGAAATACTTCAAATTTTAAAAATGATACATAAATCTAGTCTGTGCTTATGATGCTCTTAGGCATTGAGGAACCGTGGCCAAAGAAGCAGAGAGAGACGTGGATCCCTTTTATTAATACATGGATTAGTCTGTTCCTTCTATTTGTGAACCATCTTTTGCTCCAGGGGAATGAAATATATCTCATCTTGGGAAGGGCCAACTTTTCCCACAAATATATATCAGAAAAAAGGCTAGTCCTTTAATAATTTTACTTAAAATGTTTGTGTTTTGGATACAGATGCTCCTAACGGAAAAGGCCGAGGCTTTGCAAGAAGAAGTTGAAGAATTACTGAGAATACCAACAGATATGCCTTAAAGCTTCTTTAATCACTCTTCAACCTGAACTTCAGAATCAAAAGATGAATTTCTAATCTTTTCATTGTGTGTAATTTGCTGTGTGTGTATATATTGATATAGCTGAGCTTATTTTGCTATAATAAACACTGAAAAAAATTATTTTGATATCCAGTTCAGTTGATTCTGTGAAATTAGGATATAATGTAACCAAATGGAAAGCAAAGATTTTGTGGCTGTTATAGATTTTTGTGTGGCTACCATATTTGAGAATCATGCCTATCAGTGTGAATCCCAAGACTTTCAAATGTTAATGAATTACAGCTCCTCACCTTCCACCCCTTTGTTTATACTGGGTAGGATTGCTAGAAATTGCAGTACAGTAACATATGAAGGACCTCATACGTAAATCTAACAACTGGGATTGTTGAATGACAAATCAACACTTGATTAAATTTCCTTGATTCAACTGTGTACAATATTTAGTACCTGTAAATAGGTTGAGCTCAAGATCATGATTATCCGTATCCCCACTTATCAAATACACATTTTCCTTAAGGACTGTTCTTGCTAGATTGCTGTAGAGCAGCGTTTCTCAACCTGGGGGTCAGGACCCCTAGCAGGGGTCGCAAGGGGGTCTCAGAGGGGGTCACCAAAGTCCATCAGAAAACACATATTTCTGATGGTCTTAGAAACCCCTTTGGCAGAGAAGGCTGAAGAACTCTCTGCCTGTCCTTCTCTTCCTTTTTGGAAACAGACGGCAATCCTCTCACCAAAAGCCCTCCTCCTGCTCTCTAGATGTAGGTGAACTACAACTCCAAAACTCAAGGCCAATGCCCACCAAACCCTTCCAGTTTTTTCTGTTGGTCATAGGAGTTCTGTGTGCTCAGATTGGTTCAATTCCATTGTTGGTAGAGTTCAGAATTCTCTTTGATTGTAGGTGAACTATACATCCCATCAACTACAACTCCCAAATGTCAAGGTCTATTTTCCCCACACCAGTGTTCATATTTGGGCATATTGAATATTCGTGCCAAGTTTGGTCCAGATCCATCATTGTTTGAGTTCACAGTGCTCTCTGGATGTCGGTGAACTACTACTCCAAAATCAAGGTCAATGCCTACCAAACTCTTCCAGTATTTTCTGTTGGTCATGGGAGTTCTGTGTGCCAAGTTTGGTTCAATTCCATTGTTGGTAGAGTTCAGAATGCTCTTTGATTGTAGGTTAACTATAAATCCCAGCAACTACGACTCCCAAATGACAAAATCAATCCCCCTCCCAACCCCCCAAACCTCACCAGTATTCAAATTTTGGCGTATTTGTGCCAAATTTAGTCCAGTGAATGAAAATGTATCCTGCATATCAGATGTTTACATTACGATTCATAACTAGCAAAATTATAGTTATGAAGTAGCAATGGAAATGATGTTATGGTTGGGGCTTAACCTCTAAGGACTTCATCACACTACAACATCCATCCACTTTAAATCCAGTTGCTGTGTCCTGGCAACTCTTGGACTGTAGCACCCATCTTACTTAGCTCTGGGTTTTTTTAGCTGCTGCATCACACTGTTGGCTCGTGTTCAACTTGTGGCCAATTAAGACTCCTAGATCCCCTTCAAGTGTTCCTGAACCAGGCATACCCATCTTATACCTCTGTATTTCCCTTTTTCTGCTCAACTGTATATTTCTCTGTGTTGCACTTCATTTAGTTGGTCTGGAACTGAGCTCTCCAAGGGCCATTTTGAATTCTGATCCTGTCCACTGAGGTACTGCCTTATCTCTCCCAATTTGGGGCAAAGTGCAAATTTGATACATATGCCCTCTATTCCATCATCCAAGTCATTGCTGCTTTGAATCCCACTCACTGGAGAAAAGTGAGATAAAAACAAATAATTTTAATAACTTTTGATACAGATGTCGAGTCCCTATACCAGACATCCTCAAACTCCAGACTTCTAGGTATTTGGGCCTCCAATTCCCAGAATTCATTTGAACAATCAACATTGAACAATCAGGCCATAGGGACTGCTGGGAGTTGGAAGCGCAAACATCTGGAGGGGCAGAGTTTGAGGATGCACACTCTATATCTTGAATCAGGTGGGGAAGAGGTGGATGAGCTCCCTCTATCAGCTCCAGCTCGTCATACAGGGACATGAGAGAAGCCTCCCAGAAGGATGATAAAAACATCAAATCATCTGGGCGTCCCCTGGGCAACGTCCTTGCAGACGGCCAATTCTCTCACACCAGAAGCAACTTGCAGTTTCTCAAGTTGCTCCTGACACGACAAAAAAAAATCAGGTGGAAATTTTTCAGTAAAGGAAGGGAGGGAAGGAAAAGAGAGATAGTGTGTTCTAAGGCTCTCACCTGATAATGAGGGCAGAGCTTAACCAAACAAACCCAGGATATGCCAAAACGTATTTTTACTTAGGCAAAGAATTCAAACATAAAGTCAAGCCAAGGACCAACTAAAAGAAATATAGCACATGGTTGAGTTCCATGTTCCAAAGCAGGCATGGGTAAACGTCGCCCCTCCAGGTGTTTTGGACTTCAGCTCCCACAATTTCTAACACCCTGTAAGGAATCGTGGGAGTTGAAGTCCAAAACACCTGGAGGGGCGAAGTTTGCCCATGCCTGTTCTAAAGATTTCCAAAAACAAGTACATAGTCCAAAGGTACTTAAGTTTATAAGTCAAGCCAGAAAATCAGTCCAGAATTCAGGTTGAAGGTTTCCAGGAACAAGAAGACATCAAGCAGGGTTTCAGGATACAGCAGAGTTCCAAGACAGGATTGCAAGAACCAAGGTCTGGATATTGAGATCCAATCCAGGGGTCCCGACCAAGATAGGTAAAGGTTTTCCCCTGACATGAAGTCCAGTCGTGTCTGACTCTGGGGTGTGGTGCTCATCTCCATTTCTAAGCCGAAGAGCCAGCGTTGTCCGTAGACAGCTCCAAGGTCATGTGGCCGGCACGACTGCATGGACCAGCCAAGATACAGGTCCCTTAATTCCACCTTACCCTTCCCAAAGAGGCACCTCCTCCTGCCCTCTTTTTACACAGAGATTCCCAGCTGCTGCTCATATCAGCAGGCCTTCATCAATGTAATCTCTGTGGCCTGTGAAAAATAACTCAGGAAAAGGAGGTCAATTTGACCTCTTCCAAACTGGAGTTGGGTGAAAGGCGCTGAGCAGCAGCTGGACCAAAAGCAGCCCAACTGCTGATCAGGACAGAAGGAAAGGAGGAAAGGAAGAGGGGCAAAGAGAGAGAGAAAACAATGAAACCCCAGCCAGTTTTAATGCTTACTTTTCAGCTTGCATCTTATGTTTAACCTTTGTTCTGCGTATTTTAATATGTATTTTGTGGAAATATGTATTAATATGTAATTTTAATGTCTTTATTTATACCCCGCCTTTGTCCCCATGGGGACTCAAGGCGGCTAACAGTCCCACACTTAGTCAAGTTTGAAAAGTGCAATACCAAAGTTTAAAAGCAACTAAATAGTAAGAATGTGGTAAAAACAAAATTAAAATACAGTACATACACTAACATAGCATTTAAAGTATGTCTTTAGCTCAGACTTGGGCAAATTTTGGACCCCACACAGCTCCTAGGAAATTCATTGGCAAAGCAAAACCTTGTCCTGCAGAAATACTGAAAATAACACTGTCTGAGAAGACAGGAAAGCCTGGAGAAGATAATGATGCTGGGGAAAATAAAAGAAAAAAGGATGAGGGGCTGACCAAGGGCAAGATGGATTGACTATTATTATTATTATTATTATTATTATTATTATTATTATTATTATTATTATTATTAGAAACACAACAAGATGAGTCCACAGGAGACACTTTACTGGCTCTTGTATTGGATCACACTTTGGACACTTCACAAGTGTCTAGGACTGTGCGATGTATTGGCGAATAATGCATGCAGATCCCAGTAAGGTGGCCTTTTGCAGCTGGCAAATGGTAATTTTGTCAGCGCCAATTGTGTTTAAGTGCAGGCCAAGGTCTTTAGGCACTGCACCCAGTGTGCCGATCACCACTGGGACCACCTTGACTGGCTTGTGCCAGAGTCTTTGCAGTTCGATTTTAAATCCTCATATCGTGGCAGCTTTTCCAGTTGTTTCTCTGCAATCCTGCTGTCAACTGGGGTTGCAACATCGACAATCCATACTTTGTTTTTTAACACGATCGTAAAATCAGGAGTATTGTGCTCCCAAACTCTGTCTGTCTGAATCCAGAAGTCTCAGAGTAGCTTGACATGTTCATTCTCTGTAACTCTTTCCGACTTGTGATCCCACCAGTTCTTTGTTGCAGGCAGATGGTATTTGTGGCACAAGTTCCAATGAATCATCTGAGCAACGATGTTATGACTCTGCTTGTAGTCTGTCTGCACAATCTTCTTCCAGCAGCTGAGGATGTGATCTATTGTTTCATCTGCTTCCTTGCAGAGTCATTTGGGACCTGTCATTGACTTTTCAATTCTGGCTTTGATGGCATTGGTTCTAATGGCTTGTTCTTGGGCTGCCGGAATATTATTATTATTATTTAAGAATGTTATTATTGTTATTATTATTATTATTATTTATTGAGGGAGGGAAGAAGGAAGGAAGATAGACAGGAAGGAAGGAAGAAATTAAAGTTCGCTCATGCCTGCTTTAGACTAATGTATGATTTAGCAATGTTGAAACCTGCCACGAGGAGAGGCTGCAAAGAAATTATTATTATTATTCTGACACAAAACACAGTATGAAACAGCAAACGAGATATATATGCTGGATTTCGTATCACAAAATCATAAGTTGAACACTTCCCAAGCGGGCCTTGCAACAGGCAGCAATTTGAAGACACACATATACGTTGTGGTTGCTATTATTATTGGGTTGTTGTAGGTTTTTCGGGCTATATGGCCATGTTCTAGAACAGTGGTTCTCAACCTTCCTAATGCCGTGACCCCTTAATACAGTCCCTCATGTTGTGGTGACCCCCAACCATAACATTGTTTTTGTTGCAACTTCATAATTGTAATTTGACTATTGTTATGGATTGTAATGTAAATATCTGAGATGCAAGATGTATTTTCATTGACTGGACCAAATTTGGCACAAATACCCAATATGCCCAAATTTGAATACTGGTGGGATTGGGGGAGAGTATTGATTTTGTCCTGTGGGAGTTATAGTTCACTTACAATCAAAGAGCATTCTGAATTCTACCAACAATGGAATTGAATCAAACTTGGCACACAGAACTCCCATGAACAACAAAAAGTACTGGAAGGGTTTGGTGGGCATTGACCTTGAGTTTTGGGAGTTGTATTTCACCTACATTCACTGAGCACTGCGGACTCAAACAATGACGGATCTGGACCAAACTTGGCATGAATTCTCAAAATGTCCAAATATGAACACTGGTGGAGTTTGGGGAACATAGACCTTGACATTTGGGAGTTGTAGTTGCTGGGATTTATAGTTCACCTACAATCAAAGAGCATTCTGAATTCTACCAACAATGGAATTGAATCAAACTTGGCACACAGAACTCCCATGATCAACAAAAAATACTGGAAGGGTTTGGTGGGCATTGACCTTGAGTTTTGGGAGTTGTAGTTCACCTACATCCACTGAGCACTGTGGACTCAAACAATGATGGATCTGGATCAAACTTGGCATGAATTCTCAATATGCCCAAATATGAACACTGGTTGAGTTTGGGGAAAATAGACCTTGACATTTGGGAGTTGTAGTTGCTGGGATTTATAGTTCACCTACAATCAAAGAGCATTCTGAACCCTACCAACGACTGAACTGGGCCAAACTTCCCACACTGAACCTCCATGACCAACAGAAAATACTGTGTTTTCTGGTGGTCTTTGGTGACCCCTCTGACACCCCCTCGCGACCCCTCCAGGGGTCCTGACCCCCAGGTTGAGAAACGCTGTTCTAGAAGCATTCTCTCCTGACGTTTCGCCAGCATCTATGGCAGGCATCCTCAGAGGTTGTGAAGAGAAAAGGAAGGAAAGAAGGAAGAGAAAGAGCACTGGAGGACAGAACTCTAGGGCACCATACTACCCCTTTCTCCCCAGGATGGAGAGGAGCCATTGGAGCATGAGTTTGGGCTCAGAGAGAGCATCAAGCCTTAAGTAATCCACCTCAGATGAGCAGTGAGGATGTATCAGAGCATGGGCAATCCCACATCCTACTAGCCTGTGGTCTCCCCTCCCTGTGACCCATAGAGTCCGCTTTCTTTGGGCGGAGGGCGTCTCTTTGACTCTCGAGGAGGAGGAGGAGGAGAAAGAGGGCGGGGAGGAAGGCAGGCTCCCTCCTCCTCCTCCTCCTCCTCCTCCTCCTCCTCCTGGGTCTCCAGATGCAGCCAGGCGGCGTCCCTGGACCACCTCCTCCTCCATCCCAGCCCTGAAGATGCCTCCGCCGCTCCTCTTCGTGGCCTGCCTGGCTCTGCCTCTCTGCCGGGGGGCTCTCCCTGCCGACCCCCCAGAGCCCGGGGCACAGCTCAGCTTCCAAGCCAGGGACCGGGCCGTCCGGCAGGTCAGCCCTTTCTTCCTCTCGCTCACCATCGATGCCAACTTGGCCACGGATCCCCGGTACATCGCCTTCCTAGGGTCAGTAAAGTCGGGAAGCCGGCGGGCGCACCGGTTGAATGGCTCCTTCTTGTGGGTGGCAGAGACCCTAACCTTATCTCACTGTCTCTCAACCTTCCTAATGCCACCACCCCTTAGGACAGTTCCTCATGTTGTGCTGACCCCCAACCATCACATTATTTTAGTTGCTCCTTCCTAACTGTAATTTTGCTACTATTTTGAGTCTTCATGCAAATGACCCATATGCAGGATGTATTTTCATTTACTGGACCAAATTTGGCACAAATACTCGATATGCCCAAATTTGAATACTGGTGGAGTTGGGGGAGATTGATTTTGTCATTTGGGAGTTGTAGTTGCTGGGATTTATAGTTCACCTCTAAGCAAAGAGCATTCTGAACTCCACCAAAAATGGAATTGAACCAAATTTGCCACAC
Organism: Anolis sagrei ordinatus; assembly: GCF_025583915.1. Taxonomy (NCBI): domain Eukaryota; kingdom Metazoa; phylum Chordata; class Lepidosauria; order Squamata; family Anolidae; genus Anolis; species Anolis sagrei. The sequence continues at coordinate 189,337,561 of NW_026847549.1, forward strand.
AGAACCTCCACGACCAACAGAAAATACAGAAAATACACCTCACTACCTCTGAGGATGCTTGCCATAGATGCAGGTGAAACGTCAGGAGAAAATGCCTCTAGACCATGGCCATATAGCCCGAAAAAACCTACAACAACTCAGTGTTTCCGGCCATGAAATCCTTCGACAATACATTAATACAGGAGGGGTTTGGTGGGTATTGACCTTGAGTTTGGGAGTTCAAATGTGAATACTGGTGGAGTTTGGGGAAAATAGACCTTGACATTTGGGAGTTGTGGTTGCTGGGATTTGTAATTCACCTACAATCAAAGAACATTCTGAACTCCACCAATGATGGAGTTGAACCAAACTTGGCACAGAGAACTCCCACAACCAACAGAAAATACTGGAAGGGTTTGGTGGGCACTGACCTTGAGTTTGGGAGTTATAGTTCACCTACATCCAGAAAGAATGTGGACTCAAACAACAATGGAGCCGGACACAAATACTCAATATGCCCAAATGTGAACAATGGTGGAGTTTGGGGTAAATAGAGCTTGAAATTTGGGAGTTGTAGTTGCTGGGATTTATACTTCACCTCCAAGCAAAGAGCATTCTGAATTCCGCCAAAAATGGCATTGAACCAAGCTTGGAACACAGAACTCCCATGACCAACAGAAAATACAGGAAGGGTTTGGTGAGCATTGACCTTGAGTTTGGGAGTTGTAGTTCACCTACATCCAGAGAGCACTGTAGACTCAGACAATGATGGATCTGGACCAAACTTGGGACAAATACTTAATATGATCAAATGTGAATACTGGTGGAGTTTGGGGGAAATAAAGCTTGAGATTTGGGAGTTGTAGTTGCTGGGATTTATAGTACTTGCTTACTTACTTAGGCGATTCCTCGTTGTCCGAGTAGGCTGGTCCTCCAGGGTCAGTGTGCAGTGGATCTGTAGGTGACTGTGGAGCCCTGTTCTTGATCTGCATCTTCTCCTGCAGTGAGGGCATTGGTTTCCAGGTGGAAAATGGTCCCGGTCGGGGTTGGCTTGACATGCCTTCCTCTTGGCACGTTTCTCTCTCGCCCACAATTTGTGCCTCTTCAAATTCTACAGCACTGCTGGTCACAGCTGACCTCCAGCTGGAGCACTCAAGGGCCAGGGCTTCCCAGTTCTCAGTGTCTATGCCAGAGTTCTTAAGGTTGGCTTTGAGCCCATCTTTAAATCTCTTTTCCTGCCCACCAATATTCTGTTTTCCATTCTTGAGTTCGGAGTAGAGCAACTGCTTTGGGAGGCGGTGGTTGGACATCCGGACAACGTGGCCGGTCCAGCGGAGTTGATGGTGAAGGACCATCGCTTCAGTGCTGGTGGTCTTTGATTCTTCCAACACACTGACATTTGTCTGCTTGTCTTCAATATGCTCAAATGTGAATACTGTTGGAGTTTGGGGAAAACAGAGCTTGAAATTTGGGAGTTGTACTTGCTGGGATTCATAGTTCACCAACAATCAAAGAGCATTCTGAACTCCACCAATGATGGACCTGAACCAAATATGGCACACAGAACTCCCACGATGAACAGAAAATATATATCAGTGATTGGTTGGGGGGCGGGGTGCACCAAAATACTGTTTGCTTACCGTTGAAAATTACCTAGAGCCGTCTCTGAATGTGGAACAGTTAGGAATTGGGATTAGAAGTTCCAGGACCCTCCAAAATTGCCAGCTGCCTGTGGGATCCTAGGATAAGAGTATAGCAAGAGAGTATTTTGGGATCACAAGCCCCAGAATCTCCTGGAATTGAAATGACAAGGTCGTTTCCGCCTTGGTCAGACCACAACTGGAATAAATACTGTGTCCAATTCTGGTCACTGCAATTGAAGGGAGATGTTGACAAGTTCAGAGCAGGGTGACTAAAATGATCAAGGGTATGGAGAACAAGCCCTACGAGGAGCGGCTTAAAGAGCTGGGCATGTTTAGCCTGCAGAAGAGAAGGCTGAGAGGAGACATGATGAGAGCCGTGTATAAATATGTGAGGGGAAGTCATAGGGAGAAGGGAGCAGGCTTGTTTTCTGCTTCCCTGGAGACTAGGACGCAGTGGAACAATGGCTTCAAAGTACAGGAAAGAAAGGCGATTCCACCTGAACATGAGGAAGAACTTCCTAACTGTGACAGCTGTTCGGCAGTGGAACTCTCTGCTCTGGAGTGTGGTGGAGGCTCCTTCTTTGGAGGCTTTTAAACAGAGGCTGGATGGCCATCTGTCGGGGGTGCTTAGAGATATTCCTGCTTCTTGGCAGAATGGGGTTGGACTGGATTGCCCACAAAGTCTCTTCTAGGTTTTTCAAGAATGCAATGTCCAAAATCTCCAAATTGCCACCTGCCTGAAGGATTCTAGCAGAGGTATTCCCTAATAATGAACTATTAATAAATTCCAAATTCTAACCTAAGAGCTATAGTAGAGTCTCGCTTATCCAACATAAATGGGCCAACAGAACTTTGGAGAAGCAAAAATGTTGGATAATAAGGAGAGATGAAGGAAATGCATATTAAACATCAAATTACGTTATGATTTTACAAATTAAGTAGTAAAACATCATGTTTTACAACAAATTGAAAGAAAAAGCAAATCAATACATGGTAACATTAAGTAGTAATTACTGTATTTGTAAATTTAGCACCAAAATATCGCAATGTATTGAAACAGCTGTGGATCCGGGCAGGAGGCAGACTGCGTTGGATAATACAGAACGTTGGATGAGTGAAGGTTGGATAAGCAAGAATCTACTGTAGTCAGTGTTTCCCACCAGGGTTTTGAAACTCAGATTCAGAAGCTAAACCAGACATGGGCAAACTTCAGCCCTCCCGGTGTTTTGGACTCCAACTCCCACAATTCCTAACAGCCGGTAGGCTGTTAGGAATTGTGGGAGTTGGAGTCCAAAACACCTGGAGGGCCAAAGTTTGCCCATGCCTGAAAACTATCTCTTTCAACTTAGGAAGAGTTAGGATTTGGGATTGCAAAAGTGCATCTCCACTGCAGAATTAATGCAGTTTGACACCACTTTAACTGCCATGACCGGATGCTTTGAAAATTGTAGTTCAGCAAAGCATCAACAGTAGTAGTTGGCAGAGAAGACAGCCCGAAAAAACCTACAACAACCCAGTGATTCCAGCCATGAAAGCCTTCGACAATATACAGTTATTTATTTTCAACCCTGAAATGTTCCTTTATTCATTTTCAGTGGAGAAAAGTGTCCCAGGTATTCTTAGAGAAACTTAGTGCTGAGCTAAAGCCAAAGAGGAAGTTGCTTCAGGAGCAGCACACACCTGAATGCCTTTTTAAGGTCCTACGGTGTGGCAATAGCGGCAGCTCAGAAAACATTCATCACAGCCAATATTGCATCAGCGAAGAATCGTCCAGCGGAGCTTTTCCGAGTTGTCAGGGGCCTGTTAAATCCGCCAAAAAGCGAGGCCTCGGACAACTCGGTGGCTCGCTGTGAAGCATTTGCTCGATCCTTCGCGGATAAAATTGAGCGGATCCGGTCGGGTTTTGGCGTCATGTTAACGGCAGTCTCTGGGGATGTAACGAGAGCATCTGCTTGTCCAGTTTTGTTGGATTCGTTTCAATTGGTTCAGCTTGAGGATGTGGACAGGATCCTTGGAGAGGTGCGACCCACCACATGCATCCTAGACCCCTGCCCTTCCTGGCTGATCAAGGAAGCCAGAGGGGGTTTGGCAGAGTGGGTGAAGGTGATGGTTAATGCCTCCTTACAGGAAGGAATATTTCCAGCGAGCTTAAAACAAGCTATTATAAAACCGCTGTTGAAGAAACCATCACTGGATCCCACTCAATTTGACAACTATCGGCCTGTTTCCAATCTCCCCTACTTGGGCAAGGTCATGGAACGTGTGGTGGCAACACAACTCCAGGGGTTTCTGGTAGACACTGATTATCTAGACCCGGCACAGTCTGGCTTTAGGCCGGGACATGGAACTGAGACAGCCTTGGTCGCCTTGGTAGATGATCTACGCAGGGAGCTAGACAGGGGGAGTGTGTCCCTGTTAGTTCTGCTGGACCTCTCAGCGGCCTTCGATACCGTCGATCACGGTATCCTTCTGGGCCGCCTCATGGATATGGGGCTCGGAGGCACTGCTCTGCGGTGGCTTCGATCCTTCCTTGAGGGACGGACCCAGAAGGTGTTACTGGGTGACACCTGTTCGGCCCCACAACCGTTGTTGTGTGGAGTCCCACAGGGTTCTATCTTGTCCCCGATGTTATTTAACATCTACATGAAGCCGCTGGGAGAGATCATTCGGAGTTTCGGACTAAGATGCTATCTCTATGCAGATGACGTCCAAATCTGTCACTCCTTCTCACCTGTCACCAAGGAGGCTGTCCAGACCTTGAACCGGTGTTTAGCTGCTGTATCGGACTGGATGAGAGCTAACAAATTGAAATTGAATCCAGACAAGACAGAGGTCCTACTGGTCAGTCGGAAGGCCGAACAGGGCATAGGGTTACAGCCTGTGTTGGATGGGATTACACTCCTGAAGACACAGGTTCGCATCTTCTGGACTCATCGCTGACCCTGGAACCCCAGGTTTCGGTGGTGACCAGGGGAGCATTTGCACAGTTAAAACTTGTGCGCCAGCTGCGCCCGTACCTTGGGAAGTCGGATCTGGCCACGGTGGTCCACGCTCTTGTCACATCCCGGTTGGATTACTGCAACGCACTCTACGTGGGGTTGCCTTTGAAGACTGCTCGGAAACTTCAACTAGTCCAGCGAGAAGCAGCCAGATTGCTCACCGGAGCGGCGTACAGGGAGCATACCACCCCCCTGTTGCGTCAGCTCCACTGGCTGCCGATCCAATTCCGAGCACAATTCAAAGTGCTGGTTTTGACCTACAAAACCCTATACGGTTCCGGCCCAGTGTATTTGTCCGAACGGATCTCCCTCTACATCCCACCTCGAAGTTTAAGATATTCTGGGGAGGCCCTGCTCTCGACCCCGCCAGTGGCACAAGTGAGGCTGGCGGGGACGAGGAGCAGGGCCTTCTCAGTGGTGGCCCCTCACCTGTGGAACTCACTCCCCGGGGAGATCAGATCGACGACTTCCCTTCTAGCGTTTAGGAAAAAACTAAAGACCTGGATGTGGGACCAAGCTTTTGGCCATGCTGACAACTGATCAAAGGACCTATCGATAGACAAGGACAATGGAATGGAATGGATATATGGACTCTGATATATGGACTCTGACATGAGATAGTTTTTATGATTTTAATAGGTATTGATGTTTCATTTTAATTGTTGAACTGTTATATTTTGTATTGTTTGTTGTGTGATTTGGGCATCTAATTGTGCCTCCTTTGTAAGCCGCCCTGAGTCCCCCCCGGGGTGAGAAGGGCGGGGTATAAGTAGATGAAATAAATAAATAAATAAATCTTTAATTAAATGGTCAGGGCTGAATTTTATGCCATCCCAGGATTTGTAGTTTGGTGAGACACCAGCATTCTTTGGCAGAGAAGGCCCAAGACCTTGTCAAACTACATCCTCCAGGATTCCATTGCATTGAACCAAGATAATTAAAGTGGATTTATTCTACAGGAGAGATGCACCCCAAGGTTTTCTTTTCCATTGCTGGAAACTTTGGAGTTCTAACACAATTGTTTATCGTGAGTCCCTTTAGGGAGAGAGGGCAGGTTAAACACAAATGTTTGTTGTTGTTGTTTATAGGAAAAAGTCTAATCAGGTAGCAACAGTAATGCATACAATTTTTGGCCAAATTACTTTTTGCCACAGTGTATTATATTAGGCAACAAATCCTCTCTTATTTTGGTTTCAGGGTTTTGAAAATTGAGGTGCACATTTAGATTTGATGGCGCATTAGACTTGAGTAAATAAATACAGATATATGAATTATGCTGAGTTTCTTGAAAAAAGGGGATGATAATACAGTAGAGTCTTGCTTATCCAACCTTAGCTCATCCAACGTTCTGTATTATCTAATGCAGACTGCCTCCCACCCAGATCCACAGCTGTTTCAATACATTGCAATGTTTTGGTGCTAAATTTGTAAATACAGCAATTACTACATAACGTTACCATATATTGAACTGGTTTTTCTGTCAATTTGTTGTAAAACATGATGTTTTGGAGCTTAATTTGTTTTGGTGATTAATTTCCTTAATCCCTCCTTATTATCTGATATTTTAGCCTATCCAACGCTCTGCTGGCCCATTTATGGTATGTTGGATAAGCGAGACACTACTATAATTTCAAATGCAGACATTGCCTGAGATCCTGTAGGGCACAATATATGACTCAATATAGGCCATATTTGTGGGTTTTACTTCCATCCAGTGTATCCGAGGCTTGGGCAGCCCAGGTCCATGGGATGGCAATCCCCTTCCCATCACCACCATCTGTGTTGTTTACAGACTCTGGCCATGACAAAAGTCCTACCTGTTCTCCATCAGGGCTCTGACCTGTTCTCCATCACTCGCCTTGACACAGACTTTAATGCAATTTTCCTGCTTCTTGGTAAGAGGTTGGACTGGATGGTCTCTTCCAACTTGTATGATGCCATGACCAAAGTGGCAGAGAGGGCTAAGAAGATATGGGCAAAAGAACAGTGGGTTCTTCCTCTTCCAGCACCCCACCACCTTGGCTGACATCATGGCACATGGCAAGAACAGGTAGGACTTGTGTCATAGTCAGAGACTGCCATAAAATGGAGGTGGGAGACAGGGAGCTGCCCAGTAGTGCCAAACCATAATTGGTGCCACTGGGAAGTATGGACTTCCTCCAACCTCTGCGTCAGCTAAGGGAGTTTCTATGGCAAGCATCCTCAAACTGCAACCTTCCAGCTGTTTGGGCTTCCAACTCTCAGGACTTCTCCGAGTTGAAGCCCAGAGGGCCACAGTTTGAGGATGTCTACCCTATGGGGACAAAACCCAGGGCCAATCCAACATCCAGCATGCCAGATACTTAGGCATGTTTTGGATCAGTATAGATCTGTCTGAAGCCCCTGGTGGTGCAGTGGGTTTAACCACTGAGCTGCTGAACTTGTTGACCGAAAAGTCGGCAGTTCGAATCTGGAGAGTGGGGTGAGCTCCCAGTGTTAGCCCAAGCTTCTGCCAACCAGCAGTTCAAAAACATACAAATGTGAGTAAATAGGAACCACTCCAGTGGGAAAGTAACAGTGCCCATGCAGTCATGCTGACCACATGAACTAGGAGGTGTCTATGGACAATGCTGGTTCTTCAGCTTAGAAATGGAAGTGAGTACCACTCCACAGAGTCAGACACAACTAAACTTAATGCCAAGGGGAAACCTTTACCTTTTAGATCTGTCCAGTGACATAACCAGATACAGACAACTCCACATCTGTATGCTTGTTCGCAATGTCCTGCCTCATGTACAGAATTGTTGGCGGCTACAGAAAATATGGTTGCTGTTGCCCATTTTTGATCAAAAGATATTTAGCCACTTGTGCTTTTTATGGACTTTATGCTAATTTATGGAATGCTTTTGATATGAAATAAATGAATAACCAGATATATTTTCAATCTACCCAACCACTATGCTTCATCAGCCACTAGTTGGTCACAGGGCAGACTGCAGAGCTCAGGAGAGTTTGGTCATTTCAGAGAATTGAACCAAATATGCATTTCTGCAACCATTTTTTTGAAAAGGTTTACACAGGAGGAAGGTGTATTTATACATACGTGCAGCAGTAATAGGACATGACACGACACATATTATTGTTCTTTTTTAAATGGACCACTTTGTAGCATTTTTCACTCTCTAAGCTTCCACCGCCTCCTTCTGCTGGAGGATGACTGAGTTGGCTTCTGCAGAATGAAGGAGCAATTGCACCCATAATTATCTTTTAGTGGGTTAAGTATTTTGCATTGTCATTTCCTGTGGTTCCCTTTAGCTCATGTCACATCTTCTGTCTTCCTCATAGCTGAGAGAGCTGACATTTCCTTCCACAACATATGATCACACTGCACCGTGTTAAAATGCATCCACACAGTGGTTTCACCAAGCACAAGTAAACTTTGTGAGTCTCAGGCCATTTATTGCTGACACAAACTTCTGCATGGATGCCTTAAGGCAGTCACACATATAATTCCTTGCATGTATGAACTGCTAGAATTTTTAAGCAGAATGTTTGTAGTTTTAAAAATGGATACCATTCTCTGATTATTCCTAAGGCATCCTTTTGTTTAAAATTAGTTGAAAATTGACTACTAATGTAGCAAGATTTTTTGTAATGGTAACAATAATACATTTATTGGGGATTTTGTAGCAAGTTACACCATGGGTTACTTTTAAAACTAACTTTCCGAGTTCTAACCATGACATTCCCAATTGGTGTGTGTTTGTTTTACCGAAATGCCTGGTAAAATCTCAAAAGTCAATAGGAGAATCTTCCTTTTGGGGTGAAGCTGTTCAGCTCTTTGCTTCTGTCCATCACTAAGAGAAAAAGGTCAAGTTTAAAGAAAGGAATAAGAGATCCAAGCTTAAAAGAAAGGAAAACATTCACATTTCCTTAGTATGCATAGCAATTTCAACTGGGAATAGGATCTATATACCTTAAGGAATTTGGATCCATAGCCTGAAATTTGTGTTGTCGAAGGCTTTCATGGCTGGAATCACTGGGTTGCTGTGAGTTTTCTGGATTGTATGGCCATGTTCCAGAAGCATTCTCTCCTGATGTTTCACCTGCATCTATGACAGGCATCCTCAGAGGTTGTGAGGTCTGTTGGAAACTCGGAAAATGGGATGCATATATCTGTAGGAGAAAGAATTCTTGTTTGCTTGAGGCAAGAGTGAATGTTGCAATTAGCCACCTTGATTAGCATTTGATTCAATCAATCAGGGCCAGCTAACAGCTCCCAACGAAGGATTCCCCCAGACAGCAATCAGCCAGGCTTTGCAGATGCAAGGCCATTAATGCTAATTGCAACATTCACACTTGCTTCAAGCAGACAAGAGTTCTTTCTCCCACCCTGAGCATTCCACAGATATATAAATCTCACTTGCCTAGTTTCCAACAGACCCTTCAACCTCTGAGGATGCCTGCCATAGATGTGGGTGAAACATCAGGAGAGAATGCTTCTGGAACATAGCCATACAGACCGGAAAACTCACAACAACCCAACTTAATAAATACTAATCAAAACAGCACCAAATGAGCATACATGTTCCCAATCTATCTCCATTTCAGTGGAAATCAAGGAATGAAAGATAAAACAAAGAAGCTTGGCTCAATTGACTCAGGTATGTCAAGAATTGTATTTCCATAGTTTAGCAACATAATTGTGCATTTGTGTAACATCAGCACATCTCGACCTACATACCCTTACAATCATAAGGGCTAGAATCATAGAATCATAGAGTTGGAAGAGACCTCATGGGCCATCCAGTCCAACCCCCTGCCTAGAAGCAAGAAAGTTGCATTCAAAGTACCCCCGACAGATGCCCATACAGCCTCTGTTTAAAAGCCTCCAAAGAAGGAATCTCTACCACACTCTGAAGCAGAGAGTTCCACTGCTGAACAGCTCTCAAAGTCAGGTAGTTCTTCCTAATTTTCAGATGGAATCGCCTTTCTTGTAGTTTGAAGCCATTGTTTGAAGGCAGACATGGGCAAATTTCTACCCTGCTTGCACTTGAACTCCTACAATTCCTAACAGGCTACCAGCTGTAAGGAATTGTGAGAGTTGAAGTCCAAAACACCTGGAAGGCCAAAGTTTGCCCATGCCTAGGCTAGAGTCTCACTTTTCAAAGCAGATCTTTAGATGACATCAAATTAGATCAGATATTACACTACTTCCTTGGCAATTGTGCGTACAAACAGTATGCATACCTCTATTATTTTCTCCCAGTTTTCCACAGGCCCCTTGAATCTCTGCATGTGCAGTGAATATATCTTACCATCCCTTTTGAAACTTGGGTTGCAAGTAGACTAAACCACAAATTATTATCCTGTGAGATGCTTTATCAGCTTCCGCCAGGAAGTACTTGGTGCTCCGTTATCTGCTTTGTGACATCCTTTAACTGATGTACAGTCTCTTTGTATTTCACAAGTGATTCACATTAGCTGTGTCCATTCTGGGAGCTCGGTCTGGCCAAGCTTGTTTGCAGCCTATGAATGAATGTCAGAATGCTAAGCATATTCGCTCTAGAAATCTCCAGTCCTCCATTCCAACTCTTTAGTCCATTTGTTATTAATGTTCTTTGGTCCATTTTCAGTGGGGCAAAGTGTCTCAGGTATTCCCAGAGAAACAAGCAGACACACAAACAAACAGTACTGGGTTTATAGAAAATAGATTTTAAGGTGGGCTTAGAGCGAACCTAAAAATTGTGGAATGAACACCAAGAACTGGGGAGTCCTGGCACTTGAGCATTCTAACTGGAGATCAGCTGTTACCAACAGTGCTGTGGATTTTGAGGAGGCACTAATACAGTGTTTCTCAACCTTCCTAATGTTGCGACCCCTTAATACAGTTTATCGTGTTGTGGTGACCGCCAACCATAAAATTATTTTTGTTGCTACTTCATAACTGTAATTTTGCTACTGTTATGAATTGTAATGTAAATATCTGATCTGCAGGATGTATTTTCATTCACTGGACCAAATTAGCCACAAATACCCCAACCCCACTTACTGGTGGGGTTGGGGGAGGGATTGATTTTGTCATTTGGGAGTTGTAGTTGCTGGAATTTATAATTCACCTACAATCAAAGAGCATTCTGAACTCCACCAATGATTGAATTGAACCAAACTTGGCACACAGAACTCCCATGACCAACAGAAAATACTGGAAGGGTTTGGTGGGCATGGACCTTGAGTTTTGGAGTTGTAGTTCACCTACATCCAGAGAGCACTGTGGACTCAAACAATGATGGATCTGGACCAAACTTTGCACAAATACTCAATATGCCCAAAGGTGAACACTGGTGGAGTTTGGAGAAAATAGACCTTGACATTTGGGAGTTGTAGTTGCCATCCCCACTCCCTCTCTCTGTAGATTGCCTTTGGAAGATCTTGTTGGTTGAGTTGGGTTTTAATAACTAATTGGATGTGGTTTTTAGCTTAGATTTTAAAATTTGTTGAAGTTTGAAGTATATAACCCCTTGGGTTTGATGTGGATGTGCGGAATTGAGTCCCCCTGTTATGATCTGATCATTGACTGTAATAAAGTTTACTTACTTACACTGATGGAGTTTGGGGAAAATAGACCTTGACATTGGGAGTTTAATTGCTGGGATTTATCATTCACCTACAATCAAAGAGCATTCTGAACCCCACCAATGATACAATTGGGCCAAATTTCCCACACAGAACCCCTATGACCAACAGAAAATATTGTGTTTTGTGATGGTCTTTGGAGACCCCTCTGACACCCCCCTCACAACCCACCCCCCAGGTGTCGCAACCCCCAGGTTGAGAAACATTGCACTAATAGAAGACGAAAAGGAGAAATGTGTCAAGAAGAAGAAGGCATGTCCAGCAAACCTTTGTAGGGACCGCCTTCCATCTGGAAATGTATGTCCTCACTGTGAAAGACTATGTGGATTCTGAATAGGTCTCTACAGTCACTTATGGACCCACCACTAAGTCACTACCCTTGGAAGTCAATTATACTAGTCATGAGTGATAGCCGATGATGATGAAACACAAACAGAGGGGAAACATTAACTCAAAATCCATGCATTCAGAATGCACACACACCATTCTTCTTCCCTTTGGAGCAGATCAGGCTTCTGGGAGGAAAGAGATGGAGGAACAGATGCCACATTGCTGAAGGTGTGACACACACTTGATTTTGAAAGGTCCTCCTTGTTTAGGGATTTTCTCATCTATCATTCAATTGTTCGGTGGTCACTCTCCATTCTGCTCTAGCCAGGTGTATCTTCATCAGTCACATGAACTAATGGGTCATTCCATTCAAGTGCTATAATTTAATTAATTCATTGTATTTTTTTATGCAAGCATCCCAACTTGAAACCAAGGTTCTTAGTTCAATGTTTTTTTTCCCCACTCGTGAACGCATTTTCTGCCAAACCTTATGAATTTTGTAATTCTGCACCTTTCTTTCACTCCCATAATGTAATTTTTAGGTTTCATTTTGGGATGGTGTCTTCAGCCTTGCTAGGTCTTAGCCAGATCCCAGACATTCATATCCATTAATTATACATTTCAGCAGAAGTGGACCACAGAGCCGATTTAAAACAATAGAGCTAAAACATGCAAACAACTACCATTAGTAACAGAATAAAACTATTCACAATATAATCAGCCATAGGTATTCGGGGATTCTACATCCACAGATTCCATCATCCACAGCTTGAAAATATTGTGGTTTGAGGAAAAGAACAAACTTTGTTTTTGCCATTTTGTTATCTACAAGGAACCAAATCTTGGGGGCCTCCTACATATACAGTATATTCTGGCGTATAAGACTACTTTTTAACCCAAGAAAATCTTCGCAAAAGTCAGGGGTCGTCTTATACGCAGGTGTAGTCTTATGCATGGGAGTCGTCTTAACTCTATATTTTAACTGGAAAAGTTGGGGGTCGTCTTATACGCCCAGTCGTCTTATATGCCGGAATATACGGGTATATAAGTGCCTCCTATATTAAAACATTTAATGCCAGAAGCGAATTGAAATTACAGTTATAATGTACAATAAAAACACAAAGTTAAAAACTTGGCATTATACTAAATTTCCATGTGGCTCTTAACGAGACATGCCGAATTATCACAGGATATCTATGCCCAACACCACTGGAAAAATTACACTGTTTAGCCAGTATTGGACCACCTGACATCCGCCGAGAAGTAGTAGCTGTATTAAATGAAAGAACCCAGGCAGTGACATCTCTGGTCCATCCTCTGTTCGGATACCAGCCAGCATGCCAATGCCTGAAATCAAGAAACAGCTTACTAAGATCTACAGAGATACTCGCAGGAACACCTCAGCAAATGAGAGTCCAAAAGTGGCAGGCTAAAAACCCAGAACCTCAAATCAGTGGCTGAGACAGGATGAGAAACTCCCCCCTGGGCACACAGAAGGCCAGGCAACTGGCACTGAACAGACTGCGCTCTGACACCATGAGATACAGAGCTGATCTTAAGAAATGGGGCTTCAAAGTAGAGTCCACGACATGCGAGTGTGGAGAAGAGCAAACCACAGACCACTTACTCCAATGTAGTCTGAGCCAGGCCACGTGCATAATGGAGGACCTTCTCAAAGCAACACCAGAAGCAATCCAGGTGGTCAGCTTCTGGTCAAAAGAAATATGATTTAAATCACACACTTAAAAATAATAGAACAACAGTTTAAAACAGTCAAATTAAAACAATACAGAACTCACTTTAAAAGTCATTACTTTTTAAATCTTCCAAAACCTATCAGAATTCTGGTTAAAATCTTCACCTGCCAACAGAAGGGCAGCAAAGTGAGGCCCATTCTTGCCTCTTTGAGAATAAAGTCCCAGAGCGCAGGGGCAGTCACTGAGAAGGTCCACAAGCCGTGCCTATGAAGGTACTGAGATTCCATGAGCTTTTACACAATTTCCTAAGTTCATGGGAAAAGGGACACATCTTGGTTACAAGAAATGCATTATCTAAATGTCAGCAGTCAAATACCTAAAGGGATTTGTTAAATGTCAGACAACAGCAAGAGGAATGGGGAGAAAGGAGCAGCAGAAAGAAGATGCAAGCTGTGAATGGGCACAAATGTGTTAGTCTATCACTCTCTTTGTAGGAAATGCTATTTTTTTGTTTATTCCTACAGTCGCTTCCAACTCTTTGTGACCTCATGGATCAGCCCACAGCAGAGCTCTCACCCCCAGCTCCTTCAAGATCAATCCAGTCACTTCAAGGATACCATTCACCTCTGTTGTCCTTGGTCGGCCCCTCTTCCTTTTTCTTTCCATTTTCCCCAGCATCATTATCTTCTCCAAGCTTTCCTGTCTTTTCGTTACGTGGCCACAGTACTTCATCTTTGCCTCTAATATCCTTCTCTCCAGTCAGCACTCGGGCATTATTTCCTGGAGGATGGGCTGGTTTGATCTTCTTGCGATCCAAGGCACTCTCAGAATTTTTCTCCAACACCCTAGTTCAAAAGCTTCTATTGGAAATACTATACCTGAGTGGAAAACAAATAGTCTATACATGCTACTGGTCTACAGCTTCCCAATCCCTCACCTGGTCAGATCTAAAAAGAGTTATAATCAAATAATAAATAGTATATCACATAGCCTCCAACTCTTCCAATTTGACCATCTCAATTAATCCATTGTTGTCCTGTTTTTTTTCAGCAGCAGTTTAAATTTCCCAGTTTCTCTCTTTTCCTGCTGCTTTCCCCTTTGTCCTTCAGTGAGTTAACTTTGTTTGCACAAAGTTAGCTGACTGTAGGAGAGGACAGGAGAGAGAGAGGCGCAAATCATGCCCTTCCCAGTAAACTCAAAAGCAAACTCAAAAGGATTTCCCCAGGCAATAAAAAGCCAGACCTTGACACTGCTGGGCCACTGAATGCTCATCAAGATGACCAATTGAAACATTCACATCTACCTTGAATAGGCAAAATTGTCTGCGGACATTCCATAGCTATATATAAACCCCATTTTCCTAGTTTCCAACAAACCTCACAACCTCTGAGGATGCCTGCCATAGATGCAGGCAAAACGTCAGGAGAGAATGCTTCTGGAACATGGCCATACAGCCTGGAAAACTCGCAACAACCCAAGCTGTGTCAGCATGTCCTAGTTTATGTGTTCATCCTCATTAACAATTTGTTGCCATGTTGAACACACTCTGATGTTGCTTGGTCATAGGAATCCTTTCTTTCATCAGTCAAATTTTGGAAGGTTTAGTACTAGAGACTGCCTGCCTTCGCTAGATTTATTTGTTGAGTGGTCAAAACACTATATACGCTAAGAGGCATCCTTTGTTACTCTTATGTCATACAGCAATCACTTGTAATCATAAGTGATTCTTTGATCTGCTAAGAGGACGTTTCTGCACAAAGTGGGTTACACCCATCCCTGCTCAGAGTTCAGTCATGTGATTTCAAGGCAACTGAATACCTTGGCCACCTCAATTGAGCCCTGGGGACAGGAAATTGCCGCAATGGGTGTGGTTAGGTTAGGTTAAAACAAAACCTGTGTTGCACAGATGTTGTCAAATAAATAAGGGAGCCAGAAGAGCCTGTCCTGAAACCAGCCTGCATAGCGATGATGCCCTTGACTTCTTAGGGAGACACATTATAAACCTGTTTGGCTCTGCACCACTCAGCTGTGAAGAATCTCATCCGCCTTCAAAAGCATCAAGGGTGTCAAACCAACCCGCTTCCATATCACTGGTACATTGCTAGCACAATGTTTGGGATGTTAGATTTTTAAATGTCATCTTTTTTTAGAATTAGAAATGCTGCCCATCAACAAAAAAAAGTCACTCACAGCATCAGTCTAGGCAGAGCACAAAATTCAGGCTGTTTTCTTCTTTTTCACCAGTTTGTTTCGAAACTGGTGGTGCAGTGGGTTAAACCCCTGTGCCAGCAGGACTGAAGATCAACAGGTCACAGGTTCAAATCCGGGGAGAGCATGGACGAGCTCCCTCTATCAGCTCCAGCTCCTCATGCGGGGACATGAGATAAGCCTCTCACAAGGTTGGTAAAACATCAAAACATCTGGGCATCCCCTGGGCAACATCCTTGCACACAGTCAATTATCTCACAGCAGAAGTGACTTGCAGTTTCTCAAGTCACTCCTGAGACGACAAAAAAAACTGTTTGTTGTTGTTCAGACTTTTCTGACTCTTCATTATCTCATTGACCACAGCTCCCTGTCAGCCGTCACCACCTCCAGCTCCTTCAAGGCCACTCCCAGGATACCATCCATCCATCTTGCCCTTGGTCAGCTCCTCTTCCTTTTTCCTTCCATTTCCCCCAGTATCATTATCTTCTCCAAGCTTTCCTGTCGTCTCATTATGTGGTCGAAGTACTTCATCTTTGTCTCTAATCTCCTTCCCTTCAGTGAACAGTCGGGCTTTATTTCCAGGAGTGTGGACTGGTTGGATCTTCTCGCTATCCAAGGCACTCTCAGAATTTTCCTCCAGCACCACAGTTCAAAAGTGTCCATCTTCCTTCGCTCAGCCTTCCTTAAGTTCTAGCTCTCACATCCATAGGTTACTACAGGGAATACCATTTGCTTTAACTATTTATTTATTTAGGGCATATGTTTTTGTTGTTCATTCGTTCAGTTGTTTCTGACTCTTCGTGACCTCATGGACCAGCCCACGCCAGAGCTTCCTGTCGGCCGTCACCTCCCCCATCTCCTTCAGAGTCAAGCCAGCCACTTCAAGGATGCCATCCATCCATCTTGCCCTTTGTCTACCCCTCTTCCTTTTTTCTTCCATTTTTCCCAGCATAATTCTCTTCTCTAAGCTTTCCTGTGTCTTCATGATGTGGCCAAAGTACTTCAACTTTGTCTCTAATATCCTTCCCTCCAATGAACATTTGTATCCCATCCTATCTCAACCTCCGCTGAGGGACTCAGGGCAGCTATGTGGATCTTTGTTGCCAGCGTGATGCCTCTACTCTTAATTGTTTTATCGAGATTGATCATTGCTCTCCTTCCAAGAAGTAAACATTTTCTAATTCCCTGGCTGCAGTCTGCGTCTGCAGTAATCTTCACTCCTAGAAATACAAAGTCTGTCACTGCCTCCACGTTTTCTACATTTGCCAGTTATCAATCAGAAAACTGGTCAACTTGGAAGGCGCTGAACAGACTGCGTTCTGCACCACAAGATGCAGAGCCAACCTCAAGAAATGGGGCTACAAAGTGGAATCCACGACATGCGAGTGTGGAGAGGAGCAAACCACTGACCACCTGCTGCAATGCAACCTGAGCCCTGCCACATGCACAATGGAGACCTTCTTGCAGCAACACCAGAAGCACTCCAAGTGACCAGATACTGGTCAAAGGACATTTAATCAACTACCAAACTCACAAATTTTGTATTTTGTCTGTTTGTCTGTTTGTTTGTTTTGTTCTGTTAGAAATGTAATACAATTGACTGGTTGCCTGACACGACAAATAAATAAATCAGTGTGAATCAGAATTGCCCAAAGTGCACCAGAAGTACCCAAAGCAAATCAGGTGTGCCCTATGTGCATTGAAATGCTCTTGCTAGTGCTCAGATGTACATTGTCACAATTTACTAACAGGGTTTTGTTATATTTCTGCAACATAGTTATAGGTTTGTACATTTGTGGAACTGTAGAGTGTGATATAGGATCACGGCTTAAATATTGTTTCTAATTTGAATAATAACTAAAATAACAATATTTTATTGGCATTCACTTCAACAGATCTACGAAATTGCGCACATTAGCGAGAGGCTTGTCTCCCGGCTTTCTGAGGTTTGGGGGCACAAAAACGGACTTCTTGATTTTCGATCCCAAAGAAGAGCCAACGCTGGAGGAGAAGGTTTTCCTGGACCAGGTAGCCAGACAAGGTAAACTGGAGGTTAATGCTGTGAACCTTTGACACACTTGTTAGTGAACACTGTAGGAGGAAAAATCTTTCCCTACTAAGTTGATTAGATCATGGAAATTGAGAGCTTGGTAAAGTCATTGTATTTGGATAACATCCGGGCACACCCTGGGCAACATCCTTGCAGACAGCTAATTCTTTCACACCAGAAGCGACTTGCAGTTTCACAAGTCGGTCCTGCCATGAAAAAAAATTGGATAACAGCACACAGAAACCAATCTAAAACAACCACCCTTTGGCAGTGTGAGTCAGTAATGACTATTGGATGCTATAAATCCGCTTACATTTAAGCGAAAGAGGTAACTGCTCTAGAACTTCTATTCAGGCTCTTCATAGCAGAGTGTCAGCAGTCTTATTATGCTAAGTTTCAATGTTGATTCCATCCTATTTTGGGTGGCGAGAGCTGCTGACAAGCATGTATTCCTGCATTTAAAGGCCTATTTCCGCCTGGTTGGCAGATGAAGCAAAACACATCCAGCTTAACTCTTCATAGTGCTGCTGGTTATTCCTACAACCACAAAATCTCAATAGAGTAGGGGAGAAAAACTCCAAGGTGAAGGCTAGGCATTGCATTTGTCCTCCAGGTGTCATTCACCCTCCATTTCCAGCATCACCCCTGACTGTGCTGGCTAAGATTGATAGTAGGTTTTGTTTTTGCTTTTTTTGTCGTGTCATGAGCGACTTGAGAAACTGCAAATCACTTCTGGTGTGAGAGAATTGGACGTCTGCAAGGACATTGCCCAGGGGATGCCCGGATGATTTGATTTTTTTTTAT
This sequence comes from Anolis sagrei ordinatus, assembly GCF_025583915.1. Lineage (NCBI taxonomy): Eukaryota > Metazoa > Chordata > Lepidosauria > Squamata > Anolidae > Anolis > Anolis sagrei. Next base: position 189,355,886 of record NW_026847549.1, read on the forward strand.
CATCTTTGTGGGAGGCTTCTCTCATGTCCCCGCATGAGGAGCTGGAGTTGATAGAGGGAGGTCATCCACCTCTCCCCGGATTTGAACCTGCGACCTGTCGGTCTTCAGTCCTGCCAGCACAGGGGTTTAACCCACTGTGCCACCATGGGCTCCAGGTGCAGTTCAATAATATATTTACATTTATTTATTTATTATTTTACAGTATATTCTGCCTTTCTCACCCCGCAGGGGACTCAGGGCGGATTACAATGTAAACATATATGACAAACATTCAATACCAAAGACACACAACAGATATAGACAGACAGTCAGAGGCTATTTAACTTTTCTGGCTGCCAGGGGAGCTGTCGCTTTTCATCGTCCATCTACGACACTGATGAAGTACTTCCGCATTCCCTGCATGCTTTTGCTGTAGTCTTTTTTATGGCCTCGTAAATTAGTTAAATTAGCCTCCCCACACATAGGGGGAACCTAATTTTCCTCCTTGACAGATGCAACTGTCTTTCAGGTTGCAAAGGTTGACAACATTCTACACAATTGTTCGGAAGCTCACTCCAACCCAGGCTGGCTTCGAACTCATGACATAATTTCCTCTCCTGAACTAGGTGGTACAATATTTAAAAAGATGCATCAGAAACAGAAAGAGCCAAAAGTCAGGCCAGATATAGATTTGTGTTGGAAGAAATTTCATGATTTTAATTGAGTTGATAAATAACCCTTGGTTTCACTTCTATTCCAGTTTTTATCCCATTTTCCCACTCCAGTAGGAGACATATTGATGACTCCTATAATTATAAATAAGTCACATTACATATGGCATGTAACAGTATCACGCTCTTAAAGCAAGAGCAAGAAGGTTTGATATTTCCCCTTTGTGGTCTCAATGTAAGTTCATTTGAATGCACCGTGTTGAGCTGTTGAGCTGCTGAACTTGCTGGCTGAAAGGTTGCCGGTTCATATCCATAGGACGGGGTGAGCTCCCGCTGTTATCCCCAGCTCCTGCCAACCTAGCAGTTTGAAAACATGCAAATGTGAGTAGATCAATAGGTACCACCTTGGTGGGAAGATAAACCATGCTCCACGCAGTCATGCCAGCCACATGACCTAGGAGATATCTATGGACGATGCAAGCTCTTCGGTTTAGAAATGGAGATGAGCACCACTCCCAGAGCCAGAGATGAAGGGGAAGCCTTTACCTTTATCTGTGTATCTGTGTTTCGATGTGTTGTCACAGATTTTCATAGCTGGAATCACTGTATGGCCATGTTTCAGAAGCATTCTCTCCTGACGTTTTGCTTGCATCTATGGCAGGCATCCTCAGAGTTTGTGAGGTGTATCAGTGTTTCGTTGTTTCTAGGCATTGAATGTTTGCCTTGTGTCTGTATATGCTGGAATCAGCCCTGAGTCTCCTTGGGGAAATAGGGCGGAATACAAATAAATAATTATTTTACTGACACAAAAACACAGCAAATGAGAGATATATGCTGGATTTCGTATCACAAAATCACAAGTTGAACACTTCCCAAGCGTTTAGGACTGTGTGATATAGTTTTGAATTATGCGCGTAGATCCAAGTAAGATGGCCATTTGCTTTTGATAGATTGTGATTTTCTCATAGATTGTGATTGTTTCTAAATGCTGGCTGAGATCTTTTGGCACGGCACCCAGTACGCCAGTGACCACTGGGACCACCTGTACTGGTTTATGCCAAAGCCTTTGCAGTTCAATTTTGAGGTCTTGATAACAGCTGAGTTTTTCCTGTTGTTTTTCGTCAATTTGACTGTCACCTGGTATAGCAACATCAATAATCAAAACTTATTACTAATATTTAACAATACTTAAATTGTTTAATATTTAATACTTACATTATTTGAAACACAACAAGATGAGTCCACAGCAAACAAGATCACTCTGCTGGCGCTATTGGATTAGGAGCATAGTGTCTAGATCTAGGGAAGTCATGCTACCCCTCTATTCTGCTTTGGTTACACCACACCTGGAATATTGTGTCCAATTCTGGGCACCACAATTCAAGAGAGATATTGACAAGCTGGAATGTGTCCAGAGGAGAGCGACTAAAATGATCAAAGGTCTGGAGAACAAGCCCTATGAGGAGCGGCTTAAGGAGCTGGGCATGTTTAGCCTGAAGAAGAGAAGGCTGAGAGGAGATATGATAGCCATGTATAAATATGTGAGAGGAAGCCACAGGGAGGAGGGAGCAAGCTTGTTTTCTGCTTCCCTGGAGACTAGGACGCAAAACAATGGCTTCAAACTACAAGAAAGGAGATTCCATCTGAACATGAGGAAGAACTTCCTGACTGTGAGAGCCGTTCAGCAGTGGAACTCTCTGCCCCGGAGTGTGGTGGAGGCTCCTTCTTTGGAAGCTTTTAAACAGAGGCTGGATGGCCATCTATCAGGGATGCTTTGAATGCAATATTCTTGCTTCTTGGCAGGGGGTTGGATTGGATGGTCCATGAGGCCTCTTCCAACTCTATGTATCGGCGAATAATGCATGCAGATCCCAATAAGGTGGCCTTCTGCAGCTGGAAGATGGTCATTTTGTCAGCGCCGATTGTGTTTAAGTGCAGGCCAAGGTCTTTAGGCACTGCACCCAGTGTGCCGATCATCACTGGGACCACCTTGACTGGCTTGTGCCAGAGTCTTTAGTAATTGGGAGTCTTTAATAATGGGAGGGCATGGCAATGTCTAATAATAATAATAATAATAATAATAATAATAATAATAATAATAATAATAAGGCTATTTTAGACCAAAAAGTGACATTGCCATGCCCTCCCATTATTATGTATGGTATTTGGTTGTGACTTTATTTCTTGTGGTCAGCTTGACGATAGTAGGTCAAATCACAAGGTGAGCTTCAATTAAAAGCCTGAACGAAGTCTCCTCACCTGGAAAATGGAAAGGAGTGCCATCTGTCAGGACTCTAAAATTGGTTCAACTCCAGCATCTCAAGTCATACAATTAAAGGAATTTGGAGATTAAAGTTTCCCCTGAGGCTCATAATGAGTAAAGAAGAAGGTGCGTCCTAAAGCAGTCCTCCTCTGTATTGTTTCTGTAATCATAAAGTTGGAAGAGACCACAAAGACCATACAGTCCAATCCCTTTAGGAAGGGTCTAAAGCCAATGGCTTCATTTTGACCTCATGCCAATGACTTCATTTCGATCTAAATCCAATTACCTCATTTCGGAGTGTCTCATCAAAATGTTTTCCTTCTTTTAAAAAATGTAAACAACTTGAAATAATATGAAATAAGATTGAAAGAGAAAAATCCAAACAATGCAGAACATACACAACTACATTCAACAAAACTACGAACATGCTACAATATTACACTACAAAATATAAACAAAAAGGGGGAAGGAGGGACAATTGGCTCTCAAGTTCCTGGCTAACGGTTATAATATTTTCTTTCTTCTACTTTCTCTAACTATATAACATAAATGAATTTATACCAACATAGTTAATCCTACTATTCTTAAAAAAAAAAACAAACTCTAATATGAATAATTTCCTTCATTGCTCCTTCAGAAATACACTGACCAATTCTCAATCTTTGTTAAAGCTGGTTTCTGTGAGTTTTCTGGGCTGTATGGCCTTGTTCCAAAAGCATTCTCTCCTGACATTTAGCTCACATCTATGGCAGGCATCCTCAGAGGTTGTGAGGTCTGTTGGAAACTAGGCAAGTGAGGTTTATATATCGGTGGAATACTGTCCAGGGTGGGAGAAAGAACTCTGGTCTGCTTTAAGCAAGTGTGAATGTTGCAATTGGCCACCTTGATGAGCATTGAATGGCCTTGCAGCTTCAGAGACTGCTGCTTCCTGTCTGGGGGAATCCTTTGTTGGGAGTTGTAGACAGCCCTGATTGTTTCATATCAGGATTTCCCCCCCTTTTTTAGTGTTCCCATTTATTTACAGTACTGACGTTAAAGTTTTTAAATACTGGTAGCCAGATTTTGTTCATTTTCATGGTTTCCTCCTTTTCTGTTGAAATTGTCCACATGCTTGTGGATTGTAATGGCTTCTCTGTGTAGTCTGACATGGTGGTTGATAGAGTGGTCCAGCATTTCTATGTTCTCAAATAATATGCCGTGTCCAGGTTGGTTCATCAAGTGCTCTGCTATGGCGGACTTCTCTGGTTGAATTGCACAGTCTACCAGGGCTTTAATTGTGCTTCAATTGTGCAAGGCCATTCACTGCTAATCAAGCTTGCCAATTGCAACATTCACACTTGACTCCAACAGACAAGAGTTCTTTCTCCCACCCTAGACATTCCGCAGATATATAAACCTAACTTGACTAGTTTCCAACAGACCCCTCAACCTCTGAGGATGCCTGCCATAGATGTGAGTGAAATGACAGGAGAGAATGCTTCTGGAACATGGCCATACAGCCCAGAAAGCTCACAGAAACCCAGGAATTCTGGCCATAAAAGCCTTCAACAACACACTTGATGACTTTTATGTTTTTATCATCTCTGACCTGCAATTAGTCCAGTCTGTAATGTTTCTATTATGTTGAGGAGATATAATTTAAGGATTTGTCTTGAAGACATTTAGTGGGTGCTTAAGAATACAGCAGACTTACTAGCTCTTTAGGATAAAGTTGTCTTTTGAGCAATTCCTCAGTTCCCTGGCCTATTTATGAACCTGAAAACATTGCCATGCCCTCCCATCATCCCTTTGGTTGCGTATTCCCACTTCACAACAATCAGCTTGATATTCTGAAACTCTGGAGAAATGCCACAAGCAATCACAGGAACTGTACAGAGATTCAATCTGTCTGCAAATAAAGATCTTGAGAAAGAAATGTCATTGCCCTCATGATAACCTTAAAATATTTATCTCTCTCCCGTTCTCTTTTCCTGTCACTCCACAGATGGTGCAGATGTTTGTCAATTCAGATCTCCACCACTGGACGTTATGCAGGACTTGCAGTCTCAGTGGCCCTTCCAAGCGATGGTTCTTCTCAGAGATCAATACAAGAATAAATACAGAAATACCACCATTACACGTGAGATAATTGTTGAGTTAGTTATACATTTCACATTTGCAGGATTTGATTCATCGGTTCTCTATTGGCATCGGCTTGTTATTTCTGCTCGGCTGCTGTCAACCATATTCCTGGTTTGGATACCACATTAAATATCTTGCCTTGTTTGTTTACACAGCTGAAGAAGTGGGAGCAATTAACCTGCATGCATGAACACAGGCCACATCTATACTGCCATATAATGCAGTAGGAAACTGCATTACATGGTCAGTTTAACTGAATTGAACTATATTATATGAGTCTACACCAGGCATGGGCAAACTTTGGCCCTCCAGGTGTTTTGGACTTCAACTCACACAATTCCTAACAGCTGGTAGGCTGTTAGGAATTGTGGGAGTTGAAGTCCAAAACACCTGGAGGGCCGAAGTTTGCCCATGCCTGGTCTACACTGACCATATAATGCAGTTTCATACTGCATTATATGGCAGTGCACATTGTGTTCAAATAATCCAGGATTTCTAGTTTATTGTGAATACAAATATTGTCAAAGTAAACAAATGTCTGCTTACAATGTACTTCTATTTTGAACCCTTGTTATGAAATCAGAAATGTCAATAAATGTTTTCCTAGGATATTATGTGCTCATGTGATTTACGGTATCTTACACAGTAGAGTGTGAATACAATTTAGGACATATATACATGTTACATGATTTGCGGATGAATTTGGATTGGGGTAGAAAAGGCACGTCTTAAGCATTAAGCCATGTAATAATATAAGGAGGGGGTTTTTTGTTCTCATTTTCATCCTATCCACAGGAAGCACAGTTGACATTTTGTACAACTTCGCACACTGTGCTGGTTTGCATCTAATCTTTGGACTCAACGCCTTGCTAAGGAAAAGCAGCTTCCAGTGGGACAGCACCAATGCGCAGCTAATTTTGGATTACACGGATTCTCAGAATTACAGCATGTCTTGGGAACTTGGAAATGGTACGTGATGCATTGTGTATATGTGATAACATGATGGATTGCTTTAGCTCCAAATACCAAGGAGGGAAGAGGAAACGCTAAGCTGCTTTTTAAATTTAGTTTGGTAGAACTGTAGAATTGTGTTGTCTGCCTACCAAGATGCTCTCACTACCTTGATGTAACCATGGCATCATTCTCTCATACTGCTTCATGAAGCAAGGTCTTAAGTGTAATTCTGGATATATCTACACTGTAGCATGTGTGCAATTCAACACCACTTTAACTCAATGCTGTGGAATCTTAGGATTTGCAGTTTGGTGAGGCACCAGCACTCTTTATCAGAGAAGGCTCAAAGCACTGCAAAATGACACTTCCTAGGATTCCATAGCATTGAGCCTTTGCAGTTAAGGTGGCCTAAAACTGCATTCATTCTGCAGTGTAGATGACCCTCTGTAGCTACTTTATTTATGTATTTATTTACAATATTTATATTCCGCCCTTCTCAAATTGCAGGGGACTCAGGGCGGATCCATGAGTCAGGGTGAGCTCCTGCTGTTAGCCCTAGCTCCTGCTGTTAGCCCTAGCAGTTCGAAAACATGCAAATGTGAGCAGATCGATAAGGAAAAGGTAAAAAGAAGTCCCATGCAGTCATGCCTCCCACACAACCAGGAGGTGTCTACAGACAACACAGGCTCCTTGGCTTGAAAAGCACCTCCCCCAGGGCCGGAGATGAGCACTACCTCCAGAGCCGGAAATGAAAGGAGAAGCCTTTGCATTTGTCTGTGTATTTGTATGTCATTGTATCTTATTGTAACAAGGCCCTGTGACTATTTATATGCTGTAATCTGCTCTGAGTCCTCTCGGGGAGAAGGGCGGAATACAAATAAAGTGTTATCATCATCATCATCCCAGTCTATATGGTGGATAATAAAAAGTGATGGGAGTTGTCCTTCAACATACGGGGACCCAAATTGGGTAAAAACTAAAGAGCACTGACCACTAAGTAAAAATTTATCGTTGGCCCTCTGTGTCCACATATTCTCAGTCCATAGATTCAATGGCCCTTTGAATGCAAACATAAGGCTGGAGTGGCCCTTGATGAATATGCGTTTGACACTCCTGAGGCAGAATATGCCGAGAGGGGACATATTTTATCAGATATGAATAAATGAAACCATAGATACTGGCCCCACCAATACAAGGGCTGTAGTGTATTTTCTAAACTATTTATTTATTTTCCACAGTTGTACCCTGCCTTTCTCACCCCGAAGGGGACTCAGGGCAGCCTCACAAAGGCAAAATTCAATGCCGCATATACATATAGGATAGACTACTGCAATGCACTCTACGTGGGGTTGCCTTTGAAGACTGCTCGGAAGCTTCACATAGTCCAACGAGAGGCAGCCAGGTTAATAACTGGTGCGGCATGGAGGGAGCATACAACTCCCATGTTACGCCAGCTCCACTGGCTGCCAGTTTGCTACCGGGCACAATTCAAAATGCTGGCTTTGGCCTATAAAGCCCTAAACAGCCCTGGCCCAAATTACCTGTCTGAACACATCTCCTCCTATGAACCATCATGGAGATTAAGATCCGCCGGGGAGGCACTGCTTTCCGTCCTGGCATTGTCACAGGCACAATTGGTGGGTATGAGAGACAGGGCCTTCTCGGTGATTGCTCCCCAGCTATGGAACTCCCTTCCTGGTGAGATCAAGTCGTCCCCCTCCCTCCTGTCCTTTAGAAGGATGGTAAAAATTTGGCTGTGGGACCAAGCTTTCGGGACAGGGCAATGAAGCGGCAGTGGGAAAGATGACAGGGCCAATTGGATTTGATGTGGATAGTTAGGACGGTTTTAAATTGTGCATTTTAATATTTTGATTTTTTTTTAATGTTTATGTATTGTATGTGAATTTGTGTCCCGGCATTGAATGTTTGCCGTGTATATGCTGTGCTCCGCCCTGAGTCCCCTTTGGGGTGAGAAGGGCGGAGTATAAATGTTTTAAATAAATAAATGCATACATACATACTTATTGGTAAGTAAACAACTGCATTAAAATCAACCCAATTAAAAACATAAACATTAAAACATCAGTTAAAAATCACAAAATCCAAATCATAGTCCAGGGCCAATGTGAGTCATCTAGTGAATATGTTAATAAGTAGAGATCATAAATAGAAATTATAAGGGTTACAAATGGATGAATCTAGGTTGTGCAATCATAACTGCTATAATTCTGCCTGGCATCTGTATAAATTGTTGCTATTTTGAAAATTGACACTAAAATACTTTACAAAATAAGAACATGAAGTCTCTTTCAATATTTCTGAAAAGTAAACTGATATTCTGCTGTGCTCATCTACCAAAGTCTAAAATCAATTTTGTTTAATAGAAAACAAGGACTCAAACTGTTCCAAACACTGCTCCACTGCAATGTACTTCTGAATAAAAAGGAATCTTGGGTATTTTTATTTTATTTCTGTATGTTCTTATTTCAAGTACTAAAGTGTACTTAATAGCTGTATGGATACTTCATGTTCTGTTCTTTGGTTGATTATTACCACTGTGTAAATTTTGAACAAGTCACACCCAGTAACCATTTTTTGAGAGCCATCTAACTGTGTTTATTTTGTGTTTTTCTTTCAGAACCTAACAGCTTCAAGCACAAGTCTGGCATTTACATTGATGGCTTCCAACTAGGGCAGGACTTCATACACCTCCGCCAGCTTCTGAACAATTACGGCCGATACAGAACTGCCAAACTCTATGGCCCCGATGTAGGTCAGCCAAGGAAAAACACTCAGAAGTTGCTGAGGAGGTAAAAAAAAGTTGGTTTTGTTGCCTTTATAAAGCAGTAAAGTGATTCTTTGGCACACTACAAATGAGTTGTTTAATTATAGTTACTTTCAACCATAGTTTATTGCAGGGGTCCCCAAACTTTTTGAACAGAGGGCCGGGTCACAGTCCCTCAAACTGTTGGAGGGCCGGATTATAATTTGAAAAAAAAAACATGAATGAATTCCTATCCAACCTCAAATATCTTATTTGTACTGCAAAAAACACTTTAAATAATACAATAATTAAAATGAAGAACTATTTTAACAAATATAAACTTAGCAGTTTAGAATAAATATAAACCCAGCAGTTTGAAAACATGCAAATGTAAGTAGATCAATAGATACCGCTCCGGCAGGAAGGTAACGGCGCTCCATGCAGTCATGCTGGCCACATGACCTTGGAGGTGTCTATGGACAACACCTGCTCTTCAGCTTAGAAATGGAGATGAGCAGCAGAGTCCCAGAGTCGGAAATGACTGGATTTAAGGCCTCCCCCCCCCCTCCTTCCTCAGGGATGCATCCAAGATGCATCCCGGAGGGAGGAGAGGCTGGGCCCACGGAGGCGACAGGCAAAGCAGGCCCGGCTTGGGCTTGCTTTGCCTGTCGTCTCCCCCACCCCTCTCCTTCCTCGGGGATGCATCCAAGATGCATCCCGGAGGGAGGAGAGGCTGGGCCCACGGAGGTGACTGGCAAAGCAGGCCCAAGCCGCTTTGCCCGCCGCCTCCCCCCCTTCGCCCCCCTTTCACCCTGCTCCACAGCCCGCGGGCCGGATAGATGCCCTCGGAGGGCTGGATCCGGCCCGCGGGCCGTAGTTTGGGGACCCCTGGTTTATTGTGGTTGGGTTGTTGTAGGTTTTTTCGGGCTATATGGCCATGTTCTAGAAGCATTCTCTCCTGACGTTTCACCTGCATCTATGGCAGGCATCCTCAGAGGTTGTGGTTTTCAGCAGGAGGGAATGCTTCTAGAACATGGCCATATAGCCCGAAAAAACCTACAACAACCCAGCGATTCCAGCCATGAAAGCCTTCGACAGTACATTTATTGTGTTGTTTAATCCTGGTTAAGATCACAAGAATATCATGATTTGGTTACCAAACTAAGCCTTGATCTAGGAAGGCTTAGTTTGATAGTAACAATAGTGAGAGTTTGGCTAGATCTAATGCAGTTCAATGCTATTAAAATGCATTATACAGATATTCCAAACTGAATAATAATAATAATAATAATAAGAGTAAAGGTGGGGGTGGTGCTCATTTCCATTTCTAAGCCAAAGAACCGACGTTGACCGTAAATGTCTCCAAGTTCACGTAGCCAGCATGACTGCATGGAGCGTCATTACCATACCGTCAAAGCGGTTCCTATTATCTACTTACATTTGCATGCTTTTGAACTGCTAGGTTGACAGAAGCTGGGGCTAACAGTGGGAGCTCAACCTGCTCCCCAGATTCGAGCCACTGACCTTTCGGTCAGTAAGTCCAGCACCTCAGCGGTTTTACCCGCTGTGCCACCAAGGGCTCAATAATAATAATAATAATAATAATAATAATAATAATAATAATACATTTTATATTCCGCTCTATCTTCTGATAGGGATTCAGAGCAGATTACAGTATACACATATATAGGAAAACATTCAATGCCTTTTATACAGTGAACAATGACATACAATGCACAAAAAAGGCAAAGGTTTATCTTTCCATCTCCAGTGTCTGGGGATGTTGCTCAACTCTGGCCATGGGGAGGTGCTCTTGTTCCATTTTTCCATGCTGAGGAGCCTATTGTCCATATACCCTCCTGGTTGTGTTGCCATCATGGCTGCATGGGTGCCTTTTACCTTCCCGCCAAAGGCACCCTTGTAGCTTTGCTGGCAACATGATCTACTCACATGACATGTTTTCAAACTGCTAGGTTGGCAGAAGCTAGGGCTAACAGTGGGAGCTTACCCCGACCTGTGGCTTCAAACTGTCAACCTTTCGGTCAGCAGTTTTTCTGCAGCTAGCGATTTAACTCGCTGTGCTACTGCGGCCCCACAATATATGATATACAGCAGTATATATCCATCCATGCTTAGAGAAAGGCTCTTTGGGTAAGGAAACTGCTTGCCTCTATATCTTTGTTTTGGTCACTTCTAAGGTATACTTTGATGGGATATTAAACCATGGTTAAAGAAAACAAACCATGATTAAGCATGATTCTCTCTGTCATCCTTTCCACAATTTCGCACTTTCCTTAGTATTTGAAGGAAAAGAAAACAAACTATGAAACTACCTTGGCATTATTGTTGTTCTTCTTATCTTTCAGATTCCTGAAATCAGGAGGGAAAGTAATTGATTCCGTTACCTGGCATCAGTAAGTACCAAATCCAGCAACATGTTCCTTATTCAATCGTTATAGTTGCACACAATGTGTACAGGCATACTAAACCCATGCATTATGTTTTGTAATCCAAAGCATGAAAAAGTTACTTTTCAAAGAATTATTGTTTATGTAAGAAATTACAATATACCAACTATAAATAAATTTGTCCATCAGACATATCTAGTTATTTAATAAAGGTACTGTAGCACTGAAAAACACACAGTTTTTCCATATATGGGATATTTTAATTCATGCCGCCAATCATTTCTCCTGTAAAAAAGTCGTTTCAAAAATTACAAGCAAAAATAACTTTTTCACGCTATACAATTATAGCACTTTGACATCACCTTAACTGCCATGGCTACATCCTATGGAACACTAGGATTTGAAGTTTAGAGAGGGACTAAATCTCCACTGTAGATTGCAAACACCTTCCATAACTACAAGATGCCAGTTTCACACCATATAGTGTGAAAGTGAACCAAGAACTTCTAAATCATAGCGTTTTTCCTTTTGGTAGTGTCATTATGCTAACAGGAATCCATCCAGAATGCTCTTCAAAGGGAGTCTTCCAGAAAAATTTCTCAGGTCTGAAAACATACTTGAGAACTAATACAGTTTGAATAGTAGAATTAAAACAATTTGACACCATTTTAACTGCTATGGCTCTATGCTATGGGATCCTGCGAGTTGTCGCGTTATAGGTTCTTTAGCTTTCACTGCTAAAGAGTGCAGGTGCATCACCAAATTACAAATCCCAGATTTCCATAGCATTGAGCTATGGCAGTTAAAGCAGTTCCAGACCATACTGAGTCTACAGAGTCTACAGAGTTGATGCGACTCCTCTGCTATCACCACTGCAAAAGCATAAGGGAAGCATAGGGAATCTGATGAAGAAACACAATCTCCAAACTATCTACAGACCCAGAACAGAGGAATTCCAGACAAGAAACAATCAGGGCCAGCTAATCACCTCCCAATAAAGGATTCCCTCCAGGCAGTAAGAAGCCAGAATTTGAAACTACTAGGCCATTAAATGCTAATCAAGTTGGCCAATTGAAACATTCACATCTACCTCAAACTGACAAGAGTTCTTTCTCCCAACCTGGACGTTCAACACAGGGACGGCTCAACCCATTACGCAAAGTAAGCATTTGCAGTATAGTTTATTTTGCCCAGGGGCGCTCTTGAGGCGCTCTTGGGGGAAAATAGACCTTGACGTATGCGAGTTGTAGTTACTGGGATGTATAGTTCACCTACAATCAAAGAGCATTCTGAACTCCACCAATGATGGAATTGAACCAAATATGGCACACAGAACTCCCACGACGAACAGAAAATATATATCAGTGATTGGTTGGGGGGGGGGGGGCAAAATACTGTTTGCTTACCGTTGAAAATTACTTAGGGCCGCCTCTGGTTCCACAGATATATAAACTTCACTTGCTTAGTTTCTAACAGATCTCACAACCTCTAAGGATGCCTGCCATAGATGTGGGCAAAACGTCTGGAGAGAATGCTTCTGGAACATGGCCATATAGCCCGGAAAACTCACAGCAACGCATAAGGGAAAAGCCAGTTGTGATGTAAATTTCAATGACAAACAATAGAAATAGCATTTCAGGAAAGCTGGAACAAGTTGTAATAAGTTCAGGGAACTCCTTTGTAGAATCCTATAACTAAACATGCTTAGAGGACAAATTGCTTTAGTGTCTCCTTCTCTGGACATCTTCAAAAAGAGGTTGGACAGCTACCTGCTGGAGGCCTTGCACTGACCATGATACTATGCCTCCTTGTTGTGTGAGAACCCACACAAAGTTTATTGATGTTTGTATTGTTTTGTTTTCAGTTACTATTTAAATGGACGAACTGCTACCCGAGAGGATTTTATGAGTCCGGATGTGCTAGATACATTCATCACAGCTGTACAGGAAGAACTCCAGGTATTTAAAAATTGTTTACCTGCTTACAAATATTTATAAACTACTTGACTGCAAAGTAGTGTGCAACAATGATAGAAACATAAACAGTAGATAGTATTAAAACATTGTGTTAATCTGGCAGCCAATTAAAACATGGTAGTTAAACCAAGTCTTTGGAGGTGTGGTTGATTTAATCCAAACTGGAACATGAAAGGGTTTTAACTGCTGTTAATCTTTATTAAATGATTTAATATGTCTTTATCATCATAGTTTTACATTGTTTTAAATGGTTTCAATTAATTTTATAGTATGCTGCCCTGAATTCTTCAGATATAGGGTGAGATATAATTATTTTAATTGCAGTATAACCTGAACTTACTGTGGAAACAGTAAAGCATGGACCCCGCAGTCTGGGGGTCCTTCTCGATTCCGCTCTGACTCTTGATGCTCAGGTGCCGGGAGGTCCTTTGCACAATTAAAGCTTGTGCACCAGCTGCGCCCATACCTTGTGAAGTCCAACTTGGTCCACACTCTAGTTATCTCCAGATTGGATTATTGCAGTTCACTCTACATGGGGCTGCCCTTGAAGACAGCCCAAAAATTGCAATTGGTGCAAAGATTGGCGGCCAGATTACTAACTGGAGCAAGCTAGAGGGAGTGGAACCCCCCTCCCCCCACTCCCCTGTTCAAACAGCTCCACTGGCTGACAATGAGTTTCCAGTCCCAATTCAAGGTGCAGGTGATTACCTACAAAGCCCTAAACGGTTCAGGATCTGTCTATCCTTGCCATCGCATCTTCCCCTATGAACCAACACGAGCCCTAAGATCATCTGGGAAGGCCCTTCTCTCACTTCCACCTCTGTCTCAGGTGCAGTTGGTGGGGATGAGGGAAAGGGCCTTTTTGGTGGTGGCATCACGGCTCTGGAACACTCTTCCTAGGGAGATCAGACTGGCACCTACCCTGTCCACCTTCCTCAAGAACTTAAAAACATGGATTTTCTGCTGTACCTTTCACAAGGCAGTTCCAAAGAATTGGCCTAATGTTACCGAAGTTCCAGCACTTTAGCAAAGCCTCCACTCTACAATCCTGACATTTTAATGCTCATGAACATTATCCTCCTAGCCCTGCCTTTCTGAATTTTGCATTTTCCCTTAGCTCTGTCTAGAACTTGCACAATCCCAAAGCCCGCTGAAATCAGCACTTTTATCGTTCTGTGTGGTACTGTTTTTATGATGTTATGTTTTATTGTGATATGGTTTTATTTGGTTTTGTTTCGATGCTAGCTTATTGTGTTATGTTTTTAACTTTGTGCTCTCTGGGCTTGTCCCTTTGTAAGCCGCCCCAAGTTCCTTAGGGGAGATGGAGGCAGGTTATAAAAATAGTTATTATTATTATTATTATTATTATTATTATTATTACTATTATTATTACTATTATTATTATTATTAGGGAATAATAATAAATAATAATAATAAACTTTATTTATACCCCGCCACCATCTCCCCAAGGGGACTCAGGGCGGCTTACATGAGGCCAAGCCCAGCAAAACAGTAAAACAATATACAACAAAACACAGAAAAAATAAAATAAAATAAAATACAAACCCATTTTAAAATACATCAACAATATAAAATTACAACATTTAAAACACAGAAATTGATCACATTGGGCGGGCCGATTTCAATAGATTAAAAATTTAAAACACTGGTGAGACAGCAGTATAATGTGTTTGGACAGGGGATTCGAGAGGTAGAGTAGGGTGTGATCGCACTAGCAGGTAAAATAAAGTGCTACCAAGGGCCTTTTTACATAGGTAGGTCATGTCAGGATATTACTGTAGGGAACCCTACTGAAATGAACAACTTTCTCCAGATGTTACCATAAAATTATAAAATTATTCTGAAAGTTCTAAAAAATTCCTAGAGGTACCCTCTGCAGGAATCTACTAGCTCTTCCAGGGCAACTCTGTGATAACTTACAATGGAAACATAACTATAGAAGCACCTGGAAGACATGTCCCACAGATACAGAGGATACATTGTAATAGTAAATAATAATACTACAAAATGCAAATTCATTATGATGGTAAATTGGAATATACAGGCAAAAACATACCGAGCCAACTGTCATGAAGGGCCCTTGATTGGACTAGGAGAATGTTCCAACTTTGTTTGCTGACTCTCTCTTTTCTGCTTCAATTTCACAACATTTTCCAGCTTGTTGATGACACAGTGCCAGGGAAGAGTGTGTGGCTGGGAGAAACAAGTTCAGCTTATGGAGGTGGTGCTCCCCAGCTCTCCAATACATATCTTGCTGGCTTCATGTGAGTATTATAATATTTGTTTGCAAAGAACTGAACTTGAATTCTGTGGAATATTATTATCTTAACCTGACAATCTTAGGCAGCACATGAGCAGCTCTTCCCTTGACCAAACAGAAGGAGCCACCATTTATGTAGACTAATGGTTCCCAAACTTTGGTCCTACAGATGTGTTGGACTTCAACTCCCACAGTTCCTAACAGCTGGTAAACTGGTTGGGATTTCTGGGAATTGAAGTCCAAAACACCTGGATGACCAAGGGTTGGGAACCACTGATGTAGACTTTTACCATTTATGTAGACTAAAATACCACACCCTGTTGTCTAGAAGAGATTTGAGTATTGTTTGAATTAAGTTCATCTGTGTTTTTCTCCTATTTTATTTGGCAGGTGGTTAGATAAGCTAGGACTGTCTGCCCGGCTGGGCATTGATGTGGTAATGAGACAGGTGTTATTTGGAGCAGGAAGCTATCATCTGGTGAATGCCAGCTTTGAACCTTTGCCTGTAAGTACACTATGACAATGTGATTTATCTATCCAAACAGGGGAGCTCTTGCCCAAACATGAAGATCTTGCCAGGCCTGGCCTCAACATATTAACTTAAAGCACCAACTCTGAACTTGGTTCCTTCCAATGCCTCAGCAGAAGGATCAGTTATGTCCAAGCTATGTCTTATCTATTAATGGGATGGATTTAAAATGTTTTTGTGTTTTGCTGTCATTATTCTTCCATCCAAAGAAGAATATTCTTCCATCACCCACTTTGCACAGTATTCCTTGGTCTAACTCGCTGCATTATCGTGAAACACACCAACCTCTCTAAAGACTCTGGGTATGAGTCAAAGGAATGACTTGCAAAAACAAAACTTATCTAATTTGTGGCACTCCCAAAGTCAATAGCCACAAAACCTAAACAAGGAAAGCAAAGCAAGCAAGGAAATAAATAAAACTAAGCATATGCGTACATGTTTTTCCCTGCCAGGGCCCCATAGCTTAGTGGTAAAGGTCATTATTTTCATGCAAAAGAACCCAGGTTCAGTTAAAGTTGGGAAAGAAGCAAAATCTGAAAACATGAAGAACTGTTGCCAGGCTGTAAGTAGTATACAGGTTGAAAACCACTGACCTAAACATTCCTAAAGAAAACTCTTTTTCTAGATCCTCCAGTGTCATAATATGGTAGAAGCTGATAACAGAAGTATCCTAGAAAGGTTTTAAAAAGTGTTGATTTTATTTGTGTTTTTTTCCAATCTGTGGAAAGGTGGAAGGCCTATTGTACTGATCTGATCTGATCTGTTTTCTGACTCTAAGACATATTCCTTATAAGAGCCAAAAAACTGCATAAGCATTCATAGACTAGTGGAAACCATATTGATGAATAACAGTGATATCACAGGCACTTACCCAACAGTATTTGTAATTGTCTTTAAATTGCAATATAGATTGCAATACAGTCTGGAGAAAATACTGTAGTTTCCCATGGAACACTGGCCAAATAGGAGCCCCCGGAGGCGCAATGGGTTAAACCCTTGTGCCGGCAGGACTGAAGATCAACAGGTCTGAGGTTTGAATCTGGGGAGACTATGGATGAGTTTCCTCTGTCAGCTCCAGCTCCCCATGCAGGGGCATGAGAGAAGCCTCCCACAAGGATGGTAAAAACATCAAGCCATTCAGGCATCTCTTGGGCGATGTCCTTGCAGATGGCCAATTCTCTCACACCAGAAGAGACTTGTGATGTATCAAGTCGCTCCTGAGATGGAGCGAATATAATTTTCTTATCACCAAAATTCCTTGCCAGTTTTCTATCAGCATGGTTCGGCAGAAAATAGTTCTAGCCGTGCTGTTAAACCTTGAAGTAATTTGCATTAAAGTGCTACATTCCCAGACATTCAATAGTAGTGCAACAGAATTACTAACCCTTCTCTCAGTTATATCACTAAAGTGAAGAAAAGTGGACATAACAAGAGTGGATTTTCTTTTGGGAAGACAGTGAACACCAATTTGAATACTCAAAAATAATGTCTGGGGCTCTGAATCTTCATTTCTTAAATACCTGTCTTCTGCATTATACTGTAAATTTTGAATACTGAGATGCTACGTGGGGAAAAATAACTTAGTTCTTGTAAAACCGAAGTTTGTTTCCTCCCAGGTGATAGTGGCACCCACATTAGTGGGATTGTGAATCTGCTCCAGGTTTTAACGTGTGCCTTAAAAGGAGCTCTCCAATGTTTTCAGCACTTTGGACAGCTCCTTTGCCATTTACCAACAACTGAAATGGACTCACTTCCTCACTGAAATGGAATCCATTACTGCTCCCAAGGCTCGAAAAAATAACAGTCTCCAAATCCCCACAGAGCAACTCTTACGACAAAGCATATTGTATTGTTTTAAGATAATTGTTCATCTGCTCAAGTCACATGCATCTTTAAAGTACATCTCTTGTTTATTCATTCAGTTGTGGATAATATGTCTGCCTCTTTTTAATGCCATTTAGGATTATTGGCTTTCTTTGGTGTATAAGAAACTGGTGGGCCCCAAAGTTCTGCATGTGAACATTACTGGCGAAGATCTGAGGAAGCTTCGAGTGTATCTTCACTGCACCAATGAGCATCAGTAAGTCTCAAGGGCAATATGCAGCAGGCTCAGAAAGCATTGAAATAGTAGTGGTCCAGTTTTGAAATGTCATGTGTTGCAGTGCAGATACAAGTACCATGAAGTAACCCTAATAAACCAATTAAGGGTGAATCTACATTGTGGAATTAATGCAGTTTGAAAACCATTTAAAATGCCGTGGCTCAATACTATGGAATCATGGGGCTGTAGTTTGGTAAGATATCATCACTCTTTGGTACAGAAGGCTTAAGATCCTTCAAACCTTGTCAAATGAAGGGATAGAGGCAGGATGAAGCAGGGGCAATGAAGCCATTGAAGCCATACTGCCCTCCCCCAGTTCTCTGACCAAGAAGAGTAAATATCTCACAAAACTACACATTCCAGAATCCTGTACCATTGTGCCCTTCCAGTTAAAGTGGGGTCTAACAGCTATAATTTTACAGTGTGGCTATAGCCTTGGTTCCCAAGTATAGTTTTTAAGACTGAATGGTGGCCTTTCATTTATTAAACCAGTCTTATCCAACCTTATGGGAGCGCCCAGTGGTGCAATGGGTTAAACCCTTGTGTTGGCAGGACTGAAGACCAACAGGTCAGAGGTTCAAGTCTGGGGAGAGTGGGTTGAGCTCCCTCTGGCAGCTCCAGCTCCCCATGTGGAGATATGAGAGAAGCCTCTCACAAGGATGGTAAAACATCAAAACATCTGGGTGACGACTGGGCAACGTCCTTGCAAATGGCCAATTCTCTCACACCAGAAGCAACTTGCAGTTTCTCAAGTCACTCCTGACATGAAAAGAAAATCCAACTTTATAACCTTCAGATCTATTAGACTGAAACTCCCAACATCCCCAGTCACTATTTATATATAAGTAAATTTCTCAAGCCTGAATCTAATATTTGTACTTAAATTGGCTTCCTGTTTTTGACTGTTTTAATTAGGGTTTTCTTTCTATTTTTTTCTTCTCTTCTAGCCCAAAATACAGAGATGGAGACGTGACGTTATTTGCCTTAAACCTCAATAACCGCACCAAACGTTTGCTGTTACCCAATTACTTCGCCAACAAGCAGATTGATGAATATCTTCTACTTCCTCATGGAAACAGCCTACTTTCCACGTGAGTAGTCCTGCCTATCTTCTCAAGAGTGGGCAAATACCAGAGTTTGGGGGAGAAGGAGACTTCCATAACGCTCACGTCCATTTTCTTTGGGAGAAATGGTCCAAAATTCAGCTTTGGAACAGTTTGCCCACAGTATTACCTCCAACATTTCACAGATGTGGCTAAGCAACCATAGGGTGAAAAGGGAAAATTATTGAGGAAAAATAAACAAATTAGATGAGACCGCAGCAGTTTGCTTTTATTCAAGCCCACTGGAAAGTGCAAGATTCCAACTTCCCCTCTTTCCCTGCTAAGTTACATTTATTCTTTGGACTTAAGTTTGCAATAGCTGAAATAACTTAAGAGGAAATAAACAGGGGAAGCAGGGAGGAGTGTTCCAGTACCAAGACAGGAGATATCCGAGATCCACTGGATCTAAGGCCTTTGCTTAAGAGACATGATATGGTGAAGTGGTTAAAGCCTTGGCATGGAACTGAGGAGATCCAAATTCTGTTCCCTAATGAGTTATGAATCTCACTAAGGGCTTTTCCACACTAAAGAATTGTATTACTGTGATTCCATTTTAACTCCATCCTATGGAACCACAGGATTTGCAGTTTGTTGTTCATTCGTTCAGTTGTCTCCGACTCTTCGTGACCTCATGGACCAGCCCACGCCAGAGCTCCCTGTCGGCCGTTACCACCCCCAGCTCCCTCAAGGTTAGTCCAGTCACTTCAAGGATGCCATCCATCCATCTTGCCCTTGGTCGGCCCCTCTTCCTTTTGCCTTCCACTTTCCCCAGCATAATTGTCTTCTCTAGGCTTTCCTGTCTCCTCATGATGTGGCCAAAGTACTTCAACTTTGTCTCCAGTATCCTTCCCTCCAGTGAGCAGTCGGGCTTTATTTCCTGGAGGATGGACTGGTTGGATCTTCTCGCAGTCCAAGGCACTCTCAGAACTTTCCTCCAACACCACAGTTCAAAAGCATCTATCTTCCTTCGCTCAGCCTTCCCTAAGGTCCAGCTCTCACATCCCTAGGTTACTACAGGGAATACCATGGCTTTGACTAGGCGGATCTTTGTTGCCAGTCTGATGTCTCTACTCTTTACTATTTTATCGAGATTGGACATTGCTCTCCTCCCAAGCAGTAAGCGTCTTCTGATTTCCTGGCTACAGTCTGCATCTGCAGTAATCTTTGCACCTAGAAATACAAAGTCTGTCACGGCCTCCACGGTTTCTCCCTCTATTTTCCAGTTGTCAATCATTCTTGTTGCCCTAATCTTGGTTTTTTTGACGTTTAGCTGCAACCCGGCTTTTGCGCTTTCTTCTTTTACCTTGATTAGAAGGCTCCTCAGCTCCTCCTCGCTTTCGGCCATCAGAGTGGTGTCATCTGCATATCTGAGGTTGTTAATGTTTCTTCCAGCAATTTTCACCCCAGCCTTGCATTCATCAAGCCCCGCACATCGCATGATGTGTTCTGCATACAAGTTAAAAAGGTTGGGTGAGAGTATGCAGCCTTGCCGTACGCCTTTCCCAATCTTGAACCAGTCTGTTGTTCCGTGGTCAGTTCTGACTGTTGCTACTTGGTCCTGGTACAGATTCCTCAGGAGAGAGACAAGGTGGCTTGGGATGCCCATCCCACCAAGAACTTGCCACAATTTATTATGATCCACACAGTCAAAGGCTTTAGAATAGTAAATGAAGCAGAAGTAGATGTTTTTCTGAAACTCCCTGCCTTTCTCCATTATCCAGCGGATATTGGCAATTTGGTCTCTCGTTCCTCTGCCTTTTCTAAACCCAGCTTGTACATCTGGCAACTCTCACTCCATGTATAGATGGAGTCTTCCTTGCAGGATCTTGAGCATCACCTTACTGGCATGAGAAATAAGGGCCACTGTACGAAAGTTTGAGCAGTCTTTCGCATTTCCCTTTTTTGGTATGGGGATATAAGTTGATTTTTTCCAGTCTGATGGCCATTCTTGTGTTTTCCATATTTGCTGGCAAATGGCATGCATCACCTTGACAGCATCATCTTTTAAGATTTTAAACAGTTGCAGTTTAGGGAAGACTTTTTTAGAATTCTAAGTCAGAGATCGCTAGTATCTCCCCAAACTACAAACCCCAGCCATTGCAACTGAAATGGAATCATAGTCCTATTAAGTGTGTATTATGCATCAGGAGAGAGGGGAAAATGGGGCAGAATCTTGCCCTTCACACAAAGGTAAACTGCAATAACAACTTCTAGCTTGTGCGTTCTTCCTTATTAGCCTTCTGGACTAGTCTCTGATGTTGTTTTGCCACATGGGTCTTGGTGTTTTACTGTGAAATCTTGAGGATATGAAATATAACCATCTCTCCAGATTTGTAGTTTTGACTTTTTGTTGATTTGATTATTCACAGATTTGATTCAAAATGTTCTCTCTAGGCATCTCTAGGCCTTCCAGTGTGATGCTATGGTCAACTTCCTTCACTCATGGTGGAAGGACCAAGAGATTTCTAGAGAGAACAGTTCTCTAGGAATATCTAGGTCAGCAATGGGCAAACTTCGGCCCTCCAGGTGTTTTGGACTTCAACCCCCACAAGTCCTAACAGCCTGGAGGGCCAAAATTTGCCCATGCCTGATCTAGGTGCTCCAATGTGATTCTAAGGTGGCGCAATGGGTTAAACTCTTGTGCTGGCTGAACTGCTGACTTGAAGGTTGGTGGTTCGAATCCGTGAGATGGGGTGAACTCCTGTCTGTCAGCTCTAGCTTCTCATGAGAGAAGCTTCCCACAGGCATCCCTGGCAACGTCGCTGCTGATGGCCAATTCTCTCACACCAGAAGCAACTTGCTGTTTCTCAAGTCGTTTCTGACACAATTTAAAAAATGTGATTCTAGCTTCCAGTGGAAGTAGACCATTAAGTCATGCTGGAAGATCTAGAAATTCCTAGAGAAGTGTTCTCTCGGGTTTAAAAAATTGTTATTTCTTTGAGTTGTTTTTACTTTCATGGGGATCTTGTGCCCCTAACCCCAGAGAATGTGGAGACCTGACTATAGGTCATTATAGTTGCCAAAAAAGACCAGGTGTACCCTTCTGTTTATGGTGTACTGTTTTGTGATTCCATGCTTTTTCTTATCTAGGTTTGTTGTGTCTAATTGCCCTTTCTTCCCCTGCAGGTCTATTCAGCTGAACGGCCATCTCCTAAAACTAGTGGGCGACGAAACGTTGCCATCTCTCATTGAGAAGCCTCTCAGTCCAGGGAGCAAACTTGGGCTCCCGGCTTTTTCCTATGGATTTTACGTCATAAGAAATGCCAAAGCCAGGGCTTGCATTTAGCAAGACTAGTTGGAAGGCCACAGCCGTGTCAGACTTTTGATGTTTCCAAATATTTTGATACCAAGGAAGAAACCCAAGTGTGTCAAAAGAGAAGGGCATTATCTGGAGCTTGCTGTTTAAAAGTTTTTTTCTATCTTTCTGCAAGAATTGCTCAAGCACTTTGTTTCAACCGTGGTTGTGCCAAAAATGGACCTACTCCACTAGGGATTCCCCCCACTGAACTACGAATCATATGGGAAGGAACAGTCCTTTCTCTCTGCCTGACCTACCTCACAGGGGTGTTGTGTGGATAAAGTGGGAATCAGAAGACTTGATGCTTTGGGCTCATTGGAGGAAAAGTGAAATATAAGTGTAGCAAATAATCAAGAGATGCCTGGCAATATAATGCTGAGTATAAGTAGGCAACCGGGTAAAGCATCAAGTCAAAGACATTTAAAAGCTACAGCGTGTGACCACATGACTTTAAGGCACAAGGGTTATTGCAAAAGGCCTATTTATGTAGGAGGTTCCTTCTGCTTTCTTATAATGCTAGAAAGGCAGAGCTCAACATAGCAGCTCAGTTGGTCTCAGGGTATTCATGAGGAAGTGGATTTAATTTCATAGCCTCTTCTAGAAATTGGTTTTCTCCGGCAATAGCAGCTTTTTGCTGCCACCTCTGGCACATTCACATGGCTGCATGCAAAGGCTTTCATGGCCGGAATCATTGGGTTGCTGTGAGTTTTCCAGGCTGTAAGTCAGGAGAGAATGCTTCTGGAACATGGCCATACAGCCCGGAAAACTCACAGCAACCCAAAGTAGACAGTGTTTCTTCCCTCTCTAAGCTGGGAGGGCTAGGGAATACTCATGTCTAAGCATGCAGCTACATTGTAGACTTGATGCAGTTTGACAGCACTTTAACTATCACAACTCAGGGCTATGTAATAACAGAAGCTGCAGTTTGACAAGATGTTGAACTTTTTCTACCAAAGAGTGCTGGTACATTACAAATTAGATATCCCATGATTCCATGGAACTGAGCCACAGCATTTAAAGTGATGTCAAAATGCATTCATTCTAAGGTGTAGGTGCACCCTAAAACACCGAGCAGTGCAAAATGACTTTCCTCAACCTAGTGCTCTTCCTCAATGTGCATCTCCCACCATCCCCAGACCAGAGGCTAACTGGGATGATGGAGACTGCAGTTCACACATCACAGGCCATCATACCGAAGAAGGCAGAATGGGCTAAAGGTCTTATTCAACTATTAAGGCAGCTTTGGAGGTTCCTAGATTTTGGTAGCAAACCTGCTAAAAGGCAGTCTCAGACAATCCTTATTTTTACTATGCTTTGATGTGTGTTGTTATACAATTGGAGGGGGTATGCATTTGCACATGTTGAAATAAACTGTTTTATAATAACACTGGCTATTGAGATATTGATTTTGTTGAGCTTTGGTTTGGGTCTGATAAGAATGCTAAAGATGCTTATTGAAAAGCTGAGAACCAAAATGTTCTCTATCTATCTACAGCATTCACAATCTGCTGGATTACACATCCCATCATCCTAGGCAACACAGCTGCCTGGGATGGGGATTGAATTGCAAGACAACAGGGAAGAGGGCCAAGATGTGGAAAAGTATTATAGCTAGGTATTTTCTCAAAAGTTGCTTAAGGATCCACTGCTATGTCCATTTGTCCAGTGGGCCTGTTCTAGCTTGGATTAACAAATGGCTTTAATTCCAAAGTTCGTCTAATGCAGACCTGTTTCGAGAGGTGATCATCCATATGTCTCTAGGGACTCCCAAGGATAAAATCCTGAATACTGAATAGTGTTCAGATTACTATCTTTGAATATGGAGGCATCATTTAGCCTGAAAAAGCAAGCATGTTGAGGATGCCAAATGCATTTATTATATATACAATGGGTTTTATATATGGGACCTGTATCCATTATTTCATCTATGTCCAATAACGCTGTGTAACAAAATTTGGAAAAAAATGAGTTCTTGTTTTGAAAGTGCTATTTTCTGTTTAATTGTGCGGTACTTACTTTTAAAGTAGTTGTTCTACTATAGAAAATTAACTTTGTGGCTGCCACAATCTGGGTTGAATTGGTTGAAACTCCATGACAGTGTTTCTCAACCTAGGGGTAACGCTTTTGGCAGAGAAGGCTGAAGATCTCTCCACCTGTCCTTCTTTTCCTTTTTGGTGTTAGTGAACTACAACACCCAGAATTCAAAATGCCCAGTGTTCAATATTGGCCATGTAGGTAGTGTGCCAAGTTTGGTGTACATCCATTGTGGGCTGGGTTCAGAGTGCTCTTTGATTGTAGATTAAATATAAATCCCAGCAACCATAACTCCCAAATATCAAGGTCTATTTCCCCAAACTCCACCAGTATTCAAGTTTGGCCCAGATCCATCATTGTTTGAGTCCACAGTGCTCTCTGGATGTCAGTGAACTACAACTCCAAAACTCCAGGTCAATGCCCACCAAATCCTTCTAGTATTTTCTGTTGGTCATGGGATTTCTGTATGCCAAATTTGGTTCAATTCTATCATTGGTGGAGTTCAGAATGCTCTTTGATTGTAGGTGAACTATATAAATCCCGGCAACTACAACTCCCAAATGACAACATCAATTTTCTTTGAGTGATGGTCGCTCCTTGGGTTAGTAGGTGTCTTGCGGCCAAATTTGGTGTCAATTTGTCCATTGGTTTTTGAGTTATGTTAATCCTACAAACGAACATTACATTTTTATTTATATAGAGTAGCTGTTCCCTGCCACGCGTTGCTGTGCCCCACATGGGGGTTTTGTGTGGGAGGTTTGGCCCAATTGGTGGGGTTCACAATGCTCTGTGATTGTAGGTGAACTATAAATCCCAGCAACTACAACTCCCAAATGTCAAGGTCTATTTTCCCCAAACTCCACCAGTGTTCACATTTGGGCACATTGAGTATTGGTGTAGAGTTTGGTCCAGATCCATCATTGTTTGAGTCCAAAGTGATCTCTGGATATAGATGAACTACAACTCCAAAAGCAAAGGCCACTGCCCACCAAACCCTTCCAGTATTTTCTTTTGGACATGGGAGAACTGTGTGCCAAGTTTGGTTCAATTCCATCGTCGGTGGGGTTCACAATGCTCTGTGATTGTAGGTGAACTATAAATCCCAGCAACTACAACTTCCAAATGACAAAATCGATTTTTTTTTTAGCGAAGGACATACATTGGGTTGTTAGGTGTATCGTGTCCAAATTCGGTGCCTATTGCCCCAGTGGTTTTTGAGTTCTATGAATACCACAAACGAACATTACATTTTTATTTATATAGATAAATATATAATATTAAATATTATATAATATATTGTACTATATCATAAGTTGTAGTATATATATAATATTATTAATATTGTATTTGTATTACGTCAGGGGAATGTTAGGGGAAAACCTTTACCTTTACCTTTTATTATTACATTACAATGTTATTATTAAACATATTAAATATTGTTGTTGTTGTTCATTCGTTCAGTCATCTCCGACTCTTCGTGACCTCATGGACCAGCCCACACCAGAGCTCCCTGTCGGCCGTCACCACCCCCAGCTCCTTCAAGGTCAGTCCAGTCACTTCAAGGATGCCATCCATCCATCTTGCCCTTGGTCGGCCCCTCTTCCTTTTGCCTTCCACTTTCCCCAGCATAATTGTCTTCTCTAGGCTTTCCTGTCTCCTCATGATGTGGCCAAAGTACTTCAACTTTGTCTCTAGTATCTTTCCCTCCAGTGAGCAGTCGGGCTTTATTTCCTGGAGGATGGACTGGTTGGATCTTCTCGCAGTCCAAGGCACTCTCAGAACTTTCCTCCAACACTACAGCCCAAAAGCATCGATCTTCCTTCGCTCAGCCTTCCCTAAGGTCCAGCTCTCACATCCGTAGGTTACTACAGGGAATACCATGGCTTTGACTAGGTGGATCTTTGTTGTCAGTCTGATGTCTCTATTCTTTCCTATTTTATCGAGACTGGACATTGCTCTCCTCCCAAGGAGGAAGCGTCTTCTGATTTCCTGGCCACAGTCTGCATCTGCAGTAATCTTTGCGCCTAGAAATACAAAATCTGTCACGGCCTCCACATTTTCTCCCTCTATTTTCCAGTTGTCAATCATTCTTGTTGCCATAATCTTGGTTTTTTTGACGTTTAGCTGCAACCCAGCTTTTGCGCTTTCTTCTTTCACCTTGATTCGAAGGCTCCTCAGCTCCTCCTCGCTTTCGGCCATCAGAG
The DNA here is from genome assembly GCF_025583915.1 of Anolis sagrei ordinatus. Classification (NCBI taxonomy): domain Eukaryota; kingdom Metazoa; phylum Chordata; class Lepidosauria; order Squamata; family Anolidae; genus Anolis; species Anolis sagrei. Next base: position 189,382,572 of record NW_026847549.1, read on the forward strand.
TGGTGTCATCTGCATATCTGAGGTTGTTATGTTTCTTCCAGCAATTTTCACCCTGCCCTTGCATTCATCAAGCCTTGCACATCGCATGATGTGTTCTGCATACAAGTTGAATAGGTTGGGTGAGAGTATACCCTTGCCGTACGCCTTTCCCAATCCTGAACCAGTCTGTTGTTCCGTGGTCAGTTCTGACTGTTGCTACTTGGTCCTTGTACAGATTCCTCGGGAGAGACAAGGTGGCTTGGGATGCCCATCCCACCAAGAACTTGCCACAATTTATTATGATCCACACAGTCAAAGGCTTTAGAATAGTCAATGAAGCAGAAGTAGATGTTTTTCTGAAACTCCCTGCCTTTCTCCATTATCCAGCGGATATTGGGAATAGCCCGATCTTAGGAAGTAATGCTACCCCTCTATTCCGCTTTGGTTAGACCACACCTGGAATATTGTGTCCAATTCTGGGCCCCACAATTGAAGAGAGATATTGACAAGCTAGAATGTGTCCAGAGGAGGGCGACTCAAATGATCAAGGGTCTGGAGAACAAGCCCTATGAGGAACGGCTTAAGGAGCTGGGCATGTTTAGCCTGAAGAAGAGAAGGCTGAGAGGAGACATGATAGCCATGTATAAATATGTGAGAGGAAGCCACAGGAGGGAGGAGGGAGCAAACTTGTTTTCTTCCTTGGAGACTAGGATGCAATGGAACAATGGCTTCAAACTACAAGAGAGGAGATTCCATCTGAACATTAGGAAGAAGGGTGGCTGCCTGTGTTGGACGGGGTTACACTCCCCCTGAAACCACAGGTCCGCAGCCTGGGAGTTCTCTTGGACTCATCGCTCACGCTTGAGGCTCAGGCATCGGCGGTGTCCGGGAGAGCTTTTGCACAACTGAGACTCGTGCACCAGCTGCGACCGTACCTCGCGAAGGCTGATCTGGCCGGGGTGGTCCATGCCTTGGTCACCTCTAGACTGGATTACTGCAATTCGCTCTACGTAGGTCTACCCTTGAAAACGGCTCGGAAATTCCAACTGGTCCAACGGGCAGCAGCCAGGATGTTAACCGGGGCTCATTACAGAGAGAGGTCAACCCTCCTGTTTAAGGAGCTCCACTGGCTCCCGTTTATTTTCCGAGCCCAATTTAAGGTGCAGGTGCTCACCTACAAAGCCCTGAACGGTTTGGGACCACCCTACCTGCGTGACCGCATCTCCATCTATGAGCCTACACGCTCACTCCGGTCATCTGGAGAGGCCCTGCTCGTGATCCCGCCTGCGTCACAAGTGCGCTTGGTGGGGACGCGAGACAGAGCCTTTTCTGTAGTGGCCCCCCGACTTTGGAATGCCCTCCCAAAAGATCTTAGACAGGCCCCCACATTGGCAGTCTTCAGGAAGAACTTGAAAACCTGGCTGTTCCGATGTGCCTTTTCAGATTAGGAACCTCAACACCAAGTCCCAGATGCACTTTAGTAGAACCACGATCACTGCACACCGCACACTGCACTTATGTTATAACCCTATATTCCTCCCGCAATATCAGCACTTTTAATCCTGTACCCACTACTCTGGCCGGCCCAGTTTTAATAATTGTCTGATGTATTGTTACTGTTTTGTTTACTTGCTTAACTGTTTTAATTTGCTTTTGTATTGTTTTGCTGTATTGTTGTTCTGTGGCTTCGGCCTGTTGTAAGCCGCATCGAGTCCTTTGGGAGATGCTAGCGGGGTACAAATAAAGTTATAATTATAATAATAATACATAATAACTTCCTGACTGTGAGAGCTGTTCAGCAGTGGAACTCTCTGCCCCGGAGTGTGGTGGAGGCTCCTTCCTTGGAAGCTGTTATGCAGAGGCTGGATGGCCATCTGTCAGGGGTGATTTGAATGCAACATTCCTGCTTCTTGGCAGAATGGGGTTGGACTGGATGGCCCATGAGGTCTCTTCCAACTCTATAATTTTATGATTCTATGATTCTATAATATTAAATATCATAATATTTCTGCAATGCCAAGTTTTTAACTTTGTGGGTTTTTTTATACATTATAACTGTATTCTCAATTTGCTTCTGACACAATCAGTCAATCAAGCTCTCCATTGGAAATGAATGGTGCACCAAATGTTTCCCGGAAGTGTTGGTACAAACTTGAGATGAGTGTTAGAACAGACCTCTATGCTCTCTTTCAATGACGACGGGGATGTGACGTCATCGTCGTGCGAGGAGAGGCTGGCCCGATCCAAGATGGCGGCTCTTCGCTGCTTTTCGCGGCTGAGAAGGTCGGTTCGTTCCCAAGGAAGCTCGGTTCGTTTCCCGCCAGCCACGCTCTGGATTTTATCCGTCCCCGATGGAGGCCACGGCCCTTTCTGTCCTCCTAAATCGAGATTGCAACCCGCCCGGACGCTTTCAGCAGCCGCTTTGGTCCGAGCGGCTCCCGGTCCCATTCAGCCCTATCTCCGCCTCATGAGGCTGGATAAGCCCATTGGTGAGTTGGCTTGTCAATCAATAGTGCTGGACCAATGAGAGTCCGTTCCGCGAGGGAGGTCTCCGCCCCCTTAGTTTTCCTCTTCTCTTTGGATGAAGAAGGAGAAACTGAATGGGAAAATTATGTGTTGCTATTATGTGTTGTCCAAGGCTTTCATGGCCGGAATCACTGGGTTGCCGTGAATTTTCCAGACTGTTTGGTCATGTTCCAGAAGCATTCTCTTCTGACATTTTGCCTACATCTATGGCAGGCATTCTAGGGAGATAATACTTATAGAACAGCTGTTCTCAACCTTCCCAATGCCGCGACCCCTTAGTACAGTTCTTCATGTTGTGGTGACCCCCAACCATAAAATTATTTTCGTTGCTTCTTCATATCTGCAATTTTGCTACTGTTATGAATTGTCATGTAAATATCTGATATGCAGGATGTATTTTCATTCAGTGGACCAAATTTGGCACAAATACCAAATACGCCCAAATTTGAATACTGGTGGGGTTGAGGGCAAATTGATTTTGTCATCTGGGAGTTGTAGTTCCTGGGATTTATAGTTCACCTACAATCGAAGAGCATTCTGAACTCCACCAACGATGGAATCGAACCATCTTGGTACACAGAACTCTCATGACCAACAGAAAATACTGGAAGGTTTTGGTGGGCATTGACCTTGAGTTTTGGAGTTGTAGTTCACCTACATCCATTCAAACAATGATGACTCTGAACCAAACTCAGCGCAATCACTCAATATGCCCACCTGCAAACACTGGTAGAGTTTGGGAAAAATGGGCCTTGTCATTTGGGAGTTGCTGTTGCTGGGATTTATAATTCACCTACAATCAAAGAGCCCCTTGAACCCAACCAATGATAGAGTTGGGCCAAACATTTCACACAGAGCCCCCATGACCAATAGAAAATACTGGAGGGATTTGGGAGGAATTGACAGTGATTTAGGGGAGATGTAGTTCACTTACCTCCAGAGAGCACTGTGTTCCAAAGACCATATGAAATATGTGTTTTCTGATGGTCTTTGGTGACCCCTCTGACACCCCCTCGCGACCCCCTCAGGGGTCCCGACCCCCAGATTGAGAAACGCTGTTCTAGAACATGGCCATGTTGTTGTTGTTCATTCATTCAGTCGTTTCCGACTCTTTGTGACCTCATGGACCAGCCCACGCCAGAGCTCCCTGTCGGCCGTCACCACCCCCAGCTCCTTCAAGGTCAGTCCAGTCACTTCAAGGATGCTATCCATTCTTGAGGATGAGCTCCCTCTATCAGCTCCAGCTCCTCATGCGGGGACATGAGAGAAGCCTCCCACAAAGATGATAAAAACATCAAATCATCCGGGCGTCCCCTGGGCAACGTCCTTGCAGACAGCCAATTCTCTCACACCAGAAGCGACTTGCAGTTTCTCAAGTCGCTCCTGACACAACAAAAAATGGATAATAAAAATGTTAGATATTAGAAACTTGGACAGGCTTACCTTCCTATTATTGAAAAGCAAAGAAATTAGAAGAAAAGAAACGGACTGAAGTCACTGAATACTTAAGAAAAAAGAAAAAAGAAATTGTGATTTGAAAAGGACAAATAAAGACTGGAACGCAATAAAAACGGAAAGAAGAATATGAAAAAATAAAGAAATATTAAAAATAAGACCATATAGAAGATTTTCGGAAAATACCAGTAGGTCAAGACTTTCTTTCCTTTCTTTTTTTTCCTTCTTTTTTTCTTTCTTTTCTCTCTTCTTTTTCCCTTTCTCCTTTTCCCAGCTATATCATACCCTAGGATGATTTTAATTCACTTGTATATTTTAAGAAAACCTTAATAAAGATTATTTTTTTAAAAAAAGGATGCCATCCATCTTGCCCTTGGTCGGCCTCTCTTCCTTTTTCCTTCCATTTTCCACAACATAATCATCTTCTCTAAGCTTTCCTTTCTTCTCATGATGTGGTTCATCTTTGCCTCTACTATCCTTCTCTCCAATGAGGTCGAGCTTTATTTCCTGAAGTATGGACCAAGTAGCAACACTAAGAACTGACCATGGAACAACAAACTGGTTCAAGATTGGGAAAGGCGCACGGCAGGGTTGTATACTCTCACCCAACCTATTCAACTTGTATGCAGAACACATCATGTGATGTGTGGGGCTTGATGAATACAAGGCTGGGGTAAAAATTGCTGGTAGAAACATTAACAACCTTAGATATGCAGATGACACCACTTTGATGGCTGAAAGCGAGGAGGAGCTGAGGAGCCTGAGAACATGGCCCGAAAAATCTACAACAACCCGTTGTGAGGTCTGTTAGAAAATAGGCAACTGAGGTTTATATATCTGTGGAATGTCTAGGGTGGGAGAAAGAAATCTTAACTTTTTTAGGCAAGTGTGAATGTGGCAATTGTCCAGCGTTAAATAGCCTTGCAGCTTCAAAGCCTGGCTGCTTCCTGTCTGGACAAGAGGGATCCTCTCACTGCAGGAGTCTACCTTAAATCATGTAGCTGTGGACAAGTCTACATAGGGACCATCAAACGCAGCACCCAAACACAAATCAAAGAACATGAGAGGTACTCCTGATTAATCCAACTAGAGAAGTCAGCCATAGCAGAGCACTTGATGAACCAACCTGGACACAACATATTACTTGAGAACGCAGAAATGCTAGACCACTCTAACAACCACCATGTCAGACTACACAGAGAAGCCACTGAAATCCACAAGCATGTGGACAATTTCAACAAAAAGGAGGAAACCATGAAAGTGAACAAAATCTGGGTACCAGTGTTTTAAAAAACATTTTAAAATGTGAGTAAATAAAGAATAACACTCAGAAAACAGGGTAACAATCAGGGCCCATAAACACCTCCCAACCAAGGATTCCCCAGGCAAGAAGCAGCCAGGCTTTGAATGCCCAAGTTGTAGGAGAAAGATAAACTCAGGGAAAAAAGTTTTTTTGTATTGTCGAAGGCTTTCATGGCCGGAATCACTGGGTTGTTGTAGGTTTTTTCGGGCTATATGGCCATGCTCTAGAGGCATTCTCTCCTGACAATTTTGCCTGCATCTACGGCAAGCATCCTCAAAGGTAGTGAGGTCTGTTGGAATTAGGAAAAAGGGTTTATATATCTGTGGAATGACCAGGGTGGGACAAAGAACACTTGTCTGTTGGAGCTAGGTAAGAATGTTTCAACTGACCACCTTGATTAGCATTTGATGGCCTGGCAGTGCCTGGGGCAATCTTTTGTTGAGAGCTGATTATATGTCCTTGTTTGTTTCCTCTTTGTTGTTTTCCCGCTGTAATTTTAGAGTTTTTTAACACCAGTAGCCAGATTTTGTTCATTTTCATGGTTTCCTCCTTTCTGTTGAAATTGTCCACATGCTTGTGGATTTCAATGGCTTCTCTATGTAGTCTGACATGGTGGTTTTTAGAGTGGTCCAACATTCCGTGTTCTCAAATAATATGCTGTGTCCAGGTTGGTTCCTCACTACCTCTGAGGATGCTTGCCATAGATGCAGGTGAAACATCAGGAGAGAATGCCACCAGAAAATGGCCATATAGTCCAAAAAAACCTACAACAACCCAAATGTTTTTTTTATTTTGTTTTTTTTATTTACATTATAGATACCATGGACAATTTTCTATACCTAAAACACACTGAAGAGCCAGTCTTTGTAGCAGCCACATTATAGACAACTAGAATATGCCGCTTCAATGCTATAGTGGTCTTTTGCTATCCTGTTTCCCATGTAGTGCACTGGGCATTGCTTTCTCTTGCTGTATTACAGGTGTAACAGCAGAGGGGGACAAAGTATGGCTTATTCCATAGCAGATCTGCCAGATCAATTTTGGTGAAAACATTGATCCCCAGCACATTCTCTAGAAATATAGCTCAACCAATGTTGTTACCTCACTGTAACCAACTGGGTTTCTCATTCTGTACCAAAGCATCTACACAAACAGACTTTCTTCCAAGTGATATTTTAAGTAGCTGCTATGTTCATATCACAGTAAGGTAGCAGTTACTGTACCATAATTTCTCCTAGTTCTACAGATGTAATAGGATTTGGTTCCTTTTGTGTGTGTGTGTGCGTGCTGTTAGAGTTTATTATTGTTTGTATATGTGGTAGCTTTTATCATTTGTAATGATTTTTAGAAACACTAAAGAAATTAGACGTTGGAGTGTATTTTGAAGATGCTTCAGAAATAGTTTATTTTGCTTCCTTTCTCACTAATTTTTGTGTGTGGCTGTGAACCATTTTCTGTTTGCTATGTAGTTATGTCACACTATTTGAATGTGCCTGTTTCTGTTATGGTTTTGACATTTGTGGATTTGATTAAAAATGTACTCCCTAGGATTTGTTCATTCCTCCAATGTGATTTTATGCTCAGCTTCCAGTGGAAGATGGCCATAGAGTCATCCTGGAATATTTCAAAATTGTTAGAGAAGTGTTCTCTCGAGTTCACAGTTTTTCAGTTTCATGGGAGTCATATGCCACTAACTTCAATGAATGTTTAAGGTTAACTGTATTTCATTTTGTCTTTGGCCTCCAGAGGGAGTGAATCACCTAAATGAATAGTTATGGCTATAGCATTATGAATAATTATTTAATGAATACATATTTCAGTCATGCATTACAAAAATATTGTAAGGCCTTATACGTTTTAAAAAGTAGTTACAATTTAAATTACAATCAAATATAGAACATGGCCATATAGCCCAAAAAAACTACATCAATCCTATAATCAAATAATTATAAAGTTAGGGTTTTCTTGGTCTTGGATATGGTCTTTCTTCCCAAGTCAGGCATCTGCATTCCAGTTATGCTGTTAATGAACAAAATGTTTGCATAGTGATGTGCCAGAAAGCAAAACAAGTTGAAAGAAGACCAAAGTAAGAAATTACTGGCTTATATGAATATGGATTGCTTTATGTGTCTCCATCCTAATCCATTTTGCAATTTATATTTTAGGGACATGGCTGCTATACCTACCTTGCACTTGGAGTATAGCCCTGGCAGCAGAACCAGGCTGTTTACCCTCCTGGAACATGCTACTCCTGTTTGGCACTGGTGCAGTACTGATGCGTGGAGCCGGCTGTACAATTAATGACATGTGGGATCGGGACTATGACAAAAAGGTAGAGAGGACTTGAAAAGAACAGGCAGGCTCATTATGGTTGCTCAGTAAGTAAATGACATTTTTGTAAAGCAGTTCCCTTACTTACCCTTGAAACATATTCTCCAACTGGTGCAGAAATCCTTCCATAATCTTCTAGCTACTTTTAAAATGTTCTGGTTTCTCTCTCTTCCTACCACTTTCCTCCTTGGTCCTCAGCTTTCTGCAGACTGAATCCACAAGGGATGGGTGTAACTGTCCTCTTCTTCTCCTGTTGGCTATAACATTATCAGCATTGTGAATGTAATTGGCAATATGGCCATGAGTGGGACAGATTGGACCAGGGCAGAATGAGGGCTAAGAGTGCTGCCATCATAATGGGCTGTTAGTGATGCCTTTGCATATAAAACCTTATTGACCTATTTTGCAAATAATACCAAGTCACAACTTTGCAAGAATCAGCTTCCCTTCCTTTTCTGGAGAAACAACTTCAAAAACTTGCTGACAAGAAGTTAAAAACACAGACTAGAATTTGGAAAAGGCTTTTTTATTATTATTATTACATCATCCAGAATTCCATGGCCAATGTAGTCTTTGCTGATGATGGGATTTGGGAATTGTACTCCAAACAAATAAATACCCTTCCCCAAGCTCTGGGTAATACTAAAAAATAACCTGTACTTCAGGGTTAGATTAACTACAGATTACTATTCCATCTGAAACAAACTGCACTTAATCCTTACTGTGTTTACTGAAAGCAATTCACCTTCACAGTCTGGAGCAGAATATGTTGAAATGGGAAGTCATATTGAAATAACCTTAGGGATGGCACATATAAGATGGAGTGAGATTGCTTTAGGTTGCTCTGTAGAGAAGAACACAAATCAATGTATCCATATTATAAGAAGAGATTTCACCTATTTCCTGACTGTCAGAGCTGTCCAACAGCAAAATAGTGTTAGATTCTTCTTTGTGTATTCCTGTATGGCAAGGGGATTGAGTAGATGGTTCTTGCAGTCCCTTTCAAATCTTTGGTCCCATGATTTTAACTTTGGTTTGACATTGACATTTCTTCTGATCTATAGATTAAGTTAGCTAGTTTTCCCAGGTTCAGACATCAGACTAATCCAACAACAACAACAAAACTTTATTTATATACTGCTCTATCTCCCCAAAGGGACTCAGAGCAGTTTCCAAGTGACATAATCAATACATGCAAAGAGAACAGCATGAACATAAAACTGACCAGACAAAATAAGCATTAAAAACCACAATAGCACATATATTTAAAATTTATTTATCATGTCAGAGGCAAACCAAACAGTTGCATTGCATTTTCAACAAACAAACAAACAAACACAAACAAAAACACAAAGTTTGCAAGCTTGGTAGTTGGTTAAATGTCCTTTGACCAGTAGCTGACCACTTGGAGTGCCTCTGGTGTTGCTGCAAGAAGGTCCTCCGTTGTGCATGTGGCAGGGCTCAGGTTGCATTGCAGCAGGTGGTCTGTAGTTATATATTTAAAATAATCCTGCCTGTTCAAAACAGTTTAAAAGGCCGGGCTGGGCTAGTGCGATTTTAGGGGGCCCAGGAAATTAGATAGAGTCTATGGCTGTACATTTCCAGGACCTAATAGAAGAAAGTGACCTGGGTAATTGGTAGAAAAAGATATGGCCAATTTCTACAGTAATCCAGAGCTTCGAAACTCCTCCTTGCAGTTCAATCGGAAGGGAAAGTGTGATCACACAAGTTTTATGCATCTTCACAAAATGAAACCATGGTTAGTGTGCAAATATACATAGCTAGTGTTTCAAGTGTACTACATAATGCATTAGAAAACCAAAATGACTTAAATACCTTGAAAGTCTATATTTTCTCAGTTATATTATGTCAGTTAGTAATACAGCCAATGACTGAAATAATTTGCTGTGTTTTAGGTTGAGAGAACTGCAAGTCGGCCACTAGCAGCTGGAGAGATTTCAAGTTTTCATTCCCTGGTTTTTCTTGGGGGACAGCTTAGTCTGGCCTTGTGTGTCCTGTTATGTTTGAATTATTATAGGTAAGTTGAAAATGAATGGGCCCCTTTTAGCATACTAATAAATTGAGAAGATTAATGACATAGTCTGCCGTACATGAGAAACTGTTTTGGCCTCAACTTGTTTTTAATTAGTTATGTTATGTATATAATTGTTTTATATACAGCTGTATTTAAAATCAATCTTTGTATTACACAGCTAACTGTTGCTGTTTGTCAGCTTAATATTATGTATATTTTTTAAGGAAATGAATAGTTGGTTGTTTAGGGCGTTTTTGTCTAGGCTGCCTACGTAGGGTGTGGGTTTTGGAATCATTCCGACCGAGACATGAATGCAGAAAAAGTTGCATTTGAATGGATAAGTGTGGATTTTTTTTTTAAAGAAATATTTGGTTTAGGTAATGTTTTCTCAGATCCTAGCAGCAAAGGCAGAAAAATCAGACTAAGAGTGAAGGATTGCATTCAGATCCATTTCACTGGAAAGGAACATTGTTGTGATTGTACTTTGCTGTATTTCAGTTATAAATTGCTAGCATATCTACCGGGTGTTGCACAGGTGTCATAGGAGCCGCTGCCCCCCTGATTTCCTCCCTTCTTTCTCTTTCACTCCCATCATATCTTTCCTCCTTTCCTTTCTCTTCCTTCCTTCTCTCCTTTTTCTCTGCCCCCTTCCTTTTCTTTTTTCCCTTCCTTTCCCTTCCTTCTTCTCCCCTTTATCCTTTCTCCAGCTCTGAGAGAGCCTACCTCACAATGTACCCATGGCAACATGGCTCTCTTTGTGGCTCTTACCTTCCTTCTTCCCTTTCCCTCATACACACCCCACCTTTCTTTCCCAGTGACATCACAGAGGGCCACTGGATTGTCACCTAATGACAGTCTTTGTGGTACAAATAAACATATAGATATATATACATACTTTGACTGACTGACAGATTATTATGGGAAAGGTATGCTAGTAATAAAATAAATAGCAATAGGTTTTTTTAAATAATAAAAATTTAGATGTGTTAAAATTTATATCTTCTATGCACATAATAAAAGTGAAAATATGTATATGTTATATGGCTGGGGTGTTCACTTACACAGACAAGCCTCCACAAACAGCTGTAGCTCCCACCATTCAGGAGACCCCAGTGGCCCTCCCTCCAGTGAAATTGCAGGTTATAGTGAGCGCCATTAACATGTCCAAGAGCCCAGTCGCTGTCCTCCACAAATGCCATCCTGCCCACCACCCAAGGGAAGGCTTTCATTGGGGACAATTTCCTACTAGATTTTATGTTTTCCCTCCACCACGGGCATCCCAGTGTTCCTTTCTCTCTCCATTGGTGTGGAATTTGCATGATCCTGCCCACTGCCTCTCCCTTAACAATTTCCTACTCTATGGCACACAGCAAACAGAAAGAAATTGATCAGCAACTGACCATACTGGAAGGATTTGGGAGACTGACTCAACATGATGGAAGTTGTAGTTCACTCTCCACAGACAATGGATCTAGACCACATTTGGCACACAGAACCCCCATGGGCAAATACAGATGAGGCTTAGGGAGGAAGTTGATGTATAGGAGTTGTAGGTACTGGGATGTATAGTTCACCTGCAATCAAAGAGCTTTCTAAACCTCGCCAGCAATGGACCTGGATCTAACTCGTCACACAGATCCCCCATGACCAACAAAAATACTGGAGGTCTTTGGGGGGATTTATAGGAGGAGGATTTCACCTAAATCCAGAGAGCACTGGGAACTGAATCAGGACCAAACTCAGCACACAGACCAAACATGGCCAAGTTTGAATTTTTGGGAATTGCAGTTCACCCACATCCTTATGCATTTTCTAATGGGAGCATTCATAAAAAACAAAAGCAAATATTGACTTTTTTCTAATAAATAACATTAGAAATCACCAAAATGACCTAACATCCAAAAACAAACAATGCATTTTTCAAATAACCCAGGCATTGCTGGGTCCCCAAGCTAGTTATAATAATAAAAAGTCTAGGTACTGACCCTTAATTGCCCAAAACTGCTTGATATATACGCAACAAGTAGTACCAGCACCTTTGAGAAAATCAGGTGACTTATTGGGTTCCTTTAAATTGTTTCCTACTTATGACAACACTAAAACATGCCTTAAGTCAGATAGGCAAATCTATTGTGGGGTTTTCTTGGGGAGGTTTGTTCAGAGGTGGTGTGACTTTGCCTTGCATGGCACTGGATCTCTCACATGACTTGAAGAAATATGAAAATATTTAGGAAAAATTCCTTGCTATGTAAAGCAGGTCATTGGCATGTAATATTGAGGCGGGACATAGCTAGCTCACTGAAATGCTGAACAGGAATACTTTATACTACAACATTATGTTGCAGTCATCACTTTTGAGTCTAATTAAATTTAGCCTAGATTGAATAATTTTGTTGTTCTCATAGCTCTGGACAGCAAACATGAAGCTGATCCATTTGATCTTTCCAAGACCTCTGTGAGTTACATCAAGCTGAGATCTTGAGGCCACCAAATAAATATCAAGACTGACCAATGTTAGAAATGAGGTGTCCCTGTTCAAAGTCTAATATTGGCTGAGAGCTCACATGCAATGCACAGAGACTAACCAATTAAATACTGTAGATTTTATTTGTATTTGTCGTGTCAGATTAACCAGTCAATTATATTACATTTCTAACAGAACAAAGCAAACAAACAGATAAAATACAACATTTGTGAGTTTGGTAGTTGGTTAAATGCCCTTTGACCAGTATCTGGCCACTTGGAGTGCTTCTGGTGTTGCTGCAAGAAGGTCTCCATTGTGCATGTGGCAGGGCTCAGGTTGCATTGCAGCAGGTGGTCAGTGGTTTGTTCCTCTCCACATTCGCATATCGAGGATTCCACTTTGTAGCCCCATTTCTGAAGGTTGGCTCTGCATCTCGTGGTGCCAGAATGCAGTCTGTTCAGCGCCTTCCAAGTCACCCAGTCCTCTGTGTGCCCAGGAGGGAGTCTCTCATTTGGTATCAGCCATTGGTTGAGGTTCTGGGTTTGAGCCTGCCACTTTTGGACTCTCGCTTGCTGAGGTGTTCCAGCGAGTGTCTCTGTAGATCTTAGAAAACTATTTCTAGATTTAAGTCGCTGACGTGCTGGCTGTTACCCAAACAGAGGATGAGCTGGAGATGTCTCTACCTTGGTCCTTTCACTATTGGCTGCTACTTCCCGGCAGATGTCAGGTGGTGCAATACCAGCTAAGCAGTGTAATTTCTCCAGTGGTGTAGGGTGCCAACACCCCGTGATAATGCGGCGTGTCTCATTAAGAGCCACATCCACTGTTTTAGTGTGGTGAGATGTGTTCCACACTGGGCATGCATACTCAGCAGCAGAGTAGCACAGCGCAAGGGCTGATGTCTTCACTGTATCTGGTTGTGATCCCCAGGTTGTGCCAGCATTCATGCAAGCAATACTGTAGATGAGTCTCCACTATCCAACCTCCTCCTTTCTCCAGGGCTCAGTAGCTACAAAGAAGAAAGCTTTTGGTGCATCTTAAAAGAAAAGAATATACATGTGCATTGTATGCATTTATATTTCACTAACAAGATGTCAGCCAATGTGTTTGAAACCATTCTAACTCGACTGAAGTATATTTTGCATGTTACAGTACATATTTATTGATTAACATGAGATTAGAAACTATTCCAAAGGAAGAGTGATGCTGTGTCTCGTTTACTGAAATTTCTTTTCTTTTCCATTCGTTTCTGGAATTCCACTGATCCTTAAATTCCACGTGCAGTTGCAGATTGCCCAGGTCCTTCAGATTAGATTGTAGAGTTAACTTTAGTGGTTTTGTTTACTTGACCTTTCTATGAGATGGCCTTCACTTGCTGATTTAGCTATGTATGATAGCCTTGTAGTCAGAGAAGTCAGACGAAACTGATTCTTAATGGTTTTAAAAAGGCGGAAAGGACTTTATGGTGTCTTTGGAGGGGTCTGTCCTTTTCCTAATTAATTGGGTAATTGCTGATGTTATTACTGTTCTACCTTCCTTAAGTTTTGCTTGTTCTGCTGTAATGTAAGACAAATTGAGCTTGAATAAGACAATCTTTTTCTTTAACCAGCTCCACCCTCCCTGAACAGGCTGCATACCTCACAGAAAAATGTGGGATGGATTACATTTAGTGTGTTTTGATTATAGTTCTCAATGGATATGTAATACCTAGATGTAGGACTTCTCATTTTAGTTCGCCATACCTAAATTGCAAGGAGAATGTCTCCATGTAGCAGGGGCTCTTTGGTTCAGACCTTTCATCTTCCAAACATATGAAGGTGACAGAAATGACAGTGAAGGGAGTAGAAGTAGCACACCCCCTCTCTTCACATGATGAGTAAGTACACATTTAAACTTCTGAACTGAACTAGAGTTTGGTAACCTCACCCCTCCCATTTACTGAAATTTTAGAAAATGACTTGACATTATGCCAGCTGTGAAGATCCCTTACCTTGCCAGCCGGGGTGGCAGGGCCTGGGAGAGGCAGGCTAGTTAATTAGGCCTTGGAAGGCCTGGCAGAGAACAGCAGGAGCCATTTTGGTTTAGGGAAAGCTCCAGTTCAGAGAGGGGGAGTGGCCTAGGCCTGAGCCAGCCCTGAAACAGCCAGGATTGGTTTGTAAAAGGGGGGTGGAGTTAGACTGTTGGAGGGAAAGTAAGAAGCTGTTTTTAGTCAGTTCAGTTCTGGTTGATGTTAGAGATAGAGCAGGATTATAGCTATTAGGAGTTCGTGATTAGAATAGGCAGTTTGCCTGGAGTTTGCACAGTGAAATAGGCTGTGGCAAACTGGTTACAGCTATTTTAGGGAAAAATAGCTGGGTTTTGTAATAGGAACTGTAACAAAGAAAGAACCATTCTCTCATGCAACCGTTACGCTTTTAAGAACAAGAACACTTTAATTGTAACAGCCAAGCTTATGAAACTGCATTCACTTTCATTCTGTAACTTTTATTCAATAAGCTTTCCTTGTTATTTTTGAAACTTAAGCCTGCGTCACGTGCCATTTGTGGATTTAGTCCCTTTTCTTTTTAAAACAACCTCACCTGTTTCCCTTCAGAGAAACCCTTTTAAAAGACAGTACTTGGTGGTGTTTTAAACAACCTTTTTAACATCTTAAATAGCTAGAGGGTTCCTGTTCATTTGGTTTATGGTGGCAGCGAAGGTTTAAATAAAGAGACATCCCCTCAAGTGTTATCTAGGTGCCAAAGTGGTGTGAATTCCTTATTAAAGGAGGGACAGTGTTGGGATCTGTTTGCCCCTGTCCAGTATATTGTTTGGCCATAAAGCCTGCCTTTATAATTGGTGGTAGATGGTGGGATTGATTGTACTGCCATCTGCCTAGGTATTATAATTGGTGGGGCAGCGGTGGGATTGTTTGACCCCCTTGCCCAGACGGCCATTAAGGGGTTATTATACCAGCCCCCACTTGCAATACTCCCCCACTACTTCACTACATTTTTTTTTATTGAGAAACATCTCTTCAAGAAAAGAAAGAAAGAGAAATAATTTTTGGAAAGATTTATCAAGAAATAGCTTCACTGTGCCACGAGGAACCTTATATCTAGCTATATTTGGTCTTCCTCAGATTTCTTGGGTCAAGTAAGACACAATAAAATAGCTTTTGGGGAAGCAAAGTGTGTGCATTCAAATTTTTCTGAAATACTTGTTTTCTTGCTTCACAGTATTGCTTTAGGAGCTGCTTCCTTATCACTTGTGGTGACTTACCCCCTTATGAAGAGAATAACATACTGGCCACAGTTGTTCTTGGGTGAGTTGTTCTAGTCCAGAAGTTTCATTCTCATAAATATGGATTGTTTATACTGGCTTAACTCTAGTTCAGTTCAGAAGTTTAAATGTGTACTTACTCATCATGTGAAGAGAGGGGGTGTGCTACTTCTACTCCCTTCACTGTCATTTCTGTCACCTTCATATGTTTGGAAGGTGAAAGGTCTGAACCAAAGAGCCCCTGCTACATGGAGACATTCTCCTTGCAATTTAGAATCCTGGAAAACTACCTGGAGAACCTTGGCAGGTATAGGAAGATCTCCTTTTCAGACTTCTCACTATTCATACTTCTGAAGGCAATGGAAAGAACAATGGGGAGAGTGGTACTGACACACTCAATGTCATCATGTGTTATGCTCCCTCAAAAAACTAAAAATAAGGCTTTTGTGTGGAATTGTAGTCAAACTGTTTAAAGCAGGCATCCGCAGACTGCAGGCTTCCAGCTGTTTGGGCCTCCAACTCCCAGAAGCCCTAATGAGCTTGTTCAATTGTCAGGAATTCTGGGATTTGAAGGCCCAAACAGCTGGAGGGCCACAGTTTGAGGATACCTAGTTTAAGGTCTCCTATGCATTACAAAAGGTTGCGTCCCATAGTAAGACAAAAGTAATTGGACAAAATAATCTTTAGAGCTGAGTTTTGCCTAGAGCAGGGCATCTTAAACTTCTCCACTTCTGACCCCTTCCACCCAAGAAATGTGAACCTGGGTATATAAAAAGGTATAAAATCAACTGTTTACTGATAATAAATCAGAATTTGCAAGGCTTGCTAAACAAGATGGTTTTCCTTTTTACGAAGAACAGCTGAAGCATTTTCTTCAGAATCCACTGTAAACACTGCACAACAGATTTGTGTAAATATCTAAAGCAGCCATTAGGTGACATTCAGAAACCTTTTAATATTTCCAGTTTTTTTTTTCAGTTTAGAACTCTCCATACTGTTGCCCTTTTTAATAAACCATCTATCACTATGGTGACTGAGCAAAATGTAAGCTTTCCGTACCTTTTAATTGTTATTTGGAAGAAGGAATGTTCAGTGCAGTTTTTTCCAACATTCGGTTTATAGTAATGAATGAAACATTGCTGGCCAAACTTCACCCTTTTGCCCAGCCATTGAAAGTAAGCTGTACCTTTGTGTCTTTCGCATTTGCTTATCATAAAATGCTGCCGCACATGCACACAAGGTTCAGAAATGGGAGTGCCAGAAATGTAATAATACCTTTCCTGTTTCAAATTACCTTCCTTGTGCGTAAATCTGACTCATTTGGAGGATGTACTACGAAAAAATTGCACTGTTTTTCCACAGACTTCCAACAGTGTTTGAACACTGGTGATATTCCATCTGAAATCCCTGTTTTCACCTGGAGTCCCTGTTTTACAATTGTGGATTAGGATATGTTTCTTCCAGAAATGTGAAAAACTCTTCATTCCTTCAGAAACTGTCAGTAATGATAATTGGAAGGCCCTGTTCATATGCCTCCCTGTGGGCCTGCTTCAGAGCTTGGAAAAGTTAGATTTTTTTGGGTTACAATTTCCAGAATGTTGTTTTCCAGAATGTTGTTTTGAAAAATTACTATTCAAAACCATCTCTTTCCCAGTCTCTAATTTCTCACAAGAATGGAATATTATGATCTTAAGGTGGCATACTCAAGCACTCAAAAGAATGTGCTGCCTTTCCAGAAGGTTTATGTTCCATCCATCTGTGGATGCAAATGGAAATATATATCCTACACAATTTAGAGAGGGCTTGTGATATGTGGTTTCTCTCTTTAGTTTATAACATAAGGGCTATAAAAAGTCATACACTTTTACTAGTAAATCTTATCCTACAATAAAACCATATGTCTTACATTTGCTATGAGGTCATTTTGTTTTCTTGCTTCAGAATTGCTCAATTTAAAAATAAATCTGTAATCCTCAAAGTAAACTCTTAAAGTAAACTTATATCTAAGTGCCTTGCGCTTAGACCTCATATCTAGATTTCAAACTTTTTTTTTTGAAACCTAGGTATTAGGTCAGTGTTACATTCCAGTCTTTCTTTCAGGCCTTACCTTCAATTGGGGAGCCTTACTTGGGTGGTCTGCTATTCAAGGCTCTTGCAACTGGTCTGTTTGCTTGCCACTCTATTTCTCAGGGGTTTTGTGGACATTGACATACGACACTATTTATGCTCACCAGGTAATGTAGCTTTCTTATTCCTTAATAGACCTTTGAAATAAGGGCTGGTGCTGAGTGGCTTTGATGAATTATGTTGCTTTGATATTGTTGTTTCTGTTCAGCTTGGAAATGAGTTTTAAATTGTGTTTGCTTGAACAAATTTAGAGTTGTTTCCATTGTTGCTCTTTTTCTGCTCTTGTTACATAATGTATTTGGATATAGAACCAGTCTTTTTTTTTTTTAAGCAAACACTATCTGTGTGTATTTGGAGTTTTTTATTCTGCTTATGAGTTTCCCTGACTCTTCTTGATAATGTGAACATTCAATAATACATAGTCATACCTTTCCCCCCAATTTGGGAACAATGATTCCTAACCTCATTAGTAGCTCAAGCTGTCCATAAACAAAAATACTAAGATCAAAGTGCTTTGCTCATGTTCATCTTATGCAAAACCGATGATAACTTGGTAAACAAAAACTGTGCTACTATCCCCTCTTTGCAAATGGGAAGGTGTGGATGAGAACTAACTGGTTTCACAATTGCTCCAACTTTGAGGGAATCGTGGGGCCCTCCAGATCTTGTTGGACTGTAAATCCCAGCAACACTAGACTAAAATGAAGGGCAAGGAATGCTGTAAGTTGCAGTCCAACAACATTTGCACAATCATATCATTCCCCAGCTTAATTGCAATGGAATGTGTTATCCTAAGCTGGTTTGTTTAACAAAGCTAGTTTCATATACTATCTGTTGACATTGCTGTTTTCCTTTCAGACGAGCCATATTAATATTAATTTTGTCACATTTGGATTACATGACAAGTAAAGCTAAACCATGCTGTTGACAATTGTACCCCGATTCTGTAATCTTGCCTATATATACCATTTTGTCCTCCATATTGTTCTATATTATTCGGTCCCTCTTTTATTCAGAAGAGGAAGTGCAACTGGGCCATCTTACTAAATGTTTTGCAACCTTTCATTGTAGGACCGAAGGGATGACCTTGCTATAGGGGTGAAATCCACAGCGCTCCGGTTCAGGGAAAACACCAAACAGTGGCTCAGCGGCTTCAGCTCCTTGATGCTTTTGGGACTCACTGTGACAGGAATGAATTGTGACCAGACTTTCCCATACTATGCATCTGTGACTGCTGTGGGGTTGCACTTGGCTCGGCAGGTTAGTCACAAGTTTTGGTGCCTATTTATATCATTCCTTCAAACACTGGCTTAAACCTGGTTTAAATTCCTAACCATCTCACTGCTGCATGTTAATGAAAGGCCAGCTGTGTTTTATATACCATGTATATAACTTATTGAGTATTGTGTATATTGAGTATAAGCCAAGGGTTGGAAATGCTGCAGCTATTGGTAAATTTCAAAATAAAAATAAATACCAATAAAATTACATTAATTGAGGCATCAGTAAGTTAATTTTTTTGAATATTTAAAGTATTTCAAAGGAAAACAGTAAACTAGCTCTGTACGTTGAAAAGTAGGGCAAACAAAAACAATATGGTATCAACAATGACTTAATAATAATAACAACAACAAAACTTCATTTGTATTCAGCTCTATCTCCACATGGGGACTCTGGCCAGTTTCTAACATAGTAAGAGACAAACATTAAATGCCCATATAAACTTCACTTCACTTCACTTTATTTCTTAATTAGTCGCTCTCCACCAAGGTGCTCCGAGCGACTTACAATCTAAAATAAAACATTCAACAATGACTATTTGGCAAATTAGATCTGATTCCTTAAATGCACAACCAAACAATGCAGAACTAGATATAGACCTATAATTATCTATACTAATTTCACATATGCATTTCCCCCTGAAACGTTTGCAAATTCTCTCTGTATATGTTCATTTCCCTCCTGCAATATTTGCAAGCCCTATATATCTATGTTTATATCTATCTAGACATCTCTATATGTGTGTGTGTGTGTGCATTTCTCCCTGTAATATTTGCAAACCCTATATATCTGTATTCATACATATCTATCTAGACATCTCTCCATATATAGATAATTATATCTATATAGGATTTGGAAAGACTTGCAAACATGTGAGGGGAAAATTCATATATAAATTTATTAATATAGATATACACATATACATACACACAGAGATATACACTTTGACTAGGAGGTTCACTTGCGAATTATCCCAACCTTATCTAAGCTCTGGCACTTTAGTTGTCCCGTTCCTGTACTTACGACACTTTAATGCCCAAGGGAATTACCCTGGCAACCCAGCCCTCTGATTATTGCACTTTCGCTCGGTTCTCCCAAGGAATCATTGCAATTACTCTGAACCCAAACCCAGTTTCAAATTGGTCAGCCAGGGTATTGTTTTTATGATGTTAATTGATTTTAATGTTTTTATTATTTGTTGTTATTGATTGCTTTTACTGTGCCTGTTTTATTTGTAATCTGCCCCAAGTCAGGGAGATGGAGGCGGGGTATAAAAATAAAGTTATTATTATTATATTATTATACACATATATCGATCTATATCTATAAAGGATTTGCAGAGACTTGCTAACATGTGAGGATAAAAATGATATATAAAAATAATGTATACAGGTATATGGAAATCTCTAGATATCTATATGTATATAGGATTTGCAAAGACCTGCAAACATATTAGGAGAAATTTCATTTATAAAATTAATATAGATAGATAGAGATATAAATGTACATAGGGATTGCAAAGGCTTGCAGTGGGAAATGCCTATATAACTGTAGGAGAGATTAACAAATATTTCAGGGGGGAAATGCTTTTATAAGATTAATGGATATTCCTGACTTGCAAGGGCTTCTCTCCCTCTTGAGCAAACGAGGGAGGCTTTGGAAAAGAAAACACACTGTTAAGGAAAGGAGAGAGAAATATATCATGTATTGCAAGCAATGGCCTCCAGGCTCTGCTGCCCGACTTGACCCCATTATAAGCCGAGGGAGGCTTTTTTCAGCCCAAAAAAAGGGCTGAAAAACTCAGCTTATCTTCAAGTATATATGGTAAGTTTGGCATCATTGAATTTAAAGTCCTTTTTAAGGAATGGAGATAAGGGCTGAGAAAGGCAAGAGAGATTGAAGATAAAAAGTACTTTTGATAAAAACAAAAGTAATTTATAGAATGTAATGCAAAATATTATTGTTATTGCATAAAGTGGGGTGAGCTCCTGCTGTTAGTCCCAGCTTCTACCAACCTAGCAGTTCGAAAACATGCGAATGTGAGTAGATCAATAGGTACCACTTCAGCGGGAAGGTAACAGCACTCCATGCAGTCATGCCGGCCACATGATCTTGGGGATGTCTATGGACAATGCCGGCGCTTTGGCTTAGAAATGGATAGATAGATAGATAGATAGATAGATAGATAGATACGTTTTATTGATTGGCCTATTGGCCGTATCAAAACATTTAACACATTTAACACATGACACATTTAACACATAGTCATACAACATACAACGCTCGGTATAAGAGAGGTTAAAATAAAAGAGGTTAAAATAAACAAACTGTTGGCAGATCCCGTTCAGGTCAAAGCTTAGAAATGGAGATGAGCACCACCCCCCAGAGTTGGACACGACTAGACTTAATGTCAAGAGGAAACTTTTACCATTACCTTAAAGTTATGATTAAATGCAGAAACTATATTTGAATCTTTTAAGTGTTCTGAGAATAATTTTGAAGCTAAAGTTTTTAAAGCTAAAGGACTGCTTTATAAGGAATTTGAGGAGAGGATATGGTTGACAAATTGTTGCTCTGATTTACAATAACCTCTATAAACCTCTGTCTCCTTCCCCAGATATATACACTAGACATTCACAGTCCTGAAGATTGCTGGAAAAAGTTCTCTTCCAACCGTACAGTCGGACTCTTACTGTTTATAGGAATTGTATTTGGAAACTTACAGAAAACGAAAAACACAGACGATGTGAGGAAACCCTTAGAGAGCAGCTCAAAAGAAATGAATGCTGATTTACAGGAAAAATAATGAAGACGCCATAAAAAGTGTACACAGTGTAAAGAGATTTCTTCATATTTAATATACATGGCGAAAGAAGACATGTTGAAAAGACTATATATTTTTGTACCTTTAAACTTATTATTGTCAATACGGGATCTTGGAAAACAATCAGCTGTTTCGAGAACTTAATTGCAGAAATATCGATGGGTGTGAAGTCTAAAGGCCTGTGTTGTAAACCTTGTAAATTATCATGGCTGTGAGCAATTCCCTGTTTGTGGAAAATAATGTTTGCAGTGCTGTGACTCAGAAACTGTTTTGTATATAACAACTATGCATTCACTTATTTAAAACTAAAATATGTAGTGACTGTCATCAAGGTGACATTTGGTTCCTTGATGTTTTCATTTGGAATACATTGAGTGTCCTACATACGTATGACTGATTAATATTGATACTTTGTTTGATTTATATCTCACTCAGGACAGTGGTTCGTTTGCAATCAATGTTTTGGCTAATAAGTGATAAAAGTCTCTGTCTTTACAAATCTCTGTGTACGTTTTACTTTCTTTTGAGTCAAAGAAATCTTAAACTTTGAGGAGTCAAAGCAATAAGAGGTCAAACCCTTTCTAGAAGATATAAACTCCCCCCCATTCTTTCAACTTTCAAGTACAATACATACATTTTGTATACAACAGGTACATTTCATGTTCCTTCTCCCCCTGATAAACTGTATTTCACTGCAAATGGCAATGAGAGCTTAACTTTCCACAAGCCTTTTGTTTCTGGAAAAATGCATCTTTAGTGCAATCTAATGCCAAGCCAAGGGTCCCCTGGTGGTGCAGCGGGTTAAACCACTGAGCTGCTGAACTTGCTGACCGAAAGGTTGGTGGTTCAGATCTGGGGAGAGGGGTGAGCTCCAGCTGTTAGCCCCAGCTTCTACCAACCTAGCAGTTTGAAAACATGCAGATGTAAGTAGATCAATAGGTACCACCTTGGCTGGAAGGTAACAGTGTGCCATGCAGTCATGCTGGCCACATGACCTTGGAGGTGTTTACTGTCAACGCCGGCTCTTCGGCTTAGAAATGGAGATTAGTACCACCCCCAGAGTCGGACACGACTAGATTTAATGTCAAGGGAAAACCTTTACCTTTAATGCCAATCTGATGCAATCCTGGCTGCTGTCTTTCCTTTGAAACTATTATTCTTCCGATTTTAAAATGAACCAATCATGAGATGATCAGATTTTGGTTTTATAAGTAATGATATGAATGAACTGTTGTTTTTCTCTTCCGTTTGTACAAGTTGCAAACCAAGCTGGGGGACTGCAGTTAACTGTGGTTACAAACCTTTCAAATAAGTAAGATATCTGAGCAAACTTTGAAATTGATCTGCAAATTCCACCTTGTGTGGAAGTTATTAGCAGCAATTCCATATTTGTATGTTGTGGGTAGCAATAGTTTATTACCTGCTTGGCTCTCTTGTGTGGAGAGAGAGGAATGGTGGCAGCATTTATTGATATTAAACCTGGATTTTTGGGTATCAGCCAACTTTATGCTGATTCTTTCACTTTTATTTTGACTGAGGATGCAATTTTATTTTTATAGCTATTTTTATTACGTTTTCAAGATGAGGGTGCAATTTTAGCAGGTTGTAGTACACTTTGCTGTTAAAAGAGATGTCCTGCACAACATTAAATTGCGTCTTCAGGGGGAGTAAGAACACATTAAAGAGAAG
The DNA here is from genome assembly GCF_025583915.1 of Anolis sagrei ordinatus. Lineage (NCBI taxonomy): Eukaryota > Metazoa > Chordata > Lepidosauria > Squamata > Anolidae > Anolis > Anolis sagrei. The sequence continues at coordinate 189,405,847 of NW_026847549.1, forward strand.
AGAGAAAAAAATGTGTGGTCTCGCCCATGCATTTTGCATTATTTATTTATTTATTTATTTACCTTTATCTGTATACCACTTTTCTCACCCCAGGGGGGACTCAAAGCGGTTTCCAGCATATTTACGGCAAACTTTAATGTCTCACAAACATATTAAAACCTAACATAAAAACAATAACATGTAATTAGTAATTAAATCATAAAACGGAACACCATTTAGACATTCAAACATGGAATTAAAAATATATTAATATAAACATTAAACTCACATGATCCAAAGACATAATCCAGGCCATTCCAATATTAAATATCAATTGCACACAATCCCTGTTCATTCCTTGTATAGCTTATTGCCCAAATGCTTGGTTCCACAGCCATGTTTTTGCCTTTTTTCTGAAGGCCAAGAGGGAGGGCGCTGATCTAATTTCGTTGGGGAGAGAATTCCACAGTTGAGTGGCCACCACTGAGAAGGCCCTGTCTTTCGTCTCCACCAGTCACGCCTGCAAAGGAGGCAGGACCAAGAGCAGGGCCTCCCCGGATGATCTTAACCTCCGAGATAGTTCATAGATAGAGGGAGATATGTTCAGACCTCTTTATTGTGGCCTAAAGAGGTTACTTACATTTATGTTCCCTTTGTAGAGGCATTATCACATTTCTCTCATACCTGTGCCACCCAGCAGCGCAAACTGTTGCCTCAAGAACCTTAAATTATGGTTTCTCAAACAATAACCATATACCCAAGAAAAAACCCAAAGTGATGCTCTAGCTGCATGATGATTTCATTTATTCAGAACAGACTTTCAGCACCAAAATCTCTTAATTGAAAGGACAAGATTAAAAGCTCACAATTTAGCATCAGGGCAGATGTATTCATCGCTTTAAGTGCTTTTGTTGTTGGGTGTCTTCATGTTGTTTCTGACTTACAGTAATCATAAGAGGTTTTCTTAGGCTAATCGTGTGTGACTTACCCAAGGATTTTTATAGCTGGGTGGCAATTTGAACCCTGTTCTCCAGAGTCATAGTCCAATGTTCAAACCATGCTGGCTCCAGTGAAGAGATTACTTTAGCTAAAAGCAATAGTCTGTTTCCTCTCAGGCACCCTTCGTATAGCATCTCAGAGCTAAGTATTTTATGCCTGATGAAAGGATAAGAGGATGAAAGGATAAGAGGAGATACGGGAAAGGGAGACCTTTAATTCGACCTAGGGAACGGGGGCGGGGAACAACGTTAGTAATTCCAAAGCGGTCTCCTGATATGACAAGTTGGTGTAACCAGGATGGCGGTCCCTCCGGATTGAAAGTGGTGCTGTTGAACGCCAGTTCTGTCAACGGTAAAACAACTTTCATCCAGGATTTAATCCTGGATGAACGGGCAGATCTGGCGTGCATCACAGAGACCTGGTTGGACGAAGCGGGAGGTGTAAATTTAACCCAGCTTTGCCCACCAGGCTTCTCTGTGCAGCACCAGCGAGATCCGGAGGGCGGGGAGGCGGAGTTGCAGTGGTCTACAGAGATTCCATTCTTCTGACCAGGGCCCCATCCCGCAGTCAACAAATTTTGAATGCGTCCACCTGAGGGTGGGTGACCGGGACAGATTAGGGATTCTGTTAGTGTACCGTCCACCTCGCTGCACTACTGACTCCCTGACTGAGCTAGCGGGGGTGGTCTCGGACCTGGCGTTGGAGTCCCAACGGCTGCTTGTGCTGGGGGACTTCAATGTCCATGCCGAGGTCGCCCTATCGGGAGCGGCTCAGGACTTCATGTCTACCATGGCAACCATGGGGCTGTCCCAACAGGTATCTGGCCCCACCCACAGTGCTGGACATACATTGGACTTGGTTTTCTGCCAGGGATGGGAGGAAGGTGGCGGTGTTGAGGAGTTAACCATCTCTCCGTTGCCATGGACCGACCACCACCTGGTCAGCTTTAGACTCACTGCACCCCCTAACCTCCGCAGAGGTGGAGGACCCATTAAATTGGTCCGCCCCAGGAGGCTTATGGATCCGGATGGATTCCTGATGGCTCTTGGGGAATTTCCCGCCACCTCGGTTGGTGATCCTGTTGATGCTCTGGTCGCTCTCTGGAATGGGGAGATGACTAGGGCAATAGACACGATCGCTCCAGAACGTCCCCTCTCAAGTAGCCGAGCTAAACCAGCTCCTTGGTTTACCGAGGAGCTGGCAGCGTTGAAGCGAAAGAAGAGGGAACTAGAGAGCGTGTGGCGTTCGGATCCGAGCGAGCCAAATCGAACACGGTTTGTGTCCTTTTTAAGGGCATATGCCGCGGCAATAAAGGCCGCAAAGAAAACTTTCTTTGCGGCCACTATTGCGTCTGCAAAAAACCGTCCGGCTGAACTGTTCCGAGTTGTCAGAGGCTTATTAAAACCCTCCACTCAGGACGGGTGCCCTGAGGACTCGGCAGCTCGCTGTGAAGCTTTTGCTCGGTTCTTCGCAGACAAAGTCGCTTTGATCCGCTCTGGACTGGACACCATATTAACGGCAGTATCTGAGGATGTAACACGAGCATCTGCTTGTCCGGTTTTGATGGATTCATTTCAATTGGTTCAATCCGAGGATGTGGACAAGGTGCTTGGAGGAATGAGAGCTACCACATGCATCCTAGACCCCTGCCCATCCTGGCTTCTGAAGGAGGCCAGAGGGGGATTGGCCGAGTGGGTGAAGGTGGTGGTTAATGCCTCCCTTCGGGAGGGCAAAATTCCAGCCAGCTTAAAGCAAGCTGTTATAAAACCGCTGTTGAAGAAACCATCACTGGACCCCACTCAATTCGTCAACTATCGGCCTGTTTCCAATCTCCCCTTTTTGGGCAAAGTCATGGAACGTGTGGTGGCCTCACAACTCCAGGCATTCTTGGTAGACACGGATTATCTGGATCCGGCACAGTCTGGCTTTAGGCGGGGCATCGTACCGAGACAGCCTTGGTCGCCTTAGTGGATGATCTGCGTCGGGAGCTCGACAGGGGGAGTGTGTCCCTGTTGGTGCTGCTCGACCTCTCAGCGGCCTTCGATACCGTCGACCACGGTATCCTTCTGGGACGCCTCGCGGGGATGGGTCTTGGAGGTACTGTTCTGCAGTGGCTCCGCTCATTCCTCGAGGGTCGGTCTCAGAAGGTGGTACTGGGAGACTCCTGTTCAACCCCACAACCTTTGTCTTGTGGGGTTCCTCAGGGTTCAATACTGTCTCCCATGTTGTTTAACATCTACATGAAGCCGCTGGGAGAGATCATCCGGAGTTTCGGGGTGACGGTGTCATCTGTACGCAGATGATGTCCAACTCTGTCACTCCTTTCCACCTTCTACTAAGGAGGCTGTCGAGGTCCTGAACCGGTGCCTGGCCGCTGTGACGGTCTGGATGAGGGCGAACAAATTGAAATTGAATCCAGACAAGACAGAGGTACTCCTGGTTAGTCGTAAGACCGAACAGGGTATAGGATTACAGCCTGTGTTGGATGGGGTCGCACTCCCCCTGAAGACACAGGTTCGCAGTTTGGGTGTGATCCTGGACTCATCGCTGAGCCTGGAACCCCAGGTTTCGGCGGTGACCAGGGGAGCATTCGCACAATTAAAACTTGTGCGCCAACTGCGACCGTACCTTGGGAAGTCCGACTTAGCCACGGTAGTCCACGCTCTGGTTACATCCCGCCTTGATTACTGCAACGCTCTCTACGTGGGGTTGCCTTTGAAGACAGTCCGGAAGCTCCAACTAGTCCAACGGGCGGCAGCCATGGTACTCACAGGAGCGGGGCGCTGGGAGCACACAACTCCTCTGCTGCACCAGCTCCACTGGCTGCCGATATGCTACCGGGCTCAATTCAAAGTGCTGGTTTTGGCCTTTAAAGCCCTAAACGGTTCTGGCCCAACTTATCTATCCGAACGTATCTCAGCCTATCAGCCCACCAGGACCCTAAGATCTTCTGGAGAGTCCCTGCTCTCTATCCCACCAGCTTCCCAAGTGCGGCTGGTGGGAACGAGAGACAGGGCCTTTTCTGTGGTGGCCCCTCGGCTTTGGAACACCCTCCCTATAGAGATACGATCAGCCTCTTCGCTGATGGTGTTTCGGAAGAGATTAAAAACATGGTTGTGTAAACAAGCATTCGGTTAGTTTGTTATCACCGAATTTTATGGACTAAGGACTGGTTAATTATGGATGACGAATTCTGGACTGTGATTTTAGTGACGAGATACATGGTATTATTATTGGTGGCCCAATAATTTGTATTGTCTATGTGTTGTTGTTTTAAATTGTATATTGTTTTTAATTGTTGTAAACCGCAATGAGTCGCCGACTTAGGCTGAGATATTAGCGGTATACAAGTGTATTAAATAAATATTAAATAAATAAATTAATTAATCCTGAGCTATTATGTAGTTAGTGGTTGGTATAGTAATTTGTTCTTTGCTTTGCAAGCCAACCATAGTTTCAGTGAGGCTGCTATCCCAGTGTTTCAGTAGTATGAAACAGTGTAGGGCCTCTAAAGACCGAGCTCAGGACATTTCACATTTTATATTAATTTTTATTTTTATTTTCATGTCAGGAGTGACTTGAGAAACTGCAAGTCGCTTCTGGTGTGTGACAATTGGCTATCTGCAAGGACGTTGCCCAGGGGAAGTCCAGATGTTTGATGTCTTACCATCCTTGTGGGAAGCCTCTCTCACGTCTCCACATGGGGAGCTGGAGCTGACAGAGGGAGCTCAATCCACTCTCCCCGGATTCAAACCGCTGACCTGTTGATCAGCAATCCTACCAGCACAAGGGTTTAATCCATTGTGTCACTGAGGGCTCCATTCATTTTGATAATAGAATCATAGAGTTGGAAGAGACCTCATGGGCCATCCAGTCCAACTCCCTGCCAAGAAACAGGAAAATTATATTCAAAGCACCTCTAACAGATGGCCATTCAGCCTCTGTTTAAAAGCCTCCAAAGAAGGAGCCTCCACCACACTCCGGGGCAGAGAGTTCCAGTGCTGAACAGCTCTAAATAAATCCAAGCCATTTTAATTTATTTTTGAAGAATGTATTTAATTTATTGTCAAAGGCTTTCATGGCTGGAATCACTAGGTTCTTGTGTGTTTTTTCGGGCTATAGGGCCATGTTCTAGAGGCATTTCTCCTGACGTTTCGCCTGCATCTATGGCAAGCATCCTCAGAGGTAGTGAAGTCTGTTGGAAGTAGGACAGTGGGTTTATATATCTGTGCAAATGCAAAACATTTATTTCGGTCATTGACCAACACAGGAAATAGTGTCACATTTCCATACAAACCTGACATGTTTGGTACATTAAAAATATAAATACAACTACTAAAAACACAATATGGGTGAGGGAGCAGAAGGGGAAACAGGGTAAAAACATACAATGTCCAGATCCATCACCAAATTGTAGATTCAGGGAAGAAGATTACTGGGCACACAGTTGACTTTTGGAACTAGCCATTCCCTGGCGGATTTTGTATGCTGCTGCACAGAACTTTGCAACCTTGTAGGTTGTAGCTGAATTAGTATCCGCAAGTAGCAGGGAGGTAAAAAATTGTCCTGAATGGCCTGGGTGCTTGTCTATCAGGGGTAAGATAAGCCTGGCACGGGTATCCCTGTAGAACGGACACTGAAGGAGCACATTTTCTATTGTTTCCACATGACCCGAGTCACAGGGGCAGAGTCTCTCTGGGAAAGGAATCTTCCGGTAGCGGCCCTCGAGTACAGCTGATGGGAGAGCGTGGCATCGGGCCAGGGTGGCATCGGGCCATTCCACAGATATATAAACCCACTGTCCTATTTCCAACAGACCTCACTACCTCTGAGGATGCTTGCCATAGATGCAGGCGAAACGTCAGGAGAAATGCCTCTAGAACATGGCCCTATAGCCCAAAAAAACCCACAAGAACCTAATGTATTTAATTGCCTAAGTCCAGATATAAATCCCAATTAAAGCAGAACCAGTGAAGTGGTAGAAAATTGTTAAGTGAGCATTTTGATGATTCAGTGTGTCCATTCTAAGTTGGAACTAATTTGATTTAGGCCTATATATTTTATTGCTGTTTTCTTGTACGTCATTCTGGTAGCCTGGATATAAATAAATAAATATAAATAAATAAATACATCTAGTAATAATGTGCCTCACCCCACCGCCCACACCGCCGAAGCTCTTATTATATTATATATTGCCCAATCGTTTTTGGAAATAATTTTTGTCTGAGGAGTGGCAGGTGCATTCTTCCAGGAGTCGCAATGATGTCACTACATCCCTGGGAATTTCTTCCTCTGGGTTTGTACAATTTCTTGGAGTGCTTAACAAGTTTTATTGCTGAACCTGATCAAAGCAGGTGTGCTGTCTTGTAAAAAAAAAAACCTGATACACCCTTTGCTGTTTGCAGAGAGCACTAAACCAAGAGGTGTAGATTTGCTCTATTGCTTCCTTTTATGCTTTTCTCTCTGTTTGCCTCGTCGTCACATGGCACACCTCATCAGTCACCTCATCGGTAATATCTCTTTAAGTGGATGATGATTTCATTACCTTTCACAACCTTTTAGCCATTGCTTTTACGTCATTCCCCACCTCCACCCCCTCACATACAATAATAAATGCAACACATTGTCAATGGAACATGAGATTATCAAATCTTATGTTTCGACCTCCCTTGCTTCCACTGATGCAGCAATGAAGACCTTTTAGCATCAAAAGGAATGCCAAGTAGGAATTCCTGTTCTAGCTCTACTGCCTGCCAAGGAACTGGAGATCTCCATTCATATCAAGATGTTTTCATTACTAAATTTTTCAAGTCATGTCTTATTTATTTATCGTGTCAGGAGCGAACCAAAACAGTTGTATTGCATTAGAAAACAGACAGACAGACAAACAAATAAACAAACCAGACTTGGTATTCTATTAAATGTCCTTTGACCAGTAGCTGGCCACTTAAAGTGCCTCTGGTGTTGCTGCAAGAAGGTCCTCCATTGTGCATGTGGCAGGACTCAGGTTGCATCGCAGTAGGTGGTCTATGGTTTGCTCTTCTCCAAACTCACATGCCGTGGATTCCACTTTGTAGCCCCATTTCTTGAGGTTGGCTCTGCATCTCGTGGTGCCAGAGTGCAATGTGTTCAGTGCCTTCCAAGTCGCCCAGTTTTCTGTGTGCCCAGGAGGGAGTCTCTCATTTGGTATCAGCCATTGATTGAGGTTCTGGGTTTGAGCCTGCCACTTTTGGACTCTCGCTTGCTGAGGTGTTCCAGCGAGTGTCTCTGTAGATCTTAGAAAACTATTTCTTGATTTAAGTCACACCTGAAACCATATGAATTGCATACATAGAAGGCTGTTCCTGTATGCCAGTGGTTCTCAACCTGTGGATCCCCGGGTGTTTTGGCCTACAATCAGGGGCAGCTCAACGCATTATGCAAATTAAGCATTTGCAGTATAGTTTTTTTTGCCCAGGGGCGCTCTTGGAGGAAAATAGACCTTGACATATGCAAGTTGTAGTTACTGGGATATATAGTTCACCTACAATCAAAGAGCATTCTGAACTCCACCAATGATGGAATTGAACCAAATATGGCACACAGAACGCCCACAACGAACAGAAAATATATATCAGTGATTGGTTGGGGGGGGGGGGCAAATACTGTTTGCTTACCGTTGAAAATTACCTAGGGCCGCCTCTGCCTGCAATTCCCAAAACTCCCAGCCAGTTTACCAGCTGTTAGTATTTCTGGGAGTTGAAGGCCAAAACATCTGGGGACCCACAGGTTGGGAACCACTGCTGTAAACAGTTCTTCATTACAGTATTTGATCAATAAATGTCAGGAACAGCGCCGGGATCAAGTAACCCTACATGTATATACATATACACAAAAGGAAAGTAAGTGGTGGTTTATGTATACATTATTTCTTCGTTTAATAACACTTTCAACCTTGAAAGAAACATTTGAAATGTTTTAAGTTGTTGACTGGCAAGAGCAAGAAATGGCAACGTTATTGACAAGGTGTGCCCATAATACAAGTATAGCTGAAGCGATCCCGGCTATAACATATAAATGTTGCTTGGGAGATATTTTTAACTGAAGATATCAAACATTGACTTTCTGTGTCCAGAAATGTGTAGTTTCAGACAGGGACAGCTTTCCTGTGGGGAGGATTCTGCATTTCCTTGTAAGAATTTCACATCTTTTGTGCAATGAAAGAGTTGTTATGGAAAAAAGTCTACTAGAACAAAATGTCTCCACTTAGTCATTCTGATTTATCGAACTAGTTTTTAATAGGAGATTGCTAACACAATCTCCTACATATATTTGATATACTATAAAAAATTTCCCAAAATAGGTAAAGGATTTCTCCTGACATTAAGTACAGTTGTGTCCGACTCTTAGGGGTTGTGCTAATTTCTAAGCTAGAGCCAGCGTTGTCCGTAGATGCCTCCAAGGGCATGTGGTCAGCATGACTGCATGGAACACTGCTACCTTCCTGCTGGAATGGAACCTATTGCTCTACTCACATTTGCATGTTTTCGAATTGCTAGGTTGGTGGAAGCTGGGGCTAACAACAGGAGCTCCCCCCCACTCTTCAGATTCAAACCACTGACCTTTCGGTCAGCAAGTTAAGCAGCTCAGGTTAGCTGTTCAGGTTAGACCACACCTGGAATATTGTGTCCAATTCTGGGCACCACAATTCAAGAGAGATTGACAAGCTGGAATGTGTCCAGAGGAGGGCGACTAAAATGATCAAGGGTCTGGAGAACAAGCCCTATGAGGAGCGGCTTAAGGAGCTGGGCATGTTTAGCCTGAAGAAGAGAAGGCTAAGAGGAGATATGATAGCCATGTATAAATATGTGAGAGGAAGCCACAGGGAGGAGGGAGCAAGCTTGTTTTCTGCTTCCCTGGAGACTAGGCAGGAACAATGGCTTCAAACTACAAGAGAGGAGATTCCATCTGAACATGAGGAAGAATTTCCTGACTGTGAGAGCCGTTCAGCAGTGGAACTCTCTGCCCCGGAGTGTGGTGGGGCTCCTTCTTTGGAAGCTTTTAAACAGAGGCTGGATGGCCATCTGACAGGGGTGATTTGAATGCAATTCCTGCTTCTTGGCAGGGGGTGGACTGGATGGCCCATGAGGCTTCAAACTACAAGAAAGGAGATTCCATTTGAACTTCCTGACTGAGAGCTGTTCAGCAGTGGAACTCTCTGCCCCGGAGTGTGATGGAGGCTCCGTCTTTGGAGGCTTTTAAACAGGGGCTGGATGGCCATCTGTCGGGGGTGCTTTGAATGCCATTTTCCTGCTTCTTGGCAGGGGGTTGGACAGAATGGCCCATGAGGTTTCTTTCAACTCTATGATTCTATGATTTTGGTGCTTAATTTGTAAAATCATAATTTGATATTTAATAGGCTTTTCCTCAATCCCTCCTTATTATCCAACATTTTTGCTTATCCAATGTTCTGCTGGCCCATTTATTTTGGGTAAGTGAGCCTCTCCTGTATATTGCTGGAGGTGAGTTGCACAGATACTATCTCCAAAAGGATGAATGTGCCCAAGGGCAAGTCAAATCTTTTCATGAAAGCAAAAATGTGTAACTGAGGAGATCATATTTTGGACATCTTATGAGAATAACACTCATTTAAAAAGTCTAGGAGGCAGGGAAAAAAAACAGAAGTCAGTAAGAAAAGAGGAAGAACACATTAGAGATGGGTTGGTTCAACCAAGGAAGCCACAATCCTGAATTAGTAAGACCTAAGCAGGGCTTTGATGGCTGGGACATTAGCCATTCACAAGGTTGTCATGGTAAACAACAACATCTAGCCAAACCTTCAGTGTAAGCAATATAGCTCATTGGTGGGACATATGCTGACAAATGAGTTATGCAAATTTATTTAAAATTTTAATGTATTTAATATTGTTGCTTTCCTATTAGATTTCTAACAATAGTAGATCTGCAGGTTGAACATCTCTAAATATAGAAACTAATTGCCCTGGAGGCATGTGTGTGTGTAATCCATTGGTGTCTGTGGGGCCAAGCCTTGATGTTTCCCAAGTTGTGCATGAAGAACGACTTCAGCATCCAACTTACTACTTTGTCATGCAGGACTAATGAGTGTTTTCATGCAAGGGAAGATCTAATATTGTAATCAGCAATTACCTGAGCATAAATAGCTGCTGACAAGTTTCCGAAAAATATCAGTGCCTTGATACAATGCTAATGCTCTCTATATAAGTGACACCTCAGTGAAGTTTCATTGAGGAAACAAACACTCTCCTTCGAATCGTTCAGCAAAAGGGTACGTAGACAATGGAGTGGGACTTTTCCTCTCTGGTTTTCGTTTTTCTCCTAAAGCTTCAAATTTAATAGTATATACAATGTTAAATGTTCACACCAAATACGTCGGTATATGGGGAAATAGGTACAACTAGGAGAATGAGTTTGTTTAATTTTTTGATTTATTTGCTATTTTAATGCTTCAAATTAAAACATTTCACAAAGTTACAGCATCATTCTGAAGTAAGTTCATACTTCCAAGAAAGCGCATTTAGATTTCAGCCATGTACCTACCATATGGCTTCAAACTACAGGAAAGGAGATTTCACTCGAACATTAGGAAGAACTTCCTGACTGTGAGAGCTGTCCAGCAGTGGAAATCTCTGCCCTGGAGTGTGGTGGGGGCTCCTTCTTTGGAGGCTTTTAAGCAGAAGCTGGATGGCCATCTGTCGGGGGTGCTTTGAAGGCGATTTTCCTGCTTGTTGGCAGGGGGTTGGACTGGATGGCCCACGAAGTCTTTTCTAACTCTAGGATTCTGATTCTATATAAATAAGACTTAAAACTAGTTGTAAGCTGCTAGTTGTTGTGGATGTTTATTGGATTGTGTCCATAACGTTCTCCAATCAGTGCATTCATAAGGAGGAGGACTGTATATAAAATGATATCATTATTTGATCTCTTTTCTTAAGTTAACATAGCTTACAATTTTGGCTGAATATATATTTTTATTTAATCTATAACCCACTTTCTCTCAGTATGGGAGAAGACAATATAGGTAATTGATTGAATTAAATTTATATTTGGTATGCTAAAACCTTGTAATAGGTTTGCCTTGAAGCGGGTATGGGCAAATTTGGACTCTCCAGGTGCTTTGGAGTTCAACTGCATGGAGCACTGTTACCTTCCCGCAGAAGCGGTACCTATTGATCTACGTAAACTTGCATATTTTTGAACTGCTAGCTTGGCAGAAGCTGGGGCTAACAGTGGGAGCTCACCCCGCTCCCGGACTCGAACCACCAACCTTTCGGTCAGCAAGTTCAGCAGCTCTGTGGTTTAACCCGCTGCGCTACTGGGTGGCTGCAAGCTTGCCCTTACCTGCCTTAAAGTCACTGTAAGTCAGAATGACTAGAAGGTACACAGCAACAAATTGCATCACAGGGAGCAGATGGCAACTAACAGGATGACCCAGCTAGCATGGGTCATCCTGTTAGAAATGATACTCCAAAAGAACAACTGAGCAATACATTTTTGAAATTATAGTCCAAAAGAATAACTGAGCAATACATGCCTTAAATGTCTACTGCAATTTTTTAAAAAAAATGGTGGCTTGGTTTTTAAGCCTGTTCTGGGGTTATTTGGGGCACCGATTCAGAAAATTTCACTGGATAGACTGCATCATCTCTAGTTTCTTAGATATGATTATCATGGTCTTCTGTGGGTGAACAGATGGCGACTGGTAGGTGCCACATGTTCTGTATCTCAAAAACTAGAGCCGATAGGAGAAAGCTGGTGTCATTTTTGGAATCAGCAGATCAAATATATCCAGAACCAGGACTAACATTTGAGGCACCAAAATACGTAGTGGACAGTGTAATCAAATACACAAAAGTTAAAACCCAGAGGATTAACTGTATGTATAATTTCACTCATTTTAAAGTGGCACATTTGGAATCTCAGATTTATTCTACTGAATGGAGCCCTGAATATTTGTTCAAAGTCCTGCCCTAATGGCACCACTGTTGTATATTCTAGACTTCAGCCTTGGTGTTGTGTCAGGGTTTAGCCCAGAAACAAAGGCAAGCCCTGTCTTCAAAGCATGTTGATTACAATTGCAATTAGAGCCAGGTCAGGAAGCCTCAGAGGAAATAAATTAGCATCAGGAGAGAGAGAGCACTCCTCAGCATTGCATTACCTGTGAATCACTTTTGGTTTCCCAACACAGCATCTATAATATAGGGTTTGCTAGAGCTAAACCAAGTGTGACAAGTTTTTTAGCCGCCTGGACTTCCACAAATTCATCATATGCAAGGAAGAGAGATGAGCCTGACTCCTCCTGGGGTCTCAATTCAGCGATATCTCCTTTCCTGTGACACATTTCTTTGGTGGCTTCCCAATGGCTTCCCTGTGCCGGCAGGACTGAAGACCGACAGGTTGCAGGTTCGAATCCGGGGAGAGGTGGATGAACTCCCTCTATCAGCTCCAGCTCCTCATGTGGGGACATGAGAGAAGCCTCCCACAAGGATGACAAAAACATCAAATCATCCAGGCGTCCCCTGGGCAACGTCCTTGCAGACTGGCTGTTCTTGCACACCAGAAGTGACTTGCAGTTTCTCAAGTCGCTCCTGTCACGACAAAAAAAATTTTTTTTTACATGTCTTACCCATTTTAAAACAATGATAGGGAGAGAAGACCACTTTCCACCATGTGAAAGAAGACAGAAACAAAGCTGGATTATTTGTCTAGCAGCCAAACACATTAGACTTACTCTATATTATGAATAAGGAATCTATAAAGAAGACAGAAGAGAACGCAAAATTTCAATGTTTACATGGTTTTTGAACTTTTGAATGTATTTCCGTCATTGGAAAGCATAGTACAGGTTGAATATCCCTTATCCAAAATGCTTGGCTAGATGTTTTACGTATTTCTGATTTTCCCCCTGATTTTTGAATACTTGCACATAAATAATGAAATATTCTGGAGATGGGACCCAAGTCTAGAAAGGAAATCCACTTAGGAATCATATACACCTTGTAAACACAGATTCAAGATAATTTTATATGCACTATTTTAAATAGTTTTGAGTACACTGAATTGTCAGATAGTAATGGAACTACCTTTGCCCATTTTGAATTTTGGAGTATTTCGGATATTAAGCAATAGGAACACATTGGGCTTTTTGCTGAATAAAATAGTGATAATAATTGCCTGGATCTCTTGAAATGCTGTTGCACCCAAAGCAAACAGAGCTATTCTGTTTACACAACTAATCTGGACACCAAAAAAAGGGTTATTAGATGTTGCAAGATTGGCTATCACAGCACACTTGGGGGTTCAATGACATTGTCAGCTTCCAATGTTTCAGTTTAATAATAATAATAGTAAGGCAAAAGCAGGATTGAAGAGAAACAACTAGAAAAGTTGGCATGATTCAAGGATTTAAAGATTGAACTGTAAAGACTCTAGCACAAGTCAATCAAGGTGGTCCCAGTGGTGATCGGCACACTGGGTGCAGTGCTAAAGACCTTGGCCTGAACTTAAACACAATCGAAACTGACAAAATTACCATCTGCCAGCTGCAGAAGGCCACCTTACTGGTATCTGCACGCATTATTCGCTGATATATCCCAAAGTCCTAGACACTTGGGAAGTGTCTGACGTGTGATCCAATACAACAACCAGCATCATGATCTTGTTTGCTGTGTACTAATCTTGTTGTGATTCTAATAATAATAATAATAATAATAATAATAATAATAATAATAATAATAACAACTACTACATTTATAACCCACCCTCTCTCCCCAAATGGTCTCAGGACAGCTTACAAAGACAAATAACAAAATAGAAATAAACAACAGTAAAAAAAACACAATTAAAACAAGCAATTAAAAATTCACAAGTAACACAATAATTGTGAAAACAGTTAATATGTTCCATAATTAACATAATGAATTAATCAACTCAACATGAGAAATTAACAATAAAAATGTGCAATGAGTTAGGGCAATATGTTCTCAGCCAGCCTCATCAGCCAAAATAGAAGCATAAGAAGTTAATAAAAGCTAATCCTCCTCCTCTCTGAAGGCCAGTGTACAGAGGTGTGTTTTTAATTGCTTCTTGAAGTAGAGGGAATGAGGAAGCTGTTCTTACTTCCAAAGGGAGGGAGTTCCAGAGAGAGGAGGGGGTCTCCACCAACCGTGCTTGAGTTGGGGGTGGGACCAAGAGCACTGTCCCCTACATGGACTGCAGTACCCATGTAGGTATATATACAGAGATGCAGTTAGTTAAGTAGCCTGGACTCGAACTGTTTAGAGCTTTATATCAGCAGTTTGTATTTAGTCTGGAAGCAGATCAGCTGCCATTGGAGCTGCCGTAATGTGGGAGTTGTCTGCTCCCTGTACAGCACTCCAGTTAACAACCTGGCTGCTGATCTTTGGACTATTTTAAGCTTCCAAACGATCTTCAAAGGCAGCACCACGTAGAGAGCATTGCAGTAGTCAAGATGGGATGTAACTAGGGCATGAACTACCAAGTGGCAATAGGGTTGCTGCCAAGTGTGATACCAAAAAAGAAGGCTAGCAAACAAAAAGCAGGTAAGCAGGGGAAAAAATAGTATATTGCAGTATGCACATGCTTAAAATATGAGTGCCATGTGCTCATCGAAATCATATCCCTACTAATCCATGCATTAGTTCTGATATTGACTCTCACAATATATTAGTTAGGGATGAGGATACTTTATTCTGATTTTTTTCTGGCTCAGTTAGAATAGCATTAACATAAATTGAAATCCTTCCTTGTTTGCATTGGTGACATTCAACTGGTTGAAAGTCAGCAACAATTGTGCCATGGGCTTAACTGGTGCCAGAGGGATTTAAGTAAGATTAAAATGAAGATGACTTCTGGTTAATTCCTTAAAAAATATATATCCCAACCTCACATTGTTGGCAAAACTCCAGCCTGCAATATGTTCTGGAAGCAATGACGAAATATAAAATTTCCCCCCATTCTTAGTCACAGGAATTTACAAGGTTACATCAACTCAACTCAACTCGAGATATATCAACTGATCAACGGAGAAGCATCTTACCACTCTGTTTCGGTTGTAGGAAAGCTACTCTGTCATTGCTAATTGGTATGATGGCATAAAATGGTCACACTCAGGATGCCGGTTAGCAATGAGTAAAAGTGTTATCAGGCGCAGAGGCTGTTATTATGGTTTGGGCTCACCCCATAGTTTCCTGATGAAGTCAATCCCTACACAGAGTTGGAAAGTGGCTTTCAACTTCACAAGGCTCATTGAAGGCCATTTTCCACAGAAAGGTAATCAAGGGTTGTGGGAAAGATCAACCAAAGAGATATGATATTACCTTTTAGGCACCTTTTTGGCCAAGGTGCTAGGTGGGTTCTCAGAGTTATGGTACAAAAACTGTAACTTCCCCAAGCTCAGTGCTCCCACCATCAAGGGCATTTTGGTGTCTGAGTAGCCAACTGTGCTATTTACCTAAAGCTTGCCACATTATTTTGACATATGGAGACAGAAGAAGCTATAAGCCTCTTTCCCCTTCTCTAAGACTACAACCTTGATCTTGAATTGAGAGAACAGCCAGGATTTAATCCATGCAGGTGGTTACTGCATTGAGGCAAGTAGCAAGTACTCGGTACTGCTAAATGTTGTGATCTGTGTATCAGTTGGCAATGGCCCTCTCTGTACTTATCTAGGCTGGTCCTTAGGAGCAGGCACCCAGCTTATTGTTGGAGCTGCACACAAAGTCTTGCCAAATTGATAGAACCTGCCAATGTTCATTCATTGTTTGCATAACTTGTTGTCACCAGTTCAAGATACCTTGCTAGTAGTACTTATGTGAAGTTGGACATATCTGTGGTCGATCCTAAATAAAAATCATTTATTAGAAAGTTAAATAGTTTCTGGTTCCACCACTTGATCTTGAAGAGCTTTACTACTCACCCCTCTGCTATGAACCAGAGAAAGTGGTTTTATTGTCACCTGAGCTATCAACTAAGGTGCTGGGCACTCTCCCCCAAATACTCAGCACCCTGGATAGTTCCTTGGCCCAAAACAGTGTCTCCAACTTCTATTGCTGTTAATTGTTCCTGTTGTTTACCCAGATCTTATCTCATGTTTACTCATGATACAAAGACATCTTGAAAGGTAGTGAAAATGTGTATTTTCCCTCCCACTAGATTGTAACATCATTGCAGCAATGGAAATGTCTCGCCATCCCATTGTTCATCAACCACAAGCTCCCAGATGCACACGGAGCTTTGAATGGCAGAATGAGCTCTGCGACTGTGGCAACGACTGTCACATCTGTGAGTTATTTTCTAAAAAATTGGATTTGATGTTTTTGTGAAGTTTATGGCTTGCTTTTACTTGTCCATATAAAATCCAGGATCCTACACACAATCTGAAAAGCATATATGCTCACTTGGGAGATGTAATAGGGATGATATTCCAGGTCCTACCCAACACATGGACATTAGAATGGATCAATACCACCTCCCCGAAAAGACTGAGCAAAATTGGCCCAACATGACTCCTATATAGTTGATCCTCCTCAGAGATGTGCTGAATATACTAAGACATCTTGCCATCGAACCTTCCCAATAATAATAAATGCTGTCTGCAGTCTATCATATGCAAACTTACTTGGGAGTAAGTGACCATGAGTTCATACAGCAGTAGTTCTCAACCTGGGGGTCCCCAGATGTTTTGGCCTTCAACTCCCAAAAATCCTAACAGCTGGTAAAAAGACTGGGGTTTCTGAGCATTGTAGGTCAAAACACCTGGGGACCCACAGGTTGAAAACCACGGTATAGAGGATACTTCTTTATACACATTGTGCTGTTAAGACCCTTTACATGTAAAGATGTTTCAGTGATAATGTGTAGGAAAAAGAGTTTGGCCTTCCCCTGCAAGTACTTAGAAGTAGGCAAAATTAATAACCATTTAGCTATTAATAACACATTTCCTGCCAATGTTGAGCTCCATATCATCACCACCCTAATAACATCTCCGAGGGCCCTGATACACCCAACATAGATTTGAATGTAAGGGTAGGCAAAGTGCCATCCCAAGGACACATGTAGGCTTGTCCACTCTGTTTTGCACCCTGGGGAGTCCATTTGACTTTTAAATAGGTCATAATAGATTTTGAATACATTTTTAATAGATCCTGTTCATTTTAGTTTTTCCTTCCTCCCTTCCTCCCTCCCTCCCTCCCTCCCTCCCTTCCTTCCTTCCTTCCTTCCTTGGCATTTTTGTCAGACTGTGTGACCTCCAAGATTTAACAAAATGGCCCTTTGATGTACCAAAGTTGTTCACTTAATGTGCCCAAGATTAGTTTTGAAGCTTCCCCCATCAGAGAAAGAGATGTAACTCATGGGGAAGTCCGGCAAGAAGGACAGGAAGTTCCCGATGCAGACAAAAACAGAGACAATTGCATCAGAGCATTGCAAACCTCCTCCCTCCCCAAAAAATGGGTGCTAAAAATGGAAGCAACAGAAAAACAAAGAATGTATGGGGATATGTCTGCCCACAAAGAGCGTAAACTTAATGTGCAACACTGTCTAATCTGTTTGCATGAAGAAAGTGGTTCAGTCAGCCCTAACGGGCTTAAAGGAATGGTTCCCAAACTTTTGGCGCTCAGGGGTTCTGGTCTTCCAGGGATTGTGGAAACTGAAGTCCACAATATGTAGAGATTCGGAGTTAGAAAACCACTTGCCTAAAGCATGCAATTATGTACATCTTAGATATTCAGTTTTCTGTCCACACTAACTTTATGTCTCCATGCCTTTATTTTGATAGTTGGTTCTAGGTGTAGAGGAGGTGGCATGAGTTGACCAGGTATTTTAAGGAATGTCCCTTATTTGAGGGCTGGCAACTCAGCACTTTATGGAGACTGAATGGGATGCCCAAAATCCAATGATTTCTGTCATGGACCTGTTAAGAAAAGATTAAGATACTTTGCTGGGGCAAGTAAGCATGTTTGGAATTCACAACTAATATGCACCATTATAACCCTATCCACTTCTCCTCTGCTTAAAGCTAGTAGATTTTCTCCTACTATCACATCAAATTGAGCAGAAGGGAAGTAGAATTCTGTTTGTCTTTGGAAACTGCTTTTTATTCTAAGAACAATTCTCTGAGATAGGTTAAAGATGGTTATAACTGGTTCATGGTGCAGGTTAGAACTGGTTCATGGTGACTCTGAGCTTTATGATTAATCTGGACTTCATAATTCCATCACTGGAGTTGACTGGCACAACCTGGGAATCACAACCAGACATAGTGAAAACATCTGCCCTTGTGCTTTGCTACTCTGAGTATGCTTGCCCAGTGTGGAACACATCTCACCACATTAAAACAGTGGAGGTGGCTCTTAATGAGACATACCGTAATATCACAGGATGTCTATGCCCTACACCACTGGAGAAATTATACTGTTTAGCCGGTATTGCACCACCTGACATCCGCCAGGAAATAGCAAATAATGAAAGGACCAAGGCAGTGACATCTCCGGCCCATCCCCTGTATGGATATCAGCCAGCACACCAATGCCTTAAATCAAGAAATTTGGACCTCAGCAAGCGAGAGTCCATAAGTGGCAGGCTATAACCCGGAACCTCAATCCATGGCTGATACCAAATGAGAGACTCCCTCCTGGGCACACAGAAGACTGGGCGACTTGGAAGACACTGAACAGACTGTGCTCTGGCACCACGGGATGCAGAGCCAACCTTAAGAAATGGGGCCTCAAAGTGGAGTCCATGACTTACAAGTGTGGAGAAGAGCAAACCACAGACCACCTATTACAATGCAATCTGAGCCCTGCCACATGCACAATGGAGGACCTTCTTACAGCTTCACCAGAGGCAGCTTCTGGTCAAAGGAAATTTAGTATAGTGCCAAGTTTTTAAACTTTGTGTTTTTTTAAATACAACTGCACCCTCAGTTCGCTTCTGATATGATAGATAAATATTGGAGGACTGGAGTTGAAAGGGATCTCCAAGCTCATCTAGTCCCAATCACCTGCCAATGGAAGAATCAACAGCTATGGCATGACTCATTTCATATTGCATTCTGTCACTCAGATTCAAAAAGGGTAGAGTTTGCAGAAAAGGGGAACAAAATGGAGAGATAAACAGATTTTCTATAAATCTAACCAAAACTGAGGTTCAGGTTACTCCAATTTTTAATCATAGTTGTCAAGCCTTTTTTTGATATGGCTAAAACGGATACAGTTTTTAGCCCTCATTACAAATTGATTTTCATAAAGACGGAAGTTTGTTCATCACGTAATGTATGTTGATGAGTGTGTGGAGAATATATTACTCTGAGAAACAGCTAAATTAACTTTTATTGGATATTTAGGCAGAACACACCATATTAACATGTACTTCCTCATTGTCAGCTTTTGAGTCAGGAATTTTGACTATCTCTGTTGCTGCTTTGGAAACTTGGCAACCGTAGTAGCAACTGAGGCATGTGAATCTCTAGAAAGAGACTTCACATGACAAGTCACTTATCTGAGGATCCAGGCTTGAAGGAACAATTCATATAATCAATCAGCTTGCTCTGGCTCCTCAATTCAGCTGATCCAGCTGTGCTGAGAGCTGTGATACATACTTTCCTTCACTATGATCTAGATGTGTTGCAGACCACCAACAATCAGTTCTAGAGTCTGTCTTGTTGCACTGAGAACTGCCCCACTGAGACAGAAAGTATCCTAAATATTCCTGTATAAGTCTAGAAATTTTAGTTAAAAAGCAGCCTCCAAAGCCTAGATCAATTTAGTCACAAGCCAATGTGAATAGGGTACTTTAACTCTTAAGGGGGAAAAATGAACCAGCCCCTTCTCTAAGTAAAGTGGTGAAAGAATGGAAAATGAAATGTTGGAGGACAGGAAAGGAGATTTAAAGATGGACTCAAAGCCAACCTTAACATAGACACTGAAAACTAGGAAGCCCTGGCCCTTGAGCACTCCAGCTGGAGGTCAGCTGTGACCAGCAGTGCTGTAGAATTTGAAGAGGCACGAATGGAGGGCGAAAGAGAGAAATGTGCCAAGAGGAAGGCGCGTCAAGCTAACTGACTCCCACCTGGAAACCGATGCCCTCGCTGTGGGAGAAGATGCAGATCAGGAATAGGGCTCCAGAGTCACCTACAGACCCACCGCCAGAACACCAACCTTGGAGGACCATCATCCTCAGACTACGAGGGATCACCTAAGTACGTTAACTCTTAGGGGGAAAAAATGAACCAGCCCCTTCTCTGAGTAAAGTGGTGAAAGGCAAGAACTTTGTCCATTCCAGGAGAATCTACAAGAAACATCCTCCTCTTTGCACTTTGGCATCACCTCTGGCCTTTTAAAATGCCTGGATGGGGAAATGGTGGTAGTTGTTGGCCACAAATAGCTGAGGGGGTGCTTTCCTCTCTCCATGGAATGACTCTCAAGTTATTCATAAGTCACATCAAAATCCATAATTTTGTCCTCCAAATCTGCCTGCAATTTATGCACAAGCTTGACTTGTAGATGAGTATAGACCATGCATGGACATGCTTCACCCCTCCAGGTGTTTTGGGTTTCAACTCCCGATAGGTTGTTAGGAATTGTGGAAGTCCAAAACACCTGGAGGGAGGGCCAAAGTGTGCCGAAGCCTGGTATATACGGTAAGTTGCCCAAACCTCAAATTCAGTCCCTATCCCCATAAAAAGAAATTGTAACCCCGCATTTATAGGAAATGCTGTATTTGGGGCCAAAGAGGCCCTCCATTTGTCTTGAGCTTCTATTCCAGTGTGTGCTTTTATAAAAATCTTGTTCTACACCCAGAGGTGGCAATAGGCAATTTTCAACAGTAAGCAAACAGTATTTTGGCACATCACACCCCCCCCCCCCCCCCCCCCCCCCCCCAACCAATCACTGATATATATTTTCTGTTCATCGTGGGAGTTCTGTGTGCCATATTTGGTTCAATTCCATCAATGGTGGAGTTCAGAATGCTCTTTGATTGTAGGTGAACTATACATCCCAGTAACTACAACTCGCATATGTCAAGGTCTATTTTCCACCAAGAGAGCCTCAAGAGCGCCCCTGGGCAAAATAAACTACACTGCAAATGCTTACTTTGTGTAATGGGTTGAGCCGCCCCTGTCTACACCCAACCTCCATGAGTCACTGTAATATGCAGTTCCCCTTTCAGGATGGTAGGCATTTTGTTGATACGCATAGGAATACAGGAATTTATATTATACTGCATGAAGTCATTAATTCATCTCGCCCAGGGAGATCTGAAGCACATAAGTCTTTTCGTTTGGAAGGAATTTCCCCAATGTTCCAAGGGAAAATAAGGTAAAAGGTAAAGGTAGTCCCCTGACATTAAGTCCAATCATGTCTGACTCTGGGGTGTGGTGCTCATCTCCATTTCTAAGCCAAAGAGCCGGCGTTGTCTGTAGACACCTCCAAGGTCATGTGGCTGGCATGACTGCATGGAGCGCCGTTACCTTCCCGCCGGAGCGGTACCTATTGATCTACTCACATTTGCATGTTTTCGAACTGCTAGGTTGGCAGAAGCTAGGGCTGACAGCGGAAGCTCACGCCGCTCCCCGGAATCGAACCTGCGACCTTTCGATCAACAAGCTCAGCAGCTCAGTGCTTTAACCCACTTCCAAATTTCTCTCTCTCTCTCTCTCTCTCTCTCTCTCTCTCTCTCTCTCTCTCTCTCTCTCTCTCTCTCTCTCTATCTATCTATCTATCTATCTATGTTGCCCCCTAAAAGGTTCTGTTGAGCATTTGGCTAACTGAATTTAAAAGAGCTAATTTAATTTAAGTTAAAAGGAAAAGAGATGCCTCTTTTTGAAACAAGAAGTGACTTCTAGGCCTCAAATGGTAGCGGAAGACCTGAAAACACAAGAATGTCCCCTAGAGTGCATTTGAGAACACCTCCAAAATAATAATAGTAATAATAATAATAATAATAATAATAATAATAATAATAATAATAATAATCCTGACCTCACAATCGTGTTAAAAAAACCAAGTATGGATTGTCGAAGTTGCTATCCCAGGTGACACCAGGATTGAAGAGAAACAACTGGAAAAGCTGACACGATATAAGGATTTAAAGATCGAACTGAAAAGACTCTGGCACAAGCCAGTCAAGGTGGTCCCAGTGTTGATCGGCACACTGGGTGCAGTGCCTAAAGACCTTGGCCTGCACTTGAACACAATCGGCACTGACAAAATTACCATCTGCCAACTGCAAAAGGCCACCCTACTGGGATCTGCACGCATCATTCGCTGATCCATCACATAGTCCGAGACACTTGGGAAGTGTTTGACGTCTGATCCAATACAACAGCCAGCATAGTGATCTTGTTTGCTGTGTACTAATCTTCTTGTGTTTCTAATAATAATAATAATAATAATAATAATAATAGTTGTTGTTGTTGTTGTTGGCAGGAAGAGAGGTGTGACAGGGGTTGCATCCTTCCCAGGAGACTAATGCAACTCCTTCCACAACTGCTCAATCTTGGTCTAGCTCAATATTTTCAGCGCTACCTGCCTGGCAGGGTTTCAGGAAAGAGCCTATTCCATTCCTACCTGAAGATGCTTATGAATGTGTTTGATCTCATTCTAGGTCTCTGTGGAGCATTCTGCTTCTGTTGCCTAGGATGCAAAATTGCCAGAGACATGGAAGAATGTTGCTGCTGTGGTCCAACTGTGGCCATGAGGACCCGCTATCGGACTTTGTACAGGATACCGGTAATTTACTCAATCACTATTGCAGCTTTGTATCCAGTTGTCACATTTTTGAAACTATAGCATAATTTCACCCTGGGCATTCCACAGATATACAAACTCCGCTTGCCTAGTTTCCGACAGACCTCACAACCTCTGACAATGCCTGCCATAGATGTGTACAAAATGCCAGGAGATAATGCTTCTGGAATATGTCCATACAGCCCGGAAAACTCACCGCAACCCTATAGTATGATTATTTAAGAATCCAGTTTATGTTGTGGTTATTTTCGGAGTTACCATAAAACTCAGTCTTGGGCTGGGATCAGTTATTGTGTTGTTGTTCATTCGTTCAGTCGTCTCCGACTCTTCGTGACCTCATGGACCAGCCCACGCCAGAGCTCCCTGTCGGCCGTTACCACCCCCCGCAGCTCCCTCAAGGTCAGTCCAGTCACTTCAAGGATGCCATCCATCCATCTTGCCCTTGGTCGGCCCCTCTTCCTTTTGCCTTCCACTTTCCCCAGCATAATTGTCTTCTCTAGGCTTTCCTGTCTCCTCATGATGTGGCCAAAGTACTTCAACTTTGTCTCTAGTATCTTTCCCTCCAGTGAGCAGTCAGGCTTTATTTCCTGGAGGATGGACTGGTTGGATCTTCTCGCAGTCCAAGGCACTCTCAGAACTTTCCTCCAACACCACAGCTCAAAAGCATCGATCTTCCTTCGCTCAGCCTTCCCTAAGGTCCAGCTCTCACATCCGTAGGTTACTACAGGGAATACCATGGCTTTGACTAGGCGGATCTTTGTTGCCAGTTCTGATGTCTCTACTCTTTACTATTTTATCGAGATTGGACATTGCTCTCCTCCCAAGAAGTAAGCGTCTTCTGATTTCCTGTCCACAGTCTGCATCTGCAGTAATCTTTGCACCTAGAAATACAAAGTCTGTCACGGCCTCCACGGTTTCTCCCTCTATTTTCCAGTTGTCAATCATTCTTGTTGCCATAATCTTGGTTTTTTTGATTTAGCTGCAACCCAGCTTTTGCGCTTTCTTCTTTCACCTTGATTAGAAGGCTCCTCAGCTCCTCTCGCTTTCGGCCATCAGAGTGGTGTCATCTGCATATCTGAGGTTGTTAATGTTTCTTCCAGCAATTTTCACCCCAGCTTTGCATTCATCCAGCCCCGCACATCGCATGATGTGTTCTGCATACAAGTTAAAAAGGTTGGGTGAGAGGATGCAGCCTTGCCGTACGCCTTTCCCAATCTTGAACCAGTCTGTTGTTCCGTGGTCAGCTCTGACTGTTGCTACTTGGTCCTTGTACAGATTCCTCAGGAGAGAGACAAGGTGGCTTGGGATGCCCATCCCACTAAGAACTTGCCACAATTTATTATGATCCACACAGTCAAAGGCTTTAGAATAGTCAATGAAGCAGAAGTAGATGTTTTTCTGAAACTCCCTGCCTTTCTCCATTATCCAGCGGATATTGGCAATTATTGTTATTGTATTTAAGGCCTATTTGGTGGTGGCTCATTTTGACCCACATAATATATTTTGACCAGTGTCTGATGAATGGAATGACCACTTTCAGAGAATGAAGAAGCTGGCTACTCTTGCTATTAGGTTTTGTGCAAAACTAAATTTCAGGGTGAAAAGCTATTTTCTTCTTTGCTGGAGTAGATCCACTGAAATGAATGGGACTTCTTAGTTGCCATTTGCTTCTTAATATTATGAATTAGGCTTGGGCCCAAAACAGTTTGAATGAAAATGTTTTGTAATATTCGGTGGTCCATTTCATATAATATCCGAAAACAGAATGAGGAGGAGGGAGCCGAAAAACCTGTCAAAATGGATTAAGAGAGCCAGATTTTATTGGGTCCTGGAGAGCAATATACCACTTTGAGTCCCCCCAGGGGTGAGCAGTATATAAATACTGTAAATAAAAAAATTAACCTGAGGCAGGGATCTGCCGTGGGACTTTCCCAGCAGCACTTGCATGGGGCGGGCATTGAAAAGTCTCGGAGCATGATGGGAATTGAAGTTTCTCTCTGTCTCTCTCTCTGTTTCTCAGCCAATAAAAGGCCTGGTTGTGTCCATGCTTTGACTGGCTGAGAATGGACATAACTTGCGACTACAATTCCCAGAACCATCTCTTGCTGTTTGGCTTATTTTAAAAAATGCTGTGGTAAAAACTTAAAATAATTCTTAAAAATCAGTGGATTGGTGAATTGTTCTGAAACTTGGTAGGCCTACAGTTGTAAATGGGGTCGAAAACCAAAGTATGTTTCATGCAGATAGGCCTTAAAATGATGGAAGATTGAGCCTTTGAAGTTTCCCATTGTAGCCAATGGGCCAAATCTTTGCCAAATGAAAACAGCAACACCCCTTCCTATTCGGGCAGCTTCCCGATAAACAGAATGAGCTGACATGGACTCCGAAACGGCATGCCTTCTGGCTAAATTTCACATCTCTATTACGAATGGTCCGGTTTTTTACTCTCTTTGAAAGATGTTCTCCTGACTTTAGCACATTTTGGCATATCAAGACCTTTCACTAAACATGAACAGCATTCAATCAATTGTCGTGTCAGGAGCAACTTGAGAAACTGTAAGTCACTTCTGTTGTGAGAGAATTGGCCGTCTGCAAGGACGTTGCCCAGGGGACGCCCGGATGATTTGATGTTTTATCATCCTTGTGGGAGGCTTCTCTCATGTCCCGCATGAGGAGCTGGAGCTGATAGAGGGAGCTCATCCGCCTCTCCCCGGATTCAAACCTGCGACCTGTCGGTCTTCAGTCCTGCCGGCATAGGGGTTCAACCCACTGCGCCACCGGGGGCTCCGGTTTGTACATGTGAACACATATTTGACTTTTAATGCACAATCGTGCAAGATGCTTCACCAAAGTCAATACTAGCATTGGGATTGCAGAGCACTCATCTAACATTTGCTGTGCTTCCGACATAGGAGACTTTAATCTTGTTTCAACATATCCCCTCCTGTTTCTGACAGTTGATGACAGTGCCTGGCATCTATGTCAAAGGATCTATTTGCGATTCGCAAATAGAGGGTGCTTTATCTTGCCTAGGGACATTTCTATGCAACAGTATATAAGAAACACAACAAACATTTCTCCCTGCGTGCATCTCCTGTTCAGCCTCTCTAGAGTTCTGGAATTATTGCTCAGGATTACATTTCTGTGTTTTTTTTTTACTTTCTGCAGGGATCCATCTGCTCAGACTGCCTCGTTGCCGTGTGCTGCGCTCCTTGTAATCTTTGCCAGCTGAAGAGCGATATCAACAGAAGGAAACAATTGGGGATATTCTAGAGCATGTTGCAATCGTCTATATACTGCTTATAATGATTTGTCTCAGTGTTACTTGCAATTAGTTCCTTTTTGGAAACCTTTTTGTTCAAGTTTGTGTTCCTTTTTGGGGTTTTTTTTCATTTTCTGAAGGAAGACTTGTTTTCTCAAAAATGTTCTATCCAGGTACCCTCCTAGGCTTTGTTGGTGGCATCTCTCCTGGTGGATGCTTCTATTATTATGTACTTGGTTCTGAGCAACCGCATACCTTCCCCAGAAATCTGTCCCTCTTAACTTTTCTCTCCATTTCCCTTTTTACCCATCCTCTCCCACCCCCACCCCCCAAGAACATGTGTGTTTTGAAGTGAAATGTAACAGTACTGGTCTTATGTGGTAATTTTAATATGAATTAAATTCAGTAATATTGTGGTCACTCTTTCTATTCGGTTCAATGACTTTTAGGCCTCAAAATAGGTCCTGCACATCACTTAGAATTGTGTTGAAGTGCCTTCGCTGATTAAGGTATTGAAAAAGGTTACCTTTTGTCATGGCTAAAGACAACCTGGCAGAATGGTACTACCTAAAAGAATTCTCCACCTTGTGTGATTGCGGAGAAGAACAAACAACTCAGCATCTGTATGCTCACCTACCATGCTCTGCCTCATGCACAGAGGAAGAACTGTTTAAAGCAGGTATGAGCAAACCTGGGCCCTCCAGGTGTTTTGGACTTCAATTCCCCCCATTTCTAACAGCCTACCAGCTGTTAGGAATGGTGGAAGTCCAAAACACCTGGAGGGCCCATGTGCCATCACACCCAGACCCTATAAAGATAAAACTAAGATGTGCTTCTCTCTTTGTCTGGGTGGACTGTGGGGGGGGGGGGGGTCTTTCTTTAGAAGCTTGAGATTTCCAGCAACTGAGGCTACTACAGGCTTTGAACATCAAAAACAGAATATTTATTTTTCGAAGTCCTTGCAGACTTGGCACAGCTTGTTAAAGTTACAAACAAAACAATCAATTGGTGAAACAAGAGATGATCTTTCTTTCCTTTCCTTTAGTTACTGAGATAACTTTTCTCCAAAAGGCAGAAGAGAATCCTTGGATCTTTTCACCCTAACCCTGAGCTGCTATGGTTAGAAAAAAGCAGGTTTTTTCCCCCCTATCTATAGCTCAAGGTTAGCTTTGGAGATGAAGCAAATAGTACTCAATAACTATTTCTCAATAACTCAATATCTATCTATCTCTATAGTACTCAATAGCTTTTCTATCTAAATAACTCAATCTATAGTATCTCAATCTTCTTACCTAGTTCTCAATCATTCTTATAATGGTTTTTTCAGAGTTATTTGCCTGACCAACAGCACATCTGAAACTTTCCTTCTCTACTGAAGGGGGCAGGGAAAATTCCCAAATGGAGATCTCAACCCAGGAAAAAGGGCGGTCTCTAAACCCAAAG
This sequence comes from Anolis sagrei ordinatus, assembly GCF_025583915.1. Lineage (NCBI taxonomy): Eukaryota > Metazoa > Chordata > Lepidosauria > Squamata > Anolidae > Anolis > Anolis sagrei. The sequence goes on from NW_026847549.1 coordinate 189,433,318, forward strand.
AGATACTTTCTGAATCAATAGCTGCAGAAGGGGCCTGCAGGCTGGCTTTCCAGCCTCTAATTCTGTTAACTTTCAGAGTGCAGCTGAGATTGTAGCAACCCTGGGGAAATGCAAGGGAACACTATCCCTTGCAACTAAAAGGTAATGCAAACTATGCTCCTGGAAGACAGAACAGCCCAAGTTTGCCCATACCTGCTCTAGGTCCTCCATAGTCAACTTCTGCTGAAAGTTGACCCCAAAACATTTCAGTGGAGAACCTGGAAATTCATTGAGAGGACATATCTCTATGAACCTCTAGATCAGTGGGTCCTAATCTTTGGCTTTCTGTGTGTTTTGAACTTTAGCTCCCACAATTCCTAACAGCTAGTAAGATGGTTGGGATTTCTGGGACCTGAAGTCCAAAATACCTAATGGGCCAAAGTTTGCACATACCTCCTCTAGGTCCTCCATGTTGACCAAAACATTGCAGTGGAGGACCTGGAAATTCATTGAGAGGACATATCTCTACAAACCTCTGGATCAATGAGTCCTAACCTTTGGTTTTGTTTTGAACTTCAGCTCCCACAATTCCTAATAGCTGGTAAGATGGCTGGGATTTCTGGGAGTCGAAGTCCAAAACAACTGGAGGACCAAAGGTTGGGCACCACTGTTCTAGATTCTCCAGTGTGATACCTTAAGCAATTGAGCATAGGGTTGTGATGGAGAACTAGAAAATCTAGGGAGGTGTTAGATTAAAAAAATGTAATTTTATTTTCACAGTTTCACTTTTTTCCTGTGCCGCTAACACCAGCAGATTATAGTGGTATTGTTCCACTTGAACTGGTGTAGTTTCATGCTATGGAAGCCTTGGGCTTGTAGTTTGATGACACTACAAACTACACAGTTTTTAACACACAAATATAACACTATGATTCCATTTTAACCACTACAGTTCCATCCTATGAAATTATGGGATGTATCATTCAATCAAGAATATTGGAAATCAGTCTGAAAGATTTAGAGGCTTATCAAATAGTAAATCCTAGGATTCCATAAGATGCACTGGAAGTAGAACAATAATACCATAATTGTATAGTATAAAAGATCACACAACATATGATGTTATATAGTTAATGCTTTGATAACTGAATTCAGCATATTCCTGCTGTTAGGAACTTTTTGATTCAGGTACAGTTGATCGAAGTAATTATGTGAATGAAAATACCCATGTTTCTGAGGTTTCAGCTTCTTCAATCTCAATGGGATAAATAAATAGGATTATAAATAGGAGTCTAGTGTCTAGATCCTGGGAAGTCATGCTACCTTTCTATTCTGACTTGGTCAGACCACATCTGGAATCACACTGTGTCCAGTTCTGGGCTCTGTAATTGAAGGAAGATGTTGACAAACTGGAATGTGTCAAGAGGAGGGCAACTAAAATAATCAAGGGTCTGGAGAACAAGTCCTATGAGGAGTGGCTTAAAGAGCTGGTCATGTTTAGCCTGCAGAAGAAAAGGCTGAAAGGAGACATGGTGTCCATATGTCAATATGTGAGTGGAAATCATAGGGAGGAGGCAGCAAGCTTGCATTTTGCTGCCCTGGAGACTATGAAGCAGAATAATGGCTTCAAACTACAGAAAAGGATATCCCATCTGAACATGAAGAAGAACTTCCTCGCTGTGAGAGCTGTTCAGCAGTGGAACTCTGTGCCCGCGAGTGTGGTGGAGGCTCCTTCTTTGAAGGTTTTTAAACAGAGGCTGGATAGCCATCTGTCAGGAGTGCTTTGAATGCAATTTTCCTGCTTCTTGGCAGAGGGTTGGACTGGATGGCCCGTGAGGTCTCATCCAACTCTATGATTCAATATCATATGCACTTCTATATATGGAGCAATGATACTCTTCACATCCCTGATCCATCCTTTGTTGCTTTATGTATCCTCTGATTTTAAACAAGCAATCCAGTTCTCCCATCCCATCCCATAGGCTTCCAGCCTTAATGTGATGTCTCTGACCTATTTCATTTCCAATTTGGGCAATCACAAAAACGTTTCCACCCTCATTCCTAAGAGATGGTTCAACACAAACATGAGGCTCACTGTCTCCTGTCACTTGTCCCTCAGGGTTTGGTTTAAGAGCTGATTTTTGATGTTTGAGGTCTGGTTCTATAAATCAAAGCCTTCAAGTCAGCAGCTTTGGCTATAAGTGAACAAACTTGTTCCTTCAGGGGCCCGGAGTTAATTATGCCAGAAACACACCCATAGCCTTTATACAGAACGAACACTGCAATACTTCTCCAAAGCTTTCTAAAAATAGCCATTAGTTAGAAGGTATAAAATAGAAAATATCAAATGTTCAAGAAGGTTACAAGTTGTTAGCTGTAGTCTGAAATTCAAAGTTGGCATGAGACACTAACAATTCCCCTCTCCCTAAAGAAATGTGGAATCTGTCTGGAGAATGACCCAATGTAGCATAGTTCTACATGCAAAACTGCAAAACTATGCTGCACCAAACAGAATTGCAATCAGTGCCTAACATCTCCAAAACAGCCCAGTCACACAGAGAGTCCCATATCAGTGGCCCACAAATTGAAATATCCTATAGCAGCGTTTCTCAACCTGGGTGGGTCACGAGGAAGTGTCAGGGGGGTCGCCAACGACTATCAGAAAACACAGTATTTTTTGCAGGTCATGGGGGTTCTGTGTGGGAAGTTTGGCCCAATTCTATCGTTGGTAGGGTTCAGAAAGCTCTTTGATTGTAGGTGAACTATAAATCCCAACAACTACAATTTCCAAATGTCAAAGTCTATTTTCCCTAAACTCCACAAGTGTTCACATTTGGGTATATTGAGTATTTGTACCAAGTTTGGTTCAGATCCATTATTGTTTTAGTCCACAGGGCTCTCTGGAGGTGGGTGAACTACAACTCCAAAAATCAAGATCAATGGCCACCAAACCATTTCAGTATTTTCTGTTGGTCATGGGAGTTTTGTGTGACAAGTTTGGTTCAATTCCATTATTGGTGGAGTTCAGAATGTTCTTTGATTGAAGGTTAACTATAAATCCCAGCAACCACAACTCCTAAATGACAAAAATTATCCCCCAACCCCACCAGTATTCAAATGTGAGCGTATTGGGTATTTATGCCAAATTTGGTCCAGTGAATGAAAATATAACTTTCATATCAGATATTTACATTGCAATTCATAACAGTAGCAAAATTAGAGTTATGAAGTAGCAACGAAAGTAATTTTATGGTTGAGGGTCATCACAACATGAGGAACTGTATTAAGGGGTCACGGCATTAGGAAGGTTGAGAACCACTCTCCTATAGGCACATGTTTTGGTGGTTTCAAACATGTTAACCCCCTTATAGAACACATAAATGGTCAGCTTGTCAGCAGTATCCATGTGATCCCATTTCCTTAAAAACAGTTCTTCAAGCAGAAGTACTCTGGTTTCATTCTGCTTACTCTTCTCTTTTCAGCTCATCATCTTTCCTCCTACAAATCAGCTGTCCAGCAGTGGGTCATGCCTTTCATTTCCTCAAACTTTACACAGGCACTGAGTTTGTTTTCAAGATCACGTACACATTCCCCAGAATATAGGAAGTAGCAAAGAACTAGAACTTGGCACCAACACAAGTACTTCCAACAATGAGCAGCCCTTTATGCTACTACTGAAAAGTCCTTACAGCTGCAAGTTTCTCTTTTGAGCTAGCTGGTTGGACCTCCGCAGCTGGATGGCATCAGCTCTAAGCTGAAGCCAGGCAAAGAGAGTTAATTCCTGCTCTTTCTCCTAAAGAGCCCCATCCTGTGCCCAGGCTCAGGTGCTTTCATTCCTAGAGGGTCCTGCTCCTGCTCAGCAGTAGCAATCTCTACAGCAGTGGTTCTCAACCTGGGGTCCCCAGATGTTTTTGGCCTTCAACTCCCAGAAATCCTAACAGCTGGAAAACTGGCTGGGATTTCTGGGAGTTGTAGGCCCAAACATCTGGGGATCCACAGGTTGAGAACCACTGCTCTACAGTATCAGGCTGCTCACCCACCTGGGGCTCAAATTCTGCTCATGGAAGGAAACCCTCCTCTCCATCATTCTCATTTTTCCCCAAGGTTCTGGCAATGAATGACACTGCAAGGTAGCATCCTTTAGCTCCCTCTGGAAGGCCTTTGCTCTCACTGTGCCAAATCAGACAGGAGACTTCCTGGAATATCTCTGGACGTTGTTGGGTGCAGTCTGGATCTGGGCATATTTCAGCTATCCTCAAGTTCCCAGTGAAGAAGAAGCAGCTTTATTCTGGAGTAGAAGCTGATCTCCAATTGCTTGGGGTAGAAAAGCAGCCATAACATGTTGTCTTTTCAGTAGCCAGGAGAATGAAGCCAACTGACTGCTCTAGAACATAGTGGAGAAAATGGAGACAATGGAGCTCCTTTTACTTCTGGCAGCTTAAACTTGCCTTTACATGAGTTGCTCATTCACTGATCATGAAGCCGACCCCGTTTTCATAACACTCACCAAATTTGGTGGGCAGAGTGTTACTCTTGCTTATTTTACCAACCCGTAGTGCCCAAGATGGGCATAATTACCCTAAAGATACCAGATCCAGTCTGATCTTGGAAGATAAGCAGAGTCAACTCTGGTTAGTACTTGTCAGCAAACATCAAGTGCGCTACAGGCTATATTTCAAAACCATCTCTGAGATTTCTTCCTGAAGGAGGTTGCATCTCTACTCATCAGGATCAGTATGTGTTACCTTCTCAAATGCCACCACTTGCCCTTTCTTAAACCTATGGTACTAAACGTAGTATTCCCAATCCATGAGGCATCAGCTTCTGATCTGTGGAGACTTTCTAGGAAATAAACAGGTGCAGTCAATGGACACAAATATGGTGCCACCTATAGCACTTTGCTGGAGGGAAAATGTGTTGTTCCTCCCCATCAGATCTTACTTACTTACTTACTTACTTACTTACTTACTTAGGTGATCCCTCATTGTCCGAGTATGATGGCCTTTCAATTGCGATGGATACATAGGTGACTGTGGAGCCCTGCATGTTCTTCTACAGTGATTGCATCCATAACAAGCTAACAGGCAGCTGGAAGGCAGCTAGACAGTGTTTGTATGTAATTTCACTGAGACCCCCCTCCAAAAAACTACTACTTTATTAGATCCCCTTTAACCTTCCAGGCTTTCTAATTCACTATGGGATCATCTCATTCCCCATCAGATAGCTTAGGAAGCTCTATTTTAAGCCAACAGCTGGTGTTTCCATTAAGCAGAATGAGGCAATAACCTCAGTCTGAAAGTTTGGGAAGTCCACCCAAGATATTTAGTAAAGAACTGTATGCCAAGCGGATAAACCAGCCTTCCTATACTTTCCTGCCACCCCCAGGAGCCATAGAGAATGCTGTCCTATTCCCAATGAGGAAGATAACAACAACTACTCCTACTCCTACTACTACTACTACTACTACTACTACTACTACTTTTTATTTATATCCCGCCACTATCTCCCAAAAGGGACTCAGGGCGGCTTTCAAAGCACATAATAGTGCGAACAGAATACACAAAATACAGTAAAATACATGTTACATATAACACTGTCAATTTACATAAAACCAATATATGTATATATAGAACAGCATTAAAAGTTCAGCTGACAGTCCAGTTGGCTTTTATCAATGGAAGGAGATGAAAAGGGAGCACCATATTGTTCTCCACTTCAGGAAGCAGAGCTTGCCTGGAATTCTTTTCATTCTTGCAACAGGCAGCAGTTACAGATGTTTGCTGTCAAAATGCTTGTGCAATACATCTGCCTCACCGTGTTTCTAGCCCTAGCCAGTTTGTGAAGGTGAAGTCACATTCTTGTAACTGCTGCATGCAACTTTTGAGGTCCCTCAGGAAAGAGTGGCCTCTTATTACCACAACTTCCTCTCCAAAGAGTTGAAAGAGCCTTTGGCTTTCACAACTGCCAGGAATTTTCTCCTACTTGTGCAATGGCTCTGTATTCAGTCTTCTGCTAGATTGCAATAGCTGGTGACCATTTGGTAAGCAGCATACAAGAAGCCGTAAGCAACACTAACCACAGCTTCTACTGGGCAACAACATGGCAACAACATTAGCAGTGACATTACCCCATTGTGCTGGCTGTGAGTCACTATTCCCACCTATTTACATTTTTATGTGTCCTCAAGTTGACCTTCACTCATGGAAATACTATTACAGAGTTTTCTTGGGAGCTTACCATGGCTTTCCTCATAGGCTGAAGGTTACTTCCCAGAGGGTGCTGAGTAGGTTTCTGCGGCTAAGTGGGAATTCAAGCCAGAACTGTCTCCTAGAAATCTAGCCCAGGGCTCAAACAACCCACCATAATTACTTCCATGCTTTCTCAGCTATCATACAGTGGCTACTTAGTTCAGCCTGCCTTATTTACTATCCTCTTTTGGCCTGTCCAATTCCAAAAACTCACCTTAAGAGCCAGCAGCTAGATTGGATGAAAGAGATCCTTGCAGTTTCCAATGGGGTGCAAAGAGGATGGTGTGAACATGGATGAAAAGGTCAGTTTCCTTGTGTCCAAACAGAAGCTGAATGGACCTCCTTAACCTGATCCGGCTGCTAGCTCCCAAAGATTGAGTACAGCTCAGTCATGGACCCATAGCTGGGCATGTTTAGCCTGAAGAAGAGAAGGCTGAGAGGAGATATGATAGCCATGGATCAATATGTGAGAGGAAGCCACAGGGAGGAGGGAGCAAGCTTGTTTTCTGCTTCCCTGGAGACTAGGACGTGGAACAATGGCTTCAAACTACAGGAGAGGAGATTCCATCTGAACACGAGGAAGAACTTCCTGACTGTGAGAGCCGTTCAGCAGTGGAACTCTCTGCCCCGCAGTGTGGTGGAGGCTCCTTCTTTGGAAGCTTTTAAACAGAGGCTGGATGGCCATTTGTCAGGGGTGATTTAAATGCAATATTCCTGCTTCTTGGCAGGGGGTTGGACTGGATGGCCCATGAGGTCTCTTCCAACTCTTTGATTCTAAGTTATAAATCCATAACTTCAATATTCAATATCTATCCAGATTATTTGCTTTTTTAAAATGTGGGATATAAAATAACATTACTTGCTTCTTAATTTATTTCATAAGCCACTTTTATCTCTGTGTAGGGCCCAAAGTAGCTTTCATCATGTAATCTACTATTAATGAATTAAGTGAAGAGGCAATAAAGGTGTATCCATATTGCATAATTATAGCAGTTCGATACCACTAAATGCCATAGCTCCATACTATGCCATCCTGGGATTTGTAGTTTGGTGAACTATTTAGAAGGCAACAGGGCATACCGAAAAGAAAGGCATTGAGGAACATTAATTCTGTAATGTTGGTAAATCATAGTAAAGGTAAAGGTTTCCCCTTGAAATTATGTTTAGTCATGTCCGATTTGTGGGAGGCGGTGCGTGCATGTGTGTGCTCATCTCCATTTCTAAGCCAAAAGATGTAACATAAATCATGCAGCTGTTGTATATGTCAGCCTGTTCAGTCTGTGATTGTGTCTGATGTTCATGTTGATGTTCATGATGGGCATGATGTGCATGATGAGAATGGGGATGATGCTCCTGGGGATGAGGGTTTGCTTGGGCCTGAGTTAAGTTCAGAAGAGAGGCCTGAGCTGTCTCAGGAAGATTCACAAGGCCACATTCTTTGGAGAGGCCCTTCGCCACTCTTCTCAGAACAACTGTCTGAACAAGATTTGTCAGTTGCAGGAGTTAATGAGGGAGAAGATAATGAAAGCTTGGACAGAAAGCAAAGTTTTAGTAAACAGAGGCAAAGTCTTCAGAGACTGCGATGATCAGTTTGGCTACAGCAAAAGAGAGATAACAAACCTTCATCTGGTGGGAAGCTCAAGAAAAATGCTTTTCTTTTAGTTTTGGGATCTGAAAAAGCTTTATAATGATTCGTGGGAGAGAGTTGCCTCAGTCGGGTCAATATCGTTATTTTATCACGGTCTTGCTTTCAAGTGCTCTGAGCTTCACGTACCAAGTTTTTGCCAAGCTTAAGATTTGTCTATGAGATTTTCCTGCTGACTAGTGCCTAGTTTCATGGATTTTTATGTATTCATGGATCTTGTTTTCCTTTGAACCTTGTGGACTATTCCATATCTTGGAACGTTACTGTTTTGCTACTTTTTTTACTGCTTTGCCCACATATATTTTTCAATAAACTGCTTGCTGATTTTACCAAGCTGGTGTGGTGTTTAAGGTCAGAGATGTTCTTGCTCTGGTGTACGACAGCAGCAAAGTACAGGATATTTTATTCACTCTGGCAGCCATTTAAAATACTCACAACCTCCTCTGATTGGCTGAAAAGCCATCCCAGCTACAATCCAGGCATTCGTTGCCTAGGGACTCCTCCTAACATCACCGGTGGTCAGGGTTTCCTCCATGGCAGGAAAAATAAACAGCTATCATTTGTGGGATTGAGGTTGGAGTCATTTGGAAGGTCTGAGAAAGTTGCAGGCAGTGGGGCAATATGCAAAGCAGTCCATGATAAGATTAATTGCCCAGTCCAGTTTACACAAAGGGTGAGCCGCAAAAGATACAATGGATTTTTATGTAAATACAAACAGTTCACAGAAAAGTTTACAGAGTTAATCCATGCGCTGATATATGGCAGCAACTCATTTCCAGACTCCCTCGGGAAGTTGGAAAACTATTTTATGTGATGGCATGAACTTCACGTTCTGGCATTGTCCTTTCCTGATAGCCCCAATTTCATAGTAGGTGAGAAGCTCGAAAACATCCTCAGGTATACACATAGGCACGTCACGTTATGTTAGTTTCCCAAGTGCTTGATCATACGAGTGCAGATATGGTTACCTTGCCTCATGCATAGTTACCTTCATTAATAAACAGGAGCATACGGTGATGCAATGGATTAAACCCTTGTGCCAGCAGGACTGAAGATCAACAGGATGAAGGTCTGAATATAGGGAGAGTGTGGATGAGCTCCCGGTGTCAGCTCCAGCTCCCCATGCAGGGACATGAGAGAAACCCCCCACAAGGATGGTGAAACATCAAAACATCCAGGCGTCCTCTGGGCAACATCCTTGGAGACAGCCAAGTCTCTCACATCAGAAGCAACTTGCAGTTTCTCAAGTCGCTCCTGGCATGAAAAAATTAATATGTAGAGATCACAAAGAATTATAAAGGGGACTATATGAGTTTTATAAGTGATTTTGGGAGATGCTGGGTGGTACAGTTTTGAAACCATGGGCAGCTCTTTCTATCAAACGACTTTTAGTGTACATACAGCAAAATTGAGCCTGGGATTAGTGAGTCCGTCTTTTGGGAGGGGAGTCTAATTTTTCGATTACAGAATGAGGAATCGAACCCTCATTTCTAGAGTCGTACTCCAGTGCTCAATCCACTTCCCCATACTGGATACACCCACACCATTTAAAGCTTAACTTTAGTTGCATTTTTGCTATAGTGTCTGTCTACATATAATATCTTTGCTTGATAAGCATCCTGGAGTTAATTGACACTTCCAAACCAGTGCATTTGAGGATGCACTCTTCCCTCATCATAAAAAATGTATGTTTTATACATAGTGCTTAATTATAAACAGGGCTCAATTACTCTATTTTAAAAAGGCATCCGTTTGGCAGTCTGCTGTACACTCCCTCTTCTGACATCTCAGCAACTTCAGCAAGAGAACAAACAACTCTTCCTAATTTGTCATGTCTTGTTTTTTATGAGGAGGAAATGAAAAACACAATATTACTTTTGGTCTCCCCGAATGCCGTAATTGCTATGGACTTGGCAGAATTATTTATGCCTGCTGCTAATTTTTGTATTGCCTCCAACCCACAAAGGTTCTCGAGGCAATTAACAAATAAAAAACAATCCACATATAAACATGTTTGGAACTCATTAAAATACTCTTTGGAAATTGCTAAAAGGTGACTGAAAGCAACCCTAGAATTCAGATTTGAAACAGTTAAAGCTGATATGTATGTCAAATGTTGAATGCTATGCAGAACAGCAGTGTTTTGACTGCCTTTTGGAAACTTTAGGGAAGTTAGGGAAGCCTAACCTTATTGGTTAGGCAGTAAAGGGAAAAAGTAAAGTACATGGCATTCATTGACGTTGCAAAGGCATTCGACACAGTGAATCGCCGCACTCTCTGGTGCCCTAACAAATTCGTGAACATCCTGTGACTCCTCCATGATGACATGATGGCAACAGTTTTGGACAGCAATGGCTCCCAAAGTGACCCATTTAATGTGGATTCAGGTGTCAAACAGGGATGTGTTATCACCCCAACTTTATTCTCCATCTTCATCGCTATGATACTTCATCTTGTTCATGGGAAGCTTCCCAGCGGAGTGGAAATCATCTATCGGACAGATGGCAAGCTATTTAACCTCAGCAGACTGAAAGCCAAAACATGGACTGTGTACAGACGTCACATGCAACTCCTGGAACGATTCCATCAGCGCTGCCTCCGGAAAATCCTGCAAATCTCTTGGGAAGACAGGCGGACAAACGTCAGCGTGCTGGAAAAAGCAAAGACCATCAGCACTGAAGCGATAGTCCTCCGCCATCAACTCCACTGGACCGGCCACATTGTCCAGATGCCCAACCACCGTCTCCCAAAGCAGTTGCTCTACTCCGAACTCAAGAACGGAAAATGGAATGTTGGTGGACAGGAAAAGAGATTTAAAGATGGGCTCAAAGCCAACCTTTAAATCTCTGGCATAGACACTGAGAACTGGGAAGCCCTGGCCCTTGAACGCTCCAGCTGGAGGTCAGCTGTGACCAGCAGTGCTGCAGAATTTGAAGAGGCACGAATGGAGGGTGAAAGAGAGAAACGCGCCAAGAGGAAGGTGCGTCAAGCTAACCCCGACCGAGACCACCTTCCACCTGGAAACCAATGCCCTCATTGCAGAAAAAGATGCAGATCAAGAATAGGGCTCCACAGGGATCTAAAGCGGTGTCAAACTTCATTCATTGTACAGCATAGATGCACCCAGAGTCTCATATAGGAGGGAGTCTTTAAGATAATTTGGTCCCAATTCATTTAGGTTTTTCAGGTCTTTTTACATTCATATTTCTGTGGAGTGCCGCAGGGTTCCGTCCTGGGCCCGGTCCTGTTCAACATCTTTATTAATGACTTCCATGAAGGGATAGAAGGCATGATCATCAAGTTTGCAGACGACACCAAATTGGGAGGGATAGCCAATACTCCAGAGGGCAGGAGCAGGATTCAAAATTATCTTGACAGATAAGAGAGATAGGCCAAAACTAACAAAATGAAGTTCAACAGGGACAAAGGCAAGATACTCCACTGAGGCAGGAAAAACGAAATGCAAAGATACAGAATGAGGGACTGATGACCCCCCAGGTAGCAGAATCTCCCACCTTCAAGTTGATTTGAACCGCAGTGGGGAGTTCCGCAGTTCCGTAGAGCAAAGTTGGGTCCGACTGATGAAATGTGCCCCAGCCAGCAGCTCAAGGCAAAGGACTGCATGAAGCCTTTCTTTCACTTTCCCCTCTCCCTCTCTTTGTAACAAATCCCTCAATAAAACACTTAAGTTTTGAAACTTTAAATCCTTTCCGCTTGATACTTTGTGTCCTTTTACTGAGCAATGTCCAATCTCGATAAAATAGTAAAGAGTAGAGACATCAGACTGGCAACAAAGATCCGCCTAGTCAAAGCCATGGTATTCCCTGTCGTAACCTACGGATGTGAGAGCTGGACCTTAGGGAAGGCTGAGCGAAGGAAGATCGATGCTTTTGAGCTGTGGTGTTGGAGGAAAGTTCTGAGAGTGCCTTGGACTGCGAGAAGATCCAACCAGTCCATCCTCCAGGAAATAAAGCCCGACTGCTCACTGGAGGGAAGATACTAGAGACAAAGTTGAAGTACTTTGGCCACATCATGAGGAGACAGGAAAGCCTCGAGAAGACAATTATGCTGGGGAAAGTGGAAGGCAAAAGGAAGAGGGGCCGACCAAGGGCAAGATGGATGGATGGCATCCTTGAAGTGACTGGACTGACCTTGAGGGAGCTGGGGGTGGTAACGGCCGACAGGGAGCTCTGGCGTGGGCTGGTCCATGAGGTCACGAAGAGTCGGAGATGACTGAACGAATGAACAACAACAACTGACTGCAACTTTCCTAACCCACAATAAACCTCTTTCTGGGCTCCGGAGAACCGTGAGCTCACTGGGGACGCCTTCCTGGCCTCCCCAGGCCTCCGAATTTGCGTTAGTTCAAATCGCGGATACGGAGATTTTCCTATTGGCCCCCCTTATCCGCCAAAACAACAACATGGCGGATCGGGCCCGTTCAAATTTTATATTTTTCTACATTAACTTCTAAGACTAACTGCTATCTTGGTTTTCTCATTTTGGACTCCTGCACTCGTGAAATAATTGTTTTTGTTTAATCATTAAATTCGGCCGAGTCACCAGCTGATTGTCAAATTCCGCCGGCTTTTGCCGCTTGGTCCTTTCCACTGCTGCCGCTCGCTCCAGCTTGGTTCCTGCCACCTGCGATCCACCGCCGTGGCCCAAGGGGAAGCCTTGGAAGTGGGGATCGGGCAGGGGAGGCCCGATCCCCGGTTGGGAGCGCTAGTTCCACCAAGGACGAGGCAGTGGAACATAGCTCCCCCTTCAGCTCCAGCTCCTGTTTAATAAATGAACTGATCTTCTGATGGCCAGCCTGAATCATAGGCTGGCCCCTGCATCCAAACCCCTCCGTCCGGACTTTTGGGACTTCTAGTTTTCTCCTTTATGAAATAAATAAAATATTTTCTTAATGTAATGGACTGGGGTTGGGATGTGTGGTGGGTTGTGATACATGAAATGCCTGTATATTGATGATGCCTGTATTTTATAAATATGAAATATGTATCCCTATGAACTTCACTGTATCTTTACCTCCTTGACCCCTTACCCCATAAAGCCAGCCTGACCAGGAAGTGCCTGAGGGAAAGAGCCCAAGCCTCTTTCCTCTAAATCACCCATTGATTGACTCATTTTGCATGGACAATACTGCTGCCCCCCCAATTTCGTCTTCGGAGCAAGGCCAACGAAGGAGGGAAGGGTCAGCAGAGCCCCGGAATAAAAGACTGATTGAATCATCCAGATACTGTTGATCCTCCGGGCGGGTCGGTATCAATCCAGCTATTCATATCACTCGCCAGACTCATTAAGAACAGGAAAGCCTTTGTTTGACAAACATCACCCTCTTCCCGCCTTGGACAATGGCCCACATTCCAGCGGGCAGGAAATCCCAAATCCCATCATCTTTCCCCCATTGTCCGCGGCTGTCACGCCTCCTCTCTCCTGATTGGCCAGAACCCAGGAAGCGAGTGGAGGGCGCCCATTGGCCCTCCCGAGGCGAAGAAACGCTCCCATTGGCTCCTGACAGGGGAGGGCGGGATTACCTCCTCCCAGCTGTTCCAGCCTCAGCCAATCAGCGTGAAGCCGGCTGACAGGGGGGCGGGCGGGATTTTCAAACTGCTTTTTTTTGTTCTACAATGTATAAAAATGCCTGGAAACTCTTGTGCTGCATGCTTTGCAGTGGAATGATTCCTGTAACGCATCCATTCAGCTGAATCGCAAATAAACGCCTCGATCGCTGGACTCCTTTCGCCTCTGGTGAGCTTATTTGATTTTAACTATTTTTGGCGCTCTTGGATTGGCTTCCGGAAGAAATCTCACCAAGGTATCCAGGACCCTCTTTGGTGCGGTCCTTGGGCTCTCCTCCCTGGAGGGGCCCCCTAAAAGAGCTCGATATCAGGACAATTGCCTGGCTCGAGAGCAGTACGTGTGAAAAAGATCTTGGAGTCCTCGTGGACAACAAATTAAACATGAGCCAACAATGTGATGTGGCGGCAAAAAAAGCCAATGGGATTTTGGCCTGCATCAATAGGACCATAGTGTCTAGATCTAGGGAAGTAATGCTACCCCTCTATTCCGCTTTGGTTAGACCACACCTGGAATATTGTGTCCAATTCTGGGCACCACAATTCAAGAGAGATATTGACAAGCTGGAATGTGTCCAGAGGAGGGCGACTAAAATGATCAAGGGTCTGGAGAACAAGCCCTATGAGGAGCGGCTTAAGGAGCTGGGTATGTTTAGCCTGAAGAAGAGAAGGCTGAGAGGAGATATGATAGCCATGTATAAATATGCGAGAGGAAGCCACAGGGAGGAGGGAGCTTGTTTTCTGCTTCCTTGGAGAATAGGACGCAGAACAATGGCTTCAAACTACAAGAGAAGAGATTCCATCTGAACATGAGGAAGAATTTCCTGACTGTGAGAGCCGTTCAGCAGTGGAACTCACTACCCCGGAGTGTGGTGGAGGCTCCTTCTTTAGAAGCTTTTAAACAGAGGCTGGATGGCCATCTGTCAGGGGTGATTTGAATGCAATATTCCCGCTTCTTGGCAGGGGGTTGGACTGGATGGCCCATGAGGTCTCTTCCAACTCTTTGATTCTATGATTCTATGATTCTCACCATGGCCATCACCTTTGCAGTTCTTTCAGGTTCTGCATAGTTTTTTCTTAGGAATGCAACCTCCTTAGTCAGCTCATTCAATATAATGTAATACATATTTCATTTATAGGTACTTATGCAAATATAAATCAGCTGCATAAATGCCCTAAAGGCATCCGATCCAGAGCAAACAAGGTCAGCTCTGGTTAGTACTTTGATGGCATATTGCCAATGAATACCAGAAGCCTATAAGTTGAGTCAGTCCATAAATGCTTTAAAGCAGGGTGCTGAATATTAGACCCCAAAATTATTAATTTTGAGCCATGGCTCCATTGGGAAATACAGACAGCTAGAGGGTTATTCCTGATAGCCCTACTGTAACCTTTCTATTAAATTCCCTGGAACTTCCCCAGAATGGTACCTCACTTCATCCAATGGGCACACACAGAATTATCTTTTCCTATTTGGAAATTAAGGCGCAAATCATAACTAAAAAGGTTTTTCCCAGACTAAGGGAAAATAGGGCATTATTTCTCTCTCTCTTAGAGAGAAGGAACCTTTAAATATCAACAAGCTGGAAGGTGTCCAAAGAAGGATGACCAAAATGCTCAAAGGTCTGGAGTAATGGCTTAGGAAGCTAGGTATGTTTCGCTTGAACAAAAGAAAACTGAGAAAAAGGGACATGACAGCTATGTTTTGCTATTTGAAAGGATGTCACATTGAAGAGAGGGAAAACTTGTTTTCTGATGATCTAGAGACCACGACATGAAACAATTAATTCAAATTACAGGGGGAAATTGTGGCAGAATGAAAATTACGCATAGTTCACGCTTTACCAGTCCATACACTGTCTTGCCAGAGAAAGAAAATATGCCACACAGATTATCAGTAAAGAGCAAGTTTACTCTTTCATAGAATCATAGAATCAAAGAGTTGGAAGAGACCTCATGGGCCATCCAGTCCAACCCCATTCTGCCAAGAAGCAGGAATATTGCATTCAAATCACCCCTGACAGATGGCCATCCACCTCTGTTTAAAAGCTTCCAAAGAAGGAGCCTCCACCACACTCCGGGGCAGAGAGTTCCACTGCTGAACGGCTCTCACAGTCAGGAAGTTCTTCCTTATGTTCAGATGGAATCTCCTCTCTTGTAGTTTGAAGCCATTGTTCCGCGTCCTAGTCTCCAGGGAAGGAGAAAATAAGCTTGCTCCCTCCTCCCTGTGGCTTCCTCTCACATATTTATACATGGCTATCATATCCCCTCTCAGCCTTCTCTTCTTCAGGCTAAACATGCCCAGCTCCTTAAGCCGCTCCTCATAGGGCTTGTTCTCCAGACCTGATCATTTTAGTCGCTCTCCTCTGGACACATTCCAGCTTGTCAATATCTCTCTTGAATGTGGTGCCCAGAATTGGACACAATATTCCAGGTGTAGTCTAACCAAAGTGGAATAGAGGGGTAGCATTACTTCCCTAGACCTAGACACTATGCCTCTCTTGATGCAGGCCAAAATCCCATTGGCTTTTTTTGCCGCCACATCACATTGTTGGCTCATGTTTAACTTGTTGTCCATGAGGACTCCAAGATCTTTTTCACACGTACTGCTCTCGAGCCAGGCATTGTCCCCCATTCTGTATCTTTGCATTTCGTTTTTCCTGCCAAAGTGGAGTATCTTGCATTTGTCCCTGTTGAACTTCATTTTGTTAGTTTTGGCCCATCTCTCTAATCTGTCAAGATTGTTTTGAATCCTGCTCCTGTCCTCTGGAGTATTGGCTATCCCTCCCAGTTTGGTGTCGTCTGCAAACTTGATGATCCTGCCTTCTAACCCTTCATCTAAGTCATTGCAGAGCAATATATATGCAATCATGTGAACAGTTATTATTATTTATTTATTATTATACAATCATGTGAACAGTTGCATTGACTCACACAAGGTCCTTTGAGAGAGTTTCCAAACGGTCTTTGGTTGTCCATGTGGGAGATCTCCTTCCAGCAGCTCAGGAATCAAGAACTCAAACTGTCTCTCTGTGCTAGCTCGTGCACAGCTAAAGCCTAAATATGTAACTGTTGCCAAAACTCCCAGGCCCAGCTAGTCTCCTGGGCGTAGCCCAACCAATCAGCTTCATGCTTTGCATTTTCAGTTAACACACTCACCAACTAATTTTTTTCATGCCGTAACAAAAATATCATAAATATTAGAGGAACCAATAATAAGAGCTGTTCCTCAGTGGAAAATGCTGCCTCGGAGTGTGGTGGCAGAGGTTGGATGGCCATCTTTTGGTATCTTCCTGCATGATAGCATGAAGTTGGAGGGAATGGTCCTTGTGGTCTCTTCCAATTCTATGATTTATTATTATATATATTACTAGAATACCTCCAACATAGTAAAGGTAAAGGTTTTCCCTTGACATTAAGTCTAGTCGTGTCCGACTCTGGGGGGCAGTGATCATCTCAATTTCTAAGACAAAGAGCCGGCATTGTCCATAGACACCTCCAAGGTTATGTGGTCAGCATAACTGCATGGAGCACCGTTACTTTCCTACCAGAGCTGTACCTATTGATCTACTCACATCTGCATGTTTTCAAACTCCTAGGCCTAGTAGTGGGAGCTCACCCCACTCCTCGGATTCAAACCACCAACCTTTCAGTCAGCAAGTTCAGCAGCTCGGCGGTTTAACCCGCTGTGCCACCAGGAGGCTACCTTTAACATATGGATATATATTTATTGAAGGTATTCTAACAGTAGGTTGCTGTGAGGTTTTTTGGGCTGTATGGCCATGTTCCAGCAGCATTTTCTCCTGACTTTCACCTGCATCTGTAGTTGGCATCTTCAGAGGTTGCAGGCAAAATGTCAGGAGAGAATGCTTCTGGAACATGGCCATACAGCCCGAAAAACTCACAGCAACCTTGTGACTCTGGCCATGAAAGCCTTCATCAACACATATTCAAATAGTATTTGACATATGAAACTTAGACTCATATATATTTGTCCCTCATTTCCCCCAAATTGACAACTAATATCCTAAAATATTGTGGTGGAAGCTCCTTTCTTGGAGGCTTTTAAACAGAGGTTGTATGGCCATCTGTTACGGGTGTGTTGATTGTGCTTTTCCTTCATTTATTTATTTATTTACTTATTTACTTTACTTATATACCGCTGTTCTCAGCCCGAAGGCGACTTCATGGCAGGGGGTTGGACTAGATGTCCCATGTGATCTCTATTATTCAATAATTGATTTAATACAGTCTTCTGGCCAAAAGAAAATGTTATTGTCATCCCAGGTGCCAAGCAGTGAATAGTACCATTTTTATGCCCCGAAGGCCAGAACAATGGGGAAAAATGCTGGTAAGTGCCATCCTCTGTCCCTGGGCTGCCAACACAGCCATGTGAACAGCCTTGACCACTTCCTAATAGGAAGGGACACAAGTGTTTACACTGGCCCAAAATGTGACTTTTCCTAATGAAGGACAAGACTGCCTTATGGCAAACAGACCCTCTGCCTCATATGGATGCCACTGAGTTCATTCGCCCCTAAGCCAATTCAATATCATCTATAGCAAGCATGGGCAAACTTTGGCCCTCCAGGTGATTTGGACCAAAGCAGCTGGAGGGCTGAAGTTTGCCCATGCTTGGCCTATAGAGAAGGGTCCAAAGCCCCTTGTTCTACTGAAAATAATGAGCTGTCTTCATTTGGGAAGATACCAGAAAGCGCATTCACCGTTGTTCTGCAAAATGGTATGTCTACATCTCTGAACATGCAACTAACTCCAGGAAGCCATTCACGTCTTATCGTCGGTGACAAGTCCAGATAACAGTTAAGTTGAGAAATGGTACAAAATGAAGCAAGTGAGGCTGACGATAACAGTTAAATTGCAAAACTGCACACTACTATCTGGGCAAAATCCAGCATGTAGATACTATATCCAGACTGCAGGATGTGAGTAAAAGGTACTTGTTATTGTAGGGAGCATCTGCACTGTAGAATTAATTCAGTTTGATACCACTTTGAATGCCATGGCTCATTGCTATGTAATCCTAAGATTTGTAGTTTGGGGAGGCCTCAGCATTCTTTGGCAGAGAAGGCTAAAGACTTTGTGACTCCCATGGTTTCATAACATTGAAGCAGTTAAAGTGGTGACAGTATAGTTCATTTAAGTTTGATTGCTCCCTTCCTGTCAAAATAAATATTATTTTTAATCATTTTTTTGTTTATTCATTTTTTATTCCCAACAAGTCCACATTAAGAAAATTAACTTCCAATGAAATAAAAGAATGTTTTTTGAAAATTGTTGCGCATATATGTTTGCATGCACATCTCTGGGGATAATAATAATAATAATAATGTGTTGTCAAAGGCTTTCCTGGCCAGAATCACTGGGTTGCTGTGAATTTTCCAGGCTGTATGGCCATGTTCCAGAAGCATTCTCTCCTGACGTTTCATCCACATCTATGGCAGGCATCCTCAGAGGTTGTGAGGTCTGTTGGAAACTAGACAAGTGAGGTTTATATATCTGTGGAATGTCTAGGATGGGAGAAAGAAAATCTGGCTACCAGTACTAAAAAAAACTCCAAAATCAGGACAGTAAATAAAGAACAACACTCAGAAAACAGAGAATTCCAGACAAGAAACAATCAGGGCCAGCTAACACCTCCCGAACAAAGGATTTCCCCAGGCAGGAAGCAGCTAGGCTTTGGAAGCTGCAAGGCTATTCAATGGTAATCAAGGTGGCCAGTTGCAAAATTCACACTTGCCTAAAGCAGACAAGAGTTGGGTTGTTGTAGGTTTTTTCAGGCTATATGGCCATGGTCTAGAGGCATTGTCTCCTGACGTTTCGCCTGCATCTATGGCAAGCACTACCTCTGAGGATGCTTGCCGTAGATGCAGGTGAAACGTCAGGAGAGAATGCCTCTAGACCATGGCCATATAGCCTGAAAAAACCTACAACAACTCAGTGATTCCGGCTATGAAAGCCTTCGACAATACATTCAGACAAGAGTTCTTTCTCTCACCTGGACATTATTCCACAGATGTATAAACCTTACTTGTCGAGTTTCTAACAGGTCTCACAACCTCTGAGGATGCCTGCCATAGATGTTGGCAAAACATCAGGAGAGAATGCTTCTGGAACATGGCCATATAATAATGTTTATTTGTTACCTGCCTCTCCTCATGCTTTGAGGCAGGTACAACACAGTTAAAACACATCCCCATAAAATCCATACAATTAAATGCATATGTTAAAATTAAAATACATATATAAAAATATGTGGTGGGAAAAATGAAAATACAATAGTAATTGAATGTAAATTTAAAATTCATGGTTTAAAATTGGCTGCGTCTGCAGCTCTCATACAATTCCCAAAAGGGGTCCAGGATCCAAAAAGAAAAAGAAAAGAAAAAGGCTTAAAAACTACTGTTGTAGCTCTTCCATGTGGCTGCTGTGTATGGTGGCAAAAAATATATTGTGTTCTATTGTTTTAAAATAAGGCTTATTTCAAATGTGTAAATACCAATGTGTCAAAGACTGGCTGGCAGCAACCAGTCAGCCTTTGAAGCTACAAGGCCATTAAATGCTAATCAAGGTGGCCAAATGCAATATTCACAACCCATGGCATCTTCAGGACTCTTCTTCAAATTAATTGCTTCTCTTCCTGTGTTGTCAAAGGCTTTCATGGCCGGAATCACTGGTTGCTGTGAGTTTTCTGGGCTGCGTGGCCATGTTCTAGAAGAATTATCTCCCGATGTTTGGCTCACATCTATGGCTAATTGCAACATTCCCACTTGCCTCAAGCAGACAAGAGTTCTTTTCCCTACCCTGGACATTATTCCACAGATATGTAAACCCCACTTTCCTAGTGTCCAACAAACCTCACAACCACCGAGGATGCCTACCATAGTTGTGGGTAAAATGTCGGGAGAGAATGCTTCTGGAACATGGCCATACAGCCTGCAAAACTCACAGCAACCCTGCAAACACTTTGTTTCCAAAAAGGGTTTTAAAAATTCAACAAGATGCATGTCAGGGCTGTATTCTTAGTGATCATAAACCTTCCCACAATGTATTCATTCAAAATACAAAAAGGAACAGAGCAGCAAGAGGCCAAAGTAAAGGAAGCGAAGACTAAAAGGCCACCTTAAAAGGTTTTTACTTCCTTATAGAATAAATCAAATTTGTCCTTGTCTTACACTGGGGTACACGATGAACAATGCTCGCAATGCATAGGCAAAACTTGAGAACGGACTTACATTTTATTGTCAAAGGCTTTCATGGCTGGGATCACTGGGTTGTTGTAGGTTTTTCGGGCTATATAGCCATGTTCTAGAAGCATTCTCTCCTGATATTTCGCCTGCATCTATGGCAAGCATCCTCAAAGGTTGTGAGGTCTGTTGGAAACTAGGAAAATGGGGTTTATATATTTGTGGAATGTCCAGGGTGGGAGAAAGAACTCTTGTCTGTTTGAGGCAAGTGGGGATGTTTCAGTTGGCCACCTTGATTAGCATTTAACGGCCTAACACTTTCAAGGTCTGGTTTCTTACTGCCTGGCCCTGATTGATTCTTGTCTGAAATTTGAGTGTTGCCTAGTTCCCAACAGACCTCACAACCTCTGAGGATGCTTGCCACAGATGCAGGCGAAACGCCAGGAGAGAGTGCTTCTAGAACAGTGTTTCTCAACCTTCCTAATGCTGTGACCCCTTAATACAGTTCCTCATGTTGTGGTGATCCCCAACCATGACATTATTTTGATTACTACTTTCATAACTGTAAATTTGCTACTGTTATAAATCGTAATCTAAATATCTGATATGCAGGATGTATTTCAATTTACTGGACCAAATTTGGCACAAATACCCAATATGCCCACATTTGACTACTGGTGAGGTTTTGGGGGGGTTTTTTGAGCTGGGGGGTTGATTTTGTCATTTGGGAGATGTAACTGCTTGGATTTATAGTTTACCTACAATCAAAGAGCATTCTGAACTCCACCAATGATGGAATTGAACCAAACTTGGCACACAGAACTCCCATGACCAACAGAAAATACTGGAAGGGTTTGGTGGGCATTGACCTTGATTTTGGGAGTTGTAGTTCACCTACATCCAGAGTGTCAAGCTAGGATGGATCTGGACCAAACTTGGCATGGATACTCAATATACCCAAATGTGGACACTGGTGGAGTTTGGGAAAAATAGACCTTGACATTTGGGGGTTGTAGTTGTTGGGATTGATAGTTCACCTACAATCAAAGAGCATTCTGAACTCCACCAGTGATGGAATTGAACCAAACTTGGTACTCAGAACTCCCATGACCAACAGAAAATACTGGAAGAGTTTGGTGGGCATTGACCTTGATTTTGGGAGTTGTAGTTCACCTACATCCAGAGTGTCAAGCTAGGATGGATCAGGACCAAACTTGGCATGGATACTCAATATGCCCAAATGTGGACACTGGTGGAGTTTGGGGAAAATAGCCCTTGACATTTGGGGGTTGTAGTTGTCGGGATTGATAGTTCACCTACAATCAAAGAACATTCTGAACCACATCAAAGACAGAATTAGGCCAACCTTCCCACACAGAACCCCCATAACCAACAGAAAATACTGTGTTTGTCTAATGGTCTTTGGCAACCCCTTTAACACCCCCTCGTGACCCCCCTGGGGTCCCGACCCCCAAATTGAGAAACGCTGTTCTAGAACATGGCCATATAGCTTGAAAAACCTACAACAACCCAGGACTTACATTTGGTCAGCATGTATAGAAATGTACGACTAACATGGTTATTTCCCTTCCTTTCGTTTTATTTTTCCTGCTTTTGTAATACAGGAATATTCTCATATGTAACTGTGATCCCTTTTGAAAGTAATTTCTTTTTCTTGAGGAAGGAAAAAACTGTGACACATTCTCCCTGGTAAGATTGCAGTCCTTCTCATAATATTGCGCTTAGATGGTAAACATTAGCCAGAGCAATTCGAAGCCCTTTGTTGACTCAGATGTAAATTCTTCCAAGAGCCGTTGGGTTTACTTTCAGGAAAATTGCATTATTCTCTCCTTGGAGTGACTCTAGTTTCCAATGAAACTTCCCCGGGAAGGATTGCCTGAGACAGGACTCCCTGTTCTTGGTTCCTACAAAAGTCATTAATTCAAAGGAAATTAGAGACATGAATAACAGTTGACTCTTTTAATTGCACAATAACGAGATGTACAAAAGCCCTTTTTAAACAGTTAGTTATCAGGTTGAATGACTTTGACCTCTATATCTTCTTCCTTATTCATCAGCAGCCAATCACCAAACTTGGAAAGCTAACAAAAGATTGAGCTGCTCCAGTAAGAAGACATATAGTTCCTCTTGACTCCCAACACAGAAGTTTCTTTGCCTCCTTCCAAGCCCTTGGTAAGTAAGTAACAGCTATGTATACAATTGATATTTCCAGTTTAATTTTGTAACCATGTCTACTGGAAAATAATTAAGAAAGGTCTCTGAAGAAGGGAGACTATGATAATAATAAACATTCATTTCAGAAGCAGGACCTAGCTTTTGTAGTTTTCCATTGAAAGCAAGTACATGTTTGCATGCAACAGAACCGTAATCAATTTATAGGCAGAAGACTGCAGATTTTCAACATTTTGCCCTGATTTTTAAATCTTAGAGAGCAGCTATTAGCTTTGTTTACTTTGGAATTTATTTTGTATTTTACTTTTTTTCTAAAAAGGTATAACATTGTGTTTTATATTTTTGTGATCCTCAAGGAGAATGCAGTTATTGATTCCTCTAGATTTGCCTACAAGTTGATTTATCATTCAACAATAAGTTCTAAATGCTGGATTTGCACTGCAATGTAATGCAGTTTGAAACTGCATAGACCAGGCAAGGGCAATCTTCAGCTCTTCAGGTGTTTTGGATTCAACTCCAATTCCAGCTGCTAGGAATTGTTGAAATTGAAGCCCAAAACACCTGGAGGACTGAAGTTTGCCCACGCCTGGCAAAGACTCATAAAATGCAGTTCAGTCTACACGAGCATTTCTCAATCTGGGAGTTAGGACCCTGGGGGGGGGGGCACGAGGGGGAGTCATAGGTGTCACCAAAGACCATCAGAAAACACAGTATTTTCTGTTGGTCAGGGGGGTTCTGTGTGCGAAGTTTGGCCCACTTCTATCATTGGTGGGGTTCAGAATGCTCTTTGATTGTAAATGAACTATAAATCCCAGCAACTACAACTCCCAAATGTCAAGGTCTATTTTCTCCAAACTCCAGTAGGGTTCACATTTGGGCATACTGAATGTCCATGCCAAGTTTAGTTCAGATCCATCATTGTTGGAGTCCACAGTGCTGTCTGAATGTAGGCGAACTACAACTCCAAAACTCAAGGTCACCAAACCCTTCCAGTATTTTCTCTTGGTCATGGGAGTTCTGTGTGCCAAGATTGGTTCAATTCCATCATTGGCGGAGTTCAGAATCCTCTTTGATTGTAGATGAACTATAAATTCCAGCAACTACAACTCCCAAATGACAAAATCAACAACCCCCCCCCCCCCTCCACCCGTATTCAAATTTGGGCGTGTCGGGTATTTGTGCCAAATTTGGTCCAGTGAATGAAAGTACATCCTGCATATCGGATATTTACATTAAGATTCATAACAGTATCAAAATTAAAGTTATGAAGTAGCAAGAAAAATAATTTTATGGTTGGGGGTCACCACAACATGAGGAAATTTGTTAAGGGTTCATGGCGTTAGAAAGGCTGAGAACTGCTGGTCTTCATTAACCATATAATGTAGTTTCAAACTGCATTGTATGGCAGTGTATGTACAGCCTAAGTGGAACCAATTAACAGAATTTTCAATGTTATGTTATGATTTTAATTCTACTTTAGCAACTTTAGAGCTTAGGCTGTTGGACTGGGTAAAAATTGACATATTGGTATTTCAAATTGGCTGCCCAAATATATTTCACAAAATATCAATTGTGTGGTGTTTCTTTTGCATTCTAGCAGAATAAATTCAATATTTGCTAAATTTCCAAGGCAGTGGGAGGAGACACTAGGATAATAAAGTATACTATAGGCATTATTTTCCACCAAAAGAGTAGGATGTTTTAGAAGAAATTCATGTTGTTGTTATTTTGTGTGTTTGTCAGGAGTGACTTGAGAAACTGCAAGTCACTTCTGGTGTGAGAGAATTGGCCCTCTGCAAGGACGTTGCCCAGGGGACACCCAGATATTTTGATGTTTTCCCATCCTTGTGGGAGGCTTCTCTC
Source organism: Anolis sagrei ordinatus (assembly GCF_025583915.1). Taxonomy (NCBI): domain Eukaryota; kingdom Metazoa; phylum Chordata; class Lepidosauria; order Squamata; family Anolidae; genus Anolis; species Anolis sagrei. The sequence continues at coordinate 189,458,036 of NW_026847549.1, forward strand.
ATGTCCCCGCATGGGGAGCTGGAGCTGACAGAGGGAGCTCATCCGCACTCTCCCCAATTTGAACCTCTGACCTGTTGGTCTTCAGTCCTGCTGGCACAAGGGTTTAACCTACTGTGCCACCCGGGGGGGGGGGGTGCACTCCTCAATTCACGTTTATATGGCACCAATGTTATGGGAAATTGAAGTAGCACAGAGAAATCAATAGAATGAGTACAGATAAAGAGGTTATCTCATATTACACTAGATAACAAAATTTGAAAAACAAAATCTGTTCCTGGTTTCAAAGTATCATTTTCTGTTTAATTGTGTGATACTTACTTTGAAAGTAGTTGTTATACTCCAGAAACTTCATTTTTGTGGCTGCCACAAACTAGGTTAAATTGGTAGAGACTCTGTGGGATGGTCATTGAAACGCTATAGCAAAATGTGCTGCAGGATGTCCTGCAAAAACAAAGTTTTTGCACTTTAATATTTTTTCCATGTTTTTATGTTAGAACCAATTAGGAAATGACATTTATAATCCAGGAATAAAAATCATGTTACATGGTCTTATAACTGAGCCACACCAATATGAAACCGAATCCAGACAAAACTGAGGTGCTTGACATTAAGAGTCCTAACTTGGGGGTGGAGGTGTTTCAGCCAGTCCTGAATGGGGCTACACTCCCCCTGAAAGACTGTGTTTGCAGCTCAGGACAAGGGCTTCTGGATCTGTTCCTCCAAATTTCAGCCCAGGTAGATGCAACGGTCGGCTGATATGCCAGCTGCACCCCTTCCTAGATTTGGAGGACCTAAAGATAGTAGAGCATGCACTGGTAAACTCAAGGTTGGACTTCTGCAATGCAGCTTACGTTGGGCTACCTTTGTACCAAGTTCAGAACCTCCAGCTGGTTTAAAATACAGCAGCCAGATTGGTTATGGGAAAATCTAGGAGTGAGCATATTTCACCTATCCTAACATCACTCCATTGGCTACCAGTTAGTTTCCGGACAAAGAACAGGGTGTTGGTTTTGACCTTTAAAATCCTACATGGTTTGGGGCCAGGTTACCTACAGGATCGCCTTCTTCCATATAATCTGCCCTGAACACTTAAGTACAACTATGTTGTAACCTGCCTTGCGTCACAAGGAGAGGTGGGTAAGAAATAAAATTGTTGTTATGATTATTATTAATATCTTAGGCCGTTGTTTTTGTACGGCTGTACCAGGAGCTCTAACTTCTTTTTCTTTCTTTGAGTGTTTGCATGTATTCCAAGGTTCCATGCATTTTGCAATAAGGTGGCTTCCCTTGGTTTGCAATTATAGGGCCAATGACCCATCAATCATCATTAGGTTCTTTAGTTCCGCCCCCTTTTCTGGGTTTAGGAGGGGAAAGGGGGACCTCTAGTTCAGTTCACACAGAGAAGTCTTTCGTACAGGACATGAATCAGTTCCACCTGTAGAAAGCTTCGTCTTTTACAGCTTTTGCTGGGGGGAATTCAGTCCCACAGCTCTACAGAGAAGCATAGCTTTTGCTGGGGGAATCCAGTCCCACAGCTTTACAGCCAGCCTTCACTGGGAATTGAAGACCTTCTTTCCTCTTGGAAATCTACAAAAGGACTCTGTTTGGTAAGGACCACTCGTGGCAGCCATAATGCAATTTGGACCGGGTGTAGGGGCCCACGCCAGCAGAGCCTAAGACAGATTGCCCAGGTAGAGGTCAAGGATTTCCCTGATAGTGAAGAAACAGTTCTTGTCCCTTGTGGACAAGATTAAGAAAGCCACCAGTTGATTCAAAGCCTTGAAGTATTTGTTTGACTTATTGAAGACCTAAGCAATAATAAAGAACTTCGTGAAACTTTCCAAGTTTCTAAAGACTTTGTTTAGGGAAATCCAAAAGGCCTCTAATCCGAGGCACCCCCGGTATCCCGTTGGGCATACAGAAAACACATCCTGTCTACAGACTCTTTCATAGGCCCAGCGCGTGACAGCACAGCCGTTGTTTGGCATTGATACAAATATTACTTGCACTAACTGTTGTATAGACAAGTTTTTTACTTGTGCTATTTTAGTTTGAAGCAAAGAGCCAGTTTTCGCATAGTTTTGACAAACTCTGGGTGCATCTACACCGTAGAATGAATGCAGCTTGACACTACTTTAACTGCCATGGCTCAGTGCTACTGAATCATGGGAGGTGTAATTTTACATGGTCTTTGGACTTGTCTGCCAAAAATGGATGGTGTCTTCCCAAATCACAATTCCTGTGATTCCATAGAATTGAGGGATAAGCATTCAAGGAGTGTCAAACTGCATTAATTCCACAGTGTAGATGAACCCATAGTGTCCCCAATGCTGCATTTGGTTCGACACGATAGAACCTATAGATTGTCAGCTCAATGGATAGATAAAAAAGGAACAAAGATAAGAAGTGGAAAAAGTGCGGCCCTTCAGGCATTGTTAAATTGCGGCTTTCGTCATCCCTTGTCTTATGCTATGTTATCTATTTAATTGCAGAGATAGTCTTATAGCTATTGCACCACAATGCTAGAGCTCTGCTTCGTAAACTGTGCGTCCTGACTCTAAATGTGGTTCCTTTAGTTAAATGTTGGAGTCCTGAAAAGTTTGGAAACAGAAAAAGTTTTCTGAATGTCACCTTGCAAGTATTTAAGACATTTACACAAAATTGTTAGCAGCAATATGTAGTGTTTGCAGTGGACGCTTCAGAAAATGCTTCATTTGTAATTCATAAAAAGGGGACATCAGCTTGTTTAGCAAGACTTGCATTCCAGTGGGATAATAGCTCTATAAAGTGTAGTGTGAACAATTTCCAGGAATTATGGAGGGCATTTACACCATGTTTGGATCCCTCTGAACTCCTATGTGGTCAAAAGAAAAAATGCCCCCCCCCCCAAAAAAAACAAAAAACCTCCTAGCCTTAAAATTGCCTCCACCATTTGGAGAAATATTAACCTGATCTGCTAACCGCGCTGCACTGTTTTAGAAATTAATTCAGATAGTTCTTCACCTGCTTTACGGGAAGTCATACTGGAGAGACTATTTGAATCACTTCCTTGTAATTTTGCTATTTGCGATAGCTTTTTATTATTTCCTTTCCTATCTTACCAAATTGTTAGCTACAGGAAGGGCCTGTGTTTTTCTAGCTTTGTCCCTTTGGTCCTGCCCTTTTTAGGTGGTCAAATGTAGAAAGAGGGAAGTGGTTTTGTGTGCAAGAGTGGCTCCATACTTGGACAGGGGATAGCACAGGATCTACTAGTGATAACATAGATCACAGCAGATTTCTAGTTCCCAGTTTTTCAACACAAAGTTTTCTAATGTTTTCATTCCCACAGACCACACTGATTTTTATGGTTCACATACTCTCCAACATTTCACAAATGAAAACCCGGAAACATGTGGCCAAGCAACATCAGACTGTGGTCAAGATGGCATAGTAATTAATCTAGAACAGTGGTTTCCAAACTTTTTTTTTTACTAGGGACCACTCTCTAACTTTTGTACCAAAAGGACTATGAATCAGTTTTTGGTCAACTTTAGATTCGGTTTGGTCATTTGGGATGCCAGTTCAGAAAATTGAATTGGATAGATCACATCAGCTCTAGTTTCTGACACAGAACATATGCCATCCAGTAATTGCCATCTGCCCACCCACAGAAACCATATTCAATAAGTCTTGGCACTAAAAGAGGATTTTGTGAGACCAGTCACTCTCGTTGCAATTATGTAGAAAAGGTGAGGCCGCAGACCATATTTTAGTTTTTCCTGGACCACTGATGGTCCACGGGCCACAGGTTGGGGACCACTGATCTAGAGAAAGCCTCAGTTGTTTCTTTATCTTGAATCCATCAGGAAGGACAACATTCTGCCTCCTCTGTTCTCTGCTGAATTAATAGCTGCAATATACTTTGTACTTTGAACTCGGTTTGTAGCGATGGAAGTATGGGAAAAGGAGGAAGGACTCAGACATTTTGAAAGCAGCTAAAAAATGGGGAAACAGGATTACTTGAGACTGTTCCTGCCAAATTGGGATACTTGGAGGATGTGGGTTCAGGGACCACACGTTGCACACAATCATTATCATAAGAATTATTATTATTATTATTATTATTATTATTATTATTATTATTATTATTATTCTACTAGGGACTTGCATCTTCATAAGTAGCCTTAAATAGTTAGCTACTTTGGCTCTATCTACACTGCCACATTACTACTTAGTGGGATTAGGCAAGCCCCTACCCTGGGAGCTTTTAAGAAAGACCTACAAAATTTGGCTCTTCCTATGTGCCTTTGGTGAGTGAACATATATTCCATATTTTGTCTGTTCCAACTATAGTTCCATCCTCATGATGCACTTTCCTCCCACTCTCAATGAAGGTCTAACCCCACTGTTCGCCTCTTTTGAGCTCCTCCCTCAGAAACACATTCTCCAACTACTTATCTCATCCAGGGTTTTATCAGTTTTATCCTGTGCATTTCCTACTTCTCTATCGTGTTATTTAGTAAATGTTTATTTTGTTTTGTTATTTCATGTATTTTATTTTGATACTTTTTGCTTCGTTGTATTTTATTTTGCTGTACTGTAATTTTGGCTTGGCCTCATGTTAGCTGCCCTGAGTCCCCTTTGGGGAGATGGTGGCGGGGTACAAATCAAGTTTATTATTTATAATAATAATAATAATAATAATAATAATAATAATAATAATAATAATAATGCAGTTGAAGACTGCATTGTATAACAGTGCAGATAGAGCCTTAGTCATTGAATTTGTAGGGTTTAATTGTGTTTCTGCAACTTGAGTTATGGATAGGTAAGGTCATGGAGCATTGACTGCAATGTACAGTAGGCTCTTGTCTTTATGGTTGTTAGGAGTGTTTTGTTAAACACCTTCCTTGAAATCTCTAGGTCCTCCAATGCAACTCTGTGATCAATATCCACCAGAAGTTTTTGCTGGAGGTCCAGGCATGTAGCCGGGGGGGGGGGGGTTACTGGTACATTATTTAAATTGTTATGTTTATTCATATCATGATCTGATCACCATACTTAATATATCCCATATACATGGGGGTATTGGGGTAATGATACAAAAGGTTTGCTAGGTAGACCCTCTTTCACTCAGACTCAGCCCCCCCAACTCAGCCCCCCGAAACCCTCCCCTGAAAAAATTCCCCCCCCCCCCCCCCCAAAACGAAATCCTGGCTACGGGCCTGTGGAGGTCCTACAATTTTTTCTCATTAAGAATATATAGATCTTGCAGCATGATTCTATGGTTAACCTTGGGGAGAAAGTGATGCTGGGGGGCATACATATATGTTGGAGACAATTTGAACTTGAGTACAAGTGATCAATGAAAAATGGAACCACCATAACTGAAGATTCTGGGCAAGACCTTGAGATCTGGCAACTGTCACTGTATAACTGCTGAGCACAGCCAGGCCACACTGGACTCTTTTTTATAGGTTCATTCATCTCCAGCCAACCATGATGCTGGTGATGGTACTTCTGCGAATTGTATATTTCCCTGTCCAAACAGCTACCTTTGTCTTGTTTGCAGTTGGTGCCATTTTCCCCCCAAAAGCTCCACATCATAAGAGTAAAGATTTTGAAACTTTTTTAAAGCAGCAGGATACTGAATTAACTGCTGATTGATACATCATTGATGCTCTAAGTCACATTTTGGGGGCCTATTCCACTAGTTGTTCTGATAACTATCCCAGATCACAGGGAGATAGAGATGGGACAACCAAATGGATAGACTTTTAAGATAGCTTATTGCATTACATTGAATAATGAATTGCTTGTGTCGGAAGACACTGTTTGTCGTTAACCAAAGATGTTAAAAATACAACTGCTGGAGTAACCGTGAGTTACAGCAACATAATGCTATGACACTCCAAGTTTGCTATTAATATATAGCAGGAGAGCAGTGTAGTGTTGTGGTTTGAGGGTTGAACTATGATTCTAGAAACCAGAGTCTGAATTCCTGCTCAGCCATGGAAACTCATAGGGTGACCTTGGTCAAGTCACAATCTTCTCAGCCTAAGATGAACAAATTTTGCCAAGAAAACCCTTGGATAGGTTTGGCTTAGGTCACCATACATTGGAAACGGTTTGAAGGCACACAACATCAATATAGCAACAGTGAATGTGGTGTAGGTCACGAACGGTCTCCTCCCATTCACCAAAAAGTCCAGACAGGAAATGACCAACCAGTGCTTCTGGGTTCAAGCTGTGAGGACTGGGATTACACCAAAACCACAACTCTATGAAGCATCTGGAAGCAACAAACAAACAAAAAATTGAAGTGGAGAGGCCCCATACCTATAGCTCCTGAGGGCTTCATGTGGGGCCCATTGGCTACACTTTGTCTACCCCAGTCTAAAGGAAGCCATTAATTAGATGGAAACATTATGATGAAATACTTAGAAAATTTGATTCTGCAAATATCTGGTGCTTCACGTTCCTGCTCTAAATGGCCCTGTAGTACAGTATGACCTCATATCCACTTATGATATGTTTGAAGAATTCTCCATAGATCTTCAAAACCATAGATAAGAGTGAACCCAATATTTTGGCTGTACTTGTGTTGGAAGCCTACAATACAGTTGTACTGGATGACTTAGAGTAGCCCACAGACATGGTGAAACTGTGGAAATTTAGTTCACAGATATGTGTGTCATAGTATACTTAACTTGTATTATTATTCTCGTAATTTTCAGTTGCTACTTCTTCTTGGTTTGTCCAACAGCTCCTTAACACCCTCATATTTCTCTCCCTCTGAAACAATAGCCTGCAGAATGAGCAATCCAGTGATCATGAGTCAACCTCAGGTTGTGGTTGTCCAACAACAAAGCCCCCAATGGCAGACCGACCTACTCGACTGCTTTAGCGACTGTGGTGTATGTGAGTATTTGCGGTGTAAATACTAATCTGCAGAGCTACCCACTATAGCCTGTTGAGACTTGTTGCCTCAAATACCCTTCTTCTACCCAGAAACATTTTATGAAGGAAGTAATTCCTGTTTGTAAATGCATAGATGGATGTTGACTAAGGGTAGGACGTTTTGGGTTAGGAGTGCTAGAATCAATATGTACTCTTGGCAACTGGGTGTTATTTTAAACATGTTTTATGAACTAAGATCAGTCCTAAATTGACCCTATAAATCACCAGTTCTCGTTCAACTACAGCATATTTGCTCCTACTACGTACACAATGAGGGAAGGGCAACATCTGAGCACACAGAATAAACCACTATTTAAGACTACAGCCCCAGGATTCCCCAGACAGCATGGCCAAATTACAAGGAATCCTGGGACTGCCGGTCCAAAGAAATCCCTAAATATTTCTAGTATCTGGATTAATTTATGATCACTGCTGTCTACACCAACCTTTTCCAGCCTGGATCTTTTAGATGTGCTGGACTACAGCTTTCAGTAACCCACAAAGTGCATTGGTTGTTGAAGGATTCTGGGAGTTGTAGTTCAATGTATCCAGAAGATGTCAGATTAAGTCTAATCCATATTTAATCTATTTCCATTATGTTTGGATGTGTGCAAATTTAGGGTCCAACCAAATACTATTATCATGAGTCTTTGTTCTATGTCAGCTAAATGGCAATAAGAAAATCACGTCTCAACCCTTATTTTCATTCGAATGGTTTTGGGAAGAATGAAGGGAAATCCATCCTGCTTTGATCACTTCTGTGTGTGGACACAAGAGTAGTAAGCCATGTCAAGGAATATCAGAAGTAGAGAGTGTACCTTTTGACTAGAGCAGGGTTCCTCAAAATGATTGTCCTTAGATTGATGCTTGTTCTGGAGGCAAAAACATACTAGAGACTTCCCAAGAACAAAATATACAGTTGTAACCTAATGGCACCACGAGATGCAGAGCCAATCTTAAGAAATGGGGCTATAAAGTGGAATCCATGACATGCGAGTGTGGAGAAGAGCAAACCACTGACCACCTGCTGCAATGCAACCTGAGCCCTGCCACATGCACAATGGAGGACCTTCTTGCAGCAACACCACAGGCACTCCAAGTGGCCAGATACTGGTCAAAGGACATTTAATCAACTACCAAGCTTGCAAACTTTGTGTTTTATCTGTTTGTTTGTTTGTTTGTTTTGTTAAAAATGTAATACAACTGTCTGGTTGCTCCTGACACGATAAATAAATACATAAACCTAATGGTCACAAACAGGGTTCGCAAAGTGAAAACTGGAAAGGACTCCTGTTCCTTTAAAGTTGTGTAGAACAATGCGTCTCAGGGGATCTGATGTGCAGGACTGCATATTACTGAGCCTGATACTAAACTTGTTCCCATTGGATATTATTACTTGATTATTTCCAAGAAACTTGCCAAGGAAAGCCAATGGCGCTGAGATGGACACAAGTTCAAGAAACACTATAGATTGCCATCCACATTTGCTGGAGTTAGAGGTGAATGGTCCCATGAAAGAGGGAAAACCAAAAATAAACAACCCTGATATTCATTTTACCTAAGTTAAAGCCTCTCTAGGCCCTGCAGCATGACTCTGTGACCGGTTTTCACTAGATGTTGACCACAGAGCCACGCTCGAGAACATACAAAATGCCTAGGGAAGTATTCTCACTTGGTCATCTTTCAGCCAAAGCAGACCACAGAGTTACACCAGAGGATTTAGAGATTTCTAGATTTTTAGCACAGCAGGGCCGGGCTTTAGTACAGCAGGTTAACCACCAGCTGTAGCAAATTTTGCCAATTGGAAGGTTGGCAGTTCGAAGTCCAGGTAGGGTGAGCTGCTGACCTTTACACCAGCTTCTATTTACCTAGCAGTTTGAAAAATGTGAGTAGATAAATACAACTTTAAAGCGGGAAGGTATTCAGGCACCCATAAGGAAATGCCAGGAAAATGCCAGCGATTCGAGGGAGTTATGAACAAAGCTCTTTAGCAGGGAAGATGGAGTGACCCCCCCCCCCCCCGTGGCTAGAACCGAGCACAGACTCTAAGACGCCGAAAATGGAAAAGCCTATATACCTCTATCTATGTACAGTTGTCCTTCTTGTTGGTGTATAACAGCATTGAATGTTTGCTGTATATTTACTCTGTGACTGCTCTGAGTCCCCTTCGGTGTGAGAAGGACAGAATATAAATACTGTAAATAAATAAATAGAGAAAACATACTAATCAAATCAGTGCATACACAAAACTGCAAAATTAAACTTGCAAATGTGGTCGGCTGTAATTAGAGTAGTAGTTGGTATAGAAGAGGGCATTTAAGGAAGTGTTGCTTATCATAAAACAAAGTAACAGAGCAACACTGGTTGACATTCCCTCTTCTATACAACCATTAAAGGTACAAGGGCCCTGTCCAATTTTCAGACTGGTCACAGATATGGTCCCAGACATATTTGGGGAAAAGACTGCTGATCCCTCGCTTCATATAGCTTAAGATACTTGGAGTACAGCATCAAAAGAAACAGAATGGGATCATCACATCTCTTTAGTAGCAATTGAATGAATATAGGAGGGTCAGGCTTACTTCGTAAATTGAAGCTGAGTTCAGATATGGTTATGAAAGTGAATGGGGTGCAACATCTGCACTTCTGAGTTCTCAGCAATTCATAGAATCATAGAATCCTTGAGTTGGAAGAGACCTCGTGGGCCATCCAGTCCAACCCCCTGCCAAGAAGCAGGACAATTGCATTCAAAGCACCCCCGACAGATGGTCATCCAGCCTCTGCTTAAAAGCCTCCAAAGAAGGAGCCTCCACCACACTCCAGGGCAGAGAGTTCCTCTGCTGAACAACTCTTACAGTCAGGTGTTCTTCCTCATGTTCAGGAGGAATCTCCTTTCCTGTAGTTTGAAGCCAGGGCAGTAGAAAACAAGCTTTCTCCCTCCTCCCTATGACTTCCCCTTACATATTTATACATGGTCCTCATGTCTCCTCTCAGCCTTCTCTTCTGCAGGCGAAACATGCCCAGCTCTTTAAGCCTCTCCTCATAGGGCTTGTTCTCCAGACCCTTGATCATTTTAGTTCCCCTCCTCTGGACACATTCTAGCTTATCAACATCTCCTTTCAATTGTGGTGTCCAGAATTGGACACAGTATTCCAGGTGTGGTCTGACCAAGGCGGAATAGGGCGATAGCATGACTTCCCTGGATCTAGACACCATACTCCTATTTATGCAGGCCAAAATCCCATTGGCTTTTTTCTTTGCCACTGCATAGCATTGTTGACTCATGTTTACCTTGTTCCTCAGGAGGAGTCCAAGATATTTTTCACATGTACTGCTGTCGCAAAGAGGCAATCAAAGGGATAAAATAGGAGAGAGAGAGAAAAACTGGGACATCTTAAAAGCAGTTTTTAAAAATGGAGCATTGGAGTATTAATCAGGATTGTCCCTGGCAAATCAGGACACTTAGAAGGTACAGATATGTGCTTGTTGATATTCCAAAGATGGTGCTAGGAAAATAAGGTACTGATGGTGGCATAAGTGTGATACATTAAGCATCCACAAACGCTGCACAGAGGATGCAACTAAAATTTAAAGACAACAGATGCCAAGTCTTATAAATGAGGAAAATATGTAAGAACACATTTTGCAAAGCAGTGCCCTCACTTGAGAGGATTCTCCTTCCTCTCAGGACTGAAGAGAAGGGGCCAAGCCTTGAGCTATGGTGACTATATTCCCCTCTCTTACAAGAGCTGATATTAAAATTGGGATTATATAGTCTGTAATCACACCTGATTACAGATTCACCCCCCTACTAACATGAAAACCACCAGCTACCATTGCTTCTAGCATCAGAGAGTATAATGCCTTCGGGAAATGCAAGAAGGAGGATGCTATGATAAACATCTCCTGCTCATGAGCTTCTCATAGCTATCTGGGAACAAAATCTTTGACTAGATTGCAATTTTTTAAAATATTACATTCCTACTTGTTGTATTAGTACTAGACCCTCCTTAGTGATATCCTCCAGAGACTTTTCATGCTCTCCTTTCTCTCTAGGCCTCTGCGGAACATTTTTCCCATTATGTTTGGGCTGCCAAGTTGCTTCAGATATGGATGAATGTTGCCTGTGTGGTCTAACCATGGCCATGAGGTCTGTCTACCGGACAAAATACGGGATCCCCGTAAGTAAATCTTTTACACTTACTCTCTTCTGTTGTCAACTGAGTACATGCACAAAAGTAGGACTTCATATGCTCACCTGTCATAGAGCTTGTGGAACTCAAATGGCTCCTCTTCTATTAAGATTGCAATTTGGTACGGAAACTGCATGCAAATCTATGTGATACACAACACAGTTCAACTATATATCCTCGGGGGATACGTTCCTGGACTTACCATGGAAAAACAAAACCATGGATAACAGTGAAACCTACTTAAATGAACAATTTCTGGTGGAAGTATGCCATAGGCTCAGGTTGCAAGACCTTAAAAAGTCTAGAAAGAACACCTTTATAGCATTTCTAGGACCTCCAACATGATCTATGGTCAACTTCTTGTAGAAACATAACATAGAATTGCACTGGGGGTTCTATAAATATATATAGAGGGAACAATCAGGGCCAGCTAACACCTCCCAACAAAGGATTTCCCCAGGCAGGAAACAGCCAAGCTTTGAAGCTGCAAGGTCATTCAATGCTAATCAAGGTGGCCAATTGCAACATCCCCACTTGCCTCAAGCAGACAAGAGTTCTTTCTCCCACCCTGGACATTCCACAGATATCTAAATCTCACTTGCCTAGTTTCCAACAGATCCCTCAATCTCTGAGGATGCCTGCCATAGATGTGGGTGAAACGTCAGGAGAGAATGCTTCTGGAACATGGCCTTATAGCCTGGAAAACTCACAGCAACCCACTTTATTTATTTATTTATTGTTTATTTTTGATGTTAGTCAGTGAAGCTGCAGGTGACACTGTATTAGAAAAAGCCCAATAGAGTAAGCATCATGTTCTCATAAAGGAAATGCGCCATCAAGAACCAATTAGACCAGTGGTTCTCAACCTGTGGGTCCCCAGATGTTTTTGGCCTTCAACTCCCAGAAATCCTAACAGCTGGTAAACTGGTTGGGATTTCTGGGAGTTGTAGGCCAAAAACATCTGGGGACCCCGGGTTGAGAACCACTGAACTAGACCAACGTGAACTGGTCTTGAATTGCTCTGCACAATGATCTCTGTGGCTTTCCCAGTCAATCAAAATCTGTGTTTTTTTTTTAATCTGTGTGTTTGTTTTGTTCTGCTAGAATTGTAATACAATGGTATGGTTGCTGATGACACGATAAATAAATAAGTCAATCAGATAAAATAAATTCTGCAAAAGGTCCTAATTGTCATAATTTCTATAGTCATCATTTCTATAGGTCGCAAAATTCAATTTTCCTTGGTGCAGAATCTGGATTGTAAGAACAATATTGAATCAAACCTTATTTCTTTGTGGCAATTATTTGACACACTTATGCCCAAATCTATATTAGAGGGTTATTTACTTGTTCCTGTATCCTGGCCACATTTCTGGAATTGTGTATGACTAAATAGAGGAAACAGTACAATCCAATATGTATCTAATAGTAAAATAAGTTGAAGCAGTGGTCCCCAACCTGTGGCCTGTAGACCACCAGTGGTCCGCAAGAACGAAAATATGGTCCGTGGCCTCACCATTACTACACTGTTGCTGCAAAACCAGGCGGCAACAAGAGCTAATGGTCTGGCAAAACCCTCTTATAGTGCTGAGGCAACGGAGATGCCGGGAGGAGAGGGGCTGACTACCCATAAAAGATTACTACTACTACTATCACATCAGCTCTAGATTATTAAATATGGCTTTCCATGGTTGAGCAGATGGTGACTACTAGATGGCATGTGTTCTGTACCAGAAACTAGAGCTGATGTGGTCTATCCAATGCAATTTTCTGGATCAGCACCCCAAATAACCAAACTGAATCTTAAGTTGACCAAAACCTGATATGTAACCCTTTTGGTACTAATATTAGAAAGTGGTCCCTGGTTAAAGTGGTCCCTGGTTAAAAAAAAAAAAGCAATATGCAAACAGAGGCTTAGAAAATGGTTGTTAGTTACACACTAAATATTACATGTCCTGATTAACCATTTCCACTAGTTATATAGTGTAGTTATTTGAATGTTGGGCCAGGGAATTAGGGTTAATATCCTAACTTGGTTAGGGAAGCCCACTTGGGCAAGTCACATCCTCTCAGCCTCAGAGGAAGGCAATGGCAATTCCCCATTGAACAAATCTGGCCTCCCAAAAATTTTTTGACAGTTTCTCCTTCTGGACATCATAAATTGGACATGACTGGAAGATACATCACAAACTAATAAACCTCATAGGTTTTTTTAAAGAAAAGATTTGATTTAGAAAGCTAATGCTAACACAAACAAAAGGGTTATATAGCCATCCCTGATTAGGCACCCTTTAGCTGTCTTGGCCTCCAACTCCCAACATTCAGAACTTGATTAGAAATGAAAGAGACTGTAGTCCAAGACCTTCAAAAGGAAGATAACTGTTTTGCAATTCCCCATTCAATGGCACAAGGTTGTGTTGTAATTCAGCTAAATTGGCCCATTTCCTTGAGTCAACTGGGGAATTCTAGAAGCTGTAATTCTATTTTGTAAAAATGAAAAAGCAAAAGTTTCCAAGCTCTGGTCCTTTCAAAGAAATTATACTATGTTTATATATGTCATTTCCTAATTGGTTTTATCATACAAACATGGTAAAAGTTTATAAAACTTTTGCAGAACATCCTGAAACACATTTTGCTATAGTCTTTCAATGAATATCCCCTAGAGTCTCAACCAATTCGACCTAGTTTGTGGCAGCCACAAAAACAAGTTTCTGGAGTTATAACAACAACTTTCAAAGTAAGTACCACACAATTAAACAGGAAATAACACTTACGTGAACATTTAACTATATAGTGTCTTTGACGTATAGAATCATAGAGTTGGAAGAGACCTCATGGGCCATCCAGTCCAACCCCCTGCCAAGAAGCGGGAAAATTGCCTTCAAAGACCCCCGACAGATGGCGATCCAGCCTCTGTTTAAAAGCCTCCAAGAAAGGAGCCTCTACCACACTCTGCGGCAGAGAGTTCCACAGCTGAACAACTCTCACAGTTAGGAAGTTCTTTTTAATATTCAGGTGGAAACACTTTTCCTGTAGTTTGACGCCATTGTTCCATGTCCTAGTCTCCAGGGCAGCAGAAAACAAATTTGCTCCCTCCTCCCTATGACTTCCCCTCACATATTTATACATGGCCCTCATCATGTCGCCTCTCAGCCTTCTCTTCTGAAGGTTAAACATGCCCAGTTCTTTAAGCCGCTCTTCATAGGGCTTGTTCTCCAGACCCTTGATCATTTTAGTCACCCTCTTCTGGACACATTCCAGCTTGTCAACATGTCTCTTCAATTGTGGTGCCCAGGTGTGGCCTGACCAAGGCAGAATAGGATGGTAGCATGACCTCCCTGGATCTAGACTCTAGATTCCTATTTATACAGGCCAAAATCCCATTGTTGGCTCATGTTTATCTTGTTGTCCACGAGGATTCCAAGATCTTTTTCACACATATTGTTGTAGTGCCAGCCATCGTCCCCCATTCTGTGTCTTTGCATTTCATTTTTTCTGCCTAAGTGGAGTATCTTGCATTTGTTCCTGATGAACTTCATTTTGTTTGTTTTGGCTCATCTCTCTAATCTTTCAAACCATGAACAGAAAAAAATTCAAATTTTGTTACATAGTGTTATTATACAAGTTAGCATCTATCTTCTCAACAGTTTGCCTTTGTTCTCCAGGACATTTTTAAAAAGATTTCTAACATGTATTTTCCTGTTCAACAGGGATCTCTCTTGAGAGACTTCTGTGTTACCTGGTGGTGCCCGCACTGTTCGCTTTGCCAGCTGAAGAGAGACATCAACAAAAGACGGGATATGGGGATTTTCTAGAAAGGTTTGTTGGTTGTTATTGTTCTCATTATATTCTACATTTTCCTGTTTGGGACTCAAAGCAGCTTACAACAAAAATCTGAATCTTCAAGAAGATGACTGGAGAAAGTACTGAAAAATTACAATGCAATGCCCATATTGTCTCTATGGCATGAACTCCAAATCCATGGAGCTATATGATTCTGGATGAAAGTATTCAAATGAAGGAGCATAGAAAGATGCCATAGATACCATAGAGTAGGAAGATCTCGAAAATGCCTATGGGGGACATATTTTTCCCCCGATGTGGATGAAGGAAAGCACATATATCAGCCCTGTGGATATGGAGATCATATTGTATGTCTTTGTAAATCCTGTATTTTTAAGGCATACATAACAACTATTTAAATGATTTCTTATTTATATTTTTGAATTTCTTTAACTTATTTTAATTCATGATATTCATGATAGAGGGTGAGATATAAATATGTTAATTAATCATATTTATTATATTACTAGCTTGGGTGCCCAGCATTGCTCAGGTTTTGAAAAAGTCAATTTTTAATTGCACAAAATGCCTAAGGTTGTGGGTGAATTACAACTGACATCATGCTAGGTTCACCCCAGAAGGCTCCATTAGTACTTAAAGTTTGTTATGCTGGGCAAGTTTGCTCTAGATGCATCATCGGTGGGGTGAAGTGTGCTCTCTGGCTGTAGGGTAAATTACAACTCCCACTATGGCGAGTCAGTCCCCTCAAATCCTTCCAGTAGGTTGAATTAGTCATAAGGGTCTGTGTGCCAAGTTTGGTCCAGGTCCATCATTGGTGAAGGTCACAGTTTCTCTGGTTGTGCGTGAACTACAACTTCCAGAAAGGAAGGTCAATTCCTCCTAAACCCTTCCAATATTCATGTTTTGGCATATCAGGTATGTTTGTCAAGTTTCGTCCAAATCCATCAGTGTTTGGGTTCACAGTGCTCTCTGGATGTAGGTGAACTACAGCTCCCCCAAATCAAGGTGAATTTTCCTCAAAGACCTCCAGTATTTTTTTGCTGGTCATGGGGGCTCTGTGTGCCAAGTTTGGTCCAATTCCATCTTTGGTGGAGTTCAGAGTGTTCACTGCTTGCAGGTGAAGTATAAATCCCAGTACCTACAACTCTAAAATGTCCAGGCCAATTCTCCGCAAAACCCACCAGCATTCAAATTTGGGCATATCAGGCATGCATGCCAAGTTTGGTCCTGATCCATCATTGTTTGGGTTCATAGTGTGCTCTGGATGTAGGTGAATTACAACTCCTATAAATCCCTCCAAAGACCTCTGGCATTTTTTGTTCGTTATGGGGGTCCTGTGTGCCAAATTAGTTCCAGGTTCATTACTGGTGGGGTTCAGAGTGCTCTTAGATTGCAGTTGAACTATAAATCCCACTACTTAAACTCATGGATCAAGGTAAATTCCCCCCAAAACTCTCTAATATGTTCAGTTGCTGATCATTTCCTCTCTGTGCCATAGAAACAAATAGGAAAGAGTTAAGGGAGAGGCAGTGGGTGGGGTCATGCAAATTCCACACTAATGATAGTAAGAAACACTGGGATGTCTGTGGTGTAGGAACCACATAAGATCTAGGATGAAATTGTCCCCGTATGAAAGCCTTCACTTGGGTGGTGGGCAGTATTGTGTTTGTGGAGGACATTGGCAGGGCTCTTGGACATGTTCGTGGCGCTCACTACAAACTGCAATGTGATTGGAGGAAGGCCCATTGGTGTCTCCAGCAGTGTGAGCTATATCTGTTTGTGGAGGCAGGAGCTTGTCTGTGTAAGTGGACAGCCCAGCCACATACACGCATACATATTTTCACTTTTATTATGTGTTGTTGTTGTTATTAGAAACACAACAAGATGAGTCCACAGCAAACAAGATCACTCTGCTGGCTGTTGAATTGGATCACACGTTGGACACTTATTTATTTATTTATTTCGGGTACTTCTACCCCGCCCTTCTCAACTCCCTAAGGGGGACTCAGGGTGGCTTCCAACCTGCATGCGTTTGATGCCTACAATTCAACACAATAAAACACATAGTAACAATAATTATAAACAGTTAAAACATTACATTAATACAATAAAAAGCCAGCCTGGTGGCCATCATTTCGCCAAGTCTGGAATTAATACATTCATTCCGCTTATCATAGTCCGTTTCCAAAGCTTTAGGCCTCATTGTCCTTGTCAGTCTGCCAGATTACCCAAAGGCCTGGTCCCATATCCATGTTTTTAATTTCCTTCTGAAAAGAGAGGAGGGATGACGATGATCTAATTTCCCCGGGGAGTGAATTCCACAGGCGGGGGGGCCACCACCGAGAAGGCCCTGTCCCTCGTCTCCGCCAATCTCATCTGTGACAAGGGCGGGGCCGAGAGCAGGGCCCCTCCAGAAGATCTTAAATTCCTAGGCAGGACGTAGAAGGAGATACGTTCGAACAGATAAGCTGGGCCGTGTAGGGTTTTAGGACTGTGTGATGTATTGGCGAATAATGTGCACAGATCCCAGTAAGGTGGTCTTTTGCAGCTGGCAGATGGTAATTTTGTCAGCGCCAATTGTGTTTACGTGCAGGCCTGGTTCACCGGGGAACTGGCTGTGATGAAGCATGTGAGGAGGGGGCTAGAGCGCACTTGGAGGAGATCTCGGGACGTGTCTGATCGAGCACGGGCTACAGCCTCTCTTAGGGCGTATACTGTGGCTATACGGGTAGCCAAGGAGTCCTATACGACTACCCGTATAGCGTCTGCAGCAAATAGATCTTCGGAATTGTTCCGGGTCGTTTGGGAGCTTCTTCAGCCACCTGTGGTGGAGGAGGTTTTTGATGACCCGGCAACTCGGTGTAGCGATTTCGCACACCATTTTGCAGGCAAAGTCGCTCAGATACGCCTTGAGCTCGACTCCAATTTCACCGCAGTGCCAGAGGAGGTGATTGAGGCATCTGCTTGTCCAACTTTGTGGGATTCTTTTAGGCTTGTTCCTCCTGAGACTGTGGAGGAGGTCCTTGGGGCTGTGAGGGCAACCACTTCGGCTCTGGACCCTTGCCCGTCCTGGCTAATTAAATCGGCCAGGGAGGGTTTGGTTGATTGGTTTGGGTTGATCATCAATGCATCATTGGAGCAGGGGTCTTTTCCATCTCTCCTGAAACAAGCTGTGGTTCGTCCACTCCTTAAAAAGGCTTCCCTTGACTCCATGGTGCTGAACAATTTCAGACCGATCTCCAACCTCCCTTTCTTGGGTAAGGTGTCGGAGCGGGTGGTTGCCTCCCAGCTCCAGGGCTTTTTAGATGACATCAACTACCTAGATCAGTCACAGTCTGGTTTCAGGCCTGGTCACGGCACCGAGACAGCCTTGGTCGCCTTGGTGGATGACCTCCGTAGAGAGCTGGACAGGGGGAGTGTGACTCTGTTGGTTCTCTTGGACATCTCAGTGGCTTTCGATACCATCGATCATGGTATCCTTCTGGGATGACTCTCTGGGATGGGTCTCGGGGGCACGGTTCTGTCGTGGCTCCAATCCTTCCTGGAGGGTCGATCCCAGATGGTGAAGCTGGGAGACGCCTGCTCGGCCCCCTGGCCTTTGACCTGTGGGGTCCCGCAAGGCTCTATTCTGTCTCCCATGCTCTTTAACATCTACATGAAACCGCTGGGAGAGGTCATCCGGAGTTTTGGAGTTAGGTGCCACCTCTACGCAGATGACACACAACTCTACTACTCTTTTCCACCTAATTCCAAGGAGGCCTCTCGGGTGCTGGACGAGTGCCTGGCCGCTGTGTCTATCTGGATGAGGAGGAACAAGCTGAAGATTAATCCCGACAAGACAGAGGTCCTCCTGGTCGATCGTAAACCTGACCGGGGTATAGGGTGGCAACCTGTGCTGGACGGGGTTACACTCCCCCTGAAGTCACAGGTCCGCAGTTTGGGAGTCCTCTTGGATTCAACGCTTACGCTTGAGGCTCAGGCGTCGGCGGTGTCTGGGAGGGCTTTCGCACAACTGAGACTCGTGCGCCAACTGCGACCGTACCTCGCGAAGGCGGATCTGGCTGGAGTGGTCCATGCCTTGGTCACCTCCAGATTGGATTACTGCAATGCGCTCTACGTGGGGCTGCCCTTGAAGACGGCTCGGAAGCTCCAACTGGTCCAACGATCACAAGCCAGGATGCTAACTGGGGCCCCTTACAGAGAGAGGTCAACCCTCCTGTTCAAGGAGCTCCACTGGCTGCCGTTTATTTTCCGAGCCCAATTTAAGGTGCAGGTGCTTACCTACAAAGCCCTGAACGGTTTGGGACCAGCCTACCTGCGTGACCGCATCTCCATCTACGAACCCACACGTTCTCTTCGGTCATCTGGAGAGGCCCTGCTCGTGATCCCACCAGCGTCGCAAGCGCGCTTGGTGGGGACGCGGGACAGGGCCTTTTCCATGGTGGCCCCCCAACTCTGGAACACCCTCCCCAAAGACCTTAGACAGGCCCCTACATTGGCTGCCTTCAGAAAGAACTTGAAGACCTGGCTTTTCCAATGCGCCTTCCCAGATTACGAAATCTCCACCACCAAGTCCCATAAGCACTTTATCATAACCAATGATTGCTGCACATCGCACATCGCACTTGCCCTGGAAGCCCTATATACACCTCCTGTCACATCAGCACTTTTAATCTTGTACCCATTGCTCTGGCCCGGCCCAGTTTTATTGTGTTTACTGTATTGTGCCTGTTGTTTATTTTGCTTTATTCTGTTTTTAATTGTTTGATTTGCTTAGATTGTATTGTTGTGTTGTGTGTTGAGGCCTCGGCCTGTGTAAGCCGCATCGAATCCTTCGGGAGATGCTAGCGGGGTACAAATAAAGTTTAATAATAATAATAATAATAATTTAGGCACTGCGTCCAGTGTGCCGATCACCACTGGGACCACCTTTATTGGCTTGTGCCAGAATCTTTGCAGTTCAGTCTTTAAATCCTCATATTGTGTTGTTGTTGTTATTATTGTTGTGTGTATAGATATAGATATTAACATTTGTATCACACTTTTCTGTCTGACAGTCCTTCTGCAGCAAAACAAATTACCATAAACACCTGTACAGGAAAATGCAAGAAATGACATTTGTTTTGCTTTTTCTCACATTTTGTTTTCTCTTCCCTTCCAGTGCTATCCAGGAAAACAATATCCCAAAGTCTCTTATTACTTCTGCTTCGGTATCATCTGCTGTAACTAATTTTCTGAGAGACATCATGTTAGTTTGTTCAATATATATATAAAAAAACCAGGCAAGGAACAACCTTTGTGGCCTCATTTGAATGAACCAAGATAGTTTTATATTGTTTAAATGAAAAAACATGTAAATTGGTTAACCTGTGTTTAACAATAATATGAAAGTAAGAATGAGTTTGTTTACTACCTGTAGAAAAATGAAGAAAAGTTATGTGTTTTCAATTTAATTCTACTCTGAAAGTAAAAGCCATATTTCTTGGAATGTTTTGTCTGTGCAGTTTCATGCAAGTGATCTTCCAATCGGACATTTCAGGGTGGGATTTAATAGTAACTATCACATAATCAAGGCACCCAATAATAAGTGTCCAAGAACAATAAATACTCATTTTAATTCCAATTTATTTTGCATCTGAAAAATTATTGATTTACGGCAACCCTGTTGACATAATGTAAGTCATGCGCGGTTCACGTTTTATCAGCCCACACACTGTCTTGCTAGAGAAAGAAAATATGCTATGCAGATGATCAGTAAAGAACAAGTAGTTTACTCTTTGTAAAGCAGAACAGCATATTTACAATCATGAGATCAGTTGCATTGACTCACACAATGCCCTTTTAGAGAGAAATAAATGGCCTTTTGGTGTCCATGTGGAAAATCTCCTTTCAACAGCTTATTTGTCGTGTCAGGCACAGTGAAGACATCTGCCCTTGCGCTGTGCTACTCTGCTGCTGAGTACGCATGCCCAGTGTGGAACACATCTCACCACACTAAAACAGTGGATGTGGCTCTTAATGAGACATGCCGCATTATCACGGGGTGTCTGCGCCCTACACCACTGGAGAAATTACACTGTCTAGCCAGTATTGCACCACCTGACATCTGCCAGGAAGTAGCAGCCAATAGTGAAAGGACCCAAGGCAGTGACATCTCCAGCTCATCCCTTGTTTGGGTATCAGCCAGCATGTCAATGACTTAAATCAAGAAATAGTTTTCTAAGATCTACAGAGACACTCGCTGGAACACCTCAGCAAGCGAGAGTCCAAAAGTGGCAGGCTCAAACCCAGAACCTCACCCAATGGCTGATACCAAATGAGAGACTCCCTCCTGGGCACACAGAAGACTGGGCAACTTGGAAGGCCCTGAACAGACTGCGCTCTGGCACCACGAGATGCAGAGCCAACCTCAAGAAATGGGGCCACAAAGTGGAATCCAACATGCGAGTGTGGAGAAGAGCAAACCACTGACCACCTGCTGCAATGCAACCTGAGCCCTCCTACATGCACAATGGAGGACCTTCTTGCAGCAACACCAGAAGCACTCCAAGTGGCCAGATACTGGTCAAA
The DNA here is from genome assembly GCF_025583915.1 of Anolis sagrei ordinatus. Lineage (NCBI taxonomy): Eukaryota > Metazoa > Chordata > Lepidosauria > Squamata > Anolidae > Anolis > Anolis sagrei. Next base: position 189,479,542 of record NW_026847549.1, read on the forward strand.
GGACATTTAATCAACTACCAAACTCACAAATTTTGTCTGTTTGCTTTGTTCTGTTAGAAATGTAATATAATTGACTGGCTGCCCTGACACAACAAATAAATTTGGCAACCTATGGCATTTTCAGAACTCTTCTCCAGCACCACATTTCAAATTAATTGATTCTCTTCCTGTGTTGTCAAAGACTTTCATGGCCAGAATCACTGGGTTGCTATGAGTTTTACGGGTTGTATGGCCCTGTTGCAGAAGCATTATTTCCTGACATTTCACCCACATCTATGACCAATTGCAACATCCACACTTGCCTCAAACAGACAAGAGTTCTTTCTCCCACCTCGGACATTCCAGATATATAAACCCCACTTGCCTAGTTTCCAACACACCCCACAAATTCTGAGGATGCCTACCATAGATGTGGGCAAAAGATCAGGAGAGAATGCTTCTGGAGCATGACCATACAGCCCAGAAAACTCACAGCAAACCAGATTCTCTTCCTGTCATAGAAATCCTCAATACTATGACATGAGCAATCACACACCAAGGTAAGAGCGTAGTCCATTCCAGAAAAAAAAAAAAAAAGAACTGAGCCCCACGTACTCTGTGCACAGCAGTGCCACTTCCGACCTTTCTAAATGAGAAAATGGTAGTAGCAGTAGCCAGGGATGGCTGATCACCTGAGGCAGTGACTATATACATACGAGGTATATATATTGTTGTTAACTCATAGTTGCACTACACCACTGTTCTGCTGCATTCTGACACAGTACAAATGACTGTGAAAGTGTCTGCTGTTTCTCCGACCTCGGAAACAAGTGGCACATGGAAGGCACAGATGAATCGTTAAGCACCATCGAAGACCAACAAATGCATGTGCAGCAGAATACTAAGAGGTGGTATTTCCATTACTTTCCTTTTAAATATGCCCTATAGCATATTTGTTGGCGGCCTCCCATCCAAGTACTAACCAGATCTGACCTTTATTTGTATTCCGCCCTATCTCCCCGAGGGGACTCAGGGTGGATTCCATCATACACAAACACAAAGGACAACATTCAATGCCTAGAAACAATGAAACACAGATAAAGGTAAAGCTTTCCCCATCTGGTTCTGAGGGGTGGTACCCATCTCCATTTCTAAGCCAAAGAGCCTGTGTTGTCCATTTACACCTCCTAGGTCATGTGGCCGGCATGACTGCATGGAGTGTCATTTACCTTCCTGCCTATTGATCTACTCACTTTTGCATGTTTTCGAACTGCTAGGTTGGCAGAAGCTGGGGCTAACAGTGGGAGCTGACCCATCCCAATTCGAACCACCAACTTTCTGATCAGCAAGTTCAGCAGCTCAGCAGTTTAACCCATTGCACCACCGCAGTCCTTGTCTCTCTCTCTGTGTGTGTATACTGCAAACTACTTTGGAATTTCCTATGGCTAACTATTGAGCAGCAATTACTGCCTGCCACTTGAATGCACACAATGACAAATTCCAGCCATCACAATCCCTATTTTAAACCTCAAAAAGTAGGCAGTATGATTAGTCAGATTCAAAAGCCACATGAATGAAGATTTTTCCTGTAATCTTTTGCAAACATTTATTTTGCTCCTGCCAGTCACTGTAAAAGGAAATTGCCATAGTTATTTTGGAATAGAAACATTCAAGAATACCAATCCACTGCACAAATACCACTGCCATCTTGTGGCTAAGTATGAGCCACTCGAACAGTACTATATCTTTTTTTGAGTTTTGTTGTTATGTGCCTTCAAACCAGTTCTGATTTATGACAAACCCTATAAGAGGGTTTTCCTGGCAGATTTCATCCAGAGGTGCATTGTCATTGCTTTCCTCTAAAGCTGAGAAGAGTGACTTGCACAAAGTTATCTGGTGCTTTCCCATGGCTGAGCAGGGCTATATCATATATTTTTTTAAAAATCGCATTGCTACAGCCATGTTATTAACATTGTATTGAAATGGCAGGGAGAAGGTTTGAGGAAAAGAGACAAAGAGAGTTCCAGAGGTCTCAAAAGCACGGGTTTTATTTCCAGCTGGGACTCTGGTGAGGAGTTGTGTCCAAAAGCACCAGAGCCCCGATCAAGGCGTTGACTATGGCTTTTATACCCTCCAATTGCAGGCAAACAAAGAACATTCTTCTACATACATTGACATCATTCTCTGCATCACTTTAGCATCACAGAAATATCAAATTCTTTCTTCCAACATACAAAAGGCATGTCTTTGTGTATTTCTTTTCTAGGAGCAGCATACAGCTTACAGCTTACATTCATCAATCAAGGGGCCTACTTTGACCTGTCATGAGGGAGATATAGGCTCCTTTTTTAGCCATAGCCTTGGCTCGGTACCAGTCTCTGTTGCTACTAGGATGGGCATATCTCTCTCCTGGAATGTTTCCCTCCCTCTTGCTGTGCCTGGACATAGCTTGTTTGTCCTGTCAGCATTCTTTCTGATACAGAGATAACTTGATTTTTTCTTACATTTCAATGCTTGTAATGTACATACAATTTATACATAAATAAATATCTATTTTTCCAATATTTCCTCATCAGATGCAAAGTGGGTACCACGTCTCTCTTAAACAGCACAATTACACCAGTTCACCATTATGTAGTCTTGCAAATCATATTTCCACACAGCTTTGTAACTGCATTCCTGAACCTATCTTCCTTTCCTTCTTTCCTTCTTTCCTTCTTTCCTTCTTTACTTCTTTCCTTCTTTCTTTCTTTCTTTCCTTCTTTCCTTCCTGCCTGCCTGCCTTCCTGCCTTCCTTCCTTCCTTCCTTCCTTCCTTCCTTCCTTCCTTCCTTCCTTCCTTCCTTCCTTCCTTCCTTCTGTGTAGTATAGATCGTGGTAGCACAGCGGGTTAAACTGTTAGCTGCAAAAAAACTTGCTGACTGGAAGGTTAGCAGTTCAGAGCCACGGATCGGGGTGAGCTCCTTCTGTTAGCCCTAGCTCCTGCCAACCTAGCAGTTAGAAAACATGTAATGTAAGTAGATCTCTATATACCATCTTGGTGAGGAAGGTAAAAGGCACCCATGCAGTCATGCCAGCAAAATGCAACCAGAAGAGTCTATGGACAATAGGCTCCTTGGCATGGAAAATGGAACAAGGGCATCTCTCCATGGCCAGAGTTGAGCCTCGCCTCCAGATGCCAGAGATGGAAAAGGAAACATTTGCTTTTGTTTGTGTCATTATTCACTGTCTAAAAAGGTATGTAATGTTCGCCTGTATATGTGTATACTGTAATCCGCTCTGAGTCCCCTTAATACAGATAGAGAGGAATATAAACAAAGTGTATTATTATTATTATTATTATTATTATTAGCCATCCCCTGACACGCATTGCTGTGGCCCAGTCTGGTGATCTGGAAAATAAAGTAATGGTTTCCAATCTATGTAATTTCTTTCTGCTTGTGGGTAAACAGTATTTCTTGTTGTTTCTTTGTCAGTGTTGATGTGGACGGAGAGTGTCTGGTTTGCCTACTCTGGAACATGCAACATATCATTGTCCTTCTTTAGGGGTCCCTTTCAAATCTATGATATTATATCTCTCTGTGTGTGAATCATTTATATCTATATCTGTGGCTGGATGGCTCTTTGTCAGGAGGGCTTTGATTACGTTTTCTTGACCTGGTGAAGAGAGTTGGACAGGATAGCATTAAGTATTTTCTGTTGGTCATGGGGGTTCTGTGAGGGAAACTTGCCCCAATTCTGTCATTTGTGGGGTTCATTTGTGGGGAACTATAAATCCCAGTAACTACAACTCCCAAATGTCAAGGTCTATTTCCCGTAAACTCCATCTGTGTTCAAATTTGGACATATGGAATATTTGTGCCAAGTTTGGTCCGGATGCATCATTGTTTGAGTCCATAGTGGTCTCTGGATGTAGGTGAACTACAACTCCCAAACTCAAGGTCAATGCCCACCAAACCCTTCTAGTGTTTTCTGTTGGTCATGGGAGTACTGTGTGTTACCTTTGGTTCAATTCCATCATTGGTGGAGTTCAGAATGCTTTTTGATTGTAGGTGAACTATAAATCCCAAGAACTACAACTCCCAAATGACAAAATCAATTTTTTTGAGTGAAGGACATACATTGGGTTGTTAGGTGTATGCTGTCCAAATTTGGTGTCAATTCGTCCAGTGGTTTTTGAGTTCTGTTAATCCCACAAACGAACATTACATATTTATTTATATAGATTATTATTACTATTATTATACCGAGATGAGACAATGATGATGACAACTTCCCCAAGCATTCCGGAAGCTAGGTGTTTTCCTAATGGAAAACAATAGTAAGAAGAATTTATAAACCAAGAGTTACTTATTGTGGATGTGGTGGTTTTTAAGGCTATCTTCAAATCACCATTACTTGAATACCTTGAAGGCACAAGATCTTGTTTGATCAGGGAAGCCAAGCATGACCTGGTTAATAGATGGATGAAATCATCAGGAAATAGTATGTAGTGTATACAATATTCAGAGGAAGGCAAGGGCACTCCACTCCCCAAGCATTATTTGCCTGAGAAACTCCCATAAAATCCATGGTATCAATAAGAGATTTCAAGGCACATACTTTCCTTTTCAAGTCACCATTCCAATTTATATATGGCTCTTCTTGTGTGACTTTAAGCCTCTTCTGACTCATGGTGACTCTAAATGAACCTATTGCAGGGTTTTCTTTTCAAGATTTATTGAGTTGGCATTGCCTTCTTCTAAGGTTATTTTTATTTATCTTGTCAGGAGCAACCAGGCATTTGTATTACATTTTTAACAAAACAAACAAACAAACAGACAAAACACAAAGTTTGCAAGCTTGTTGGTTGATTAAATGTCCTTTGACCAGTATCTGGCCACTTGGAGTGCCTCTGGTGTGGCTGCAAAGAGGTCCTCCATTGTGCATGTGGCAGGGCTCAGGTTGCATTGCAGCAAGTGGTCAGTGGTTTGCTCTTCTCCACACTCGCATGTCGTGGATTTCACTTTGTAACCCCATTTCTTAAGGTTGGCTCTGCATCTCGTGGTGCCAGAGCGCAGTCTGTTCAGCGCCTTCCAAGTTGCCCAGTCTTCTGTGTGCCCAGGAGGGAGTCTCTCATTTGGTATCAGCCATTGATTGAGGTTCTGGGTTTGAACCTGCCACTTTTGGACCCTCGCTTGCTGAGGTGTTCCAGCGAGTGTCTCTGATCTTCTAAGATCTTCTAAGGCTGAGAGAGTGTGAGTTGCCCAACTTCACCCAGAGGCTTTTATGGCTCTGCAGAGATTTGCATTTCTGGTCTCTAAGAGTCCAAGTCCATGACCTAAACCACTCCAGCTTGCTCTCCTCTTAGTATATCTTATATACAGTATATCCTTCAAAATGCCTCCCTTTGAAAGCCAATGTAACACAGTATTGTGGTTAAGCACTGGACTTAATCTGGAGACCAGTGTTCTGACTCCTGCTTGGCCATGGAGATCCTCTCAGTGCCCTAAGGTCAGTCACACTCTTAACCTCAGAGGAAGGCCAAGCCAAGCCCTCTCTGAACAAATCTTGCTAAGAAACCCCTATGATAGCAACCTTAGGGTTGCCATAACTTGGAGACATATTGAAAGCACACAAAAACAAAGGCCTGGTCTGGCCTAACTCAACTCTGCCACATTTTTCATCATTATTCTGTGTGCCAAATTTGATCCAGGTCCATTGTCAGCGGGGTTCAGAGTTTCTCTGGTTGAAGGTAAACCGCAACTCCAAAAATTAAGGTCCATCCTCCCAAATTCTTGATGATCACAGGAACTTAGTTTGCCTTGATGATCACAGGAATGTCCTGCGGTACCCTTGAATGTGGAAAGGAATTGCCCGAAGACATTGCTGTCTACCATATCAGTCAACAGAGCTAAGCTTACCAATTGGCCTTAAGAAATTGTGGAAGACTGAGCGGTGGACTTTATAATTATTTCTGTGTTGCGAAAATATGTGTGGACCAGGACAGGCAGATGTGGTGGAGTCATAGCAAGAACTGTGTGAGCTATTTTTTTCTGTGCCTACTTCCTCTTTCTGTGGAATATATTGTCACAACCCTTGGCAATGCATGCTAGAATCACAGAACAAGTCGACCATAGCTGCTGAAACCATAACCAATAGCTTTCATGCCAAATAAGTACATTTCAGGAATGCCTACAGAGTGCTGATGAAGACTTCAAATACTAAAACTCTGGAATGGGTAAAAGTTTAGATCAAAGGATGTATTCATCTTGGTCTATTCTGCATTGGTCAGATCTCATCTGGAATAAAATGTCTATTTCTGGGAACCACAATTCAAGAGAGATATGGACAAGCTAGGTCTTCAGAGAAGGGTGACTAAAATGATCAAAGGTTTGGAAGCCAAGCCTTATGAGGAGTTGCTTAGGGAGCTGGGGATGTTTAGCTTGGAAAAAAGGCCAGATTATCTACTTTGAACTGGATTATATGGCATTGTAGACTCATATAATCCAATTCAAATCAGATAAAGAAATTCCATCTGAACATTAGGAAGAACTTCCTGACTGTGAGAGCCATTCAGCAGTGGAACTCTCTGCCCCAGACTGTGGTGGAGGCTCCTTCTTTGGAGACTTTTAAACAGAGGCTGGATAACCATCTGTCAGGGGCTTTGAATGTGATTTTCCTGCTTCTTGGCAGGGGGTTGGATTGGATGGCCCATGAGGTCTTTTACAACTCTATGATTCTATAATCTGGATTATATAGCAGTGTAGAAGAGTTCTGAGAAATGACAAGATGTATGGCTAGAGGGCAACTAAGCGTAGATGCCAACCTAATATAGGGCCCCACCATGACCTCTGATCCAGATTCTGAGACAGTAACCTTTTTAGATTCAGAATTATCTGACAAGCAAACATGCTGACGTGGAGATTTGGGCAACTATAGTCCATCTAAGTACCCAAAAGGCACAGATCTCATCTGATCTTGGGTGCTAAACAAGTTCTTACTTACTTACTTACTTAGGCGATCCCTCGTTGGACGAGTAAGATGGTCTTCCATTATGGATTTCCCTGTGGGTCCGTATGTGGCTGTGGAGCCCTATTCTTGCTCTGCATCTTCTTCCGCAGTGAGGGCATTGGTTTCCAGGTGGAAGGCGGTCCCGGTTGGGGTTGGCTTGACGCGCCTTCCTCCTGGCACGTTTCACTCTTTCACCCTCCACTCGTGCCTCCTCAAATTCTGCAGCACTGCTGGTCACAGCTGTCCTCCAGCTGGAGCGCTCAAGGGCCAGGGCTTCCCAGTTCTCAGTGTCTATGCCAGAGTTTTTAAGGTTGGCTTTGAGCCCATCTTTAAATCTCTTTTCCTGTCCACCAACGTTCCGTTTTCCGTTCTTAAGTTCGGAGTAGAGCAACTGCTTTGGGAGACGGTGGTCAGGCATCCGGACAACGTGGCCGGCCCAGCGGAGTTGATGTTGGAGGACTATCGCTTCAATGCTGGTGGTCTTTGCTTCTTCCAGCACACTGACGTTTGTCCGCCTGTCTTCCCAAGAGATTTGCAGGATTTTCCGGAAGAAGCGCTGCTGGAATCGTTCTAGGAGTTGCATGTGATGTCTGTAGACAGTCCACGTTTCGCAGGTATATAGCAGGGTTGGGAGGACAATGGCTTTATAAACAAGCACCTTGGTCTCCCTACGGATGTCCCGGTCCTCAAACACTCTCTGCTTCATTTGGAAAAATGCTGCACTCGCAGAGCTCAGGCGGTGTTGTATTTCGGTGTCGATGTTGACTTTGGTGGAGAGGTGGCTGCCAAGGTAGCAGAAATGGTCAACATTTTCTAATGTTACACCATTAAGCTGTATCTCTGGCATTGGGGAGGGGATGGCTGGTGACTGCTGGAACAGCACTTTGGTTTTCTCGATGTTCAGTGACAGGCCAAGCTTCGTGTATGCTTCTGCGAAGGTGTTTAGAGTGGCTTGTAGATCTTCTTCTGTATGCGCACAGACGACATTGTCATCAGCATACTGGAGTTCTATAACAGATGTTGTTGTAACTTTGGTTTTGGTTTTCAGTCTGCTGAGGTTAAACAGCTTGCCATCTGTCCGATAGATGATTTCCACTCCGGTGGGAAGCTTCCCATCAACAAGGTGAAGTATCATAGCAATGAAGATGGAGAATAAAGTTGGGGCAATAACACATCCCTGTTTGACACCGGATTCCACCTTAAATGGGTCACTTTGGGAGCCACTGCTGTCCAAGACTGTTGCCATCATGTCATCATGGAGGAGCCGCAGGATGTTCACAAATTTGTTAGGGCACCCGATTTTGTGGAGGATGGTCCAGAGAGCGCTGCGATTCACTGTGTCGAATGCCTTTGCAAGGTCAATGAATGCCATGTACAGAGGTTGATTTTGTTCCCTGCATTTTTCTTGGAGCTGTCGTGCAGTGAAGATCATGTCCACGGTTCCTCTGGAGGGGCAGAAGCCCTTCTGGGATACTGGGAGGGTGTCTTCTGAGAGGGGCAGAAGGCGGTTTGCAAGGATTCTTGCGAGGATTTTCCCAGCAGAAGTTAGAAGGGAGATACCCCGATAGTTTCCGCAGTTTGTTCTTTCCCTTTTTGAAGAGGGTGATGATGGTGGCATCCTTGAAATCTGCTGGGATTTTCTTGGTCACCCACACTTTTTCTATGAGCCAGTGGAGTTGTTGTGTCAGCTCAGGTCCTCCCTCTTTAAAGATTTCAGCAGGGATCCCATCTGGTATGCTGGCTTTGTTATTTTTTTCGTTGTCTGATGGCATTGCTGACTTCTTCCAAGCTAGGCAGTGCTGCAAGCTCATCCCTGGTTTGTTGTTGCGGGATTTGTGAGAGAACCTCTTCGGCCACATTGGAGCTGCGGTTCAGGAGGCTTTGGTAGTGTTCTTTCCAACGTAGTGCAATTGATTTTTGGTCCTTCAGGAGTTTGGTTCCATCTGATGAGCATAGAGGCTGTATGCCATGGTTTCTTGGTCCGTAGATGACCTTTGTGGCTTTGAAAAATCCCTGAGCATTATGGGTATCTGCCAGGTGTTGGATTTCTTCAGCCTTCTTTGTCCACCAGATGTTCTTGAGTTCTCTTGTCCTTCTTTGGACCTCAGCTTTTGCACTGGCATAGATCTTTTTCTTAGCAGCACAGTTGATGTCTCTCTGCCATGTTTGGAAGGCTTTCCTTTTCTTGTCAATTAGCTGTTGGATCTCGTTGTCATTTTCGTCAAACCAATCTTGATGTTTCTTGGTTTGATATCTAATAGTTTCTTCGTAGGCTGTGATGATGGAGGTCTTCAGTTTGTTCCAATGCTCCTCAACATTTTCGGGGTGTTCTGTGAGTAGATGGTCCTTGAGTGCTGTTTGGAGAAGGGCCTGTCTGGAGGGCTCCTGAAGGGCTTGGGTGTTCATTTTGCGCCTTGTCTTCCTTCCTTGGAGTCTGCGCTTGGGAGCGATCTTGATAGCCATTGAGGATCGAATTAGCCTGTGGTCAGTCCAGCAGTCGTCAGCACCTGTCATGGCTCTTGTGAGGAGCACGTCACGGCGGTCTCTGGCGCGTGTGATTACATAGTCTAAGAGGTGCCAATGCTTTGACCGGGGGTGCTTCCATGATGTCTTGAACTTGTTTTTCTGGCGGAAGAGCGTGTTGGTGATGACAAGGTTGTGTTCCGCACATTTGGTGAGAAGCAGGATGCCGTTTGAGTTGCTGTTTCCAACCCCGTCTTTTCCTATGGTCCCTGGCCACAGGTCGAAGTCTCGCCCGACTCTTGCATTAAAGTCCCCCAGGAGGATGATTTTGTCCTCCTTAGGTATCTCCGATAGGACGGTGTCCAGCTGACAGTAATTTTTTTCCTTGATGTCTTCATCAGCATCTAGTGTTGGTGCATAGGCACGTAAGATGGTTGCCTGTTGGTTTTTGGCAAGATCAATTTGGAGGGTTGAGAGTCGTTCGTTGATGCCAGTGGGTGCTTCGGACAGATGTTTCATCAGATCATTTCTGATGGCAAAGCCAACTCCGTGCATTCTTTGGTCTTTTTCGGGCAGTCCCTTCCAGAAGAAGGTGTAGCCTCCTTTTTCTTCCTTCAGCTGTCCCTCTCCTGCTCTCCGGGTCTCCTGAAGGGCTGCTATGTCGATGTTGAAGCGTCCCAGCTCCCTTGCAATGATGGCAGTTCTGCGTTCGGGGCGTTCACTGCCGCTGTTGTCCATCAGAGTCCGGACGTTCCACGTACCGAAGTTCATTTTTTTTGGCCGCAGGGTGGTGACCCCACTGGACGCGGCAGTCCAGTCAGGGATGAGTGAGGCAGACTATGTTTAGGGCACCTTTTCTAGCCCCCTCCCTGTGTGGGGTGAGCAGAGTGGGTCCTAAAAAGGGCTGCTCAGTCATGGATACAGCTGCCGAACTACTCAACTGCCTTGGACCTTGAGGTCAAATGACTGAATCTATATCCACTGCCCACATGCCAGTCTGTGACTAGGGGCTTCCAGATTTCACAGTCCTGCCCCCGTTGCCACTCGCTGATCGCCATGGGACTTGGGTTGGTTTGTTTTTATTTTCTTTGGAAGACGCCTGGGTTTTTTTAATGTGTGGAGGTCAGTGCACAACTGATCAACACACAGTCTTCACAGAGTGAGGTTCCACTGGTGGTGTAGTTTAACACAATGACCGTGGCTTCTCAATCTGTTGCAGCCTTCATGACCATGGCTTCTCAGTCTGTTGCAGCCTTCTTCCGCCTTCACAGCCATTGTAACATGTACCATGTTATTCTCCGCCTGCTCCGCCGTTGAGGTCTTTGGGTCTTCGGACTGTGCTTGGTCTGGAACCTCCCCCGCAGTCACTCCTGGGAGTGCACGACTCCAGTTGTTGTGCCTACAGGTTCATCGGAACGCGCAAGCCCCCTCACCACGACAAGGTGACAGTCCATCGAGGGGGTAAACAAGTTCAGCCCTAGGTAGTCCTTGGTCAGGAGACCACAAGTGAATTCCAGGTGCTGTGGATAATATTTTAGAGCAGTGGTTCTCAACCTATGGGTCCCCAGATGTTTTGGCCTTCAACTCCCAGAAATCCTAACAGCTGGTAAACTGGCTGGGATTTCTGGGAATTGTAGACCAAAACATTTGGGGTCCCAAAGGTTGAGAACCACTGTTTTAGAGGAAGCAAATAACAAACGATCTCTGAGGATCCCTTGCCAAAGGAAACACTGAAATTAATGGAATCACCATAAATCAACAGACAAACTTGAAGGCACATCTACACACACCAACCACTTTTTGCATTCTCTATCACTGTGTATTTAGAAAATCAGAAGTCCATGCTCCTCCTCAAGGGGAGTATTTGCTTAAGATGTGTGCTCTTAAGTAAATCTCTCTCTCTTGGCCCATGTTTACTTCTGTCTTTAATAGTTGTTGCTAGTCTGTCTTGTTTAACTTTACAGATCACAGTGACTCTCAACATATTCAGGCAAGTCCTTTCAAACCCTCTTTATTCATATGACATAAAGAAAAACCAAGAAAGAAAGAAAGCAATGACAAAGTCCTGCTAACACTGAATGTACACAAAGGAGTAAATGGGGAAGTTGGGTTCGTTTCTCCATGGAGCCAAACCCATCGCTTTGCTTTATATTTCCTTATAGAGCAAAGAGCAATGAATCCATGACCTTTACTACATTTCTCTCTCTCTTGAACCTTCAGACATTGCAGGATACAACATGTATTCAACAGGTTGAACTTTGGCCATCAGTGAAGATGCATGTCACAAAAACCATCTGTTGAAATTCTGCCGGTTACACAGCTCTTAGTTGGCAGTTGCCCTTGGAGAGAGAAAGAAAATGGAAAGATCGTTCTTAAGGTCGTGGCAACCTAAAACATCGTGCCATGGAGACGTTTCATTCTCATTCATTCTTGTGAATGGAGAACTGGGCACAATCACCTTTCTTGGGGAAGCGCACAACTAATTAAGGGAAGCCACATAATAGGGATGGTTGTGCAGCTGCTCCTCAATTACATGTTTCAAGCCAACATAGCTAATGAGTAAGAATGCTGGGTGTTACAATCCAAGATCAAGAGAGCTGCATGATTCCTGACCCTGTTCTAACAACACAGTCCTGTAGATCTCACTAGTTAATTACCTTAAAGGAACTAGATCTTGCCTGATATTGGAAGCTAAGAAGGGCCAGCCCTGGTTCATAATTGGATGAGTGACCGCCAAACTATATTTTAGATAAAGGAACTGGTAAAACTACCTCTGAGTATTCCTGGCCTTTAAAAGGTCTGTGAAATTCATAGGTTGACAGATGATTCGATAGCACATTCATGTACACACACACAATTAATTAATCTTGTCTTGTTTTTGATGTCTTTTAATGAGTCCAAGTTATTTCTGTTGGCACACACCATAAAAAGTACTATGTCTGTAAGTCGGGTTCATATATACATCAGGGGCAGGTTTGGGGGCCAAAATTATAAATTTCGATATGACCTATGGATAGCTTGAGGGGCATCTCACAAAAAGGGGAAAATGCCATCTCAGGCATACAAAAAAGGCAGAGGTGGAGCAATGGGTTAAACGCTTGTGCTAGCACGATTGAAGAACAACAGGTCATAGGTTCGATTCTGGGAGAGCACGGATGAGCTCCCTCTGTCAGCTTCAGCTCCCCATGCAGGGACATGCGAGAAGCTTCCCACAAGAATGGTAAAACATCAAAACATCAGGGCGTCCCCTGGGCAATGTCCTTGCAGACGGCCAATTCCCTCACACCAGAAGCAACTAGCAGTTTCTCAAGTCACTCCTCTCACACACACAAAACCAGCAGAGAGAGTTAAGAGAAACAGTGCTTCTTTCAAGTTCTCCTGAGATTGCCTTTTGCTAGTTCCTTTTTTGATAAGAGTTAAGCTACTATACTGCAAGGAGGTCCTCCATTGTGCATCTGGCGGGGCTCAGGTTGCATTGCAGCAGGTGGTCTGTGGTTTGCTCTTCTCCACACTTGCATGTTGTGGATTCCACTTTGTAGCCCCATTTCTGGTTGATACTGACACGATAAATAAATAAATAAATAGCTACTATACTTACATTGACCAATGGATAAGTCAATCCAGGTTTCTTGAGCCAACTCCTTGATTAAAACTTCTAGACTTTTTTGTTTGTCAGTAGTGATTTGAGAATCTGCAAATCATTTCTGGTGTGAGAAAATTGGTCGTTTGCAAGGACATTGACCAGGGGACACCCAGATGTTTTACCATCTTGTGAGAGGCTTCTTTCAAGTCCCTGCATGAGAAACTGGAGCTGACAGATGGGAGCTCCCCCAATTTGATCCCCCGACCTTTCGGTCAGCAGTCCTGCCGGCACAAGGGTTTAACCCATTGTGCCACAGGGAGCTCCTATTTCTAGACTTATACATGAGTATATACAGTATAATTGTATACTCATATTGGTATATCTGTACTTGATGCCTATGTTTTTGCCATTAATATTTCCCATTTCCAAAAATAGATCTATTCCAGTTAATGAAGTAGCTGTGTCTCTAGGCATCACTTTTAAAAAACATTGTGCCGAAGGCTACGATAAGATGGAAAATTTACACAACCACAAAAAAAGGAAAACAGTTCCACATGTTTCAGTAGAGTTTTGTTTTTTATTCAAATTCAGCAATATGCACATGGGAAATGAAGCAGCCTATTCGGGCATGCTTTGCATTTTCAAACAAAGGTATTCTGAATCTTCTAGAAACAACTTGAAAGCATTTTCCAAAAGGCACCCAGGGGTTACCTTTTCTTTCACCAGACTTCACTTAACTTGCAGATTGTATTTCGGTGGTAAATTTACACATCTATGATTTTTTAACATAAAGGAAGGCATATCTGCTCTCTCCATTGCATTGTTTGCTCTTTGCATGTGCTCAATTAGGAATCCTAGAAGCACCTGCTGTTTAACTTGTAGGCAGGCACAAAGGACAACAATAGGGTCACCTGGACTTGAAACCCATTTTCCAGGTTAAGCTTTCATGCAGTGTTTACAAAAGTAATGCTACTGCAATCTAACACCCGAAATCTGTTTCTCCATCCCTTCTTTGCCAGCCTTTCAATGCTGTTGCTGGTAAAAACAAAGCAAAACACATTTTCAAGCTAAACAAAAGATGAGGATGAAAAGGAAGAGAGCGTGCATTAAAATACAGTAGAGTCTCCATTAACCGGCACCCACTGGGATTGGTAGGTGCTGGATTTAACGTAGTTTTTGGTTGCTTGAGAGTTATTAAAAGGAGGCCTAAGTAATACTGTGCCCCATGCAATAAACTCTGTATTGATTTGATATTTATATTGGAATACAGTTAAAAAAAAGGTAAAGGTGTTTCTCTGACTTTTTTTTGTTGTGTCAGGAGCAACTTGAGAAACTGCAAGTCGCTTCTGGTGTGAGAGAATTGGCCGTCTGCAAGGACGTTGCCCCGGGGATGCCTGGATGATTTTATGTTTTTATCATCCTTGTGGGAGGCTTCTCTCATGTCCCCGCATGACATTAAGTCCAGTTGTGTCCGACTTTGGGGGTTGGTGCTTATCTCCATTTTATAAGCCGAATACCTGGCATTATCCATAGACACCTCCAAGGTCATGTGGCCAGCATGACTGCATGGAGCGCCATTACCTTCCCACCAGAGCGGTACCTATTGACCTACTCACATTTTCATGTTTTCAAACTGCTAGGTTGGCAGAAGCTGGGGCTGGCAACGGGAGCTCAAGCCGCTCCCCGGATTCTACTTGATGACCTTTCGATGAGCAAGTTCAGCAGCTCAGCGGTTTAACCCTTTTTGCCACTGGGAGTAATTAAAAATTAATTAAGTAATTAAAATACAATTAAAAGCAAATGAAGACTAAGTTATTATTTCTTTTGTTTCTTGCTGGTCACTTGAGAGTTTTGGGTTTTCTTGAGTTCTGGTTAACTGAGAATCTCCTGTACTTTGTTAAAAAAAAGGGGGGGGGGGTATTTTTTCAGATTTTAAGGGTCTTTGTTCAGTGAGGTATGCTTGTTGTTAATATTTAGCCATTTTTACAGGTAGCTGTGATATGAGTATTTACAGTCTATGACATTTTTACAGTATACCATTTGCTTCATTTTATCATATGTGTATGTTTTATTATAACTACAGAATCACACACCCAAGGGAGGCTCAGTTTTATATGGCTAGACTAGAAATGCAAGTAACATTCAGTATTATCTGGTTGTAACATGACCAGGGACATAACTCTGCAAGGCAGAAATGTCTTCCCTGTCTCAACCAATTGCAGGATAAAATGGTGGACTAAACATTTCTCCAGTGCTGACTGGTGGCTTCCATATCCCCCACACCAGCAAGAAAAATTTGGGACAAAGTCCTGTTTCTGATTCTCATGATTTTATTACATGTACGTAACTAAGCAGCCAATGTAGAATATTGTTATATAACATCCCAAGCCATCCCACGCTGATAAACATAGGGATGGCTATCTGTTGGGAGTGTTTTCATTCAAAAACCATCAAGACAAACTTCCAAGGGAGTTTGCATATAATAGGTTGGGTCATGCCCTTTGGAGCAGAAGGAAAGCTCACTTCATCTTCCATGCAGTAGGAGACTCTGGTGGTGCAATGGGTTAAACCCTTGTGCTGGCAGGACTAAAGACCGACAGGTCGGAGGTTCAAACCGGGGAGAGTGCGGATGAGCTCCATCTGTCAGCTCCAACTTCTCATGCAGGGACATGAGAGAAGCCTCCTGCAAGGATGGTAAAACATCAAAACATCTGGGCGTCCCTTGAGCAAAGTCCTTGCAGATGGGCAATTCTCCCACATCAGAAGCAACTTACAGTTTCTCAAGTTGCTCCTGACATGAAAAAAAAATTCCATGCAGCAATCTTGTGACTATCGTTATCATGGTTTGAGCACTGAAATATAACTCTGGAGACCAGGGTTCAATTCCCCACTTGGCCATGGAAACCCTTTAGGTGACCCTGGGTGAATCAAACACATTCAGCCCCATAAAACCTCATGATATTGATGAGGAGACATTGGGAAAATAGATATTTATTGGTTTATGCATAAAATTGTATATATTTTTCAATTACTGAAATGCATAGAAAAATCTAGTGTTCTCTGTATATAGAAAGAAACCCAAGCTAACAGGACCAGCAAGCTGCGTCCAGGCACAGCCAAGAGGGAGGGGGGACATTCCTCTCTCTTGACACGTCCAAGTGGGCCTCTTGATTGATGAGTGTAAGCCATGCTTGCTCTTTAGAAACGCAGACATGCTTTGCATGTTAGAAGTTAGAACTTGGTATTTCTGTGATGCTAAGATGACGTAGGAATGACGTTAATGTATGTAGTAGTATGTTCTTTGTTTGCTTGAACCTGGAATCTATAAAAGCCACAGTCCGCCCCTCTATCATTTGCTCTGGTTTGCTTTGGGACACAAGTCCACTCCAGGGCCCCAGCTGGTAATAAATCCATGCTTTTTAGACCTCCGGAACTCTCTTTGCTTCTCCTTTCCTCAAAACCTATTCCCTGCCATTTCAATATCACCATAACTCTAATATAACTTACAAGCACGCAGCAATAACAATCTTTATCCCCTCTTACTTCTCTATGCTAAACACCTTCTGGCTTGTAATATATTTGGTGGATGGAGTTCAGCAGCTTGGACACCTTTTAAAGTGGACTAAGAAGATTAGTATTGGAGGAAAATCATGAGGGTGCCTTGGACCGCAAGAAGATCCAACCAATCCATACTCCAGAAAATAATGCCCGATTGCTCACTGGAGGGAAGGATATTAGAGGCAAAGATGAAGTATGTATTGTCGAAGGCTTTCATGGCCGGAATCACGCAGTTCTTGTGGGTTTTTTCGGGCTATATGGCCATGTTCTAGAGGTATTTCTCCTGACGTTTCGCCTGCATCTATGGCAAGCTTCCTCAGAGGTGAGGTCTGCTGGAGCTGGGAAAAAAGGGGTTTATATATCTGTGGAATGACCAGGGTGAGACAAAAGGCTTTTGTAAGTTGGGCTAGGTGTGAATCTTTCAACTGACCACCTTGATTAGCATACAATGAGCTGACTGTTCCCTCGCTACTGTGCATGATTAGATGTCCCTGCCTGTTTTTCTCTCTGCTGTTTTGATTTTAGAATTTTTTAATACTGGTAGCCAGATTTTGTTCATTTTCATGGTTTCTTCTTTGTTGAAATTGTCCACATGTTTGTGGATTTCAATGGCTTCTCTGTGTAGTCTGACATGGTGGTTGTGAGAGTGGTCCAGCATTTTTGTGTTCTCAAATAAAATGCTGTGTCCAGGTTGGTTCATCAGGTGCTCTGCTATGGCTGACTTCTCTGCCTGAAGTAGTCTGCAGTGCCTTTCATGTTCCTTGATTCGTGTTTTGGTGGTCCCTATGTAGACTTGTCCACAGCTGCATGGTACGGTAGACTCCTGCAGAAGTGAGAGGATCCCTCTTGTCCTTTGCTGAACGTAGCATTTGTTGGATTTTCTTGGTGGGTTTGTAGATTGTTTGTATGTTGTGTTTCCTCATCAGCTTCCCTATGCGGTCAGTGGTTCCCTTGATGTATGGCAGGAACACTTTTCCTCTGGGTGGATCTTCATCTTGACTCTCGTGGCTTGTTCTTGGTCTTGCAGCTCTTCTGATGCCTGAGGTGGAGTCTCCATTGGCCTGTAGAGCCCAGTTGAGGTGGTTCAGTTCATCTTGGAGGAGGTGGGCTTCGCAGATTCTTTTTGCACGGTCTGCCAAGGCTTTAATGGGGCTTCTTTTTTGACTTGGGTGATGGTTGGAGTTTTTATGTAGATATCTATCTGTGTGTGTGGGTTTTCTGTAAACGGTGTGACCCAATTGTTGATCTGGTTTGCGGATGACTAGGACATCTAGAAAAGGCAGTCTTCCTTCCTTTTCTTTTCCATGGTGAACTGGATGTTTGGGTGGATGCTGTTAAGATGGTCCAGGAACCTGTTGAGTTCTTCTTCTCCATGGCTCCAAATGGTGAAGGTGCCATCCACATATCTGAAAATCACTGGGTTGTTGTAGGTTTTTCGGGCTATATGGCCATGTTCTAGAGGCATTTCTCCTGACGTTTCGCCTGCATCTATGGCAAGCTTCCTCAGAGGTAGTGAGGTCTGCTGGAACTGGGAAAAAAGGGTTTATATATCTGTGGAATGACCAGGGTGAGACAAAGGACTCTTGTCTGCTGGAACTAGGTGTGAATGTTTCAACTGACCACCTTGATTAGCATACAATGGCCAGACTGTGCCTGGAGCAAACTTTTGTTGAGAGGTGATTAGATGCCCTTGTTTGTTTCCTCTCGGTTCTTGTGCTGTTGCAATTTTTGAGTTTTTTAATACTGTTAGCCAGATTTTGTTCATTTTCAAGGTTTCTTCCTTTCTGTTGAAATTGTCCACATGCTTGTGGATTTCAATGGCTTCTCTGTGTAGTCTGACATGGTAGATGTGAGAGTGGTCCAGCATTTCTGTGTTCTCAAATAATATGCTGGGTCTAGGTTGGTTCATCAGGAGCTCTTCTATGGCTGACTTCTCTGGTTGAAGTAGTCTGCAGTGCCTTTTGTGTTCCTTGATTCGTGTCTGGGTGCTGTGTTTGGTGGTCCCTATGTAGACTTGTCCACTGTTGCATGGAATATGGTAGACTCCTGCAGTTGTTAGGATCCCTCTTGTCCTTTGCTGAACATAGCATTTGTTGGATTTTCTTGGTGGGTCTGTAGATTGTTTGTATGTTGTGTTTCCTCATCAGCTTCCCTATGCGGTCAGTGGTTCCCTTGATGTATGGCAGGAACACTTTTCCTCTGGGTGGATCTTCATCTTTACTCTCATGGCTTGTTCTTGGTCTTAGCAGCTCTTCTGATGTCTGAGGTGGAGTATCCATTGGCCTGGAGAGCCCAGTTGAGGTGGTTCAGTTCATCTTGGAGGAGGTGGGGTTCGCAGATTCTTTTTGCACCGTCTGCCAAGGCTTTAATGGTGCTTCTTTTTTGACTTGGGTGATGGTTGGAGTTTTTATGTAGATATCTATCTCGTGTGTGGGTTTTCTGTAAACGGTGTGACCCAATTGTTGATCTGGTTTGCGGATGACTAGGACATCTAGAAAAGGCAGTCTTCCTTCATTTTCTTTTTCCATAGTGAACTGGATGTTTGGGTGGATGCTGTTAAGATGTTCCAGGAACCTGTTGAGTTCTTCTTCTCCATGGCTCCAAATGGTGAAAGTGTCATCCACATATCTGAACCATATAGTGGGCTTTTTGGTTGCTGTTTCAAGAGCTTGTTTTTCAAAGTGTTCCATGTAGAAGTTAGCTATGACTGGGCTGAGAGGGCTCCCCATAGCTACTCCATCTTTCTGTTCGTAGAATTCATTGTCCCACTGAAAGTAGCTGGTGGTGAGGCAATGGGAGAAGAAGAACTCAACAGGTTCCTGGAACATCTTAACAGCATCCACCCTAACATCCAGTTCACTATGGAAAAAGAAAAGGAAGGAAGACTGCCTTTTCTAGATGTCCTAGTCATCCGCAAGCCAGATCAACAATTGGGTCACACCGTTTACAGAAAACCCACACACACAGATAGATATCCACATAAAAACTCCAACCATCACCCAAGTCAAAAAAGAAGCACCATTAAAGCCTTGGCAGACCGTGCAAAAAGAATCTGCGAACCCCACCTCCTCCAAGATGAACTGAACCACCTCAACTGGGCTCTCCAGGCCAATGGAGACTCCACCTCAGACATCAGAAGAGCTGCAAAACCGAGAACAAGCCACGAGAGTAAAGATGAAGATCCACCCAGAGGAAAAGTGTTCCTGCCATACATCAAGGGAACCACTGACCACATAGGAAAGCTGATGAGAAACACAACATACAAACAATCTACAGCCCACCAAGAAAATCCAACAAATGCTACGTTCAGCAAAGGACAAGAGGGATCCTCTCACCTCTGCAGGAGTCTACCGTATACCATGCAGCTGTGGACAAGTCTACATAGGGACCACCAAACGCAGCGCCCAAACAAGAATCAAGGAACATGAAAGGCATGGCAGACTACTTCAATCTGAGAAGTCACCCATAGAGAGCATCTGATGAACCAATCTAGACACAGCATATTATTTGAGAACACAGAAATGCTGGACCACTCAAACAACCACCATGTGGCTTCTCTACACAGAGAAGCCACAGAAATCCACAAGCATGTGGACAATTTCAACAGAAAGGAAAAAACCATGAAATGAACAAAATCTGGCTACCAGTATTAAAAAATTCAAAAATTGCAACAGCAAAAACAGCAGAGAGAAAAACTGGCAGGGACACCTAATCACCCTTCAAGAAGAGTTTGCTCCAGACACAGTCAGCCCATTGTATGCTAATCAAGGTGGTCAGTTGAAAGATTCACACCTAGCCCAACTTACAAAAGCCCTTTGTCTCACCCTGGTCATTCCACAGATATATAAACCCCTTTTTTCCCAGTTCCAGCAGACCTCACCTCTGAGGATGCTTGCCATAGATGCAGGCGAAACGTCAGGAGAAATGCCTCTAGAACATGGCCATATAGCCCGAAAAAACCCACAAGAATTGAAAGATGAAGTACTTCGGCCACATGATGAGAGGACAGGAAAGCTTAGAGAAGACAATGATGCTGGGTGAAATGGAAGGAAAAAGGAAGAGGAGCCGACCAAGGGCAATATGTATGGATGTTATCCTTGATGTCACTGGCACGACCTTGAAGGCAACGGCCGACAGGGAGCTCTGGCGTGGGCTGGTCCATGAGGTCACAAAGAGTCGGAAGCGACTGGACGAATAAACAACAACAATGAGATTATTGCAAAAGGCTTATTGTGTGGGTTAGGCTCTCTCTAGCCACTAATGGAAACACTCAATGCTAAATAAACTCACAATACTGTTGTCACCTCAAAGAAGTGTTCAACTGTCCTTTTCAATAACCTTGGAACTCCCATTTTTAGACAGAAAAAACCACTTCCAAAGAATGCCAAGGTGGTGTTACAGGTCAATAATGCAGCTGCTTCAGCATGTTTAGGACATGCACACATTTCTGTGGGCAAGTTGTGTCACTTCCAATTGCTTCACTTTTTTATCCCCAAGCCTCTTGCCATTCCCAGTTCAGTGAATATCCACAGAGAATCTCTGCCTTCAAAGCCACAACTTCCCACTTTCACTACATTTGCTTCCTTTTTAAAAAAAAAAACTCAAGTAATTACATAGTTTTATGGGGATTTTCAGGCACTGAAAGGAATTTCCATCCTCGATTAAGCATTTTTTTTACTGTTTGCAAGACTTCCTATGTCCGATTTGCAACAGTTCCAGTGATGCCTGCTCAGGCAGTCTGAGACAAGGTTTGGCAATCATGAGTGCAACTGCCTTTAGTAAAATACACAAAATAGCAAACGACTTGGAACTGCAAAAGGCATGTTTAATTTTTATTAATATTTTCAGTCTATGTAGAGAAAGTGCTTGTGTAATTTGAAAACGTGTTAAGTAATTAACTGAGCATTTCTGAACTCACACAGAGATAAAGCCACAATCTTCATCACACTAGAGAATCAATCCACTTTAAATCTGGTTTCTGCCTTCTGCAAAATTCTGGGGTTTGTAATGTAGTGAGTTCTCAGTGGCGCAATGGGTTAAACCCTTCTGCCAGCAAGACTGAAGACTGACAGGTCGTAGGTTTGAATCTGGGGAGAGCATGGATGAGCTCCCTCTGTCAGCTCCAGCTCTCCATGAGGGGACTCCCACAAGGATGTTAAAGCATCAAACCATCTGGGTGTCCCTTGGACAACGTCCTTGCAATTCCTAGGCAGAGAGAATTGGCAATTCCTAGGCAGAGAGTAATTGCCAATTCTGCAATTCACCAGAAGTGATTTGCAGTTTCTCAAGTCACTCCTGAAACAAAAACAAAACAAAAAAAAGTTTAGTGATGCTGTTAAAGGCTCCTCCCTAAATTACAAACCCCTGAATTCTGCAGGAGGCAGCAACCAGATTTAAAGTGGATTAATTATCTAGTGTGATGAAGTAGTACAATTATTTGGGGGGTGGGGGGGTGGAGGGACATGGACAAAAGTGAAGAGGAGTTACATCCAATTTGCAACAGTAAACGAAAAGTTACAGCAAAGATTGGTGCAATAAGAATAGTGCCTTTCCTGGCATGCTACAGCTCCCAGCAGAATTGGTTTGCAATGCCAGAACTCGTTTTGATGAACTCGTGCAGCAAAGTCCTAAATCCTGTAGGATATTAATTTCCCCTTTGATAAAGAAGCCACCGCAGCTACTGCTGGCAAGAGTTCTTACTGTTGACACAATTACATGGGAAGCAGTCGCACAGTAAACATAGTGCCGTGCATACATAAGACTGGATTAAACCAAACAAGCATATCTAGAACTGGACCGCAAATCCTCCTGAGTCTAATCAAACATTTTAGACTTTACTGTTGAAAGCCAATTCAAAAAAAATTTGAACTGAAACTCGTACACTCCTCCACCCAGCAGGATCACTATAGGAAACAAAACAAAACTTGCTCAAGTTGGTTGAAAAATAGTATTATAGATGTGACTCAATTTCTAGGCAGAGAGTAACAGCTATATCATGTGGTATATCATGTGGTAACTGCAGCAGGACCAGGTGCTAGAAGACAGCGGCAAGGACACAAACAGAGGCGGCCCTAGGTAATTTTCAACGGTAAGCAAACACTGATATATATATCACTGATATATATTTTCTGTTTGTCGTAGGAGTTCTGTGTGCCATATTTGGTTCAATTCCATCATTGGCGGAGTTCAGAATGCGCTTTGATTGTAGGTGAACTATACATCCCAGTAACTACAACTCGCATATGTCAAGGTCTGTTTTCCCCCAAGAGTGCCTCAAGAGTGCCCCTGGGCAAAATCAACTATACTGCAAATGCTTACTTTGCGTAATAGATTGAGCCGCCCCTGGACACAAAGTCACAGTTTTGAGGCACCTTCCTTCAGAAGCTGTCCTCCTCCCAGTACATAGTTAGTGCTTGTGTGTGTGTCAGGTGTGACTTGAGAAACTTCAAGTCGCTTCTTGTTTGAGAGAATTGGCCATCTGCAAAGACATTGACCAGGGGGATGCCTGGTTGTTTGATGTTTTACTATCCTGTGGGAGTCTTCTCTCATGTCCCCTCATGGGGAGCTGGAGCTGACAGAGGGAGCTCATCCACCCTCTCTCTGGATGCAGACCCCTGACCTATTGGTCAGCAGTCCTGCCAGCACAAGGGTTTAACCCTCTGTGCCACTGGGGGCTCCTAGTCAGTGCTGATCTAAATGTTTATATGGTGTTGTAGACCATGACGGCAAACCTTGGACCCCGTTGCTAAATCTGACCACAGACCAACACATGCCACCATTTACATTTTGCAGGACTTTGTATGTTTTATTCTCCATTTTAAAGGTTGCAATGGCTTCCCAAATTTGAAACTCTATTTTGTCCTCTAAATGAACAAGGTACCCCATCATGTTTTGAGGGGATATGAAGAAAAGAAGTATCCAAGCATTTTAACTGTGCTATCCTAGCCATGTCTACTTAGAAGTAAACTTCATGCTGAGTTTAATTGTGGGGCTTTCTCCCAAGCATAGTTTCTAAGCAAATTGTCCTTTCTCTGACTAATCATGGCCAATTTTGTATTTTACGGCCTCACCTGAAAAAAACTAAGGGCTGATTTCCATCTCAGTGGCTATTGATTTGCAGCCAACTTCCTCAAACTCCAACAGCCAATTGCTTTCCGGAAGAAGCAACCTAGTTTGCCTGTTACATTGAAATATCTCAATAGATACCTCTTGTCTTTCAGGAGAACTTGTGGCTTTTTCTCAGCCGTTGGTAAGTGGCATGTATGCAATTGTGCATCCTTATTTTTAATATCATTATGTGTTTTTTAAAATATTCTGTACTGGGTAGAGGTGATGGAAAGATCTCAAGGAAATGGATGTTGTAGTAATGCAACAATTTATTTTAACTGCAGAAAACAGCAGAAACCCTGAACCTTTCATGGCACCCAAAGTAGTGCAACTTTTGTAGGTTTATCAAAAGTAAATGGCCCAAAAGCTATCCAAATATATTATGAAACCCATTATAGATTCTTTCCCCCCCCCCCTCCCCAAATGTTTTACTTGGAAAGAGGTGGAAGACCTGAGAATGTAAGGGGAATACTAATTTGACAAAAATACTGGGTTGAAGACAATTATGCTGGGGAAAATGGAAGGAAAAAGGAAGAGGGGCCAATCAAGGGCAAGATGGATGGATGGTATCCTTGAAGTGACTGGATTGACCTTGAAGGAGCTGGGGGTGGTGACAACAGGGAGCTCTGGCGTGGACTGATCCATGAAGTCACGAAGAGTCGGAAACAACGAATGAACAACAACACTGGGTTGTTGTAGGTTTTTCGGACTGTATGGCCATGTTCTAGAAGCATTGTCTCCTGACATTTCACCTGCACCTGTGGCGAGCATCTTCAGAGGTTGTGAGGATGTTTGCCACAGACGCAGGTGAAATGTCAGGAGAGAATGCTTCTGGAACATGGCCATACAGCCCGAAAAACCTACAACAACCCAGTGATTCCAGGCATTAAAGCCTTCGACAATACATTGACAAAAATACTTTCTAACCCAGGCTGAAATCCTAGCCACAATTACATGGGCACCTTCTACATTGCCATATAATCCAGATTATCAAACAGATAATCCACACTATCATCTTGGATATGGATTATACGAGTCTACACTGCCATATAATCCACTTCAAAGCAGGTAATCTGGATTCTATTTGGCAGTGGCCTTGGAAGGGGATGCATAATAAGCTTTATGATGTTTTACTTCTGAGTAAAATGAGAATGGAGTTTAATTCAAGTTTGTGTTTCCTTTTTGATAAGAATTTAGACATGTTTTGAGCTAAAACATTGCATTTGAATGTTTTAGCTCAAGTCCTTTCTACTCAGGACTTGAGCTAAAACATTCAAATGCATAGGGAAATACAAGTGGCAGATTTAAAACATTCAGGAAAGAAGAAATGCAACTTCCCTTTAAAAACTCCACAGAGAAGAAGTGAGACTGAGTAATTTCTCCATGCAGCTTTGAGTGCACAACAGTTTGAGGCACAGGTGTGCTTAACATTTGTGTAAATCTGTAAGACATACCATATACTCAAGTATAAGCCGACCCAACTATAAGGCGAGGCACCTAATTTTATGACAAAAAAAACTGGGAAAACATATTGACTCAAGTATAAGCCGAGGGTGGGAAATGCAGCCACTACTGGTAAATTTCAAAATTAAAATAGATACCAATAAAATTACATTAATTTAGGCATCAGGAGGTGAAATGTTTTTGAATATTTACATAAAACTGTAATTTGAGATAAGACTGCCCAACTCTGATCAAATCATTATTCTAACCTTCTCCAATGTAAATATACTTATGTATCCTTCCAACAATAATAAAGAGAGTAAAATAATAAACATAACAGCAATAATAATAATAAAGTAAAATAATGGAAATGTAATAATAACAGTAATAATAGAGTAAAATAATAAATGTAATAATAGAGTAAAATAATAAATGCAATACTAATAAAGTAAAATAATAAATGTAATAATAATCATAAATAGCGTAAAATAATAATAATAATAACAATAATACGGTAACATACTGTAAATGTAATAATAATGCAGTAAAATAATACATGAAATAAAAATAATACTAATAACAGAGTAAAATAATAAATAACCTTGACTCGAGTATAAGCCAAGGGGAGCTTTTTCAGCCTAAAAAAGGGGCTGAAAAACTAGTGTGCAGGTACAGTTGTACCAGGATCTCCAATTTTGTTTGCTTTGCATTGAATGTTTGTTGTAGTCCTAAGTTTCAGAGACTCTGCAGATAGGTGGCTTCTTTTGGCTGCAATCATAGGGCAAGCCATCTGTCAATTATAGTTAGGTTCCCTGGTCCCGCCCCTTTTTGGGTTTTGGAGGGAATAGGAGCCTTTTTGGGTTCAGTCCACACAGAGAAGCCTTCCATGCAGCACATAATACCAAGAGCTCCTGTAGAAAGCTTCATCTTCTACGGCTTGGCCGAGGATTATACAGCCCTACAGTTCCTTTGCTGAAGGACTTCAGTCAGCCATCACGGAAACCTGAATTCTTTTTCCCCTGGAAGTCTACAAAGCTCTGCTTGGTAAGGGTCACTCGCAGAAGCCAGAAGCAGTTGGTAGCGGGTGCAGGGGCTCCACGCCAACAGAGGCAAAGACAGACTGCCCAGAATAGAAGTTAAGGATTCCCCCATTAGTTATAGTTATGAAGATAGTGCCTGTTCCCTGTGGACAAGATTGAGGGAGAGCCAATAGACTGTTAAGAAAGCCTTAAAGTACCTGTTTGTTTTCATTAATAAAGAACTTTGTTGAACCTTTGAGCAATCTAGAGACTCTGTTTTAAGGAAATCCAAAGGTCTTTAATCTGAGGCAGTCCCAGCATCCCATTGGGCACACAGAATTTATGTCCTGTCTACAGTCTTATGCACAGGCCCAGCGTGTGACAGCACAACTAGGCTTATACTCGAGTATATACAGTAGTATTGTTTCCACAAACAGGGAGGGAGGAAAGACCCAAGGTGGTTCTACACAGACACTGTTGTGCAGTTTGAAGGTAAAGTAAAAGGAACTAGTTCCACTGCAGAGCACCTATACAATCAATTGCTCCAGAAACAGGTAAGAAGCCGGGATGGTGGTCATAATATCTTCTGAATGTGGGCAGTCACCAAACCCATGATGCATTCAGGATTAGTGTTGGACCAGAGCAGGGTCTAGGAAATGGAGACAAAGGGGTGGAAAGCAAGCATTCCCAAGGGAAGGATGTAGTTGCCTGGGTGTGTGCGTGTATGCTTGTTTATCTTCTGGCCAGCTGTGCTTCCGTGTTTGTCAAGTGCATCAGTGCTAGCTCTGCTCAGACAAGCAATCCACATTTTTCGGTGGCTGCAGCAGATTTTGTGGCTTGTTCTGGACTTTCTAGTAAGTTTTAACAACTATTCCTACTGTAAAGTATACTCTCCATTGCTGATGTATGTTTTTTAGACACCTCAACTTCAAGTGGCATTATTAGATCTATGTAGACGCATCCATGTTTGACAGGAGCCCCGATGGCACAAGGGTTTAAACCCTTGTGCCGGCAGGACTGA
The DNA here is from genome assembly GCF_025583915.1 of Anolis sagrei ordinatus. NCBI lineage: Eukaryota > Metazoa > Chordata > Lepidosauria > Squamata > Anolidae > Anolis > Anolis sagrei. The sequence goes on from NW_026847549.1 coordinate 189,506,707, forward strand.
AGACTGGCAGGACTGATGACCGACAGGTTGGAGGTTTGAATCCAGGGACAGCGTGGGTGAGCTCACTTTGTCAGCTCCAGCTCCCCATGGGATATGAGCAGGGGCGACTCAACCCATTACGCAAAGTAAGCATTTGCAGTATAGTTGATTTTGCCCAGGGGCACTCTTGTGGCGCTCTTGGGGGAAGATAGACCTTGACATATGCGAGTTGCAATTACTGGGATGTATAGTTCACCTACAATCAAAGAGCATTCTGAACTCCACCAATGATAGAATTGAACCAAATATGGCACACAGAACTCCCACGATGAACAGAAAATATATATCAGTGATTGGGGGGGGGGGGGCAAAATACTGTTTCTTACTGTTGAAAATTACCTAGGGTCGCCTCTGGATATGAGAGAAACCTCCCAAAGGATGGCAAAATATCTCAACATCTGGCCCTCCCCTGGCAACGTCCTTGCAGACGGCCAATTCTTTCACACCAGAAGTGACTTGCAGTTTCTCAAGTTGCTCCTGACACACAAACACACAAACTTCCATGCATCAATCCTGTGACTATCTTTATCATGGTTTGAGCACTGAAGTATGACTCTGGAGACCGAGGTTCAATTCCCCACTTGGCCATGGAAATTCATTAGGTGACCTTGGGTGAATCAAACACATTCAGCCCCAGAAAACCTCATGTTATCACCATATCTCTGATACGACACAGCAATAACAATATTTATCACTTCCTAGTATTCTATGCTCAACATACCCAATGTCAAATACCAAACATTCGGGCGTCCCCTGGGCAATGTCCTTATGGACAGCCAATTCTCTCACGCCAGAAGCAACTTGTAATTTGGGTTGTTGTAGGTTTTTTGGGCTATATGACCATGTTCTAGAAGCATTTTCTCCTGACATTTTGCCTGCAACTATGGCAAGCATCCTCTGAGGATGCTTGCCATAGATGCAGGTGAAATGTCAGGAGATAATGCTTCTAGAACAGTGGTTCTCAACCTTGCTAATGCCGTGACCCCTTAATGTCGTTCCATATGTTGTGGTGACCCCCAACCATAATATTGTTTTCGTTGCTACTTGATACCTGTCATTTTAGTACTGTTATAAATCGTAATGTAAATATCCGATATGCAGGATATATTTTCATTCACTGGACTAAATTGAGCACAAATACCCAATATGCCCAAATGTGAATGCTAGTGGGGTTGGGGGGAGGGGGGGAGGATTGATTTTGTAATTTTGGAGGTGTAGTTTCTAGGATTTATAGTTCACCTATAATCAAAAAGCATTCTGAATTCCACCAGCGATGGAATTGAACCAAACTTGGCATAAAGAACTCCCATGACCAACAGAAAACTCTGGAAGGGTTTGGTGGGCATTGACCTTGAGTTTGGGAGTTGTAGTTCACCTATATCCAGAGGAGCACTGTGGATTCATGCAATGATGGATCTGAACCAAACTTGGCACGAATACTCAGTATGCCCAAATGTGAACACTGGTAGTCTGGGGAAAATAGACCTTGACATTTGGGAGTTGTAGTTGTTGGGATTTATAGTTCACCTACAATCAAAGAGCATTCTTAACTTGACCAACAATAGAATTGGGTCAAACTTCCCACACAGAATCCCAATGACCACCAGGAAATACTATGTTTTCTGATGGTCTTCGGCGACCCCTTTGACACCCCCTCAGGGGTCCCGACCCCCAGGTTGAGAAACACTGTTCTAGAACATGGACATACAGCCCGAAAAACCTACAACAACCCAGTGACTCCAGTCATGAAAGTCTTCGACGATGACTTGTAGTTTCTCAAGTTGCTCCTGACACACACACACACAGGTGAAGTATTTAATAGAGCAATTCCAAGCACTTTGTAGTTCCTCAAAGACCAGTTGGGTTTACTTCCAAGTAAATGTGCATCATCCTTTTGTGTGTGGCTCTAGTTTCCAATGAAACATTCCCAGGAAAGGATTGCCTGAGCTTTACCTCTGTGCCAAACTCACTTGCTCCTTGGCTCATACAAAACTTTCCAGGAAATAAGAGGCATTTTCTTTATGCATTAGTATCTGTTGACTCTCTTAATTGTACAATAAAATAGCGGCACAACGATCTTTTTTTATACTGATACAAAAGTACGTCAATATAGAGCAGCAATCAGATTGGATGACTTTGACTTCAGCTTCTTCCTTGTGTACATTGACAGCTAATCATCAATCTTGGAGAGCTACAAAGGTTAGCTGGTTCAAGGAGTCATCTCTATAGTTACATTGAGTTCTTTGCCTCCTTCCAAGAGCTTGGTAACTAACAGGTATGCATACTGTATTATGGATGTTTCCTGGGTTATTTTACAAAATTGTCTTTTGAAATAAGTAAAAGTGCTTGAGATTGGCCTTTGAAATCTCTGAGGAAGGGAGACGATTGCAGAAAATCTTAATTTGAGGAACGTACGAGTCTTGCTGATTTTCTTCAAAGGGAAGTACATGTCTCTGCATGCATGGAACTCTCAAATTGAAAAGAAGTTTTTCTAAAAATATGTAGTTTTCCCACTCTTGTCAGGGTCCTTTGCTCTTAAATCTAGTGTATGTTAAGGTTTTAAGTCCCCCCCCCCCCCAAAAAAAAAGTTTATGCTGTGTTCCTCTCCCTATTATTACTCCCAAGGAGACCACAGTCATTGACTCAACTGGATTTACTGATCTGTGGATTATTCTTCAGCAGTTCATTGAATGGGTCTACTCCAGTTTTGTTGTTGTTGTTGTTGTTGTTGTTGTTGTTGTTGTTGTGTCAGGAGCGACTTGAGAAACTGTAAGTGGCTTCTGGCGTGAGAGAATTGGCCGCCTGCTAGGACGTTGCCCAGGGGACGCCTGGATGATTTGATGTTTTTATCATCCTTGTGGGAGGCTTCTCTCATGTCCCCGCATGAGGAGCTGGAGCTGATAGAGGGAGCTCATCCGCCTCTCCCTGGATTCGAACCTGCAACTTGTCGGTCTTCAGTCCTGCCAGCACAGGGGTTTAACCCACTGCGCTACCGAGGGCTCAGCCACATATAGTTCCTCATGTTGTGAGGAATTATTTTTGTTGCTACTTCATAACTGTAATTTTGCTACTGTTATGAACTGTAACGTTAATACCTACTATGCAGGGCTGTATTTTCATTCACTGGACTAAATTTTGCACAAATATCCGATACGCCCAAATTTAAATATTGGTGGGATTGGGGGAGATTGATTTTGTAATTTGGGAGTTGTAGTTACTGGGTTTTTTTGTTCACCTACAATCAAAGAGCATCCTGAACTCCACCAACGATGGAATTGAACCAAACTTGGCACAAAGAACTCTCATGGCCAACAGAAAATACTGGAAGGGTTTGATAGGCATTGACCTTGAGTCTTGGAGTTGTAGTTCATCTACTTCCAGAGAGCACTGTGGATTCAAACAATGATGGATCTGGACCAAACTTGGCACAAATACTCAATGTGCCCAAATGTGAACACTGGTGGAGTTTGGGGAAAATAGACCTTGACATTTGGGAGTTGTAGTTGCTGGGATTTATAGTTCACTTACAATTAAAGAACATTCTGAACCCCACCAATGACAGAATTGGGCCAAACTTCCCACACATAACCCCTATGGCCAACAGAAAATACTGGGAGGGCTTGGTGGGCATTGACCTTGAGTTTTTGGAGTTATAGTTCACCTACATCCAGAGAGCACTATGGACTCAAACAGTGATGGATCTGGACCAAACTTGGCACGAATACTCAATGTGCCCAAATGTGAACACTGGTGGAGTTTGGGGGAAATAGACCTTGACATTTGGGAGTTGTAGTTGCTGGGATTTATAGTTCACCTGCAATCAAAGAGCATTCTGAACCCCACCAACGACAGAATTGGGGCAAACTTCCCACACAGAATCCCCGTGACCAACAAAAAATACTGTGTTTTCTAATGGTATTTGGCGACCCCTCTGACACCCCCTTGTGACCCCCTCAGGGGTCCTGACCCCTAGGTTGAGAAATGCTGGTCTGCTCTAATCAATAGGGTTTTAAGGTTTAATGCATGGTTTTACTTCTACTTTGGCAACCTTATAACTTTGGCTAATAAGGCAAAAATGACACGATCACGTTTAACAGATATTACAAATTGGTTACTTACAAGAATCTATAGTAGGTTTTATGAGATTTAATTTCAGAGTTGGGTTTTGCTTGAGTTTTGAAAAGAATTGAGAAAAGTTCACCTTTAAAAAATGCAGGGTAGAAAGAAGTTAAAATATGCAAAAAAAAATGCAGGAGGAACTGAAACTGACTTATGTAAAACATTAATGCAAGAAGAACTGAAATTTACCTTTAATAAAAAAAACTCAAGTGAGGAGAAATGAAAGTGACCGTTTTTTCCAATTCAGCCCAAAGCTTTAAGCGCTTATCTATTTGGAGCAGGCATTTCAAACTCTATCATTTCATATTCTACAATAGCCATTAAATATAAGGCTTGTCACCTCTTTTTTTAGGAGTTCCTCCATTTTCAAGTTGCTGGTAAGGAATAGTTTTACTGCATTACTTTCTTCCTTGAATTTGACCTTGGTTTTGAATTAAATAGTTATCAGAGTATACCGTACATATTTGAGTATAAGCCAAGTTTTTCAGCCCTTTTTTAAGGCTGAAAAAGCCCCCTTGGCTTATATTTCAGTCAAAGTTATTTATTATTTTACTGGGTTATTATTATTTTATGATATTCATTATTTTACTCTATTTACTATTATTATTATTATTATTATTATTATTACATTTACATTATTTTACCCTATTATTATTGTTTTTATGACATTTATTATTTTTCTCTGTTTATTGTTATTTTTATGACATTTATTATTTTATTCTATTTATTGTTATTCTATTTATTATTTTACTCTATTGCTATTATTAGATTTACATTATTTTACTTTATTATTTTTATTATATTAATTTACTCTATTGTTATTACATTTATATTATTTTATTCTATTATTGTTTTATTACATTTATTATTTTACTCTATTATTACAATTGTTATTTTACTCTGTTTATTATTGTTATTTTTAGTACATTTATTTTATTCTATTTATTATTACATTTATTTTACTCTATTGATATTATTACATTTGCATTACTTTACTTTATTATTATTTTTATTATATTATTTACTCCATTATTGGTATTATTACATTTACATTATTTTGCTCTATTGTTACTACATTTATTTTTATTCTATTATTATTCCTATTACATTTACATTATTTTACTCTATTATTGTTATTTTTTATTACATTTATTATTTTACTCTGTTTATTATTATTGGAAGGAGACGTAAGCACATTTACATTGAAGAAGGTTAAAATAATGGTTTAATCAGAGTTGGATAGTCTTATCTTAAATTACAGTTCTATGTAAACATTCAAAAACATTTCACCTACTGATGCCTCAATTAATGTCATTTTATTGGTATCTATTTCTATTTTGAAATTTATCAGTAGATGCTGCATTTCCCACCCTCGGCTTATACTCGAGTCAATACGTTTTCCCAGCTTTTTTTTGGCAATATTAGGTGCCTTGGCTCCTATTTTGGTCATCTTATACTCGAGTATATACAATAATCTCCTACTTAATTTAAACTAAAAATTGTTTAGCAATGTTACAACATGATGGTCCTTCAAGTTCATTATAAATTTAAGTAGGGTGTAGTATTTGCCACCCGATGCTGGGAAGTAACAGAAAGATATAGCAGGAAAGAGCTGAGATTTCAATGTAAATATGTAGATAATCTTGGGGAATTTACATTGCAATCCTATATATGTCTCCTCAGAAGTAAGTACTCCTAGCCAATACAGAGGAACATATCCTCTAACTGTCCCAATTTGGCAGGGACAGTCCCAATTTATCCTCTGTTATCTCAATTATTAAAGATGCTTATATGATCGCCAAGTTTTCCCTTTCAGCTTTCTCTTACATCAGTTGATGCAAACTGAGTTCAAAGGCGTTCGCATTCAATTCACTCAGCAAAAGGGAGAGGAGAAGCCTTTCTCTTCCTAATGGACTCAGGCAAAAGCAAATTGGGTTGTTGTAGGTTTTTTCGGGCTATATGGCCATGGTCTAGAGGCATTCTCTCCTGACGTTTTCGCCTGCATCTATGGCAAGCATCCTCAGAGGTAGTGAGGTCTGTTGGAACTAGGAAAATGGGTTTATATATCTGTGGAATGACCAGGGGTGGGACAAAGGACTCTTGTCTGCTGGAGCTAGGTGTGAATGTTTCAACTGACCACCTTGATTAGCATTTGATGCCTGGCAGTGCCTGGAGCAATCTTTTGTTGAGAGGTGATTAGATGTGCCTGATTGTTTTCCCTCTGTTGTTTGCTGTTGTAATTTTAGAGTTTTTTAATACTGGTAGCCAGATTTTGTTCATTTTCATGGTTTCCTCCTTTCTGTTGAAATTGTCCACATGCTTGTGGATTTCAATGGCTTCTCTGTGTAGTCTGACATGGTGGTGTTGGTGTGGTCCAGCATTTCTGTGTTCTCAGATAATATGCTGTGTCCAGGTTGGTTCATCAGGTGCTCTGCTATGGCTGACTTCTCAGGTTGAAGTAGTCTGCAGTGCCTTTCATGTTCCTTGATTCGTGTTTGGGCACCATGAAAATGTCTCCAGCAGACAAGAGTCCTTTGTCTCACCCTGGTCTTTCCACCGATATATAAACCCTTTTTCCTAGTTCCAACAGACCTCACTACCTCTGAGGATGCTTGCCATAGATGCAGGCGAAACGTCAGGAAAGAATGCCTCTAGACCATGGCCAAATAGCCCGAAAAAACCTGCAACAACTCAGTAATTCCGGCCATGAAAGCCATCGACAATACATCAAAAGCAAATTGCTGCAGCCTCCCCTAAATTGCCTTTTCTTCTACTACATTATTATGTTGTTTGGTCATACATGTGCGGGTTAGAGATACATAGTAAATAGCTCGTATCTGGGAATATTGTTACCTTTGGGAATATTATTACCTTTATGAATCATATCTGATTCAGTGGTTAAACTCTAGTTGAGACTGACAGGTTTCCAGCCATGTAGTTCCATATTCATATGTGTTCATCACTGCCTTCAGTGTAACATTTGATTCAATGGGATTGCAAAAAATCCATCGTGATGCATATTCCATTCCACAGAGACAAGACTGATACACTATTGCAGGCATGGGCAAACTTTCTAACTGGTGCCGCATGGTGAGCCGGAGTGGGGTGGGTGGGCTGGGAGGGAGGGGGTTCTCTCCAAGTCCCCTCGCTGCCATTTCCTCCCCTTCCTCTTCTCTTTTGGAGGCAAAAAGTGAAGGAAAGACAGGAAACATTTGGATCCCAAAAGGGTTGGCCTTGATTAGGATGAGATGGTGGATGAGAGAGACAAAGTGTATCCATTAGACCCCATCTTGCCTACTCCTGATATAGAATTCTAGAATCCTAGAGCTGGAAGAGGCCCCCAAGGGCCATCTAGTCCAACCCCCTGCCATGCAAGAAGGCACAATCAAACCACTCCCAATAGACAACCTCTATGGAAAAGCCTCCAGAGAAACAGACTCCACCACACTGCCAGGTAGCCTATGCCACTCTTCGGCAGCTCTTACTCTCAGGAAGTTCTTCCTAATCTTTTCAGTGTCATTTGAACCAATTGCTCCCTTGCGCCCTGGTCTCTAGAGCTGAAAAAAGTCAGTTTTCCCCTCCTTCTCCTCAATGGGACACCCTCTGAAATCTGAAAAAGAGGAGGACGAAAGCGAGGAAGAGAAGGATGGATGGATGGATGGAAGGACGGAAGGAAGGAAGGGTTGAAGGGAATGGACGGAGGAAAGACAAAAGGGAAGGAAGGAAAAAGACAGAGGGAAGGAGGGAGGAAAGAGGGAAGGATGAAAGGGTAAAAGGGAAGGAAGGCGGAAGGAGAAAAGGGAAGAAGGAAAAAGACAGAGGGAACGAGGGTGGAAATAGGGAGGATGAAAGGGAAGAATGGAAGGAAGGAGGAAGGGAGAAAAAGGGAAGGAAGGAAGGATAGGATGATGAGAGGGGAGGACCTGAGAAAAAAGCTCAAGGGACCACATACAGCCCCTGGGCCTGGCTTTACCCATGCCTGCACCGTTGGTTGCAAAATAGTTCTATCCATCACACAAGCAATAATAATGCAAATGCCAGATATGAAAATGGGTCTTGCTTTGCACTATGCAAACATGATGTAGAATTTCAGCTATTGATTATAATAGGTAAAGATTTTCCCCTAACATAAATCCAGTCTTGTCCAACTCTATGGGTTGGTGTCCATCCCCATTTCTAAGCCGAAGAGCCGGTGTTGTCCATAGACACCTCCAAGCTCATGTGGCTGGCACTACTGCATGGAGCGTTGTTACCTTCCTGGAGCGGTACCTATTGATCTACTCACATTTTCATGTTTTTGAACTGCGAGTTTGACAGAAACTGGGGTTGACATCAGAAGCTCACGACACTCCCTGGATTCCCTTTCAGGCAACCAGTTTAGCAGCTCAGCAGCAGTTTAACCCACTGCGCCACCGGGGGCTCCATATTGATTATAATAGAAAATATCAATTTCATACATTTAACTGAGGAAGTTAGAGTTATTTGAAAATATAGTTGGTACTCCATAGCCATGGATTCTGCATGCATGGATTCCACCATCCACAGCTCTAAAATACTATATTTAAGAAGAAAAAAATCCAAAAAAATAAACCTTGATATTGCTATTTTATATAAGGCGCACCATTTTACTAGAGCATTGTTTATGATGGGACTTGAGCAGCCGTGGATGTTGGTACCCAATAAGGGAGGGGTGTTGGACCCAAACCCCAGTGCACACCAGGGGACCATGGTCTAAAACAATGTTTCCAGGTGTTTTGGGCTGCAGTCAGGCCCGTAGCCAGGATTTCGTTTCGGGGGGGGGGGGGGGGGGCTGAATTTTTTTCAGGGGGGTTTCCGGGGGGGGGGTGGGGGAGTTTCGGGGGGGGGGCGGGGGGCGAGTCTGAGTGAAAGAGGGTCTAGCCTAGCAAACCTTTTGTATCATTACCCCAATACCCCCATGCATATGGGATATATTGAGTATGGTGATCAGATCATGATATGAATAAACATAACAGTTTAAATAATGCACCAGTAAGGCCTTTTCGCGGACCACCCTGAGAATTTCGGGGGGGGGGGCTCAAGCCCCCCGAGTCCCCCTCCCCCTGGTTACATGCCTGGCTGCAGTTACCGAAAGTCTAGGTCACTATGAGCAGTGCTCAGGGATTATGGGAACTCCAAACTCTGGAGGATCAAACATTAAAAACTGGTCTAAAATGGTAGTGCAAAGCTGCTAGTGCAGAAGGAAACCCTTTTTCTTTCCTTTACTAATTCTAACAAAACCATACAGTTGCAGCAACTGAGCAGTAAAAGTTTATGAAAGTAACATGAACTCATCAGCAATGAGTAAGTATTATTTCCCAAACTATGCATGCCACATTTTTCCTTTGTATCTTCCACTGGTTGTTCTAGCAGCTGGTTTTATTGTTGCCTGAACTGAACATGTCCTGATGTTTGAGGATACGGCACCTAACTTTCTTGTACAACTTAATATAAAATCACTGGATGTTTGCACTATTTTTTTACTGTAAGCAGACCTTTCTTCACCATGACTCTTCCTTATCATCACTCTTTGTTTCCATATCCCACACTATTGGAAATGCTGGCTAAGGTGATTGGGACTTCCAGTTCAACAATATCTGGGTCTGCATGACTCCCACTCCAATATGGAGATTGGTAGAGTTGACACTTTCTGTTTATCTGTTGGATCTTGATGCTCGGAAAAGGAAAGCTTGCAGTAAAGGTTCTTTGCTCTGATTGTGTTGCAATAGGTTTAGACTTCTCTTGAAAGAACACACCAAGATATACACAGGGGCTGAAGATATCATACATCTTTATGGTTTGGAATACAAGAGTCTGCCTATTCATATAGGACCTTAGCTACAATGTCATCAGTCACCCAAAACCTCTGGTGCCTATCAGAGCTCACCTTCTCACACCTCCACACAGTTGACTTTTATGGCTGGTTCATGTGTCCTTGCAGCACACTATCCTCCCTTTCAGTCATGTGCTCTATGTCAGTACCAGGGAGCTGATACGAGGGTTGAATGAAAAGTAATGCCTCCACCTTCGTAACTCCTCAACAGATGGCAGTACTGATATGCGGCAGGTACTGACTTGTTCAGTAGACTCTCCTCTACAGTTCCATTTTGGTGGGAAGCCTTAGCATTGAATGGTTGTGTTGTTAAAATGCGAAGCATGGAACTCTGCACAGATGGTCGGTCAGTGCGACTTAAGCAACGTGCAGTCATTGAATTTTGACAGCAGAAGGTGTCAAAGGAGATTCATCAGAATGCAAGTTGTTTATTTTGATTGTGTAAATGTCAGCACCGTGCGTCGTTGGGTGGGTAAGTTTAAAGATGTTGAGGTGGGAACATCTGACTTGCGTGACAAAGAGTTAGACATCCTGTGACAGCAACTACCAAGTTTCACAAGCAAAAGGTTGACAGGTTGATTCAAGACGATTGTTGTATCACTCAGAGAGAAATTTCAAGCATAATTGGCATTTCACAAGAACATGTGGGTCTCATGTATGGCCACCAATGCTTCCTCCTCGGCAAATGTAGAAATTTCACAAACCGAAAGTGCCCTGCCACTTTGTTGTCAGGGTGAATCTGAAGGGCTTGCTCCCTTTGGTCCTCAGGCACATAAATCTTGCAGCCTTTTACCCACACCCCCTCCTTGTAACTCAATTCCTGTTTGTGGTCTCTGAGCCAGGAATCTCTTATTTCTCCCTCCTGAGGCGACATGGCCCCAGGTTCCGGCCTCCCTTTGTTTGTTTGGCTCCTCATGAACACCCCCATTCCTAGTTTGGCCATCAGCCATGTTCTCTATGTCAGTCCGGGGAGCTGATAGTTGCATGGCATGAGTGATCATGACACTTGCCCATTTATGTGATCTGCATGCCAAGATAAGTTGTTCTTGCTGCATTTCTTAATATCTCCTCAATTAAAGACAGAGAAGGAAGATTTACTGGAAAGTTGGGCAATGGCAAATGGATGCCTTCCTCTTATAAAGCTAACTGCAAGTTGTCAAAAGTTGACCTGTGTGTGTTGTTTGCCTATAGGCACATTTTTCATGTTCAGATGTTTAAAACCTATCTCAACACATTCAGAGAGACAAAGTTGCGTATAAACAAATGGAAGAAGATGAAGATGAGATGCATGATGAAAATGGATGAAGAAGTTAATTATGAAGAAGATGAAGAAGAAGATGAAGGTGATGATGGTGATGATAAAGATGAAGATGAAGAAATTGAAGAAGTTGATGATGATGAAGAAGATGAAGAAGAAGAAGAAGAAGATGATGATGATGATGAAGAGTATGATGAAGATGATGATTGGTAGGAGCTCCCAGACAAGTATGCATCATTCCAAGCTACAAACAGATGATGTGTGGAAAGCCTTTTCGTATACACTTATGTTTAAGTTGAACTTGTATAAATCAAGTGTTGTTTTGAGACTAAAATCATGGATTTTGATATGACGGCAGAGAGAGTAAACAAGGTCAGTGCTTCTTTCAGGTTCTCTTGGGATGGACTACGCGCTTGCCTTTCACAACTCAGATAGGATTTCTTTTTTTATGAAGGGCTAAAAACAGTACTTACATGGAACCATGGACAAGTCAACCCATGTTTTTGGAAGGTCAAATTCTACACTTCTCTACAAGTATATCCAGTATGCATTTTGTGAATTACCATGACTTATGTTGCAGAATGGTTTTGTCTCTTGTTCAATCTCTTCTTTCCCTCTATTAACCAGCCACCTTCGATATGAACCCTCATCCAGTGGTCGTGACTCAGCCACAGGTTGTGGTTGTTCAGCAGCAGCGCAACCATTGGCAGACTGGATTGTGTGACTGTTGTTCCGACTGCGGCGTCTGTGAGTGCAAATATTCCTATTAATTGTGGGGGAATTAACGGTGGGACTTACTGTCTTACAAGGCCAAAAGATGTTCATAATGAAAATTAGGGGGTGGATTCCTATTTGTAATTCCATGTCCTTCGACTGTCTTGATTTGTCAGGGACAATTACATTTATTTATTTACTTACTTATTTACTTATTTATTTATTTGCCATATTTGTATACCGCCTTTCTCAGCCCAGTGGCGACTCAAGGGGGTTCACAGTCGGCAGCAATTCAATGCCACAACAATTAAAAGACAATTAAAACAGTCATAAATACTATTAAAACATTTAGCAAATAGTATAAAAAGAGTACAAAGCCAAAAAACATCATAAACATCTCCTTACCAAAGTCATTATCCAATTGCATTTAATCTCCTCCCTATTTTTAATATGCTCCAGTTTTTCTTTCTGCCATTTCTCCCCTTTATCCCCAACTTACTTCAGTTGCTGCAAACAAAGTGGAAAATGTAGTTTGCATTCACTTAACTCAGTAGGAGAGAGAGGGTAAAAGTGTCAGCATCAGTAAGCAAACTGTATACAGATGCGGCATATCCACAAGAAATATATTCCAGTGGTTAGTCGCTGTTGTGAAGTCTGTTGTGAAATCTCTATGCCACATCCGGCACCCTATCTCAGTAAAAGGAAATGTTAAGGCAGTGGTTCTCAACTTTCCTAATGTTGGGACCCCTTAATACAGTCCTCATGTCATGGTGACCCCCAATCATAAAATTATTTTCGTTGCTACTTCATAACTGTAATTTGGCTACTGTTATGAATCTAATGTAAATATCTGATATGCAGGATGTGTTTTCATTCACTGGACCAAATACCCAATATGGCCAAATTTGAATACTGTTGGGTTTGGGGGAAATTGATTTTGTCATTTGAGAGTTGTAGTTGCTGGGATTTATAGTTCACTCTGAACTCCTCCAATGATGGAATTGAACCAATCTTGGCACACAGAACTCCCATGAGCAACAGAAAATACTAGAAAAGTGGGCATGGACCTTTGAGTTTTGGAGTTGTAGTTCACCTACATCGAGAGAGCACTGTGGACTCAAATAATGATGGATCTACACTAAACATGGCACAAATACTCAATATGCCCAAATGTGAACACTAGTGGAGTTTGGGGAAAATAGACATTGACATTTGGGAGTTGTAGTTGATGGGATGTATAGTTTACCTATGATGAAAGAGCATTCTGAACCCCACCAATGATAGAATTGGGCCAAACTTTCCACACATAAACCCCATGACCAACAGAAATACTGTGTTTTCTAGCAACCCCTCTTACACCACCCCCCAGGGGTCCCAACCCCCAGGTTGAGAAACACTGTGTTAAGGGGGGGGGGTTAAACTCTTCATTGCTATACTGAGTTGCAAGTAAAGCTTTTTAGTGTTTCTGTGGTTAGTCTCATTCTCTTGTTTTCCAATAGCAAGTCGCTGATAAAAAGGGGGGGACGGGACGGTGAATGGATGAATAGAAGAATATTACAGAACTTGGGTCTATAGTTTATTTAATAAGGCTTACAATTGTTATCTGCCTTGCTCTTGATAAAGTGGTATATTTTGGAAAGTTTTGATGTTCTTCTCTCCTCTGCCTGTCTAGTATGTTGTGGAATGTTTTGCTATATCTGTTTGGGATGCCAAGTGGCTGCAGACATGAATGAATGCTGCCTCTGTGGCACAAGTATGGCATTGAGGTCTGTCTACAGGACAAGATACGGGATCCCGGTAAGTGGATTGTCTCATCCAGGAATAGGCAAACTCCAGATTTGTGGAGTTTGCTTTGTGTATGCATGTGCATTTATATTTTTACTAGAAAGAAACTTGGGACTAAACAGGTGGAAGCAGTTACCAAACAGAAGCTTGGAGAGGCAGCAGATATAAGAGTTTTTTATTGTTCAGTGCTCTCTCATGCAAAAAATTTAAAATCGATCTGCTTTCTTTCTTTCACGTTTCTTTGTTCCAGTAGAGTCATTATGAAGGAGAAGAAAAACATTATTACAAAGCTAAATTAGAAGTCCTAATTCAATCGAGCTGGAGAGCAATTAAATACTATTTATTCCAGCAAGTTGAAAGCTGATATTTTGAACACCTTTCCTGTTCACATTATAGTACCAGAATTATTCTGGGAAATGTTGATAGTGCTGAGAATTTTATTTCCCTCCCCTCCCTTCCTCAAATTGCAGCTTCCATGGTCTTGTGAAAACAAAAATAGGTGATGAGAAATTAGCTTACGTTTATAACTCTTTTAACATGACCTTGTTAATTTCAACTTGTCTTTTTTGAGCAAAGATTCTTGATTGCTTTATAATAATATACATTCTTAGGAGTGGCTGAATGTGGGCAGGGAAAGGATTAAAATAAGTTTGGCGAACATCAGGTCCTGCGGCAAAAACGAGAACATTCCTGATCATTTGGAGGTTTCTTAACTTTTCTGTAGGTTTTTGCATCATGTTCTAAAGGATTAAAATGCCTCTCCTGATACTTACCACTCGACTGTAAGCTGCTCTGAGTCCCCTTCGAGGGTTGAGAAGGACAGGATAGAAATGTCCGAAATACAGTAACAGCTTTAAGCTTGAAATATTTGGATAGTTTTGGTCCCATCTTACTGTCATTGGGCCACTCTCAACGGGAATGTGGACTCCTCCCCAAAATTGAATTTGGCCAAAACAAGATTTTCACCTTTTGGGGGCAAAACATGCTTACGATCACTTTAAGTCAATCCCACCTGCAGTAGCCTCCTCACAAACAACAGACATACGGAGTAATTACAAATATATATATATTTTTTTAAATGCATCTACAACTGTGTGGATCATAATAAACCATGGCAAGTTCTTGGCAGTATGGAGATACCAAGTCACCAGGCTTGGGCAAACTTGGGCCCTGCAGGTGTTTTGGACTTCAACTCCCATAATTCCTGGCCTCAGGCCCCTGCCTTTAAGCAACTTAAGGGGGAAAGGAAAGAGCCTGAGGCCAAGAATTGTGGGAGTTGAAGTCCAAAACACCTACAGGGCCCAAGTTTGCCCATGCCTACAAGTCACCTTGTTTGTCTCCTGAGGAATCTGTATAACGACCAAGTAGCAACAGTAAGAACAGACCACGGAACAACAGACTGGTTCAAGATTGGGAAAGGAGTACAGCAGGGTTGTATACTCTCAACCAACCTATTCAATACAGAACACATCATGCGACGTGCGATGCTTGAGGAATCCAAGGTTGGGGTTAAAATTGAAGAAACATTAACAACCTTAGATATGCAGATGATACCACTTTGGTGGCGGAAAGCAAGAAGGAGCTGAGGAGCCTTCTAACCAAGATGAAAGAAGAAAGTGCAAAAGCTGGGTTGCCGGCAGGACTGAAGACCGACAGGTTCCAGGTTCGAATCCGGGGAGAGCGTAGATGAGCTCCCTCTATCAGCTCCAGCTCCTCATGCGGGGACATGAGAGAAGCCTCCCACAAGGATGATAAAACATCAAAACATCCGGGTGTCCCCTGGGCAACGTCCTTGCAGACGGCCAATTCTCTCACACCAGAAGCGACTTGCAGTTTCTCAAGTCACTCCTGACACGACTAAAGTTAAACATCAGAAAGACCAAGATGATGGCAGCCAAACTGATTGATAACTAGCAAATAGAGAGAAAAAACATGGAGTGACAGGCTTTGTCAGACTAGGAGTGAAGATTACTATAGACATAGACTGCAGCCAAGAAATCAGAAGACGTTTACTTCTTGGGAGGAGAGTGATGACCAATCGCAATAAGATAGTGAAGAGTAGAGGCATCACACTGGCAACGAAGATCTGCATAATTGAAGCAATTGAATTCGCCATAGATGGATGCGGGATGCGCTATGGATGCGGGAGATGGACCATAAGGAAGGCTGAGCGAAGGAAGATAGACGCTTTTGAACTGTGGTGTTGGAGGAAAATTCTGAGAGTGCCTTGGACCGCAAGAAGATCCAACCAGGCCATCCTCCAGGAAATAATGCCCAAATGCTCATTGGAGGGAAGGATATTAGAGGCAAAGATGAAGTACTTTGGCCACATAATGAGAAGACAGGAAAGCTTGGAGATGATAATGATGCTGGGAAATTGGAAGGAAAAAGGAAGAGACAAGATGGGTGGATGGTATCCTTGAAGTGACTGGCAGCTGGGGGTGAGCTCTGGCGTGGGCTGGTCCACAAGGTCACAAAGAGTCAGAAGTAACTGAACGAATGAACGACACACTATAGAATGAATGCAGTTTGACACTTTAACTGCCATGGCTCATTGGAATTTTAATTTTAGTCTTTAGCCTTCTATACCAAAGTACTGGGGTCTCCTTAGTTTCAAAATGAAGCCTCACTTTGCTCTTTATTTTAATAGGGATCCCTCTGTGATGACTTCTGTACCGTGCTGTGTTGCCCTGTTTGTTCCCTTTGCCAAATCAAGAGGGACATCAATAGGAGGAGAGAACTCGGAATCTTCTAGGAAGGTTGGTAGGTTTTGCTCCGTGGATATTGCTCGGCAAATGCAATGGCTGGAGAAAATAGTATTAATGTAATCTACTATGTGGTATTAATGACTCAGAGCTTTGTTAGGAAAGCATTAAGGTATCTGGTTTTTTAAAAAACTACTTCCCAAAACATTGTCTCTTTAGCATGGCCTAAGAAAGGAGATCCAGTTGGAGCAATGCAGATAAGAGGTCACATATGAATGAGCCTTGGAAGTAAACAACTACATTAGTGATACAAACTTGAACCAAGATCCTTATTAAGGAGCAAATCCCATTCAAACCTGTTATATCTGCCACATTTTCATCTCCCTTAAGATATTGCTACCCCCCAAAAATGTTTGATACCTTCTATCTGGAAAAAATGGTTACAGGGAAACTTAAGTATACCCCTGTCAGCACTCTACTCGAAATCATTATGGACACTAGATATCGTGGTTTTGCTCCACAGTTATATAATGTACGAATCCTACCCAATGATATTCATTAATTGTATTAATATGTATAGTAAAGGTAAAGGTTTCCTCTTGAAATTAAGTTTAGTCATGTCAGACTCTGGAGGTGGTGCTCATCTCCATTTCTAAGCCAAAGAACCGGCATTGTCCATAGACACCTCCAAGGTCATGTGGCCAGCATGACCGCATGGCGCACCGTTACCTTACCACCAGAGTGGTACCTCTTGATCTACTCACATTTCTATGTTTTCGAACTGCCAGGTTGACAGAAGCTGGGGCTAACAGCAGGAGCTCACCCTGCTCCCTGGATTTGAACCACTGACCTTTCAGTCAGCAAGTGCAGCAGTTTGACCTGCTGTGCCATCGGGGGCTCCAATAATACGTATACTGATGCCTTATTTTACTGTCATAAAGCAGGCCTACAGTAAAATAGTAACTCAGTAAACATTCCAGCAAAATAAATTTAATATCTTTGTGGATCGTTATTATTACGAATGCCTGACCCCCCTCTAAATGTTGTTTCTTTTCTTTCAGATGTACCTGTCCTGAAGTTACATGATTTAACATTCTGATAACAAAAAAAATTCTTAGCTTGTATTAGTAGTTTCTAAGCAGTGTTTGTTTATGACTGGAGAAGTATGTGCTCTGCTCATACAGCTTCTTTAATAATGTTCTTTTATACAGGAAACCTTATCTATAAAATTAACCTTTCATATGTCGTTGGCAATGTTTCTTGAGACTGAGGTGCATTGTGCTTCTAATAAACCTCTATTCTGTGCAAAAGGGAGTATGCCTTTTTTGTTCTCATCTTTGTACAACAAAAGCTTATGTTAACATTTAACTATATAGTGTCTTTGACGTATAGAATCATAGAGTCAGAAGAGACCTCATGGGCCATTCAGTCCAACCTCCTGCCAAGAAGCAGGAAAATCGCCTTCAAAGCACTCCCGACAGATGGCCATCCAGCCTGTTTAAAAGCCTCCAAAGAAGGAGCCTCCACCATACTCCAGGGCAGAGTTCCACTGCTGAACAGCTCTCGTTAGGAAGTTCTTCCTCATGTTCAGGTGGAATCTCCTTTCCTGTAGTTTGAAGCCATTGTTCTGCATCCTAGTCTCCAGGGCAGCAGAAAACAAGCCTGCTCCCTCCTCCTTATGACTTCCCCTCACATATTTATTTATTTATGGCCATCATGTCTCCTCTCAGCCTTCTCATCTGCAGTCTAAACATGCCCAGCTCTTTAAGCCGCTTCTCATAGAGCTTGTTCTCCAGACCTTGGATCATTTTATTCACCCTCCTCTGGACGCATTCCAGCTTGTTAACATCCCCCTTCAATTGTGGTGCCCAGAATTGGGCACAGTATGCCAAGTGTGGTCTGACCAAAGCAGAATAGAGAGGTAACATGACTTCCTGGGATCTAGACACCATACTCCTATTTATGCAGGCCAAAATCCCATTGGTTTTTTAGCTGCCGCATGACATTGTTGGCTCATGTTCAACTTGTTGTCCACAAAGACTCCAAGATCTTTTCCACATGTACTGCTCTCGAGCCAGGCGTCCCCCATTCTGTATCTTTGCATTTCCTTTT
Source organism: Anolis sagrei ordinatus (assembly GCF_025583915.1). NCBI lineage: Eukaryota > Metazoa > Chordata > Lepidosauria > Squamata > Anolidae > Anolis > Anolis sagrei. The sequence goes on from NW_026847549.1 coordinate 189,525,290, forward strand.
TTTCTGCCTAAGTGGAGTATCTTGCATTTGTCACTGTTGAACTTCATTTTGTTAGTTTTGACCAATCATCTCTCTAATCTGTTAAGATTGTTTTGAATTCTGCTCCTGTCTTCTGGCTATCTTGGGAGAGATAGTACTGGCTATCCCTCCCAAGTTGGTGTCATCTCCAAACTTTATGATCATGCCTTCTAACCCTTCATCTCAGTCATTAATATGTTGAACAGAACTGGGTCCAGGACGGAAACCTGCGGCACTCTGCTCGGCACTTCTTGTTGTGGCTCAGCTGGAGCCTCAGGAAGAGGATGATGGGTTTCAGATTCCTGACATGTTCCTGTTGTTGATACAGATGATGTTGATGCTGAAGATGAGGCGTTTCAGTTTCCATGGCAAAGGATGTTTTCGAATATGTTTCTGATCTTAGTGAAACTTCCCAGGTGCAGGTGGAGGAGGCGAGCTCTGATTCTCAGGCTGCCGATTCCCAGTCCTAGTGTAATGAGTTATTCGACCTTGAAGGCTCTGCAGATTTAGATAGGGAGGATTGCTTGCAATTCAAGGTTTGCCACAGTGCCAGGCTTGCTAACAAGAGAGAGGTTAGAGGTCAAAGGAATGCTTTCATGCTGGGAAAGCATATTAAACGAGCGTTTTGAAGTCAACTCTTTGTCAGTGCAACTTCTGCAAACACCCTGGTAACTTCTCTGGAATTGCCTTGGCTTTTGGGGCAATGCTCTTGGTTTCTTGGGACTTTGTCTTGTTCTTGGCTCCTTGGGACTCTGTCATGCTGCCATGGAATCTTGTTTGATCAATGCCTTTGGATTATAGAATAATAGAATCAAAGAGTTGGAAGAGACCTCATGGGCCAACCAGTACAACCCCCTGCCAAGAAGCAGGAATATTGCATTCAAATCACCCCTGACAGATGGCCATCCAGCCCGTTTAAAAGCTTCCAAAGGAGCCTCCACCACACTCCGGGGCAGAGAGTTCCACTGCTGAACGGCTCTCACAGTCAGGAAGTTCTTCCTCATGTTCAGATGGAATCTCCTTTCTTGTAGTTTGAAGCCACTGTTTCGCGTCCTAGTCTCCAGGGAAGCAGAAAACAAGCTTGCTCCCTCCTCCCTGTGGCTTCCTCTCACATATTTATACATGGCTATCATATCTCCTCTCAGCCTTCTCTTCTTCAGGCTAAACATGCCCAGCTCCTTAAGCCGCTCCTCACAGGGCTTGTTCTCCAGATCCTTGATCATTTTAGTTGCCCTCTTCTGGACACATTCCAGCTTGTCAATATCTCTTGAATTGTGGTGCCCAGAATTGGACACAATATTCCAGGTGTGGTCTGAGGGGTAGCATGACTTCCCTAGATCTAGACACTATGAATTATGCTTCATGTGTTTGCCAATGAACTTTGGAAACTTTGCATTTGCATTTCAGACTCTGCTTTTGCCATTGAACTTTTGAAACCTTATCTATGTTAAAGATTTTGCTTTTTCTTCAATAAATTAAACCTTCAGCCTTGGTGTAGTGTGGTGTTCTGAGGAAGGTGAATCTATCCTGAGCTGCGACATTTCTTTCCAGGATAAAGAGGAAGCATTGGTGAGCACCCTCTGAGTTCGTTTACTTAACCAAGTGCAGATCCACCTAACCGTAGTTTTGCCTAGCACACATTTGACTACTTTGTTTGCCAGAAGGTCATGGGGGATCTTGTCGAAGGCCTTACTGAAATCCAGATACGCTACATCCATGGAGATCCCAGCATCTACCCAGATTATAATTCTATCGAAAAAAGAGATCAGATTAGTCTGGCATGACTTGTATTTGATCAATCCATGCTGTCTATTAGCGATGACTGCATTTGTTTCTAAGTGTTTGCAGACCACTTCCTTAATTCTTTTCCAGTACACTATATAGCCGCTCTGAGTCTTGTTTAGAGAAAAAGCGGAGTATAAATAAACATATTATTATATAGCACTTTATGGAATAAAAAATACACCAGAGATGTAACTAAGTCCCAAGATGCTGACAATTTACATTAGGACAAAAACTGATGAAGAATGGTTCCGGAGTGGCAAGCATGGAGGCTGGATGGGTGCTCAGAGCTCTCTGAGCGCCAGTCCTTTTTGGTGACTGAGAAGAATAATAGCTTCTTCCTTGTGGATGGATTGATGTGTGAAGGATAGCAGAGCCCATAGGTTACCAAACCGATGGTCAAAGTGAAGCATTTCCCCTCAAGGAAGATTCTTCCAAAACCCCGACAAGGTATCACATAGTGCTAGTTGCCGAAAGGAGAACACACACAAAATTATCCACATTTTAAACACGTGTTTATTTTGAATAATTTATTCTGCTTCTATCAATTACGACAAAGGTGAAGAACTATACATGCCCAGACCTTATGACTATTCTATCGTCTCTTCCATCTTTCACCCTATTCTTGCCAAGTTAAGGCCAGATTTCCACAGACCTGCCCAATTCATAAAACTCCAGCAAGAATTGAGGACAACTCTCCTGCATTTGCTTTTTTCCTCCTCTGTACATTAAAAGGGCCCATAAACATAAGCATTATGTCATATTACAACCAAAGTACTTACACTTTAAAATAAACTTAACAACAAACATTTCCAAAGACTTTATTCAATAGTGAGCTTTTACGGGAAGGACAAAATGCAGAAAGGGGATCCATGCACCTTGTATCTGATTCATTCCTAGCTTGTCTTTGCTGGAATAATTACAGATAAAGGAAACATGGCACCTCAGGTGTCATGCCACAGAAATGTTCACAAGGCCTCAAAACAATTGAAATTTTTAATACAAAACTTTAACATGTTTTCCTCCTCCATCCCGTTATTTTTCAGTTCCACCTCAAAACTAGTTTTATGAGATACTGCTGTTCCTTTAAGACAATGCAGCTGTATCTTTTGCCTAGTTTGGGTTTTAGCAAATGCTGAACAAACCCAGATATTCAGTTTCGGATGCTTGTTTCACATTTTGAGAAGAACAGCAAATATAGTCTTTTTTGTAGGAAAAAAAGAAACTCTACTGTGCCATCTGAGCTTCCATAGCCTGCGCTGTCCATTCTGGGGCAGTCTGGCTGATCTTCTCCAGAAGATTATTAACTTGGAAGCAAAGTGACTGGATCTGTTTGTCCCAGGTTGGTAAGGCTTCCCGAGCTGAAAAACAACAGAAAGGATAGGTAACAATAGAACTCAATCTGAACAGTTTCTAATTTATTTCTGCTAAATTTACATTGACATAAACCACAAGGACATTTTGAGTTTCTTACCAAGCCATTACATTTACACAAGTACCACCTGCTGGTCACAGTAGGAATCAGCCCATCAAAGTAAGATATAGTACAGGCCTGAGCAAACTTGGGCCTTCCAGGTGTTTTGGACTTTAACTCCCACAATTCCTAACAGCCTCAGGCAGCTGAGGGGGAAAAGGGGCCTGAGGCTGTTAGGAATTGTGGGAGTTGAAGTCCAAAACACCTGGCTGAGGGGGAAAAGGAAAGGGCCTGATGCTGTTAGGAATTGAAGTCCAAAACACCTGGAAGGCCACAGTTTGCCCAAGCCTGGCTGAGGGGGAAAAAGGGTCTGAAGCGGTTAGGAATTGAAGTCCAAAACACCCGGAAGGCCAAAGTTTGCCCATTCCTGATATATACTCATATATAAGTCTATGGAGTTGGGTCACAAAACCTGGACTCTTAGGAATTGTGGGAGTTGAAGTCCAAAACACCTGGATGGCCAAAGTTTACCCATGCCTAATATAATACTTTGAATCAGGAACTTGAAGTCAAACAATGCTTCCTCTTTACCAATCTGCTCATTCATCTAGAAAGTATCTCAACCACCTGCTTCAAAAGGATTTCTTGTTGCTTTCACAACCAGGAAGGTAGTTAATCAAAAGACTGCTTCAGCATATGCTTTTAACACTTCATAAACCCAAAAAAGTATTGCCAAACTTACTTTCAAAATGAACTATTCCATCTATCTGATCGATAAATCCATTCATGCGACCTTCTGTGATCATCTGGGAGGCTATCTTTTCTGCCTGAAAAAAAAGTCAAAATAATGTCCACTTTTCCAAGAATATGAAGGCCAGACACAAAGGCATTGACAGTGCACAAAAAAAAGCATACACATCGATGTATTTATGCAGAGAACTCTGCCATGTGCTAATTTTATGAGGTCACAGACTACTCTCAGGATGCATCATCTTGAGTCCCACATTACAGGTAGCAGTGCAAGTTTCAAAAGTCTTTTCAAGTTTAGAATAAGAGTTAAGGTTTGCTGACAGAATTTCAAGTATTATTCTTTATTTTTTATTATTTACTGCATTTATATGCTGCTTTTCTCACTTTTCTCATTCCAGCTATCACCCGTAATTGTTCATTATTGCACTGAGATATTAATTGTTGCACTATCACTGTGCAAACGGCTTGGTCCCACAACCAGGATTTAAGTTTCTTCCTGAAGGACAGGAGGGAGGGGGCTGATGTAATTTCATTGGGGAGGAAGTTCCACAGCTGAGGGGCCATCACCGAGAAGGCCCTGTCTCTCATCCCCACCTGCGAGGGAGGTGGGATCGAGAACAGGGCCTCCCTGGACGATCTTAAACTCCAAGATGGTTCGAATAAATAGAAAGGATTATCAGAATGAGCTCTTTTTAAAAGTCCAGAAAATTGTTGCCTTCCAAATGTGGACCTGCAAATCATTCATATTTAGCATACCCAATGGTGAGGGATGATGGGAATTATGATGGGAGAGATGATGGCACTGGCAATATAATTAATTTTAAACTTTCTTAATTAACCTTTAGTGATTATGGTCATTGAGGTTCATGTTTTAAGGCTAGATATTAGGGCTGGGCAACCACGGAAAAATTTGTTTCTAAACTCGATTCGTTTTTAGGGGGTTTTTGCGTTTCGATTTTTAAAAGAATTCCGAAATTTTCCTTTAAAAAATTTCATTATTTACAAAATTTCGTAAATTATGAATCAATTACGAATCGATTTCGGAACAATTGTGAATCGATTCATTAATGGCGGGCGCGATCGCGCAATACGCTAAAAAAACCTCCAAATGGGACAGGAAGCTTCCCTCTCCCTCTGTTGTTGACTGTTGGTGTGATAATTTTTTTTTTCACTGAGAAAACAAACAGCAACCCTAAAACTTGCACCAGACATGTGGAAATAATAACGAAACGATTTCGAATAAATTACGAATCGATTTCGAGACAATTACGAAACGAATTGAAAAAATTCGTTTCGTTTTTTAGTTGCTCCTGAATGGTTCAATATCGCTTCGTTATAAAAAAATAACGAATTAATAACGAATTACGAAATTAACGAACGAAATCGCCCAGCCCTACTAGATATAATTTAATTAATTATGTAATTTTAGTTGTATGTTACAATTTGTTGTTAGATATTGATTTACTTTGGGATCTGGGTGGATCTTTATTATATTTGGGTTTATGGCTGTTTTTATTTAATGTTTGCCTTTGTGTTCGTGTTTGCTGGAATCCGCCCTGAGTCTCCTTGAGGAGTTAGGACAGAATACAAATAAAGATTATTATATTATTGCTACTATTTCTCAGCATCTGGAAGGCTACAATTTGCCTGTTCCCTTTATTTTAAAAAGTGAATAAAAACTCGAAAGCAGGGAAAGCAAACTGCTTCTTTTACCGAAGCTGTAAAAAGATATACAGTATGACCCCCGCCCCCCTCATCTGCAGGTGATTCTTTCCCAGACTTCACATGTACATGCAGAACAAGGTAGTAGCAAATCTTACCTTACACACTCACACACTTTCTCCGAAGACTGACTGATCCTCAAGAATACATTTTAATACAACTGCTATCAAACTACATAGTCCTGAGTTTCTATATCAGGAAAAAAGGCAGGATACAAATAAAGAAACAAAATAGCTTTTCTGCTTAGTGTACCTTGGCTGCAGGGATTTCTAATAAGGCTCCTAGTTCTTCAAAGGTTATATTGTTATATAGTTTGCTGGCAGATAGCAAATTGTGCTCAATGACAGCTCTGTCCAAAATACTAGAACCTGAACAAGAAAAAACAGACAATTGCCAATAGTATGAAATCTCAGGTATAGTTTGCTACAAGTTGTATGCAAGATATGCTCTTTATTATTTCTAATCTTGCAGATCCACAATAGAGGAAGGGATGAAATGTATGTACTGAAAAGTAGAAACAAGTCTACATGTATTTATTACGAACAACCCTTTTTAGGTCATTGACCATCTCATGGTATAAAAAAGTACACTTGAATTAGGATATTTGTTTCTAAATAAAAAGTGTGATATAAACTTGGCATACAATCATTTCAGGAGCTGCAAATGTTATGAATCAGCCCACATTGTTTCAAACACTGGAGGAGCCAAGGTGACATTACTACAAAGACTCGGGATACAATAATATTCATTTAGTAAAGGAAGCAGTAATAGCAGTCGTACCAATTTATATCTTGTGACCAGAGGCCACTGCAGTGCATGCATGTGGGTGCATATACAATATGCAATCCTTAGTTTGTTGCATATTTACTTTTATAGGAATTTGGGAACATTTTCTCATTCAAAAATTTAAAATAAAAATATTTTACATTCTACTAATCTAAGAAGTCTGGTGATTCATGTGCAAGTGATGAGATGCTTTGAACTGCCATTTTAAACAATATATCTGTTACTACTAATTAATATTTTTCCCATTTATGAAGGATTCAGTCACACAACAGAAAAAATAGAGCACTCAGAGTAAAGGTTTGGCATATCAACCCTACATTTTAGTAAAGGCAGATATTGATGTGCACAATATCCGCGTGGCTCTTAGTTTACAGACCATCTACACTTGAGAGACCTGATTACCATCAGCTGTTGTTGCTTTCTGGTGTGGCATAAGCATTGCGGCAAATTCCTGCAGTTGGTTTCCTCTGATAATCCTGTCCAGATACATCTTCTCTAGTATCCCATAGGCTGCAAGCTGCTGGCACCTCTCATCCTTGAACAGAGTGGCTAACATGCGAGAACGCTGCTGCCCTGAAAAAACAGGAAAATATTGTCAACTGGCTCATTTCAATCCAGTACTATTCCTTTGTATTACATTTCAGAGAGGATGGAATATGCATTCTTTGTCAGAAATATTAAATATTAACTTGGTATTTTTAATTTACAAAAATGTGAGCCAGGTACCGAAAGGGTTGAATGGATGCAATCTTAGCAAAAGCTGTAGGTATGTCTGTAGCTTAGTAGGTGTCAGTCTGGGAAAGCCCTCAGTGTGAGGTAGGCCTCAGTATGAGAAGGCCTAGTGTGAGAAGCTTCAGTGAGAGGAAGCCCCAGATCGAAGACCTCGTGTGTAAAGCTCCAGTGTGAAGGCTGCTGTGTGCAAAGCTCCTGTGCAAGTTTGATGTGTGAAGAGGCTCTGTGAAAGCAAGGCTGTTTATCTGCATAAGAAAGAAACCCAGCGTGGAAGCAAAGAAAGTATAAAGAATTTTATTTGTTATGGAAACCTTGTTGTTGTAAATAGTGCAACCATATTATTTTACTACAAAGAAAAGCCTCCTGAGAAAGATATAACATTGGTCTGTGTGTTTTTGTTCTTTTTATCACTCGTGCTGGGTCACACTGCTGCTAGTAAGTTACTCTGCTGTGAATTTATGGGAAGGATCTTTTGTTATTAAGCTCACTCACCCTAGAACGGAAGGAAATTTTTGCTCAAAATTATGCTTCATATCAGGTTGGAAAAGTTGCTCAAACACCCATAAAAGTCAGGTGTTATTGCATATCTGCAGGATTCTCCTAAGATTCTTTTGTCCTCTCAATCCTCAGTGTTAAATTGAATCATACGATCATCACTACCAATAATGATGGATGCTTTGCATATACAAAGCACTTCAGCAGATAATGCCATCAATGGAAAAAGGATGATTTTTTGCTGAGGATGCAATCAAAGGATTCTATGCCACCAAGGTGACATTATGGTTAACATTATTGCAGACGGGTTGCTGTGAGTTTTCCAGGTTGTATGGCCATGTTCCAAGAAGCAGTCTCTCCAAACATTTTGCCCACATATGTGACAGACATCCTCAGAGATTGAGGGGTCTGTTGGAAACTAGGCAAGTGAGGAATAATCTGTGGAATAATATCCAGGGTGGGAGAAATAATATTGTGTCCAATTCTGGGCACCATAATTCAAGAGAGATATTGACAAGCTGGAATGTGTCCAGAGGAGGGCGAATAAAATGATCAAGGGTCTGGAGAACAAGCCCTATGAGGAGCGGCTTAAGGAGCTGGGCATGTTTAGCCTGAAGAAGAGAAGGCTGAGAGGAGATATGATAGCCATGTATAAATATGTGAGAGAAAGCCACAGGGAGGAGGGAGCAAGCTTGTTTTCTGCTTCCCTGGAGACTAGGACGAACAATGGCTTCAAACTACAAGAGAGGAGATTCCATCTGAACACGAGGAAGAACTTCCTGACTGTGAGAGCTGTTCAGCAGTGGAATTCTCTGCCCCGAAGTGTGGTGGAGGCTCAGGTGTGGTGGAGGCTGGATGGCCATCTGTCAGGGGTGATTTGAATGCAATATTCCTGCTTCTTGGCAGGGGGTTGGACTGGATGGCCCATGAAGTCTCTTCCAACTCTTTGATTCTATGAAAGATCTCTTGTCCCCATGAAAGCCTTTGACAAAACATTATTGCAGATGAAATAGCCCACTGAAAAGACAATTTATGACAGGATAGATATTCGTGTGAAATATCTAACACAGAAAATGGCTGGGGCTAAAACAAAATACCAAAATGGGTAAATTAATTTCTTGCTGTAGTACAATTAGTTCTACTTAAGATGGCAAGATACAGTAGTTTCAACATGTACCGCTTCCTGGATTTGATTATAGCATACAATACATCAGTTTCCCCAACATTTTAAAGCGTTTCAGGGAAAATTATAACACTATGAATACAGATTTTCAATGAGAACAGAAATAGAATAGCTTTAAGGAACAGAAAACATTATTATATAGCATTTTCAAGGGTGGATGTATTCTGTAGAATGAATGCAGTTTGACACTACTTTAACTGCCAAGGCACAATGATATGGAATCATGAGAGTTTTAGTTATACAAAGTAGGTTGCCTTCTCTGCCAAAGAGTGTTGGTGCCTCACAAAATTACAAATCCCAGGATCCCATAGCACTTAGCCATGGCAGCTAAAGATATGCAAAACTGCATTAATCCTGCAGTGCAGACACATCTCAAATTTTAAAATAAAAATGATTTTACCTGCTGATGCTAAGATAGTACAATGCAAGGCATGTTTCAGTGCCTCTAGTCTCTCACTTTCGTGGACTATACTCTTGTAAGAAAGCTCATTATACCTCTGGGCAGCTTCAATAAACTTTCTTCTGTAGTCAAGAACACGGGCATAGCACACCTGAAAAAAAAAGGGGGGGGGGAGAGATATAACTAAAAACTCACACACTGCATGTAAGATTGTTCGCTACGTATTCTGCCAATTTAAAAAGGAAAATGAAACCTGTAATTTAATTTACCTTGCTCTGTCAATTGGAATGCTTCGGGTCAGTCTATAGAATTAAGGATTAGTAAATGGGAGTCCATAGGCCAATCTAGCTTGGTGCCTCTTTCCCTCCATCATACATAGCTTGCTCGCAGAGACTGTGGCAACAGTCTCAGTTTTACATTTTGGGGATCTGAACCTATGAGCTCTACACTGTCACTAAAGAAGCGCATAGCAAAACGACTGTCAAAATGATCACTAGGGAAGCACTAGATGACATGCATGAATAAATCTTGAGACACACTGAATTGCCTTTTTTATTCTAGTGTTCGAAATTTGTCTACCATATGAAAAGCCATTGTTTACTCCAGTAAATATCTGAGAATACAACAAGGCTTAGAAAAATCTGACAGCTCTTCTGATAAGTAATTACTCTTATTAAATCCTCTCCCCCTGCCCCCCTCGGAAAGAAATTCACCTTGTAATGTATTTGAAGCTGTTCATTGGTTGATTCATTCTGAAGAAGAGAGGCTCTGTTTATGTACGCTTCAGCCTGAACAGGATCATCATCCTCCAGATATAGTCGAGCAATTTTTAGGTAAGTCTCCAGCTTATAGTCTACATTGTACTGCCTTGAATGTGGAAAGACATGTGCAACATTGTAACTTCAGTCTATTCTGATTTTGTCACATATGTTTGTAACTATACATGCTAAATAATGTTTAGACATCAATTGTAGCAGAAGAAAGAAAACTGGTTTCTATAACTCTCTATTATAGAGTCTTAAGCAACCCAATGGAGATACAGTAATCGACTAAGAAGATACAGGGAAGATACAGAGGGATCCCTCATGCCCAATGACTTTGTATTGGTAGGTCAGGCGAAAGACAGGATTTAATACACTATATGTTACATTGCCCTTTGTATAATGACCCTAGAAACAATCTTCTGAGAGCCCTTTTGGAAGAAATGGCGGCATGGCAATAGTCAGTAGTTATCTGTGACTTGTTAGCAGATTATTCAAAAAATATAACATTAAAGTTGCCACATTTGTAGTCGCAGCCCAAAATATCTAAGCTAAACTACTAAAGTCCACAGTAGAGGCTAGAAATGGAAATAGTTTGGGATGATACAACTCAGACATTTGTTATTGTTACTATGTCACTGCTACTATAATTTTAAAGAGCCAGTATATGGAAAAAGTTGTAATGTTTATATTGTAAAGTCCTTATTGTACTTTTAAAGGTTGTATATTATTTGTTGTCATGGCCTATGAACTCATTCAATAAATACTCATTCATAGTAATATAAATATACAATTCATACTCATTCATAGTAATCAGATACACTTCAGCTTTCTTTAATTCAAATATACTAAAATACTGTTGTACTAACCCACTATTATGCCCACTCTTGGACCTCCTAACCAGTGCCAGAAATAGAATTAAGCAAGTGGTGAAACCAAAATGAGGGAAGTTACAAAAACAGCACTAAAGGTTAGCATTAGAATTAATATAAGAAGTTCCCCAACAGTATCTTGAAAAAGCCGCTTTTACTGGCACAGAACGAGATGACTGTACAAGAATATGCCAGACTGAAACATTCCTAAAACACACTATGTACTAAGAAAAAAGTGGCAGCTTTCTAGTGACAGTAATTACTTTTGTCCTGTTTCCAAAGGAATCCCCACCAACACTTGGGCTGCATTCCGCCAGTCTTCTTCTTTCTCATAAATTGATGCAAGATGTTGTCTTATAGAAGCAACCTGCAAGTATAATGGGACAGATGCAGGAGACACAGAGTTAAAAGTACTAAGTTGAGCTAATGTAAAAAAGATCCACTTTCAATACTTTTAATAAACCCTTTTTTCTTATTAGCAGTTTTTCCCTACTTGATCACTAATATCCTGATTTTCATGTATTTTTATATAAACTAAACAATAAACAGATATCAAGTTCTACATTTCAAAACTGAAGGATTTATACATTGTTGCATTAGGACCTAATACATTCCAAGGTGAAATATTTTGTTTTGTTGTTTATTCGTTCAGTTGCTTCTGACTTTTCATGACCTCATGGACCATTCAGTGCTCCATGTTGGCCGTTGCCACCCGCTGTTCCTTCAAGGTCAAGCCAATCACTTAAAGGATAAGATCCATCTATCTTGCCCTTGGTCGGTCCATCTTCCTTTTTCCTTCCATTTTCCTCAGAATTATTGTCTTCTCATTATGTGGCCAAAGTACTTCATCTTTGTCTCTAATATCCTTCCTTCCAGTTATTCCAAAAATATATATCATTATTTCAAAAATATAACATTAAAGGTTGCCACATTTGCAGTCGCAGCCCAAAAAAATCCAAACTAAGTTAGTAAAATCCATAGCGGAGACTAGAAATGAAAATGGAGATAGTATGGGATGATACAAATCAGACATTTGTTATGTCACTGGTACTATAATTTTATTTTTATATGGAAAAAGTTTTAATTGACAATAAAACATTCAAATAATTAGATAACCATTTGCTTACAAAAAATGGAGCCACACAATGAATTCAGTCAACATGTGTTTGCTGTATTAAACAGTTTCTACTGCAGTTCTGGTTTAAAAGCTTCAAAGCATCTGTCCTCATATCAATTAAAACGTGTGTTCAAATCATTTAAGAGGGGAATCAACACTTTAGAATAAATAATTTACTGATATTCCACTCTATCTCTCCGAGGGGACTCAGAGTGGTTTACAACATACACAGATAGGCTAACATTCAGTGCCTTTAATGCAGTGAAATAACAAGAGCACACAAATACACAGAACATACGTTAAGGCTTTCCCTTTCATCTCTGGCTTCTGGAGGCAGTGCTCAACTCTGGCCATGGTGAGGTACACCTTTTCCATTCTCAAGCCAAGGAGATGTTGTCCGTAGACACCTCCTGGTCATGTTCCTGGCGTGGTTGCTTGAGCACCTTTATTACCTTCCTGCCGAAGCGGTATCTATTGATCTACTCACATTTGCATATTTTCAAACTGCTAGGTTGGCTGGAGCTAGGGCTAACAGCAGGAGCTCACCCTGACTCCTGGCTTCAAATCGCCAACCTTCAGGTCAGCAGATTCAGCAGCGCAAGGATTTAACCCATTGCGCTTGTACAAATCTAGGCAAAAACCCTACAGAGTAGCCTTTTAGAAATCAAGAGCCCCTGATTTCTTGTTCTTACCTGCTCTTCAAATGAAATTACACGAGGCTGGATCTTTTCCAACGTGAAGTGGTAGATTTCTTTAGCTGTGCCGTCAGGAAGGCTCGGGAGATGGGTACAGAAGTCTGTCAGCAACTGGCGCGAAATCACTAAACTGACATTTTCATTCACCACTAAATAAGGGACACAATGAGAAAATTTAAAAAAAAACATACCTTTAAATCAGGCTTGTCATTTGGACCATAATCATGGTGTTATCAAGGCTAAATTATATTTTGTTGATTGCAAACTTAATTTTCAGACAGCCAAACTAAATGAAAGGAGCTTTTGTATATTACACCAACAGTGGTACATTGTCAAATTTTCAACTCATTTGTCTCATGTGGTCCAAGTACTCCTGGATTAACAAGAGTAAGCATCATTAGCAATTCTATGACACAAAAACAGGCAAATGAAAAGCTGTTTACCTACACACAAACACACATGCAAGTCCTGCGGTTCGGTATTTATAACTCTGGCATTTAACAACATCTGAAAAACAATGTTGAAACTCACTTGCTTCTACGAAGGCTTTTAATGCCTCTAACTGTTCGACTCCAGAGAGCTGAATTGCTTTTTCCAATATCTGCCGATATCTGCCAGAAAATGTCAAAAATAAATCAGTCACAATTAACAATACTGGCTTATTTTCAGAATGAGTTTTACATTTGGGTGGAATGAGAGTAGTAGTCAATGTAAACAGTCAAAACATAACTTAGGTTTAAGGAATTTGTCCTAAAACAAAACACAACAAAGCACAAAACTCTCTTCTGTGCTGATACCTTTACTAGGCCAACGGAAAGGCACAAAGTACATTCCACTTGCTTTCAAAGCTTGACAGAACTCTTTATCAAGCAAAAATGGTGAAACTGTTTATGAGGAAAAGAAAGTGACAGTGCTGTGGCCACCATGTCTATATTTTGGATGTCACACATACTTCCTGTCACATTCAAAACGCAAAGGCCATAACCACAAAACTGTCACCTTATTTCTCACTGTGCTATTTGAATATCTTGATTGTTGATTTTCAGGAGTGTTAAAAACATGACTTGCTGGAAAGAAAATAGTTATTTTTAACACTTTGAAACCCAGTATCTTACTCCTATTTCCTACTGCTCACTATATAGACAAGGCAGGAGTACAAATGTATCAATCATTTAATCATTAAAAAGGGTAAATCAACCAGTAAATTCCATCTGAGATGGAGATTACATCCTAACAACTGTTCAGCTGAGGGGTTAACATTATTATTATTTTAATATCATTTTGATAATGTTGTTGCTGTCCATTGTATATGTTTTGATTTTATTGCTGTATTATATTGTCCAGGCTTGCCCCCATGTAAGCCGCTCCGAGTCCCCATCGGGGAGATGGTAGCGGGGTAGAAATAAAGTTTATTATTATTATTATTATTATTATTATTATTATTATTATTATTATATGTATCCACCACCAAGACACTACAATTGAAAGGCCAAAATACTCGGACAGTGAGGGATAACCTAAGTAAGTAAGTAGGATCTGATGCGGAGGAACAACACATCTTTTACCCCAGCAAAGTGCTATAGGTGACACCATATTTGTGTCCACTGACTGCACCTGTTTATTTCCTAGAAAGTCTCCACAGATCAGAAGCTGATGCCTCATGGGAATACTATGTTGGGAATACTATGTTTAGTACCATAGGTTTAAGAAAGGGCAAGCGGTGGCATTTGACAAGGTGACACATACTGATCCTGATGAGTAGAGATGCAACCTCATTCAGGGTAGGAAATGTAGCTGGGATTTTAATAATAATTGAAGAATAATTGGAATAATTGAAGGACACTGAAAAGCAAGATTTTGCTCAATTTATAAACAAGTTCAACTTAGTAATTGTCTTAGAGAAAGCCTTTTGGTTGCAGTGGGAGAAATTGTTTTGAAAGATGGTTCGCTGTATATAAAACTCTCAAGGATAATAGGTTCAAGAGCAAGGAGAAGGGGAAACGAAAACACCACATGCAAAGGGCATAACAGCTGGGGATGTAAAAATAATTAATAGAAGAGAAGGAAAATGTTTGCTTGGCTAAGTGGAGGTAGGATGTTGACAAAATGTGATGAATCCATAGTGAATTAGAGAACCTGGAAGATGAAAAGGGACCCAATAAAGCAGTATTTTTTTGGAGGGGGTCTCAGTGAGATTGCACACACACATGTTGAGATGTGTGTATGACTGTCTAACTTTTACAGGGTTTGGGTTTTTTCAGGCTATATGGCCATGTTCTAGAGGCATTCTCTCCTGACTTTATTTTGTTATTGGGGTGTTGTAGGTTTTTTCGGGCTATATGGCCATGTTCTAGAGCAGTGTTTCTCAACCTGGGGGTCAGGACCCCGGGGGGGGGGGTCGCGAAGGTGTGTCAGAGGGGTTGCCAAAGACTATCAGAAAACACAGTAATTTCTGTGATCATGGAGGTTCTGTGTGGGAACTTTGGCCCAATTCTATCATTGGTGGGGTTCAGAACGCTCCTTGATTGTAGGTGAACTATAAATCCCAGCAACTACAACTCCCAAGTGTCAAGATTCTATTTTCCCCAAACTCCACCAGTGTTCACATTTCGGCATATTGAGTATTCTTGTAGAGTTTGGTCCAGATCCATCATTGTTTGAGTCCACAGTGATCTTTGGATGTAGGTGAACTACAACTCCAAAACCAAAGGACACTGCCCACCAAACCCTTCCAGTATTTTCTGTTGGTCATGGGAGAACTGTGTGCCACGTTTGGTTCAATTCCATCGTTGATGGGGTTCGGAATGTACTTTGATTGTAGGTGAACTACAAATCCCAGCAACTACAACTCCCAAATGACAAAATCAATTTTTTGAATGAAGGACATAAATTGGGTTGTTAGGTGTATCGTGTCCACATTTGGTGCCAATTGCCCCAGTGGTTTGTGAGTTCTGTGGATAGCACAAACGAACATTACATTTTTATTTATATAGATTATTATTATTCATTCTACAGTGAAGATGGGCAAGGGACGGGCCAGGCCGTGTTTAAACCACTGAATCAATGCCTTCCCTGGGTTGTTGTAGGTTTTTTCGGGCTATATGGCGATGGTCTAGAGGCATTCTCTCCTGATGTTTCGCCTGCATCTATGGCAAGCATCCTCAGAGGTAGTGAGGTCTGTTGGAACTAGGAAAAAGGGTTTATATATCTGTGGAATGACCAGGGTGGGACAAAGAACTCTTGTCTGCGGGAGCTAGATGTGAATGTTTCAACTGACCACCTTGATTAGCATTTCATGGCCTGACAGTGCCTGGGACACCTGTTGAGAGGTGATTAGATGTCCTTGTTTGTTTCCTCTCTGTTGTTTAGCCGTTGTAATTTTAGAGTTTTTTTTAGTACCGGTAGCCAGATTTTGTTCATTTTCATGGTTTCCTCCTTTTTGTTGAAATTGTCCACATGCTTGTGGATTTCAGTGGCTTCTCTGTGTAGTCTGACCTCACTACCTCTGAGGATGGCTGGAATCACTCAGTTGTTGTAGGTTTTTTTTTGGGCTATATGGCCATGTTCTAGAGGCATTCTTTCCTGACGTTTTGCCTGCATCTGTGGCAAGCAAATTAAAAACTCTAAAATTAAAACAGCAAAACAGCAGAAGGAAAACAATCAGGGACATCTAATCACCTCTCAACAAAAGATTGCTCCAGGCACTTCCAGGCCATCAAATGCCAATCAAGGTAGTCAGCTGAAACATTCACACCTAGCTCCAACAGACAAGAGTCCTTTGTCCCACCCTGGTCATTCCACAGATATATAAACCCCCTTTTCCTAGTTCCGACAGACCTCACTACCTCTGAGGATGCTTGCCATAGATGCAGGCGAAACATCAGGAGAGAATGCCTCTAGACCATGGCCATATAGCCCGAAAAAACCTACAACAACCCAGTGATTCCGGCCATGAAAGCCTTCGACAATACAATGCCTTCCCTTCCCTTTTTGCGAGCTTCTCCTGCCCCGCTCCGCCTTCCCTCATCGAAAACCAAGAAGCCGTCGCTTACTTCCCGGCTAAATCCTTGTGGGAGCCGCTGGAGCTCATGAGCTGCGTCAACTCCTGCCTCACCGCCGCCGCCATTTTTCTTTTCTACACTTCCGGTGAGGGAAAAATAACCACGCCCCCTCCGTCGCCTCAGAAACCAATGAGGACGGACTTTGCGTCACTCTCGAGCGCGCGCGCGCACACGCACGCACGCACAGTGACGCCGTCAACCCGGAAGTGGCTGTGTTTTTGGAGAAGGCGGGAGAAGAGTGATGACGCCGAAGCCGTTGCCAAGACGGCGGCGCTGCCGAGCTATTATGGGATGCGGCGGAATGGCGCTGGGCGCGTGATTTTGAACAAACACGGAACCGGGAGAAGGAGAGAAGGCAGAGGAGGAGGAGGAGAGAGCGGAGGCGGGGGAGAGAGGGCTGCGCCTCTGGCCGCGAGGGTTTAACGGCAGCCTGAGGGCCAAGGAAGGCCTGGTGCTCGGAGGAGAAGCCTGACGGGAAACGCGCCCTGGACTGACAGGTGCCTCATATCAACTGCATTACGGGGCAGGGTAAATACACCAGGCCTGGGCCAACTTGGGCCCTCCCTCCCTCCAGGTGTTTTGGACTCCAACTCCCACAATTCCCAACAGCAGGATAAATACACCAGGCCTGGGCCAACTTGGGCCCTCCCTCCCTCCAGGTGTTTTGGACTCCAACTCCCACAATTCCCAACAGCAGGATAAATACACCGGGCCTGGGCCAACTTGGGCCCTCCCTCCCTCCAGGTGTTTTGGACTCCAAATCCCACAATTCCTAACAGCCGGTAGGCTGTTAGGAATTGTGGGAGTTGGAGTCCAAAACACCTGGAGGGAGGGAGGGCCCAAGTTGGCCCAGGCTTTGTGTATTTACACTGCCGGCTGTTGGGAATTGTGGGAGTTGGAATCCCAAGTTGGCCCAGGCCTAATCCATACTGCACACCGTGTAATTTTTCCCTGCGGACAATCTGTTGTTTTTGCAGGAGCATATCTGACACATCAACTGAAACCATACATTCATTTTGGCAGTTAAATAGGACACATGCTTGTTGATAGCTCCAAAACTTGTTAATCACTCTTTGATTGTTGATTGTGGGTGTTATGAGTTTTGACCAGGACAGAGCCCTCGGTGGCGCAGTGGGTTAAACCCCTGTGCCGGCAGGACTGAACACTGACAGGTTGCAGGTTCAAATCTGGGGAGAGGTGGATGAGCTCCCTCTATCAGCTCCAGCTCCTCATGCGGGGACATGAGAGAAGCCTACCACAAGGATGATAAAAACATCAAATCATCTGGGCATCCCCTGGGCAACGTCCTTGCAGACGGCCAATTCTCTCACACCAGAAGCAACTTGCAGTCTCTGAAGTCGCTCCTGACACAACAACAACAACCAAAAAAAAAAAAAACCCAGGGACAGAAATGTATTATTTATTTATTTATTATTTATTTCCAGTATTTATGTACCGCCTTTCTCACCCTTGGGGGGACTCGAAGCAGTTTACACATAAATAATGGCAAAATTCAATGCCTTACATTGGGCACCGATACGATGCCAATACAAACAAATAGCATATTTAATGTATTGTCGAAGGCTTTCATGGCTGGAATCACTCAGTTCTTGTGGGTTTTTTCGGGCTATATGGCCATGTTCTAGAGGCATTTCTCCTGACGTTTCGCCTGCATCTATGGCAAGCATCCTCAGAGGTGAGGTCTGCTGGAAATGGGAAAAAGGGGTTTATATATCTGTGGAATGCCCAAGGTGAGACAAAGGGGCTTTTGTAAGTTGGGCTGGGTGTGAATCAGGTGCTCTGCTATGGCTGACTTCTCTGGTTGGAGTAGTCTGCAGTGCCTTTCATGTTCCTTGATTCGTGTTTGGGCGCTGCGTTTGGTAGTCCCTATGTAGACTTGTCCACAGCTGCATGGTATACGGTAGACTCCTGCAGAGGTGAGAGGATCCCTCTTGTCCTTTGCTGAACGTAGCATTTGTTGGATTTTCTTGGTGGGTTTGTAGATTGTTTGTATGTTGTGTTTCCTCATCAGCTTCCCTATGCGGTCAGTGGTTCCCTTGATGTATGGCAGGAACACTTTTCCTCTGGGTGGATCTTCATCTTTACTCTCGTGGCTTGTTCTTGGTCTTGAAGCTCTTCTGATGTCTGAGGTGGAGTATCCATTGGCCTGGAGAGCCCAGTTGAGGTGGTTCAGTTCATCTTGGAGGAGGTGGGGTTCACATATTCTTTTTGCACGGTCTGCCAAGGCTTTAATGGTGCTTCTTTTTTGACTTGGGTGATGGTTGGAGTTTTTATGTAGATATCTATCTGTGTGTGTGGGTTTTCTGTAAACGGTGTGACCCAATTGTTGATCTGGTTTACGGATGACTAGGACATCTAGAAAAGGCAGTCTTCCTTCCTTTTCTTTTTCCATAGTGAACTGGATGTTTGGGTGGATGCTGTTAAGGTGTTCCAGGAACGTTTTGACAGAGCCAGAAATAGCATTAAGCAACTGGTGAAACCAAAACAAAGGCTCTGCTATAAAGGGAAGTTTTAAAAATCAGCACTAAAGGTTACCATTAGAAATAATATAAGAAGCCCCCCCCCCCCCCCAAGTATTTGGCAAGAATCAAATGTATATTTTTTTGTATCAGGAGCAATTTGAGAAACTTCAAGTTACTTCTGGTGTGAGAGAGTTGGCCGTCTGCAAGGACGTTTCCCAGGGGGATGCCCAGGTGTTTTTGATGTTTTGCCATCCTTGTGGGAGGCTTCTCTCATGTCCCCACATGGGGAGCTGGAGCTGACAGAGGGAGCTCATCTGCGCCCTCCCCGGAATGAGATGACTGTTCAAGAATACAGTCCCAGAATATGCCAACAGAAACATTTCCTTGTATTGTCGAAGGCTTTCATGGCCGGAATTACTGGGTTCTTGTAGTTTTTTTCGGGCTATA
This sequence comes from Anolis sagrei ordinatus, assembly GCF_025583915.1. Taxonomy (NCBI): domain Eukaryota; kingdom Metazoa; phylum Chordata; class Lepidosauria; order Squamata; family Anolidae; genus Anolis; species Anolis sagrei. The sequence goes on from NW_026847549.1 coordinate 189,545,008, forward strand.
TGGCCATGTTCTAGAGGCATTCTAACATTTCCAAAACATGCTACGTACTAAAAACTGACTGCTTTGGAGTGTGGTAGAAGCTCCTTCCTTGGAAGCTTTTAAACAGTGGATGGATGGCCATCTGTTAGGGGTGCTTTGATTATTTTCCCTGCATGGCAGGAGGTTGGACTAGATGGCCAGTGTAGATTAGGCATGGGCCAACCTTTGTCACTCCTGGTAATGTCTGAGAGTAGAAAGCCCAAAAGGGGAAGTAGTTTGAAGTTGGCATGAAGAGTGGGAAGAAGGAGGCATGACAGCTCTTATAAGGGAGGGAAAGCCAAACACATTGCTTTCCCTTTCTCCTTGGTTTCCTTTGACAGGACTCCTCCAGCTGGCTTGTGGGAAGGGAAGGGAAGGGACAGGGTGGGCGGGTGTGGGATGAAGGGGTTGGCTGCCGTAGTTTCTGCCCTTCCCTGTCCTGTTCCACATTCTCCTCCCCCTGTTTTTATTAGGAACTACTGCTTCAGGTGCTGAGCCAGTGGTGTAAGCGTAATAGCATTTTGATGGAAGATTGAGGCATGATTGTTAGGGTTGGAATGAGTATAGGAAGCCTTGGCATGGCAGGAGAAACAGGAAAACTCTAGCTGATATTTAGCCTCAAGTGGCTGGCATGTTGCTGAGCCAGGTGATGAGGAGGTGGGGAAGGAAAACATCACTTCTGCTGACAAACTGTCGAGATTTAGTGTCATAGGTTCAGCTTTATTAGTGGGAACAAAGAAGGTTGATTTAACCGCCCTGCCACCTGTGACAAAACGATTGCTTCTCATTCTTTTGCTGCTTTGCGTAGGCTTTTCTGAGCTGGAAGATGGTAAGTAGAAATTACCTAAATGGTGTAATGAGGATGGGGAATTGACAGGCACAGAGGATCTTGTCTTTAAATCATTTGGGATAGTTGCATTTGATTGCAGTTGTGCAATCAAATACATGTAATGTAATGTAGAAACAACACATGTAATGTAATGTAGAAACAACTTGTTGTTCTGTTCTTCCAGTGAAACAAACATTTAACATTAGGTTTTACTAAAATTCCTGTCTTCTAAGAATGCTTTAAGTTTAAGGTATACTGACGTTTGAGGTGCTGATTGCAGAAATTGTTGTGGTGGTGTCTTGCATCAACGTAATCTCATGGGAAAGCTTGATTCCATAACTCCCACTATAATGAGCCCTCCTCCGTAAATTACTTGCTTCTCTCTTTTATCTCGCCCAAGTTTTTAATTAGTTTTAATCAGTTTGTCTTTTAATCATTACATGTAGTCCGTCCATTGTTTGTGTATATTGTAATTTTTACAATATACACAATATGTATTCATATGTTTTATGTAACTATGTTATTGCTTATTGTTTGTGTTTTCGGTTGTGTTTTGGTTTTTCTTTATTGTAATTGTCATTTGGGCTTGAACCATGTAAGCCGCTCCGAGTCCCCATCGGGGAGATGGTGGCGGGGTATAAATAAAGATTATTATTATTATTATCTGACAGATCCAGGTGTTCAGTGCTGTAATTCATATCTTGATGTTCGGGAATTGCCATAAATAGTGGCAAGGGCCCATGTAAGATGGGGTTCCTAATAGTTCGGCAGCTCACTGTGAAGCATTTTTTCAGTTCTTTGCGAACAAAGTCGCTCTGATCCATTCTGACTTGGATACCACGTTAACAGCAGTCTCCACCAGAACCTGCTTGTCCAGTTTTAATTGTTTCGTTTCAATTCGTGCAGCATGAGGATGTGGACAAGATCCTTGGAGAAATTAGGGCGACCACATGCATCCTGTACCCCTTTCCATCCTGGCTGATAAAGGAAGCCAGAGTGGGTGAAGGTGGTGGTTAATGCCTCCTTACAAGAAGGCAAGATTCCAGCGGGCCTAAAGGAGGCTGTCATAAAACCACTTCGAAAAAACCATCACTGGACGCCGCGCAGTTGAACAACTTTTTACCACTCTCTAATCTCCCCTTTTTGGGCAAAGCCTTGGAACATGTGGTGGCCTCTCAACTCCAGGAATTCTTGGAGGAAATGGATTATTTGGATCAAGCACAATCTGGCTTTAGCCTGAGGCATGGAACTGAAACAGCCATGGTCACCTTGGTGGATGATCTATGTCAGGAACTGGACAAGGGGAATGTGTCCCTCTTATTTTTCTTGAACCTCTCAGCTGCCTTCGATACCATAGGCCACGGTATCCTTTTGAGACGACTCATGGGAATGGGTCTGGGAGGTACTGTTTTACAATGGCTCTAGTCCTTCCTGGATGATCACTCTCAAAAGGCGTTGTTGGGGGACACCTGCTTGGCCCCAAAGCCTTTGTCTGTTCAGTCTTGTCCCCCATGTTGTTTAACATCTACATGAAGCTGCTGGGAGAGTTTGGAGTTTGATGTTATCTGTACACAGATTATATCCAACTCTTTCACTCCTTTCCACCTAGTGCTAAGGAGCGTGTTCAGGTCCTGAACTGGTGCTTCGTCACTGTGATGGTCTGGATGAGAGTGAACAAATTGAAATTGAATCCAGTCAAGACAGAGGTACTCTGGTTCCTGACTTGTGAGAGCTGTTCAGCAGTGGAACTCTCTGCCCCCGAGTGTGGTGGAGGCTCCTTCTTTGGAGGCTTTTAAACAGAGGCTGGATGGCCATCTGTCGGGGTGCTTTGAATGCGATTTTGCTGCTTCTTGGCAGGGTTGGACTGGATGGCCCATGAGGTCTCTTCCAACTCTGTGGAAGGCCAAATATGGTACAGGGTTACAGCCTGTGATGGATGGGGTTACGCTCCCCGTGTAGACGCAGATTTGCAGCTTGGGAATTCTCTTGGATTCATTGCTGAGCCTGGAATCTCAGGTCTTGGCGGTGGCCAAAGGGGCTTTCGCAGAATTAAAACTTGCGCCTTGGAAGTGCAGATTTTACCACGGTGGTTCACACTCTTGTTACATCTCGAATAGACTACTGCAAAATGTGGGCTGCCTTTGAAGACTGTTTGGAAGCTTCAAGTAGTCCAACAGACAGCAGCCAGGTTTCTAACTAGAGCGGGATACAGGGAACTCCCCTCTGTACCAGCTCCACTGGCTGCCAGTCTGCTATCGAGCACTATTCAAAGTGCTACCTTTAACCTATAAAGTGCTAAACAAATAAAGTGCCCAGCTTACCTGTCCGAATATATCCCCCCCACCCCCCATGAACCATCTCAGAGGTTAAGATCATCTGAGGAGGTCCTGCTCTCGATCCTGCCCCCCTTGCAGGCGCAACTGATTAGGATGAGAGACAGGGCCTTCTCAGTGGTGGCCTCTTGGCTATGGAACTCTCTTCCCAGGGAAATTAGGTCAGCCCCCTCCCTCGTGACCTTCAGGAAGAAAGTTAAATCCTGGTTGTGGAACCAAGCGTTTTCATAATGATTCCCAGTGCATCAATGATTTCTCAGTGCAATAATGAATAATGTAAATGACAATTGGAATGGCTCTTGGCATATGTTTTTGGACTGTGATTGCTTTAAGTGATATGTTTTAATTTTGTGATTTTTAAAGTGTATGTTGTTATATTTTGATATATACTCAAGGCATCAAATTGTACCTTTGTTGTGGGCTGCCCTGAGTCCCCTTCGAGGTGAGAAGGGCGGGATATAAATGTGATAAATAAATAAATAAATTTGACTTGATTAAGGAAGGATTTTGAAATAATTTGTCAATACCGTAAAAATGGACTGCATCATTAACTACCTATTTTATTGGACACCTGTTTGAACAACTAACGTTTTTTTTGTCAGAGCCAGTACTTTGATTATAACAGTCACGAAGAATAATTTTAGGCTTCATAACTAAACTTGTTCAGGCTTTAAGGATTAATGCCCCAAGTGGGTTGAACCATTTTTGCATGTCCCTGTTTTAATTCACATTCTGTTTTCATTTGTCTCATAGACATATGTTCAGAAAGAGAGAGAGTACAGTTCGCACACTCTGTCATCAGAGATAAATGCTTCCCACCTTAGTGCAGGAATAGGGGAAGCTATTTTTTGTCAGTAGACGATTAGAAAGGAACCCCATCTCCTCTCACTGTTTGTACATATAAAAATAGGCAAAGCTTAGGAAAGGTTGGAAGCCCAGTAGGAACCCTCACCCACAGTCTGAAAATTGCTTGTGCCAGGTATATGTTAGAGTTGCATCATAGTTTTATTAACAATAGCTTGAAATATATATTTCCTAAAATCTCTCTGTATTCTCTGTTTAAAAACAAAACCTGCTACTTAATTAAAATGCATTCATGGTAATTTTCATACAAATTCGGTGCATAAAATTTTTTAAAGTGCCTTTGAATTTTGCAAGTGCCTTTGAAATCAGTTGAGCTGACAATATCTTCAGAATAAATTCATTGGAGAGGGACAGTATTGTTGAATAATGTGTTTTCTGTTTGCTCAAGAAATCATAGAGTCATAGGGAAGGAACTGCATGGGCTATTCAACCCACTCTCCTTTCTGATATCATTATCACTATCATTTATCTTGGCAACCACAAGATATGTAGTTGGAAATTGTGTAAAATATGTAAGTAAAATAAAAATCCCTTTAAAATAATTTTCTATTCAATCCTATTAAATTTAATTGTGTGTTGATTTCAGGCTAAGTTAGTTGAAATTGTGTCATTTTCAAATTATGTGAAAAGTTATCCGTTATAAGTTTAATTAGCTGGAAACTAATGGCAGCTAATGGTACATGTCTGTATGTGTGTGTGTAAAAATCAAACATAAGTACTTTTTCCCCTTTCATTCTATGTAACATTTTCAAAACTTTTGATGCTATAAATTCTTTAGTGGGATTGTTACTGGAGAGAGGCTACAACCTACCTGTCTCTGTTATAAATATATTGTGTGATTATCAGTAAATGCAAATAGTTATCAGACTTGGTTTGCGCTTCCACAGGATATACAAATATTATATATATATTTAGCCACAGGATATACAAATACAAAACTTCATTTAGCAAAAGTTGTTGTCATCCTATATTCGCAGACTAAAATATTATTTCTCCTTTATTTCGTAATTTACTATTAATTTCCCAAAATGCCTGATAAAATTTCCTCCATCCTAAATGTATTTGGTTCTTAAGGTGCTGCAGAGCTTTGAGTTTTGTTGTTGTTGTTTGAGAAATTCACCTGCCAGTTTGTCCTGTCTGTGCTACAGATGTGTTTCTGTTGCACTTTTGAGAGAAGAAGTGGAATTGGCTTTTCCTTTGAAGGATTGTCCCTTTTCTTGGCTATTTCGTAGCTTCAGTGGCATAGACTGGAATATGAATGTGCAAAGGAATCTCTTAGTGCTTTAGAATCATCAATACTTAGTTTGGATTATGAGTGTGCAAATGTTTTAGCACTTGAGAGACAGAGAGCAGCATGCCTCTGATGAAGCAGACTTCAGTCTAGGAAAGCTGATGCTGCCAGCATCTCTCTCTGTTAGTCTCTTAAAGTGCTACACGATCCCTTCCTTTGCCTTTGCTGTTTTGTGTCTTCAGTGTAAGCAAAGTGGGCAGGCTTTCTGCCATGAGGAGTGGCTTCGGGGCTCAGTCCAGCCCGGAGGAAGGAGGTGGAGGTTGTTGCTGAGCTGGATTTGTGATGGTGATGACGGAGTGAAAATGGCGGATCTTTCGAAATACTATCCCGGCCTCTGACATACCAGAGGCTGGAGCTAAGCCTGGAGAAAACTCTGCCTGGTCAGCCTCTAACCCTGCTGGTGCCAGAAACCCTCCCTCTCCCCCTTGTTTCTCCCTCCAGCTTTCCAGCTATTCCGACTCTTGGAGCTGGAACTCAGCAAGCCTGGAAGGAAGGAAGGAAAGAATTCATGGCTGCTCCTGAAAAGGGGTAAGAGAGATGCACTCAGGCCTGTGTCAAGAGGAGACGGGTTGAGTTTGGGTCATCTGGCTTTAGATTCAGGTATTTCCAAAACTCAGAGCCATCAAAGAGGGAGTATTTGGAACTGTTTAGGCCTGTCGTCTTCTGGCTAAGGTCTGGGTCACATTGTTGTGGAGCTGTGCTAGTGTTGTTTTTGTCGGTTTTGGAGGTAGCGAAAGGGACAGACAGAAGTCAGAAGAGCAAAGTAGAGAAGTAATTGTGCAGCATTTTTTCTTGTCAGTTCTCAGTCTTTATTCATAAATAAGGTATTAAAACCGAAGCATCCTTTTATTAGAGACACTGATATACACATTTCTCACATTAAATATATTTACATATCTCTGTAATTTTGTCTCTTAAAAAATTGTGGTTCAAACTGATTTGTTGTGCATTGTATTGTCGAAGACTTTCATGGCCGGAATCACTGGGTTGTTGTAGGTTTTTTCGGGCTATATGGCCATGTTCTAGAGGCATTCTCTCCTGATGTTTTGCCTGTGTCTATGGCAAGCATCTTCAGAGGTAGTGAGGTCTGTTGGAACTAGGAAAATGGGTGTATATATCTGTGGAATGACCAGGGTGGGAGAAAGAACTCTTGTCTGTTGAAACATTCACACCTAGCTCCAACAGACAAGAGTTCTTTGTCCCACCCTGGTTATTCCACAGATATATAAACTCATTTTCCTAGTTCCAACAGACCTCACTACCTCTGAGGATGCTTGCCATAGATGCAGGCGAAACATCAGGAGAGAATGCCTCTAGAACATGGCCATATAGCCCGAAAAAACCTATAACAACCCAGTGATTTGTTGTTATTTAGTTCCTTCAAGTCTTTTCGAACAAATGGAGACCCTAAGGTGAAACTTTCACAGTACGATTTGTACAAAGGGTTTTTGCCTTTGCCTTCCTCTGAGGCTGAGAGAATGTGACTTGGCCATGTTGCCCAATGGATTTGCATGGTGGAGCGGGGTTTCAAATCCTGTTTTCCAGAGATGTAATCCCAATGATAAAGCCACTACGCCTCTCTTCAGACTGCTTATGGGATTCTAATTTTCAAGGCACATCACTTATTTGCATTCATCGTTAATTAACACTTTCATTGTTGCAATGGGCAGCAATAGCTTCACAGCATGTGTACTCATTAAAACTGTAAATAAGTGAGAGGTTGGTGAAATCACCTTTGGGAGCTTTAGAAAGGTAATTGCACCTAATATAGAAAAGAAAGGAACTTGTAAAATGTGTTAGGTTTATGTGAGGAGGTGTAAAAGAATATTGTTTGCAAGTGTTATCTTGGTATGTCAATGAATTGCTGCCATTTAATACAACTAAAATTCCTAGCATTTTTTTGTGATTAATTATAATTATGCATCATTTCCTGAAAACATATTTTTATTGAATGGATATATCTTAATTTTGTTTGCTCACAAAAATAATAGAATGCTCCAAATAATATGACTTTAATGGCTTAAGCCAGTGTTTCTCAACCTGGGGGTCGGGACCCTTGAGGGGGTCGTGAGGGGGTGTCAAAGGGGTCGCCAAAGACCATCAGAAAACATAGTATTTCCTGGTGGTCATTGGGATTCTGTGTGAGAAGTTTGACCCAATTCTATAGTTGGTCGAGTTTAGAATGCTCTTTGATTGTAGGTGAACTATAAATCCCAACAACTACAACTCCCAAATGTCAAGGTCTATTTTCCCCAGACTACCAGTGTTCACATTTGAGCATACTGAGTATTCGTGCCAAGTTTGGTCCAGATCCATCATTGCATGAATCCACAGTGCTCCTCTGGATATAGGTGAACTACAACTCCCAAACTCAAGGTCAATGCCCACCAAACCCTTCCAGTGTTTTCTGTTGGTCATGGGAGTTCTTTGTGCCAAGTTTGGTTCAATTCCATCGCTGGTGGAGTTCAGAATGCTTTTTGATTATAGGTGAACTATAAATCTCAGCAACTACACCTCCCAAATTACAAAATCAATCCTCCCCCCCCCTCCCCCCAACCCCACTAGCATTCACATTGGGGCATATTGGGTATTTGTGCTCAATTTAGTCCAGTGAGTGAAAATATATCCTGCATATCGGATATTTACATTACGATTTATAACAGTACTAAAATGACAGGTATCAAGTAGCAACGAAAACAATATTATGGTTGGGGGGGGGGGGTCACCACAACATATGGAATGATATTAAGGGGTCACAGCATTAGCAAGGTTGAGAACCACTGGCTTAAGCCATTTCAACATTGGGTTCAAGATCTAGCACAATTTGGTAATATTGATTTTCCTAACTACTTTATTTATACATAAAAGCAAAAGTTTCTGTGAGCCAATTCTCTCTGATAACTTACTGTATTTACAAAACATGGATTAAATAGAATCATAGAAACATAGAATCAAAGAGTTGGAAGAGACCTCATGGGCCATCCAGTCCAACCCCCTGCCAAGAAGCAGGAATATGCATTCAAATCACCCCTGACAAATGGCCATCCAGCCTCTGCTTAAAAGCTTCCAAAGAAGGAGCCTCCACCACACTCCGGGGCAGAGAGTTCCACTGCTGAACGGCTCTCACAGTCAGGAAGTTCTTCCTAATGTTCAGATGGAATCTCCTCTCTTGTAGTTTGAAGCCATTGTCAGGCGTCCTAGTCTCCAAGGAAGCAGAAAACAAGCTTGCTCCCTCCTCCCTGTGGCTTCCTCTCACATATTATACATGGCTATCATATCTCCTCTCAGCCTTCTCTTCTTCAGGCTAAACATGCCCAGTTCTTTAAGCCACTCCTCATAGGGCTTGTTCTCCAGACCCTTGATCATTTTAGTCGCCCTCCTCTGGACACATTCCAGCTTGTCAATATCTCTCTTGAATTGTGGTGCCCAGAATTGGACACAATATTCCAGATGTGGTCTAACCAAAGCAGAATAGAGGGGTAGCATTACTTCCTTAAATCTAGACACTTTGCTCCTATTGATGCAGGCCAAAATCCCATTGGCTTTTTTTGCCGCCACATCACATTGTTCTTTGCATTTCGTTTTTCTGCCAAAGTGGAGTATCTTGCATTTGTCACTGTTGAACTTCATTTTGTTAGTTTTGGCCCATCTCTCTAATCTGTCAAGATCGTTTTGAATCCTGCTCCTGTCCTCTGGAGTATTGGCTATCCCTCCCAATTTGGTGTCGTCTGCAAACTTGATGATCATGCCTTCTACCCTTCATCTAAGTCATTAATAAAGATGTTGAACAGGACCGGGCCCAGGACAGAACCCTGCGGCACTCCGCTCGTCACTTCTTTCCAAGATGAAGAGGAAGCATTAGTGAGCACCCTCTGGGTTCGTCCATTTAACCAATTACAGATCCACCTCACCGTAGTTTTGCCTAGCCCACATTGGACTAGTTTCCTTGCCAGAAGGTCATGGGGACCTTGTCGAAGGCCTTACTGAAATCCAGGTACGCTACATCCACGGCATTCCCCGCATCTACCCAGCTTGTAGCTCTATCGAAGAAAGAGATCAGATTAGTCTGGCATGACTTGTTTTTGATAAATCCATGTTGACTATTAGCGATGACTGCATTTGTTTCTAAGTGTTTGCAGACCGCTTCCTTAACAATCTTTTCCAGAATCTTGCCCGGTTTCGACGTGAGGCTGACCGGACGGTAGTTGTTTGGGTCATCCTTTTTTCCCTTCTTGAAGATTGGGACCACATTGGCCCTCCTCCAATCTGCTGGAACTTCTCCCGTTCTCCAAGAACTCTCAAAGATGGTTGCCAATGGTTCCGAAATGACTTCCGCTAGTTCCTTCAATACTCTGGGGTGTAGTTGATCTGGCCCTGGGGACTTGAACTCATTAAGAGCGGCCAGGTATTCCTGGACGACTTCTTTCCCAATTTGGGGTTGGATGTCCTCCAATCCCTCATCCACTCCACCTTGCTGAGGTTGAAGACTCTCTTTTTGTGAGAAGACCGAGGCAAAGAAGGCATTAAGTAGTTCTGCCTTTTCCCTATCCCCTGTCATCATTGCCCCATCTTCTCCTCGAAGAGGTCCTATCGCCTCCTTGTTTTTCCTATAAATAAAAGGTAACCTATCTAAAAATTATATCTAACATAAAACCTAAATATAAAAAGGGTGGGAATCATGTGGCCTCCACAGCAGCTTCAATATCATTATAGTGGGTTGTCCTATCTCTTCCTGTTATATACTGTTAAAATTTGCATGTCATAGTAGGTTTCTTATGTATCTCCTTCCTGGACCCATTGTGATACTCATTGTCTCTTTATAGTACTACGGGCAGGTTTTATGTAAAGATCAGACATATTTTTGATAATGATGTGAATAAATGTGTTAACTTCCGTCCTTTAGTTGTTTGGACTTCTTCTGTTAGCATAGCCAGTAATTTAAAGGGAAGCTGGAATAGGTAAATTTGGCATGGGAATTGATCTTAACTGTAGTCCATATACTGACTCCGTTACGTTTAACCGGGCTCTGTTTTTGCTTCCATCAGAGCACTTATTGTAGTTCCTTGAGTATTGGGATCTACCAGCATTCTTCATTCAGTTTTGTATTCTGTGCTTAAACAAAGGTGCATCCAAATAGTAGAGTGACTGAACCGAAGTAGTTGTAATGTGTACATTTTATTGGACAGGATGCCTCATGGAAAGGATTGTGTGATTGATAAAGCTGAAAACAGTAGGATCAGATGGATTCACTCAAAAGAAATGACAACCCCAAGTTTGCGAGCAATGTACCAGTTGTCAATACTATGATTTTTTGAGGGTCTTTTCTTCACAGGATTACTATAAATTGAAGCTAAGTTGACAGAAAGCAATAGCAGACATTTATCTACCAGCTAGATAGCTAATCTACCTATCTGGGACTTTCAGCCTGACCATAATTTGAAACCATGGCCTCTGTACTTGTGAGGAAAAATGAAAAATATTTCTCCCTCTGGGCTTTTCCAGCTTGGTGTAAAGAAGCATGAAGTGTGATGTAGCACGTTGGATTGTATTAGGTCTTGTCATTTGTTGTTCTGCACCTGCTTTTACGATGCTTTTGGGAGGACATTTTCTAGCAGTTCTTAGATCTACTGTGGGACATTTGAAAGGGGTTTTAAAACAGACATGATTTGCTGAAGTGGCCATAGAGTTTGAATGGCACATTTTCTCCACTCTGTTGGTTTTTTTTAAAAAAAATCTTTACCTTGTTGTATTGCAAAAATATTATTTGTCCTGTGCACAATTGCAGCCTAACTCTCTTAAAATTTAGGAAGGAATAGAGGAGGTGAGTACTTTTTATTTTGATATGTCTTGGAACTAAAGGAAACCAACTTAAGTGAGAGGAAAACATTCCAACTGGTTCCAGAAATTGCTAGAAAAGTGCCATTTAGCCCGAAAAATCACATACTTCATCCTTTTGATACATTTACCCCATCTGAAGGAACCTACCCCCTCCCCAAATATTATGTGAAAAATGTGGACATAATAGAGTATAAAGTAAAGGTTTCCCCTGAAATTAAGTCTAGTTGTGTCCAACCCTGGGGTGTAGTGCTCACCTCTATTTCTAAGCCGAAAAACCAGCGTTGTCCGTAGACACCACCAAGGTCATGTGGCCAGCATGACGGCATGGAGCGCTGTTACCTTTCCGCCAAAGCTGTACCTATTGATCTACTTACATTCACATGTTTTTGAACTGCAAGGTTGGCAGAAGCTGGGACTAACAGCGGGGGCTCACCCTGCTCCCCAGATCCAAACCACGTCCTTTCAGTCATCTAGTTCAGAAACTCGGTTTAACCTGCTGCGCCACTCGATCTTTATTATAGCAATCTTGTATGAGAATTTCTATAACAGCAGCTTTTCTTCCTCCAGTGACCTGCCACCTGCCTGCTTACATCCTGCTCTAGAAGTACTGAGATCAGCCACAACTCCTTTAAGTGAATATAAATTGACTAAATGCATGTGAGCAGTTCTTCCTTCTGGAAGGATGATGCATGATCAGGTCATATGGGCACTCTGAAAGCAATATAATATTACAATGATCTTTGAACTTCAGATTATGATGGAAATCTGAGGTAGCATGTCATTCACTTCTGTTCTGTGAAGTTATTTTTAAAGAAGGGCCAATGAGCATGTAAAATGTCAGGTATATAAGGATCTATGATACATTATCAAAATGCTAAATACTTGTCTCAGGTGAGGATATTTGAATAATTTTAGGTGTTAATGTAGCAATGCACAATCCTAGAAGTTGTTTTGTTTTGTTTTTATTTTGTTGTTGTTGTTGTTTTTGTTTTGCTTTTTTGTTTTGTTTTGTTTTGTTTTTTTGCTGCTGCTGGATTACACATTTCACTGCCTGTGTTTTATGACCCTCTTCAAATGATCAAGAAGGGGACTCTCCTCTGTCTGTATTGAAATCTCTCCAGGCCATCTTAGGTGACAACAGAAATAGTAGCTGAGACAAAATGCAGGCTTTTGACTCTGACATTGTGTCCTAAAGCAATGCTTTTGGGTTGGAAAGAGTAGCTGTTTACAAGAAACCTTGCTCATGGGACTCTGGACTGTATTTACTTCACATCTGTATCCTTGCCCACAATGCCCTGCCTCATGCACAAAGGAAAAATTGGTTAAAGCTACAGACAGTGCGGTCACTGTTGCCCATTTTTGGTCTAAAATTATTTAGCTACTTGTGCTTCCTTTGTTTTTTCAGGGTTTTTTATTTATTTATGCAGTGCTTTTGACACAAAATATGTCAGCAGAGTCTTGCTTTATTATAAATTCATAGTGGAAAACATCAAAAGTAAGAAAACAAACATCTTGCATCAGATATCAGACCCTAAACAAAACATTTAGAGTCCCAAACTCCAAAACGCCATAGCTTCTCAAAAAGCTCAAGGCTATAGCAATAGCAGAACGCTGAGGGACGCTGAAAGCTGCTGAAGGCTGCTGCTGGCTGCAGGCAGATGCAACACATTATAACCACAGTAATTAGATCCACCTGCACCCAATTAACCAAAACCACATCACAAGCATTTCAGCAATTAAAGATACAAACTTACTTATACATACATAACCCAAATACATACAATGAACAGATAAAATTTTGCACATTTTTACAGTTCTCCTGACACTCCTCCACAAAATTATATCAGTTCATATTTATATAATCATAAATTCAGTCTTTCACAAAATTGGTTATGTTTATCACATGTAAGAGGCTTCGTCAAAATATCTGCAACATTTTCAACAGAAGACACATAGTTAAGAACAATTCTTTTGTCCTTTACAAATTGTTGCACGTTAGAATATCTAACATTGATATATCTAGATTTCGCTTTTAAATTTTGACTCTTACACAATGCGATGCAAGTTTGAGAATCTACATACACCTGTATTGGTAATTCCAAATCAATGTTCATATTTTTAATCAGAGATTCAATCCACTCTACTGATGTCAAGGCATCAGATAATGCTGAAAACTCAGCTTCTCCTGTGCTTAAAGCAACTAAGTTTTGTTTTCTACTTTTCCAGCAAACTGGTGTATTGGCATATTTTATTATAAATCCTGTGACAGATTTATTTCCTTTTAAATTAGCGAATGAACTATCGCAATGGATTTCCAAAGACTGTTTGTCATTTGGGCAAATTCTGAATATTTTTTCAGCTGTTTGCTTTAAATATCTTAAAACTCTTTTTACTCCGGCCCAGTCTGTTTGTGAAGGATTTTGAATCCTTTGACTTAGGATACCAACAGAAAACGAAATGTCGGGCCTAGTATTGTTTGCAATATACAATAAAGAACCAAGAACTGAACGATAAATAAAATTGTTATCAAACACTTCTCCATCTACATGTTGTAAGAACTGAAGAGCCATAGGAGTATTAACAGTGTTTGCATTTTCCATTCTGGTTCTTTTCAAAAGATCATAAATCTTATCAGTTTGGTTTAATTCAAAACCAGTTTCATTTCTAGCAATATTTATGCCAAGATATCTATTAACATCTCCAAGATTTTTGATTTTCAATACTTTGCTTAAATTCTGAAAAACTTCCTCAATTTGATCTTCAGATCCAATACATAACACATCATCCACATAAATTACAATAAACATTTGTGTATCTCCACTTCCTTTTGAGTACAAACAAGGATCAAAACTATTTGCAACAAAATTTAACTTTGTCAACACTTTGTCTAAATGTAAGTTCCAATTTCTTGCACTTTGTTTGAGACCATAAAGACTTTTCTTAAGAAGATAAGTCCCATTAGGAAGATCAGATTCAAAACCTGGAATAGCAGATATATAAACTTTTTCTTCTAAATCTGCATGAAGGTATGCAGTATTCACATCAAAATGTTTGACTTTTAAATTTCTATTACTGGCAATTGCAAGGGTTATTTTTAGTGCTTCACCAGATACTGTGGGGCTAAATATCTCATTAAAATTTTCTCCATATATCTGTTCAAAACCTCTAGCAACTAATCTGGCTTTGTACAAATAACCACCATCCTTTGTTTGTTTACGTCTATACACCCAACGACAACTTAGAACCTTTGCATTATCAACTGTTTTAGATTTCTCCATGACTTGCAAATTTTTCAAAGAATTAAATTCACTTTGCATTGCTTTTAACCAAAGCTTTCTTTCAGTCTCTTCTCTATTCAACATCTCTTTATAACTTTGAGGTTCAGACCAGTCATGGTCTTGTACTTTCACAACTTCACAATGATATCTCTTTGGAGGTATACCCTTAGTTATCCTAGAACTACGTCTAGGAATGGTCCTAGTACTATCTCCTCCATCAGTCTCATCAGTCTCTGAATTACTAGAGCTAGTACTTTGTGAACTAGAGGATTCAGCTTCAGCTTTTCTCTTCTGAGATTCTGTCCTTTTAATTACAGGACTACTGCTTTGTAACTGACTAGAAACAGATTCTTGTTTCACTTGCACTTGTGAACCAAAATGTGTATCATGAGATGTGCTTGGTTGTATATCTTGCTGTGCAGACTGTTGTGAAACTGATTGCACTTGTGTAGCAGGTTGCTGTGAAACTTGTTGTGTAGTTGGCTGTGTGGTTAGTGGTGTGTGCATTTGAGTAGTGTTAAAAGGTAGAAACACTTCCTTATTTGAATGA
Organism: Anolis sagrei ordinatus; assembly: GCF_025583915.1. Classification (NCBI taxonomy): domain Eukaryota; kingdom Metazoa; phylum Chordata; class Lepidosauria; order Squamata; family Anolidae; genus Anolis; species Anolis sagrei. Next base: position 189,560,009 of record NW_026847549.1, read on the forward strand.
ATCCTATCCCAACCACTGTGTTGTTGAAACTTTACACTTTTAGAAACTAACACCCTATTATTACCACACCAAAATCTCCAACCTTTTGACTCAGAAGCAGGGCCTAGATATTTCAATTTCTTCCAAATAGAATCCTTCTTATGTCTTTGTTGAGAAGGAATTAAGACATATGAGTCACTTCCAAAAACTCTGATTGAACTCAAATCAGGAGTTTTCCCAAAAAACAACAGATAAGGAATACTATTGACACTTTTGCAAAAAGAACGATTGAGCACAAAAGTAGCATTTGCCACAGCTTCAGCCCACAATCCATCAGATAAATTAGCATCTCTTAACATTTTTCTAGCTACAATTTTTAGAACACCTATCCACCTTTCTGCAACCCCATTTTCACTAGGTGAGTAAGGATTTGTTAACCTGTGAACTATGCCAAACTTTTCAAGCAAATGTTTCATTTGTTTGGACATAAACTCTGCACCACGATCACTTTGAAAAGCCTGTACTGGATACTCAGGAAACTGTGTTTGCATTAGCTTCAGCCAAGCAGAAATTTTCTGAAAAACTTCACCTTTAGTTCTTAGAAAGAAGGTGAATTTCAGCCTAGAAAAATCATCCACCAAAATCAAAAAATATTTTGACCCGCCTACAGAAGTAGGATGAGGACCAGATACATCAATATGTATAAGCTCTAAGATCCTTTTTGAAACTCTAGCACTGTATTTTGCTATAGGAGCTTTTTTAAGATTTTCTGCTGCACAAATTTCACAATCTAGAAAATTCTTACATCCTTGAATAGGAATTTTACACAACTCAGCTGTTTGTCTTAGATACTGCCATGACAAATGACCCATTTTCCTGTGAAATTCATGAATACATTTGTCGTGTAATGGCCTGGGATTATCAGGTATCTGCTTAATGCAAGCTGACACATTTTTAGCAGACTTTAAAACAAAAAATCCCTTCTCTTGTCTCAGCTGTACTTCATTACCTTGAAAGTCAATTAACTTAGACTTATCCTTCTTCAAAGAAATCTCAAAATCTTCATCTAGAAGTTTGTTAACACTGAGAATATTATACATAATATTGGGTACATAGTACACATTCTCAAGAGTACATTTCAGACTGTCAATATAAAGATCACCACAAGAAAATACTTTAACTTTTCTATCATCAGCTAAAGAAATAAAGTTTATATCAGAGTCTCTCACATTTGTCAACAGTTCTTTAGTTTTCACCAAATGCTGAGAACAGCCTGAATCTATAATAAAAGAGTTCATTATATCCTTCTTAGAGGTCACCAGGAAAGCATGCTGTAAGTCCTTTGAAGAACTAGGTCTTTCCACTTGCTTGTTTCTCCATTGTCCTGGATTCAGTTTGCAATTCTTAGCATAATGCCCTTTCTTTTTACATTTAAAGCACACAATTTGCGATTTTGGCTTAGCAACACAAGCAGTGTCATTAGAAGCAGTCCCAGAACTTGAACTTTTCTGTATAGGAGCAAAACTCCTCAATTTGCGTTGAGCCTCAAATTCCATAATTTTTCCTGAAATAAAAGGTATCGTGAGATCCCTGTCAGGAATTCCATGAAGAGAGTCCATGAACGCATAAAAAGGGCGAGATAGAGATCCCATCAAGATTAACGCTTGTTGCTCAGGGGGAAAAATAATGTCTCTTGCTCTCAACTCCGAAAAAAGAGCCACAACTCTTGTAACATGAGTTTGAACTGGAGAGCCCTCCTCATGTTTGAGGTTAAACAGCTGCCTCATAAGAATTATCTTCGAACCGCTTGATTGTCTCTGAAACATATCTTTAAACAAATTCCACGCAGTTTGCGCATGCAGAATATTATGAAGATGCACCAACAAAGAATCTGACACAGACAATTGAAGAAGTGCCAAAGCTCTTTCATCTTTATGTTGATCCGCAGGAGTTAATTGAGCTGGCAAGTTCTCAATTATGTCCCATAAATTCTGAGAAACAAGAAAAGCTTTAAATCTGACGCTCCAACTGAGCCAGTTACTTTCAGAAAGTTTATCAAAAGGGAGTGAACCAACTTGAAGAGGCGGCAAAGCCATTGTGGTATTTCACTTTAAAGTCCCAAAAAGTCCAGAAACAAAAATACTCACTGCACCAAAAGAAAAGACCCCCAGTACACCCGGGTTTAAGCTCAGCCAATTTATATTCACTACTTCAAGTAAAATTGGCTTCTAGCAGTCCAATATCTTTGCAGTAATTCTCTGGAATCCAAACACAGGGTCTGACACACAAACTGTTTTCTTCTTCTTTAGGCTTCTGAAACTTTTGTTGAAAACACCTCTGTGCAAAGCAAGACAGGAAAGCAACTTAGTTGGCCCTTGCTGCTCAGGCACGTAGAAGGCAAATTCTCCAACATAGCAAGCCATAAATCTTCTTGATTTCTCTGAAGGCAAATCCTCCAAGGTTTAGTGTACAGCAGCAAGCCATCACTTTAAACCTCACTGCTCATCAAAACAGCCAGGAACAGAAGATTCCAACAAAAAAATGCCTTCAAAAACTTCTTAATGTTCCACCACATATTTACCTCAGACATGCGCATTATGCAGCGTTTCTGGGCCCATAACCTGTCAGCAGAGTCTTGCTTTATTATAAATTCATAGTGGAAAACATCAAAAGTAAGAAAACAAACATCTTGCATCAGATATCAGACCCTAAACAAAACATTTAGAGTCCCAAACTCCAAAACGCCATAGCTTCTCCAAAAGCTCAAGGCTATAGCAATAGCAGAACGCTGAGGGACGCTGAAAGCTGCTGAAGGCTGCTGCTGGCTGCAGGCAGATGCAACACATTATAACCACAGTAATTAGATCCACCTGCACCCAATTAACCAAAACCACATCACAAGCATTTCAGCAATTAAAGATACAAACTTACTTATACATACATAACCCAAATACATACAATGAACAGATAAAATTTTGCACATTTTTACAGTTCTCCTGACAAAATAAATAATTAACTTTAACTTCTCCAGTATGATTTTAACCTTTTTCATTGATGTAAAAGCCACTGAAGCTTTGAAAGCTTGGTTTGATTTATTTTGTGTATTGTAGTTGACTCAATAAAACGATTGCTGTTTTGTAGATTTTGGATTTTGTTACCGGTATATTTTGCTGCATGGCCAGCGCAGCTACTTTGTTTCTTGTATATGACAAGTGGCTGGAAGTCAGGAACATTATTTACAACTCTATATATGATAGTGTCATAAAATGCAGTCTAGTTCAGTGTGAATCTTGCAACAAAGCATGACCCTGGGGAATTGTCTGCCTGTGTGAAGATTATGTTTGTAACTCCTCCATTGCTATTACTGCAGAACATTTGAAACATACTGTATAGAAATAGGACAGTATTAAATTTTAAGCAGTGTAGCCCACGGAAGAAATTGAGAATTGTTGTGTTCTACCTTGGAAGAATGATTGTTGAATGAGTTTAGGTTCATATGTGTCCCTATAGTGTGCATTAGTATGTTTCTGTTTTCCCAGTCAGCTCTACATAGTTCTTTTGTACAAGACTTTCACACTGAATTTAAATACCCTTTTATTAACACTAAGGCCCGCCATCTGTTGTCTGTGGCAAATTGCCCCTTGCCAGTTGAAATCTAGCAATATCAATCTCTTTTCTCTACAAATGAATCCTAGTAATTTGAGGGATTATGCTGCAATGTACTGTGTGCAACTCTGTAGCTGCCATTAGTTTTATTCTTAGCTTGGTGGTATAGATGGAAATTTGCCATCTCTGAGAAATTTAAACATAGTCAGTGGCTTATTGATAAGCCTGATTTATGTAATTGTATTTTTAAAGTTTTCAAAATATAGAAATATTGTTCTAAAATAAGCTATTTTATCAAATTGAAAATGTATTTTTGAAATGGTAATCTTCAATGCCATAAACTTTACTATGACTACTTTTTTACCTGATTCTGCAAGTGATTTACCTGCTCCCTACTTAGCATAGTGTTTTGGAAGCTAATGATTTTTTTAAAAAATGTTTAGCTGGTTGATCTAATATTTTCAAAGCATTCATTGCAGCAAAGCATTCATTGCATCAGAAAAATAAACATTTTATTGGTAAATAGAATTAATGTGTAATAATTATATTTATAAACACATTTGTATAACTAAGTGGTTCATTGAAAAGTTAAAACAGTAGATGTAGCTCTTAATGAGACATTCTGCATTATCACAGGATGTCTACACCCCATACCACTGGAGAAATTATACTGTTTAGCCGGTATTGCACCACCTGACATCCGTTGGGAAGAAGCAGCCAATAATGAAGGGATGAAGGCAGTGGCATCTCTGGCCTATCCTCTGTTCGGATATCAGCCAGCATGCCAACAGCTTAGATCAAGAAACAGCTTCCTAAGATTGAGAAAGATACTTGCAGGAACACCTCAGAAAGCGAGAATCCAAAAGTGGCAGGTTAAAACCAAGTACATTACATAGTGGCTGAGAATGGATGAGAAACTTCCTCCTGGGCACACAGAAGATTGGGTGACCTGGAAGGCGCTGAACAGGCTGTGCTCTGCCACCACGAGATACCGAGCTAACCTTAAGAAATGGGGCTTCAAAGTGGGGTCCGTGACATCTGAGTGTGGAGAAGAGTAAACCACAGACCACCTACTACAATGCAACCCGAGCCCTGCCACATGCACAATGGAGGATCTTCTCACAGCGACACCAGAGGCCAGCTTCTGGTCAAAGGACATTTAGCATAATGCCAAGTTTTTTTTAATTTTGTGTTTTTAAATGCATTCTAACTGTACCCTCAACTTGCTTCAGTCACGATAAATAAATAAATTGAAAAGTGCTTTCCCCCAAAACAGCCAAATATTGTTAAAAATATTTTTTAAAATCTTGAAATAGGATTTTAAAAATATTAGCTTTAAAAGATGGTTCTATTTCCTCCATGCTATGTACATCTTTTTGGCAGCTGTCCCTGTCTCTTCCTCCTTTCTTCATGTATCTTCAACTGTCTCATTTGTTTTCTGTCTCCATCATCATGTCCACATCTTGTTGGTTTCTTTTCTCTACTACATTCTGCATATTTCTATTTATTAGGCACCTGCAGCTCAGGTAGCTTCAGAGAAATAGAATTGTCCAACTTCCTGTAGCATTTAAAGGGCAAATATTTGTCAGATCTGTATTGTCGAAGGCTTTCATGGCCGGAATCACTGGGTTGTTGTAGGTTTTTTTGGGCTATATGGCCATGTTTTAGAGGCATTCTCTCCTGACGTTGCGCCTGCATCTATGGCAAGCATCCTCAGAGGTAGTGAGGTCTTTTGGAACTAGGAAAATGGGTTTATATATCTGTGGAATGACCAGGGTGGGACAAAGAACTCTTGACTGTTGAAGGTAGGTGTGAATGTTTCAACTGACCACCTTGATTAGCATTTGATGGACTGGCAGTGCCTGGGGAAATCTTTTGTTGAGAGGTGATTAGATGTCCTTGATTCTTTACTCTCTGTTGTAGACAGTGGTAGCTGTTTTGAACTATGTGAAAACTATATCCTGGACAGATTGCATTTTGTATCACCTTGACACTGGGTTTGAGGGCCAGAAGGACATGGACTTACTTAGAACAGTCTTTGGATCTGTGACAAAAGAAAGGGAAAACTTAAATCACCATAGTTTTTCAGTCTGAACCATGTCTTCTGTATCTTGGGGAGTGGGGAACAGTGTTGTTTTGAACTCATCTGAGTATAATCATGGGAAATCCACTCCGTCCTCCTATTTGTGCCTCATGGATGAATAAGCTCTGCTTATCTGTGGTCTGTTCTGGTTATTAGTCCTAAAGTGGTATAAACTGAACCATAAAGAAGCTTTGTAATGAACAAAACCCTCAGTATTTCATTAGTGCATTAGAATACATTGACTGCTTTTTCTAATGTGCTAATCCTTTAATTATGCATGGGAATTTTACATGAATAGCCTTGCTGTGGTCTGTTTAGGTACCTACGCGGTTTTGAAGAGCTATGTTCTGTTCTCATCTCCAGCATTAGTTTTATACATAAAGATGCTGGTGAATTAGATCAAAACAAGAAGAGACAAGGCCCATCGTCTCAACTCTTCTTGCTGTAACAAAAATTGTATTTATACCAGACGGTCTTCTCACATCTTTATGCTGACCTGACCCTATCATTCTATGTTAGTAGTTTCCAAACAGTGTGCTAAGATATGCTAATGTAATTCAAGCAGTCTGCTACTGTGAAAAAAAAATAATCATAGATTAGGAAACATCAAGGTTATCGAAGTACCCTATCTCTGTGTAATTAAACTTTTGCTTGGGGACACAATTTTGTTGCACGCCTGCATTAGGTGAGTTTGCAAAACAATTCCTTGCTCTTCGTGGAGGCTGCCTTTTGTGCCTCTGTATGAGTCTCTTTTTAAGACATTGCTCTTTATGGTCAGTAAATGTTCCCAGCTCATGATGCATGCAGACAAGAAGGTAATTAAGTCCTTCAGAAGGCTAGTAATTCTTTTGTAAATCCTATAAAATAATTATGTTATGTGTAAGAGTAAACTGTACAACATATTTTAATGCATGCTTACCAGGCAGTCTTGAATCATCTGACAAAATTGTGATGGAGGTAACTTCCCACAATTTTTTTCCAATTATTCTAATTATTAGCTCATGTATTTACTGTTAGTCAATGTCTTTGCTCCTGAATTTTTCCCTTGCTGTTATAGTGTAAACCACTTTGAGTCCCCCAGGGTGAGAAAAGTGGTATATAAAAACTGTAAATACACGAATAAATAAATAAATAAATAATAGCTTTAAAAAATATAAAACATATTTCCAATATGCATGTAAGAGTTTCTTCCAAGATAGCGATCTCAGTTGTACTCAAATTACATTTCTGATTAGTGAAATTTTGCAGATACTAAAGCTATATCAAAAAATTGGGTTGTTCTTTTCATTCTGTTTCTACAGCTATTTTTCAATAGAAAAATGATATTACCAGTTGCTTCAAAATCAGTGTCCCCAGGTTGTTCTTAAATGGTTAATTAAAGTGGTCTGTTAACTTGGATGGCTACTGCAGTTTGTACTTCCATACTGTGTTTTTGTAATAGCTAATGAAATAGATTTTTTCTGCCTTTAATGACGTATGTCTTGGCATAGTTATATGTTCTTGAAAAGTTGGCTTTGGTGAGGGGCTTTGAAACTCACCTTTGTGAAAGGGGTGTTTCACACACGCTACGAATATGCACAGCAAAGGTAGCAACAACAATCCTCAGGCTGCAGCATTTGTTGTTGATGTTCATGGCTGGATTTATAAAGAGAAGCTTTCTGTCACTTCTGACATTTCCTCATCTTCTTTTGTCTCAACAGATGGTGCTGTACTATGATGCTGCTGGAGGTGGTCTGACGTGGAATATAATTTAAAAGGATTTCAGGTACGGAGAGTACATACAACGGTTGTTTTTTGTGTATTTCAGAATTTCATGTGTCATAGTAACAGCTGCAAAGGCCAGATAGTGTCTAATCTAGAGTTACTTGTACTAAATATTTCCTGAAATGCTCCCAAGTGAGTGCGAAAACACAGAATATTCTGTTCTCCCTAAATCTCATAATTAGTTATTTCTACTTGCTTGTACAAGTTGAACTCCTGGCATCTTTTTTATCATTTCATTGCTGTTAACTGTCATTACAGTACCCATGTTAGTATAACAGGGTACCTTGGGTTTTATGAATGAGATGTATCCTATGGGGTCTTTATGTTACTTTCTCCACCACCTCTTCATACAAAACTTTAAAAAAGCCATGAGAGGGTATTTGTAGAGGGAGTTCCTTAAAAGGAATGTCCTTATGCTCGGGTGCAATGTGATCACTTTTTCAGCCTTCACACTATAGTTAGATATATATTATTATATATAATAATAATAATAATAATAATAATAATAATAAATCTTTATTTATATTCTTCTCTATCTCCCCAGAGGGACTAGGGACGGATTCCAAACATAAAAAGGCAAACATTTAATGCCTGAACATAATAACAATACATCCATAATAAGGAAAATTGACAACCCAGCAAATTATAACTTAACACGAAAAATTAAATGAAAAATGCAACCTAAACATCAAACAGATATAAGGATACTGCCTTGAAATTCCATCAAATGTTATATCTCTGCCAGACATGAATCACAATGCAATCCGGATGCAAAGGAGGTGATATCATTTTATGAAATTTGAATCAGGAACTTCTTGATTTTCCCTTTGTTACTTATCCATGGCTGATTTCATGTCCTCAGTATTCTCAATGAAAGTCCCTATTAGTCATCCATAGTACTGAGTTTGGGAGCACCTTTTGTAGCCATAACTGCTCCATATACATGTTCAGTTTTATATACTGTTCTACCATATGCATGACTCTTATTTACATACTATTTTGGAGCAGAAAACTAGAATTTCTTTTGAATTGACACTGCAGTGAATCATCTGTGACCTGCCATCAACACCAACAACATGGAGGTGGTGTCAGCAGAAGTTAACAGCTTGCTACCTGAAGAAATCATGGACACGAGTATAACCCCGGAAGATGATGAGAACATTGAGGCTGTAATTGTGGGTGAGAGTATTCCTATGGAAATGGAACTGGAAGGAATGACAAATGTAACCTTAGTTGGTGATTCTACTACGGCTGCTACATCGTCCCTCGCGACCGAGATTGTCACGGTTCCCAGCAACTGTGTGAGCCTTGTCACTGGCAATGCTCCTGTTGCAAAAACCGAAACGGGTGTGAGTGTGCAACCTCCCTTTCAAAGTGGCCTCCAAAAACTGGGTACACAGACACCCGTCACTATATCCGCCAATCAGATCATCTTAAACAAGGCAACGGACTTGAAAATTGGCAAACAGACTATAAAACAGGATGGACAAAAGCTCATTTTAACAACTTTGGGGAAGCCTGGGCAACCAATTGTTGTCGCTCTGCCCCACAGTCAGCTGTCACAGTCTCAAAAAGCTACGTCACAGGTGCAAACAGGCGACTCAAAGGTCCCTGCACAGCAGTTCAAGGTGGTAACGATCGGAGGACGGGCAGAGGTGCAGCCTATCCTTGGCATGTCAACTTTGACTCCAGGGAGCCAGCTAGTAAATACTACCACCCAGTCCTCTGTATTGCAGACACAACAACTTAAAGCAGTGCAGGTAAGAAAAGGTTATGTTAATTATCTGCTTTGTGATAAAATTGTTCTCTTAATGGGAGCTCCCTTTTGTTGTACTTAGATCAACGTCAGGCAGATAAGAGGCCACTGAATATCAAGAAGATATAAAGTAAATGTTTCCCCTTGTCATTATGTCTAGTCGTGTCCAACTCTGGGGGGTGGTGCTCATCCCCATGACTGCATGGAGCGCTGTTACCTTCGCACCAGAGTGGTACCTATTGATCTACTCACATTCGCATATTTTCAAACTGCTAAGTTGGCAGAAGCTGGGGGTAACAGCGGGAGCTCACCCTGATTCTTGGATTCTCAGATTCCTAGGCTATGAATATAAATGAAATCTGTATTTAGACTTTGGGCCCATCTCCAATATATCTCCTTATATACGTATATGTAAATATAAATTTTCCAAAATATGAAAAATCCAAAATCCAAAACACCAAGTGTTTCAGACAGGTGATGGTCAGCCTGTATTGATGATGTTTATAACGTCCAGTTTAATTGTCTATGGTCTTTTATTGAATTGTTGTGTTGATTGTGTCCTGTTCTGAGATGTGCTGTTATGGACTGGGTTAGGCACATAACAGGCTCCCTGGCGGTGCAGCGGATGAACTTGCTGACTGAAAGGTTGGAGGTTCGAATCCAGAAAGTGGAGTGAGCTCCCACTGTTAGTCCCAGCTTCTGCCAACCTAGCAGTTCAAAAACATGCAAATGTAAATAGATCAGTAAGTACCGCTTCTGCAGGAAGATAACTGCACTCAATGCAGTCATGCCGGCCACCTGACCTTGGAGGTGGCTATGGACAATGCCGGCTCTTTGGCTTAGAAATATCGATGAACACCTTCCCCCCCCCCAGAGTCAGACACAAACTAGACTTAATGTCAGGGCAAACCTTTACCTTTACTTAGGCACATAACAAATAAATAGGTAGTACCAGAACTGTGTTCAATGATGTCTCCCAAAAGTCATGAAAAGATCAGCATTGCTAGTGACGACTAGAAATAATTTGGAACTGCGTTGAGATTTGTTGATTGGGATGCAGTGCAGAATGAGAGTAATAGTTCTTGTAAAGCTGAAAACAATTAGGAAGGAATATATTTAAATATAAGAAACCATTCTTAGGTGTAGTAGTTGTCATGGAGATAGACATTTGTCAACTATTTTTTAATATTGTGGTAGATTTTGCCAGCACAACAATATAGAAGTAGCTGCATTTTTAAACAGCAGATAGATTGATTCTCACCAAACGGTTGGATTATTAGTGGATGCTATTTCAAACATAAATGGTTAGATTTGCATTTTGGCTCCCCTAGGGGTACTTTGCTATTCATATCACATCAGAAATTGCTGTGAACTTAAATCACCCCCTGCATCCTAAGACACAATGAAATTTGACAGGCGTAGAACAGTTTGTAATGTATGTTCACTTTGTTGATCAGCTGCTTTTTTCACATGAATTCAAGAATGTCACATTGATTTCTATACATTTGCCTCTGTTTCTGTTTTTCCCCTTTTCTCCATTTTCTCAAAATTAAACTGCAAAATTATACCCAATCTAAAGAGGGCTTTAGTATCAGTGCTCAAGAAAAAAACTGTAAAGGAATGTCTTTGTTATTTGATTTTTCTTTCTTTTCCTCAGATTGCTAAGAAAACTAGGACACCAACCTCAGCCCCAGTAATAACAAAGTTGATCTTCACAAAACCCATCAATAGCAAAGCAGTTACAGGACAGACGACCCAAGTGTCACCGATCATTGCAGGTTTTTATATATATTTATATATTTTAGCATGGTGCTGTTTTTCAAGGGTGTTATTGTCAGTTGAGTTGGAGATGTAGCTGGATCATCCTGGGGGCTTTTCAAGGGCATTATTCCTTCCTATTACGGCTTTCCAGATCCCTGTGAATAAGCTACCCTTGAACTCCAGAGTAAAATTTGATGTGCCGATCTTGTATATTTACAGATGTACTTTCAGTGAAAATAGAACAGGGAACAAGGAGGAAAATGGAGCAGTAAGTCACCCAGTATTGCCTACAAAGTGTTATCTTAACTTGTATAGTGTCAGGATGCAGCAGCATGGTGAGGAGCTTTGAATTCATGGCTGTTTAGGCAGTTTAGGTTTGGGAAGATGATATCTTAATGGTTACTACTAGATTCAATCAGAAATTCCATGACATGTCTGTTAACGTACACAAGAGAAGGGAACAGTGAATTGACAAGCTGCTTAATATTCCTGACTTGTAAGTTAGGTTGGAAAAATGATAGCCACTGTAACAATAATGTCTCTCTTGGTTGCTGAGGGTTTTTCGGTCTGTATGGCCATGTTCCAGAAGAATTCTCTCCTGACATTTCACCCACATCTATGGCAGGCATCCTCAGAGGTTGTGGGGTCTGTTGGAAACCAGGCAAGTGAGGTTTATTTATCTGTGAAATGTCCAGGGTGGAGGAAAGAACTCTTGTCTGTTTGAGGCAAGTGTGAATGTTGCAGTTGACGACCTTGATTAGCATTGAATAGCCTTGCAGCTTCAAGGCTTGGCTGCTTCCTAAAACATCAGGAGAGAATGCTTCTGGAACATAGCCGTACAGCCTGGAAAGCTCACATCATCCCAATGATTCCAGCCATCAAAGCTTTTGACAACACAATGTCTCTCTTGTCATTGTCCTTACAGGTAGAGTTCTTTCTCACACTACTCCGGGGACACCCCCAAAGACTGTAACTATCTCAGAAAGTGGAGTTATTGGGACTTCTATAAGTTCTTCTATACAGCAGGCACCAAACAAGATAGCCATTTCTCCCTTGAAATCCCCCAACAAGGTAAACAATCTTAGGTATTTTTATTCCTTCTGTGTTAATGAATAATGCAAAATTACATAACTTTTTCATACACACTTACATTGATTCCAGTGCTAGTCTGAAATGATTGTAACTGGCAAACGTATACCATTGACTTGGCCACGGTGGTCCACGCTCTGGTTACATCCCGTATAGACTACTGCAACGCTCTCTATGTAGGGTTGCTTTTGAAGACTGTCCGGAAGCTTCAAATGGTCCAAAGGTCGGCAGCCAGGATACTAATGGGAGCGGCGCTCAGGGAGCATACAACTTCTCTGTTGTGCCAGTTCTATTGGCTGCCAGTTTGCTACCAGGCACAATTCAAAGTGCTGGCTTTAGCCTATAAAGTCTAAATGTTTCTGGCCCAACTTACCTGTCCGGACACATCTCCTCCTATGAACCAGCTAGGGTGTTAAGATCATCTGAGGAGGCCCTGCTCTCGGTCCGCCTGCGTCACAAGTAAGTTTGGCGGGGATGAGAGACAGGGCCTTCTCAGTGGTGGCCCCTCAGCTGTAGAATGCCGTTCCTACAGATATTAGATCGGCCCCCTCTCTGTTGACATTTTGGAGGAAAGTGAAGACCTGGTTGTTCGAGTAGGCATTTAAATAGGCAGTGTAATGAACATAAGAATATGGAACAATTGGATGATGAGACTGGATCTTGATTTTAACTATGAGACACTAATGAGATTTTTTTATTGGTTTATATTGACTGTTTATTATGCTACTGTTTTAATTGTTTTTAACTGTTTTATGATGTTGTTGAGCATTGAATTTTGCTATTGTTAACTGCTCTGAGTCGCCCGAGGGCTGAGAAGAGCAGTATACAAATATAGTAAATAAATAAATTAATATTAACTTCTGCTTAGTGTGTTACAGCACACTAAAGATTAAAATCATCTTATTCTTGGTCCATGTTAGAATATCAATCTATTTGGACTTAGAATCAACAAGATTTGAATGACCATTAATCCAAGCCTCTGCTTGAACACATTTTAAAACCACCATCTTTTTTCTGATATATACAGCAGTGAGGCTGATGTTTAGACAATGTTTATATTTCTTGTAATGAAACTGGAATTCTCATAATATTGCCAAAGCTCACTGGATTGGCAAAAATACCTGGAGTGGAATAGGGAAGGGTGATTTGATTTCCTAGTGTAACTATATCCTGTTGTTTAAAGTGCTGTAACTTAAAATATAGATGTACGGTACAATAATTAATTGGAATGGATAAACTCTTTTAGAATCAGACAATGAATGAACATGGGAAACTGCTCATGTTATTCATTGCATTTGCTGTGGCCAATGTCATTGCTTTCTGTAGTAAATTAATTGCTTTCTACATCAATCTTTAGATAGCTTTTAGGTTTTTATATTTAGTATTGAACTGTTTTAATATTAAATGCAAGTCCGTCAAAATCCCAAGGACATATGCTCTGTACCTTTCCATATTTATCAGCATGATGTAATTGTTATTATAAATTCACCTTAGAGGATCAGGTTAATTTACAGAGAAATGCTGTATGTTACTATTTAGATATGGTGCCAGTAATTTACCGCCACGGTTAGAGGACTGCAGTTTGATTGAGTCTGAATTGATGTTTTTATATGTGCATGTGTTTTATTTTATTGTATTTTATATTGTGTTCACTTTTATGTTTGTTTTTAGGCACTTTGTGCCGTTTGTAAGCCACCCCGAGTCCCTTCGGGGAGATGGTGGCGGGATATAAGAATAAAGTTGTTTTTGTTGTTGTTGTTGCTGCTGTTGCTGTTGTTGTTGTTATTATTATTATTATTATTATTATTATATGATAAGCAAATTGTTTTCAGAGTTTTGAAATTTGCACACTTGTCAAATCAAATCATTTATTTCGGTCATTGACCAGTACAGGAAATAGTCACATTTTCATGCAAACTTGGTATGTTTGGTACATTAAAAATATAAATATAACTACTGAAACACAATATGGGCGAGGGAGCGGAAGGGGAAGCAGGGTAAAAACATACAATGCCCAGATCCATTACCAAATTGTAGATTCAGGGAAGGATTTCTGCAGTTGTCTGTAGTTTCCATCAATAAATTGTCCAAATCTACAAAATGTAAATTCATAAAACTTCCTAATTGTCAAAAACTGATATCAGCCCACACTGGCTGGCTGTGAATTCCTTTGAGTTCAGTTAGGCTTACTTGCTAATAAGTGTCCTTGGCATTCTGCCTTAATTTTCTATGGCCCACCAATGGTCTGGAAACTGTGAGAAGAGTGGGGAGGAAGGAAGAGCTTGCTTCGGTTTACATACACTCCCTTGCTTGTTGACCCAAAGGCAATTACCAGTTACCAGATGAGAAGCTTTTTGTAAGTTTGTCGTATTTTTACAAGCTGACACCATCCCGAATGTATGCTCTCAATTATGTCTCCTTTTCTTTTTCCCTTCACTCTAGGGCAGTGGTTCTCAACCTGGGGTCCCCAGATGTTTTTGGCCTACAACTCCCAGAAATCCCAGCCAGTTTACCAGCTGTTAGGATTTCTGGGAGTTGAAGGCCAAAAACATCTGGGGACCCCAGGTTGAGAACCACTGCTCTAGGAGTAATGAAAATGGAGATCTGGGTTTTCTTTCACTATTTGGGATCTATAGTTTGCTGTGTATGTGTTTCAGAAGTGACTTGAGAAACTGCAAGTCGCTTCTCTCTGCAAAGATGTTTTCCAGGGGGCTCCCGGATGTTTTTACCATCCTGTAGGAGGCTTCTCTCATGTCCCCACATGAGAAGCTGGAGCTGACAGAGGGGAGCTCACCCTGCTCCCTGGATTCGAACCGCCAACCTTTCGGTCAGCCGTCCTCAAACTTTTTAAACAGGGGGCCAGTTCACTGTTCCTCAGACCATTAGAGGGCCAGACTATAGTTAAAGTAATACATGTAATAACAATAGAGAAAAATAATAAATGTAATAATAATATTAATAAATGTAATAACAACAATAGAGTAAAATAATAAATGTAATAACAATAATAGAGATAATAATAATAATAATAATAATAATAATAATAATAATAGTAATAATAGAATAAAAGGGGTCTGGAAACTGGGAAATGCCCCCGGGGGGGCAGGTCTGGCCCCCGGACCATACTTTGAGGATCCCTGGATTAACCCATTGCGCCATTGGGGGCTCCCATGGAACTTTTTGTAACATACTAATTCAAAAGGATTTTTGAAAACTTTCTAAAGGCACAATTGCAGCCTTAAATAACCCAGGGTTTCCTGTTCTTGTTCCAGTTCATTACTGTGAACTTAATGCCTGTGCCATGAAGCATGTGCTGAATGGCAGTTTAGGGATTCTCTAAATAAATAAGCTCACGGGGCTGTGTTACATGCTCTTAGTGAGGGGATGCTGACATACGAACACAGAAATGCAGTTGAGTAGCTTTAGATTCTGGACTGAATGCTCGTATAGCTGCTTCTCTTCAGGGAGTCATAGGTAGGTACCACTTCGCTTCCTTCAAAATGTTGCAAACCAGCACTTCTGCTCTTGGGGTCTTCCCTTCTTATTTTGTCCTCAACCCTGCCCCAACAGTGGCATTAAAGGACATTTTGCATATTTGTCTGATGTATACATTCTGAACTTGAATGAGCTGTATTTGTGTGGATCTGCCCCTTACAAAGTATTTTAATTGAGGTCTTCCATTTTTGTTAAGCAGCTAACGGTGGTGTCAGTCGCCTCACAACCTCCAAGCTCCCCACAGAAAACAGTTGGTGTCCCACTAAATGTTGCCTTGGGGCAGCAGATTCTGGCCGTGCAGCATTCCACACCATCTTCCCCGGGAAAAGCTGTAGCAAACAGTACATCTGCTCAGGTGTGCACTAATGTATCTTGCTTGTGTCTTGTTACAGATATTATTGAATATGCATCTGTCCTATTCCTGTTTTCATTTTGGTGTACTCAAATGAAATACAGCTGAGCAAACAGTTTATTGCAAACTTAATGAGAGCAGTGGTTTTCTTATATCCAAAATAATATGTATACTGGCTATCTGTAATGTAGTTTCTTGCCTAGTAGTATGATTATAGTGTATTTCATATTAAAAAACAGGCAAATTGAAGCATATATATCAGACATGGGCAGACTTCAGCCCTCCAGATGTTTTGGACTTCAACTCTCATAATACCGGCTGTTGGGAATTGTGAGAATTGAAGTCCAAAACACCCGGAGGGCCAAAGTTTGCCCATGCCTGATATATATCATCTATCTGTACTTTAATCTGAAGTGTGAAGGTAAACAATGCCAGCCCTAATCAGAAATATTTATTTGCCAACAATAAAAATTGGAAAGATTTCTATAACAGAACTTTATTGTTCTTCAACAGGCTGTGAAATCTGCAGTACAAACCCTGACTGTAGGTGGAGTGAGCACGTCTCAGTTTAAGACCATAATTCCTTTGGCAACAGCACCCAACGTCCAGCAGATTCAGGTACCTGGAAGCAAATTTCATTATGTCCGACTTGTAACTGCCACAACAGCCAGCAGCTCAGCACAACCAGCCACTCAGAACCCCAGCACCAGCACAGCACCCCTTCAGCAAGGTAAGTAACGTAGTGAACTGAATAGTAGTACCCTTAATTAAACCAAACAGTAACACTCAATATATTTAAGAAGTTCAAATACCAATGCTTCAAATAATCATCAGCTAATCATCTCCTAAAGATACATTTCTGGTACTTGTAAAAAATTCCTCCTGCTTGTGCAGTTGTTTCTCTGCCATTTCTGCCTGGTTTTGTTCCCCATGTTCGGGTTTCACTGATTTCTGGTTCTTCAGAGTTACTTCCCCAGTCAGCTTTTCTAAAGAGTTACACATCTCTTTCATATCAGCTGTAAAGTCCTTTCTAATTATCCTTGATTGATAAAAATTGGGTTAATCTGATTGTTTCTTTCTGCTCCACAAATGCTCACAGTTCTTTAAAAGCCATTGGCCTTGAAATCTTCTATGGCCCTTTCCACACAACTGAATAAAACCCCACGTTATCTGCTTTGAACTGGGATATATGGCAGTGTGGACTCAGATATTCCAGTTCAAAGCAGATATTGTGGGTCATTCTGCCTTGATATTCTGGGTTATATGGCTGTGTGGAAGGACCCTAAGCGACCAGTTGGTCTAAAATATCAAGGTTTTTCTGTCATCAGTTTAGCTTAAACACACAATAACTCTGCTGTGCAAATTCTTTCTAGTTCTCTTTAAGGGTTAAAATATTCACTTTGTATTAGTTTCAGACTCTTAAGGTTATATGAAACAATCTTTTAAAGTTTGGATATGCTAGTGGGGGACTTGCTGCTTACAGCTGTTTGCAACTGCGGCTTTGTTGATTTATTTTCTTTTAAGACTGAGTTTGTTAATGTCTCTCAGATAAGTAAAAGAATGCAGGTCCAGAAGGGAAGATAGTCATGAGAGAAAGAACTTCTCATAAAAGTATAGCTTCTGTTTCTTCATTAAGAATGAACATTCGGCACTGCTTGGAACTGCTTGCCAGCAGACAAAATGTGGGTGGGTTTTATTCATAGTTCTTGCTGGCCTCACATGCATGCCACCGTTATATATGCCACAGCCAGACATCAAAGTCAGAAACAGAAAAGAACAACCTCTGAACTTTTTTTTCCTAAAGAGTAATTTTACCCAGTTGATGACGTAGGTGAACTGGAGTTTCCCGCAGGTGGTAGTTTCTGTTGAGTGGGTGGACTTATTAACAAAAGACCCTCCTCATAAATGTACAGCAGAGCAACTTATTAGCAGCAGCGTGACCCAGCACCAGTAGCCAAAAGTAATAAAAAGAACAACAACACACAGACCAATGTATCCCTTCTATAGGAGGCTTTTCTTTATAGCAAAATAATATGGTTGCACTATTTACAAGAACAAGGTTTCCATAATGCAAACTAAGTTCTTTATACTTCTTTGCTTCTATGCTGGCCTTTCTCATGCAGATAAATAGCTTCTCTCCCACAGAGCCTCCTCTCACACCAAAGTTACACAGTAGCTTTACACACAGCGACCTTCACGCACGATGGCTGCTGGAGCTGCACACACAACTTGAGGCTTCTCTCATCAAAGCTTCTCACATCAGGCCTATTCAAACAGAAGCCTACTAACACTGAGGCCTACTTCACACTGAGGCCTTTCTCCCATTGAGGCCTTCTCACACTGAGGCCTTTCTCCCATTGAGACAAACTAACACTGAGGCCTACTTCACACTGAGGCCTTTCTCCCATTGAAGCCTTCTCCTATTGAGGCCTTCTCCCATTGAGGCCTTTCTCCCACTGAGACGAACTAATACTGAGGCCTACTAACACATTGAGGCACTTCTCCCACAGAGACGTCTCACAGACTGAAGGCTACTAAGTTACAGAACACCTTCATATATTGAACTGCAGCTTTTGCTGAATCATTTAATCCGTTTAACCCTTTCAGTGTTTGACTTACATTTTTGTAATTAAAAATACCTAGTTAATTTATAATATTTCTCATAGTTTCTTTGACTGGGAGCTTACTGGGGAAGGAACCTACACAGTGGCCAACTTGTCGAGGTCTCTTATTTTAATACACTTTAGAATTCCTTCAGTACTATCAAAATACAAATGAGTGCAGTCCACATATTTTGTGGCCCTACAATGAGATCCAGAATGGCATTCTGCCTAGTCAACAAAATAGCTCTTTTGCCATTCTCCCTCCAACACTGTGACACTGTGGGATCAAAGGCAGCCAACATTTCTTGGTGATAGTGAGCTGAAGCATGGTAGAGCTATTAGATAGACTCCCAGTTTTGGACAATAACCTGTTGCTCTGGCTAACCAAAGAAGCTGTTTGTCAGCTAAATGGTTTGTATCATATGTTGCATGTTGTGCCTCATGCAGTTTCTTTTGAACAGCTAAGCCAATGGTGGTGAATGCAACCCCGGTGCGGATGTCGGTCCCAATTGTTCCAGCAACACAGGCAGTGAAACAAGTAAGTTCTGCATACTTCTACTTTATACGTATCCAGCTTCTTTCAGTTACCTGGAATGTCTTAAGACATTCCCTCAAAAGCTTAACACTTTCTCAGCAGTGGCGATGTCATTAAACTTTTCGTTCCCTTTCAGGTGGCACCCAAACCAATTAACACAACTTCACAGATAGTGACCACAAGCCAGCCCCAGCAAAGACTCATTATGCCCGCCACGCCACTGCCACAGATCCAACCAAACCTCACCAACCTTCCCCCAGGAACTGTCCTGGCCCCAGCTCCTGGTGCAGGAAATGTGGGATATGCAGTTCTCCCGGCTCAATACGTCACACAGGTATGGTGTTGACCAAAATCATGAATGAGGAGTGTATGAAGCTTATATTTAATTTGCTTAGGGAGACTTGAAGGTTTGTTTACATGATAAATCGGTTTAGTATCAGCAGCAGCAAAAATGAAAAGATCCTAAACAACCATGTAGTTATGGAGGAATTATATAAGAGGTTTATCAGTGAGAAGAAAACCAAGGAGAACAGAATTCAAATGCATTACTTCATTCAAGGTTTTCTTATTATTGCTATTTTTTGTCAGTCTATGGAATGTGACCTAAGATAGGAATGAGTTTTGCTTGGCTATAGCAGGCCTGGGCAAACTTTGGCTGTTAGGAATTGTGGGAGTTGAAGTCCAAAACACCTGGAGGACTGAAGTTTGCCCAGGCTGGGCTATAGCATTGATTCCTAAAAAGGTAAAGGTAGTCCCCTGAGATTAAGTCCAGTCATGTCTGACTCTGGGGTTTGGTGCTCATCTCCATTTCTAAGCCGAAGAGCCAACGTTGTCCATAGACACCTCCAAGGTCATATGGCCGGCATGACTGCATAGAGCATATATATATATAGAGAGAGAGAGAGAGAGAGAAAGAGAGAGAGAGAGAGAACCTGAGAATATAATCCAAGATGACAAAATATTTGCTCCTTCCTACAATTAGGCATAAGCAGTGCTTTCTGACTCTTGAGCACAGAATAAGCAGCATGTATTAAGGTTGCTTTTTATGAAAATACTAATCTACAAACAATAAGTCATGTACTAATGTTGTGCTCTTTTAGCTGCAGCAGTCATCCTATGTATCCATAGCAAGCAACGCCAGTCTTAGTGGGACATCTGGTATCCAGACCCAAGCCCGACTGCCATTTAATGGGTGTGTATTGTACAGATGAGTTAAAATTATATTTATTTTTTAACAGTATTTCAATCAAATGGGAAGGGAAAGATTCATGGGAAATTATGTCCATTATTTGAATTTTAATCTTGAAGTGTATTTTTGGGAGCAAAAAGTCTTTTTCTCCACAGCACTGCCTCCTATATTTTTGCTTTGTTTGTATAGGACTTAGTTGACTGCTTGTGTCGTTTTAGCCATTAGCTTAGTTCACCACAAAGACATGGTACATGAACAGACATGAACACATGTAGTTCAAACAGATCATTTGTAAAGCCATTACAAATATTATCACTACTTTTGCTTCCATCCACTTGTCATCCACATTCCTCATCATAGGCTTACAGAGCCCCTGGTGGCGCAGTGGGTTAAACCCCTGTGCCTTCAGGACTGAAGACCGACAGGTCACAGGTTCGAATCCGGGGAGAGGCGGATGAGCTCCCTCTACCAGCTCCAGCTCCTCATGTGGGGACATGAGAGAAGCCTCCCACAAGGATGATAAAACATCAAAACATCCAGGCATCCCCTGGGCAAAGTCCTTGCAGATAGCCAATTCTCTCACACCAGAAGCGACTTGCAGTTTCTCAAGTCTCTCCTGACACGACAAAAAAAAAATCATAGGCTTATGATCTAAATCAGATACAACACAAAAGGAAAGTGGATGGCAGTGAGGATAGGCATTATTTCCAGTAGATCCTGCCTCTTCTTCTCTCCCTCTGAGACAGGGCAATGGGAGTTGGGGATGGAGGAAGAGAGTAGTTATTGTTCTGTGTCTTTTAATTTGGAATAATTGAAGTTATACCTAATGTCTGTCGAAAATGAAATAACTTGTCTTTTAGTAGAAACTGGCTATCAAGGAGCAAGGCCAGAGCAGATAATGTGGTCCCTATGGAAAATGATCCTAAAGTATTTATCATCTGGTTTTGTATTTCTCTTGTGGCACATAGTGTGTTCTGGAAACAACTGTCTATTGTGGTCCTGTTTTCTGAGAAGGGAATTTTAGCATTGTGGAGTTGAACATGACTTTTCCAGGGCCACAGGCTCTTCACCCTCATTCTACAGCTTTGCCCTTATATAATAGCCATCCTGATTTTTTTATCCTTCGAGAAAAATACCTGAGGACATTATCATTTTATTGTTTTATACTATCTTTTTAAATTAAGAGGGATTTTATTGCTGTTTTAAGTACAGTTGGATCAATTTTGTTGTTATTAATTTTTACCTTTCTGTATTTTGTTGTATTTGTATTTTGTTGCACTATTGAGTGCTTTCTGTGAGCCGCCCCAAGTCCCTTTGGGGAGATGGTAGCGGGTTACAAATAAAGTTTTATTATTTATTATTATCGTTGTTATTGTTTTGCAGGGTAATTTCTTCTGAATCTGCAAATCGTCCCAGAAAGCCATGCAACTGTACAAAATCACTGTGTCTTAAACTGTAAGTATAATCCGTTCTGTTGAGAACTTCAGATGTTAAACATTTCGGTTTCTCTGGAGCAATTAGGTGAATATATTGGAGCTGGCTCTTAAGATGATAAACAAGTGGAGGTTTTGAGTCTTACGGATTCTAGGCAGTTATCTAGTCTCACTGAGTAACAGAGGATGTGACTACAATCTGCACAGTAGCTGTTAACCCTCATGAACATGGTAGAATAAGGCCTTTTTGTGATGGGATATGCCACTTGAGGTCAGGATGTGCTTGGAGGCAAATCTTCGGCGAGTTTGGTTGACTGAGTAAGAAGTGTAAGCAAAACTTCTGCCTAGTGGACCAAGTGGGATCTAGTTTGGCTGCAAAGCCAATAGAGAAAGTCTGTCTTTTTCTTTCACTTCAAGAAAAACCCTCTCTTGGTTCATAAATAAGGGAAGGACCAGAAGTCTCATTTTTGTCATCTAAAAATTTATAGCTTTGATCTTTGATAGTGATTATTCTTCATAAGTCGGCTCCATAATTTTTACTTCATGAAACAAGGCTTGAGTCACTGTTAAATACCCTTGAAATGATTATTAGCTTGTTATGAAGCTGCTTGGAGGAATTGGGGCAACCTTTTGGGTTTGCTCTAGTTATGCAGTGTGCAAGTTGTCTTCTCAGAGTCTAACATCATCTGGGGAGGCCCTGCTCTCGGTTCTGCCTTCCTCGCAGGCGTGATTGGTGGGGACGAGAGACAGGGCCTTCTCAGTGGTGGCCCTCCGGCTGTGGAATTCCTTCCCCAGAAACATTAGATCAGCCCACTCCTTCCTGACTGTCTGTAAGAAAGTAAAAACTTGGCTTTGTGACCAACCGTTTGGAGAACTGAGAAATAGAAAGATATGGAATTGATGTGCATTGACTAACTGGAACGGCCAGACTACGTTTAAGGATCTGAGATTAACTGCAAATGTATTGTTTTATATGTTTTTAAACTGTTTTAATGTATTTTATAACTATTTATATATTTGTAATTGTACATATCCTATGGTTTTGTATGGTTGCCTACTTGTAAGCCGCCTTGAGTCTCCTCCGAGGTAGAGAAAGGCGGGGCAGACATGCCGTAAATAAATAAATAAATAAATAAATATTACCTGCTATTTAGTGATGTAGAACCAGCTCCTCTTTCCAAAACATTGTTGGCTTTTCCTTTATAGGTATTGTGATTGCTTTGCCAATGGCGAGTTCTGCAACAACTGCAACTGTGCAAATTGTTACAACAACCTGGATCATGAAAATGATAGACAAAAAGCAATCAAGGTAGGATATCTTTTTAAAAAGAATACTCTAGTTGGTGAATCCTAAAGTGTATTTCTGAATGTCATTGACAGCCTTTCATACTTTGTTATCCTTCCTAGGGTGGATGGTATTGAGAGGCATGATAATTATCTTTTCAAAAGGTTGAACTAAAGACTTTCAGCTAATTCTTCCTGCAAAGAACTGGGTTTGAGTTTCCATCATTTACTTTTGTTGAACACTTCTTTGCCTCTGTCTTCTTAGGCCTGCCTTGATAGAAACCCTGAAGCGTTCAAGCCCAAAATAGGGAAGGGAAAAGAAGGTGAATCAGACAGGCGGCATAGCAAAGGTTGCAACTGTAAGCGGTCTGGATGCCTCAAAAACTATTGTGAATGTTATGAGGTAAGACTAGAAATAACTGTGATTTTTACCCTTTGAATATGGTATTCCCTTCCTTCTCTTGAATAAAAACATTGTAATACAAGAAGTATTTGAAGTCCTCAGATGAAAATTATATTCGTATAGAGAGGTTGAAAGGAGGAATTCATTATGGCACTAGCTGTCCCCTGCCATGCGTTGCTGTGGCTCAGTCTGTGTATATGTGTTTTGTGTGTGCATATATGTGTGCGTGTGTGGCACAGCTGACTGGGAGTCAGCTGCATTAAGATCACTACTGACCGAACGGTCATGAGTTCGAAGCCAGCCCGGGTCAGAGTGAGCTTCCAACCAATTTGTGTAGCTTACTGTCGACCTTTGCAGCCCGAAAGACAGTTGCATCTGTCAAGTAAGAAATTTAGGTATCACCATAAAAATCTCCAGCAAGCATGCAAAGAACGAGGAAGTACTTCATCAGTGTCACAAATGGACGGTGAAGTGACAACTCCCCTGGTGGCCAGAATACCCTCATGAAGGCTGGAAAGTTAAATAGCCTCTGTGTGTCTGTCTATATAGGTTGTGTGTCTATGGCATTGAATGTTTGCCATGTATATGTACATTGTAATCTGTCCTGAGTCCCCTGCGGGGTGAGAAGGGCGGAATATAAATACTGTAAATAAATAAATATGTGTATATATTTGTGTATATGTTTATATGTGGTTTTGCGCATGAATTGTAATGCAATTTTTATTTTTTGGCTTTTTAAATCTCTTCTGCTGTGTTTTTCAGTGTTTTTATGAGTGACGGTCACTCGTTGGCCTTATGCATGTATTGTGTCCAAATTTGGTGTCAATTCGCCCAGTGGTTTTTGAGTTATGTTAATCCCACAAACGAACATTACATTTTTATTTATATAGATTGTTAGTTTGGATTTAAAAGGCTGGTTTCACTGAAAGGTATCTTAAACAGCCACTAATTTTGACTACTGAATCAAATACAACATTATATTTAAAATGTATAATATTCTTCTAGGCGAAGATTATGTGTTCTTCAATCTGCAAATGCATTGGCTGCAAGAACTTTGAGGAAAGTCCAGAGCGGAAGACATTGATGCATTTAGCCGACGCTGCAGAAGTACGAGTCCAGCAACAAACTGCTGCAAAAACAAAGCTATCCTCGCAGATTTCAGACCTGCTGACAAGGCCAGCACCAGTACTCACCAGTGGTGGGGGAAGGTCTGTCCATATCCAATTTGTTGGCTTTGTGCGGTTTCTTAAATGTTACAGTCAGTCCTGAGGTTAATCAGTACAGGTTCCCCATGAAAATAAAAATAAAAAATAAAATAGAGAGACACTGTTTAGGTCCATGTTATCCAAAGGACCGTATCTCTCTGTGAACCTGGTAGAAATCTACGAACAACTGGGAAGGGTCTTCTCTCTGTCTCACCACTTGCTCATGCATTCTTGGTGGGAACAAAGGAGAGGGTATTTTCGGTGGCTGCTCCCAGACTGGGGAGGATGGGGGCACGCTGCTGGTGTGGTTGTGGGTGTGATTTTGGGGGGGAATTTACTTCAAAATGTGATTTTAATTATATTTTAACTGTATTTTAAATTGTATTCATGACAAAAATATTTAATTGCGTTTTAATTTTTGTGTTTTCTGTTTTTTTAAATTTTATTGGCTCGTGTCATGTTGTTGTTTTTTAAGTAATTTTTATTAGATTATTCACATAGGTATATATAAAACAACAACCAAAAAAAGAAAAATATAAAACAGGTAGTGAACATTTACAGGGAAAGTGGGAGAACATTGGATTTTAGAAAAGTAGGAAACTTACGTATAAAAAAGAGAGGGGGGGGGGGAAAGAAAAAAATATGCTTGTTGACTTCCATTCTGTGTCTCTGCCTATAATGTGTAATTTTCTTATTCAATTATTTTTGTCTCTTCTATTTCCTTCTCAGGGAATATTGTTATTTTACACGACCGAAAAGAGGCATTTCCAAATATTTCATATATCTCTATCATAAATCTCTTACAGGGATATATTTGTCAATTATTATTTTTCTCCCTCTTTTCTTTTAAATATTTTTCAAAAAATGACCAGTCTGTCTCTCTTATTGGATTTCCCAAACTTTTTTTCAAAAGAAAAGTTAGTTTGTCCATGTCTTTAATTTTTTGAATCTTATTTATCCAGTCCTCTACCTCCAGTATTCTATCCATTTTCCAAATCTTCGCATATATTATCCTTGCAGTGATTACTATATAAGTAAATAAAATGTCTTTGTTTAGATCCAGGGTAACGTCCAAATCAGTAATATTTAGTAGATAACACTCCGTGTTTTTTGGGGGAATGAAATTCCCAATATTTTTCGTGTTTCTTCATGAATGTTCTTCCAATATTCTTGGGCTTTCTTACATGTCTACCACATATGAAAAAACTACCATCAACCACTTGTTGTTGTTAGCCACCTTGAGTCCCTATGGAAAGAAAGGTGGGATAGAAACAACAACAATAATAATGCAATTATTTGTTTACCTGAGAGAACACCTCTCTATGAATTTCTCAGTTCTCCAGCATGACTGTGTGGCCATGCTGAGTGGTTTTCTTGCTAGGAATCTCTAACTCATGCAAGCAGGACTTTACATTCACATTTCAGTGCAACCTTAGAGTCATATTGAAGGACCAAGAGATTCCTAGAGATAACATTTTACTCAACTAAATCTGCAAAAGTCAAAGCCGCAGGAGGACCAGTTTCATTACTCAGAGAGGAAATAGGGTGTACATCCCTCCTGTTGTGTCATCTCTCCTGTCAGCTTCACTGGCAGCCAGTCTGCTACCGAGCACAATTCAAAATGCTGGCTTTAGCCTATAAAGCCCTAAACCAGTTCTCAACCTGTGCGTCCCCAGATGTTTTGGCCCTCAGCTCCCAGAAATCCTAATAGCTGGTAAACTGACTGGGATTTCTGGGAGTTGTAGGCCAAAACACCTGGGGGCCCACAGGTTGAGAACCACTGCCCTAAACAGTTCCAGCCCAGCTTACCTGTCCGAACTATGAATCACCTCAGGGATTAAGATCGTCTGGAAAAGCCCTGTTCTCAGTCCTACCTTCTTTGCAGGTGGGGACGAGGGACAGGGCCTTCTCAGTGGTGGCCCCTTGGATGTAGAACTCCCTCCACAATGACATTAACTCACCCCCCTCCCTCCTGGCCTTCAGAAGGAAAGTAAAAACGTGGCTTTGGGACCAAGCCTTCGGAGAATAGTTGCAGTGCAATAATAGATATGGAATATGTACAATAACTATTGGAATGGCCCTAGACTACGATTATGGTTGGCGTGATTTTTAATATTGATTGTGATGTTTTGAAATGTTTAATATGCATTAATTAATCTATATAAATAAAAATGTAATGATAGTTTGTGGGATTAACATAACTCAAAAACCACTAGGCAAATTGACACCAAATTTGGACACAACATATCTATCAGGCCAGTGAGTGACCGTCAATCATAAAAACTCTGAAAAACACAGCAGAAGAGTCTTAAAAAGCCAAAAAAATTACAACGCATGTGCAAACGCACATATATACACATATACACAAATATATACACACACATACACACACACAAAACACATATACACAGACTGGGCCACAGCAATGTGTGGCAGGGGATGGCTAGTTTAAATTATAATTATATGTTAAATTATAATTGTATGTTGCTTTATGGCATTGAATAAATGCCTATATGTAAGCCGCCTTGAGTCCCCTTCGGGGTTGAGAAAGACAGGGTATAAATAGTGTAAATAAATAGATAAATAATAATTACTTCACAGTGTAAATGCTAAAGGATGTATCCCTGACTCGTGCTCTTGACACATATTGTGAAACTTGCCTGAAATAAAGCTGGCTTCTAAAATAAACCTGGTTTTTACCACCGTGTTACATGCAAGCATGTTCTTCTCTTGCCAGGTTGCCCTTTACCTTTGTGACGAAGGAGGTTGCCGATGCGACGTGTGACTGCTTACTTGCGCAGGCGGAGCAGGCAGAGAAGGCGGGCAAGTCAAAGGCGGCAGCAGAACGGATTATTCTGGAGGAGTTTGGGCGTTGCCTGATGAGGATCATTAACTCAGCAGGGAAGTCTAAAAGTGACCCTTGTGCCATGAACTGCTGACTCTTGAAAAGGAGCTGAAGTCTAAACAGGACACTAAAAGGCACGTGGACACTTTGTTCTCAGCAGCCGTCTTCATTCTTAACTCGGTGCTGCTTGGTTTTCGTTGGCGTATGTTGATATAGAGCTTTGTAATGACGAGTACCATTGTAGCTTAACTTTCTTCTACTTAACATCTGCAATGTGTATATTTTTTTTCCCTCTGCAATGTGTATATATTTTTTCCTCGCCCTCTAAACTATACAGGACTGTGCAGAGTTGCGAAGGCTTCCCCCCTCTTTTGCTGTTAACTCTTTAACTTATTATTTGACATGTATAGTATTCAATTTTGTATAGAGGGAGGGGGGACAGACACTGCCAAGTCTATTAGAAACACCTCTTGGGCACACTTGCTTTGAAACGACCGGTGAATCTTGGAGACATGTTGCTAGTGTCTTCACTCAGCAACACAAGAGCACATTGATAGTCCCTGGACAAGTTGGTGGTGAACAAAAGTAAATAGAAAGAAATATTTGTAGAAAAGCGACTTAGAAAGAGATGCAAATCTGCCTTGTTGGTTGCAGTTCTGACTTCAGTGGAAGACTTAAGAGTAGCACATTAATGTAGCTCGCTTTGGAAATATATACAGATATATGAAAATCAAGGTCAAAAGGTGTGTCCTATCTTCAGATTGCCGTAAAACATTTTTGGTAATTTTTTTAAAAAAGTAATATATCACTGTAGTACACAGTCCAAATTTTAATAAACTGCATTCATTTGGTTTTGGACAAATTTTAATGTAACTAAGAGAATTTTTAACATGACTCAAAACACCCTTCAGCCCTCTGAAGGACCGGAGGCAAATTTATCTTGATCCTAGCCACCATTCAGGAAACAAATTCTGTGTAAGTTCCTGATCATCCACATATGTTCTATTATGGCAGTATGACTCCAGTTACAGTAACAGTACTGTATATCATCTTAAAATTGTCTTTATGTACTTCCAATGCATAATTACCTCTAACTACTGACTGGGATGAAACTGATAGTTTGCCCACTAAGTGTCAGTCTTCTCTTCTAAATTAGATTCCATATTAAGCTCATTTTGAAAGGAGGCCATCCAATTTATGGCATTGAAGGGATCTCCTTTGTACACTAAAAGTGACTTGTAGGATCGTAAAATCAGTGGGAATGCATTAACATGAGTCAAGGATTGTTTTCATGCGTATCTTAATGCTGTTGGGGGCGCGGTTCTCTAAGGATGAGATGTGCATTTGTATCTGTAATAGTTATGTATAGATTTGGCTAGAATAAAAACACAGATCATTAGATGGTACTAGTCCATCCTAGTTCATTCGAGACCGTGGATTTCTGTGTACTTAAAGAGCATTTGTTGGATTGTGATAATGTGACCGTGGATTTGTCTGTTTACAAATTACCTAAAACCACATCTTCTCAAATAGCAGGAAGAGATCTATCATAGAAATGTGGGTGTTTCAGGCTTTTTAACAGAGAGCAAAGTCCTAGGAAGAATTCACCCAAGTTGCTCAAATTATCTGTACTCAAACTAACCACAAGCCATGTGTACTTTTGATATGCTTCAATTCGACTGATACTTTAGAATATAATGAAGTAGTGCAGTATGTTAGCTTTGCACTGTATTTTAAAAAAACTAGACCTAAAGATTACTTGGTGAAAATAGAAAAAAGGATTAAATTGCATTTTTTGAATGGAGATGCTTAGAAGCGAGAATATTTGTGACAAATGCTATTAAAATGTTATAAACACAACTGCATGCTTTTCTAGCATGGCAAAGTATTCAACACATTTGGTTTTAAATTCTGTGTTTGAATTGCAAAGCACTTCCTCGCCATCTTAATATGCTCTGTAATTATTATGCTGCAATTCTTTAAAAGGGACTTTTTCACAATACAACTGTACATATGTATTCTATTATGTACCTGTGCATGCATTGCACAATAATGACTCACACACACAACTCCCGAAAAGGAAGATGTCCATTTTTGCAGAATGTTTAGCAAGTAGTGCTCTTCATTAGAAAAAAAATGTGCTATCTTTCAGAGAACATGGTGAGAACTCGCCTTTTGCTAATTACATAAGCATCTGTAAGATGAGAGATTTGTATAAATGTAAATTAGTGTAAGTGGATAAAGTAATATTTGATCAAGTTATTTTTTAAAAGAATATGCATCCTTTGGACTAGAATTAAATTGGTGTTTAATTTTGTACATAGTCTGTCTTATTTGAACTTATTTGCACCTTTTTTGTGATGTGTAACTATTTATATAAGTGTGTGAAGTTGGGATTCCAGTTGTAGATTATGTATGATGGGAACTATGTGTAAAAGATTTGAAAAAAAAGGTGCAATCAAAGATCTAGTTTTCTGTCTCTTAAAACAGGCTCTGTCTTGTACTTAGCTCGGTTCTTCCCTTCTTTCACCTCATGTGGGTTTGGTGTTGGGGTTTTTAACAAAATTAAAACTAAAAGCTTAGTCCTTTGTATTAAATTGCTCAATAAGCTGGTAAAAATAGTCAACTTCTCAGGAGATACAGGGAGAAAAGGTATGGAGGAGCACACCTGCAGCACGATTGTCTCCACTTCTTTGGAATTTTGCAGTATTCTGCCGAAGCCCCTGTGGAAACGACTGGCAGGTGCTGAGGCTGAAACTTTTTGTATCATATTTAATGTCAGCAGATTTTGAAAGGGGAGCAGTATTGGGGATTTATTTTCTAGTTCCGGTTTACATCTAAATAAAGTTAAATTTATATTTACTAGACTATTCAAAGAGGACACTTTTTCTATATTGTAAAAAGAGAACAAATGTCAGATAAATCACAAGGAAAAATAAAATGTTTATACTATTATGTACAAGTGGAATTCTTTCACATTTTTCTTTATTAATTAGGAATACTAAACTGTCAAATCTTATCCACATCTTGGTTTGGTTTGGAAGCTAAGCCCTCTGCGGAATGGCTTTGCCAACTGAGTATGTTTAACTTGAGAAGGGGGAACATGAAACTACAGGAAAGGATATCCCACCTGAACATTAGGAAGAACTTCCTGACTGTGAGAGCTGTTCAGCAGTGGAACTCTCTGCTCAAGAGTGTAGTGGAAGCTCCTTCTTTGGAGGCTTTTAAGCAGAGGCTGAATGGCCATCTGTCAGGGGTGCTTTGAGTACTATTTTCCTGCTTCTTGGCAGGGGTTGGACTGGATGGCTTATGAAGTCTCTTCCAACTCTATGATTCTATGATGCCATGTTTAAATATTCGGAACTGATGAGAAGACATGCTTGTTTTCTGCTGCTCTGGAGACTAGAACAGAATGGAGCTATGGTTTCAAACTGCAAAGAAAAGAGATTCCACCTAAACATTATGAAGAGCTTCCTGACGGTAAGAGCCGTGTCTCCTTCTCTGCAGGTTTTTATTTATTTATTTACAATATTTAAATATTTATATTCCGCCCTTCTCACCCTATAGGAGACTCAGGGCAGATCACAATGCACATACACATGGCAAACATTCAATGCCACAGACACACAACATATATAAACAGAGACAGAGAGGCTATTTAATTTTCCAGCTTCATGAGGGTATGTTTTTTGAATTCTGGCCACCGGGGGAGCTGTTGCTTCACCATCTACTTGTGACACCAATGGAGTACTTCCTCATTCTTTTGCACCGCTGCTGGAGATTTTTATGGTGTAAATTAGTTAAATTAGCCTCCCTGCATAAGCAATACCTAAATTTCCTACTTGACAGATGCAACTGTTTTTCAGGTTGCAAAGGTCAACAGCAAGCTAGACAAATGGCCAGAAGCTCACTCTGATTGGGCTGGCTTTGAACTCATGACCTCTCGGTCAGTAGTGATTTTAATGCAGCTGACTCCCAACCAGCTGCTCCACAACCCAGTCCAGCAATAGCTGGATGGTCATCTGTCAGGAGCGATTTGATTGTGTTCCAGCATGGCAAGGAGTGGGACTATATTCTACAGTTCTATTATAGTTATCAGTTTGCAGGTCCCATTTCCCAGTCCTTGAATATCATTTTTGAATAAAATAAAGGCTGAACTTACTCAGTTTGATCTCTCAAACCTTCTGACAGATGGGACTTGCTAACTGAGAGCTACCATAATGCTAATAAGTAGATTAAAGACCTCCTTTCTCATTGGGCCTTCCAAACCTTCTGTCCCCATATACTTTGTTCACTGAAGGACACTTGTTATTTCTACAGCCTTTTTGGCCCTTCACCAAAACTGGCCCATACTCATGTAATCTATTTTCTAAACTAGTGGCCTTCCAGACATTTGGGACTTCAGATCCCAGAAGCTCCAGCCATCTTGGCCAACTGTCAGGAATTCTCAGAGATGAAGTCCAAAAAGACCACTGGTCTAGATTACTGCAATCCTGCCCTTATACATCTAGATGTCGAATGCTTAAAAACAAAAAGCAAAGAATATAAAATAAATAATACTGTATTCACAAAACTGTGATACAATAAAACTGTTACATTATATTTGCTTTTAATTACTGTATTTCAAGTCAATACAATGACATTGCATAGTATATGGAGGAGTATTAATGAGGCCTATTTTAATAGTAACTCTCAAGCAACCAGAAACTACATTTATCCAACACCGACCAATCCCCAGGGGTGCCAGTTAATTGAGAGTCTACTGTACTTTGATCTGCTTCCCAGAATGACTTATCAGAGGTCCCTTCTACACTGCCATATAAAATCTATATGATCTGCTTTGAACTGGATTATATGACAGTGTAGACTCATATCCATAATGTGGGTTATCTGCTTTGATAATCTGGATTATATGACAGTGTAGAAGGGGCCAAAGGATATGTTTCCTTCAAAACACATACAGCCTTCAGATTCCTTTTAAAAGGACACCTTTTCCTGCAATATTTTTGCACACAGCTTTCTATTCCCTATTCATGAGTATAACTGCACACATAACTGAAGCAACTCCATATATAGTGTGCTTCCAGGACATGGACCTGTCCTTTTGTATCAAGCAGAATGTAGGCCGAACTGTAGTGGATCTGTGGCTTCTAGTGTTTTGGGGTTGTTTTATTATCTTGCATGCACTAAACTTAGAATAAATTGGCAAATACTATTTGATTGAGTTGATTGAAAGGGATGATAACCAGTGTCACCTGGAATTATATCAGTGGGACTGCTATCATAGGGGCCGCAGTGGCGCAATGGGTTAAACCATTGTGCTGCTGAACTGCTGACCTGAAGGTCGGCAGTTCGAATCCATGAGACGGGGAGAGCTTCTGCTGTTAGCCAACCTAGGAGTTCGAAAACATGCAAAATGTGAGTAGATCAATAGGTACTGCTTTGGTGGGAAAAGGCAACATGATGCTCCAAGCAGCCATGCTGGCCACACAATCAGGAGGTGTCTACGGAGGCAGGCTCCTCAGCTTGGAAATAGAGAAAGAGCACCCTCCACTCGTGCCTCTTCAAATTCTGCAGCACTGCTGGTCACAGCTGACCGCCAACTGGAGCACTCAAGGGCCAGGGCTTCCCAGTTCTCGGTGTCTATGCCACAGTTTTTAAGGTTGGCTTTGAAGCCATCTTTAAATCTCTTTTCCTGTTCTCCAACAATCCGTTTTCCGTTCTTGAGTTTGGAGTAGAGCAACAGCTTTGGGAGACGGTGGTCGGGCATCTGAACAACGTGGCTGGTCCAGCGGAGTTGATGGCGGAGAACCATCACTTCAATGCTGGTGGTCTTTGCTTCTTCCAGCACGCTGACGTTTGTCCGCTTGTCTTCCCAAGAGATTTGCAGAATTTTCCGGAGGCAGCTGATGGAATCATTCCAGGAGTGGCATGTGACGTCTGTAGACAGTCCACGTTTCGTAGGCGTATAGCAGGGTTGGGAGGACAATAGCTTTATAAACAAGCACCTTGGTATCCCTACGGATGTCCCGGTCCTCAAACACTCTCTGCTTCATTCGGAAAAATGCTGCACTCGCAGAGCTCAGGAGGTGTTGTATTTTGGTGTCGATGTTGACTTTAGTATTATTTATTTATTTATTATTGGATTGTTGTAGGTTTTTCCAGGCTATATGGCCATGTTCTAGAGGCATTCTCTCCTGACGTTTCGCCTGCATCTATGGCAAGCATCCTCATTACCTCTGAGGATGCTTGCCATAGATGCAGGCGAAACGTCAGGAGAGAATGCTTATATACCATGGCCATATAGCCCGGAAAAACCTACAACAACCCAGTGATTCCAGCCATGAAAGCCTTCGACAATACATTATTATTATTATTATCATTATTATTTCCTTTATATGAAACTAATATCAGAGACCAAACCTTTACCACTTTAGCACCTTAATATAAAGGGGCATGGAATATTAGAAATGAAACAAACAGAAATAGGTGGGATAGAATCAAATCAGGTACAATTCTTGCAACAAGAAAAAAAAACCCTACACAAGTGCGAAAAAAACTGCCAATAATAATTAACACGTGTCATCCCATTCAATGACCGTCCCTTTCCAAGGAAGGGAGTTGGTTTCGTCCATTTGTCTCCCCCCCCCTTTTTTTTTCTCCTTTTGGATCATTCCAGTTTTCCTTCGATAGAACTACCCTAAGCCCCTCCCTTCTGCCACGTTCACTGACCAATAGGAGACGAGAAAGCGGGAGGGTTTTCGCGCCAATCCTGTCCCCACCCGCTCTCGCGATGACCCAAAAAAGAGCCGCGAATGAGAGCCAATCAAACTGCGCTTCTCAGTTGGACGCCTTTTTTTCTAAGCCTGTTTCTGATTGGCTCTCTCCCACTGTACGTCCATTTTCATTGGTCGGGTCTTGGATAGGACATTAGCCAATCAAAATCAATACTTCATTTAAGCCAATGAGGAAGCGGCAAAGTTAGAACCGAGGTTTGCTGAGAGGCGCTTCTCTGCTCGGACGTCCTTTTGCTGCCTTCCTTCCTGGAGAGAGGACGATCAGGAGGGAGCGGGCTCCAGATAGAGAGATGTCTACCTAATCTAATCTAATCTATATCCATCCATCCGTTCTCTGCCTTGGAGTGTGGTGGAGGCTGCTTCTTTGGAAGCTTTTAAACAGAGGCTGGATGGCCATCTCTCTGGGGTGCCTTGAATGCAGTTTTTCTGCTTCTTTTCAGGGGGTTGGACTGGATGGCCCATGAGGTCTCTTCCAACTCTATAATTCTATCCATCCACCTATCTAACCATCGATCTATCAATCTCTTATATAGATAGGATGCCTGAGCTCGGTAACATGAGGTTTGTTTTCTTTTGGGGGTTTTCCTAACTCACTATGATCATTATTCCTTGTAATAGATAGATAGTTATTATTATGTTAGAAAGAAATCAAAGTCAAGACTGAGAAATAATATATTGTGTATGTATGTGAGCTGTTTTGCATAATTCCAGAAAGATAAAAATAAGTATAAATTGATTTTAGATTTGCTCATAGAAACAAATGGCTTGGTTACTACCCGGGGAGCCGCAGTGGGTTAAACCACTTAGCTGCTGAACTTGCTGATCAAAAGGTTGCAGATTTGAATCAGGAGAGCAGTGTGAGCTCCTGCTCTTAGCCCCAGCTTCTGCCAACCTAGCAGTTTGAAAACATGTAAATGTGAGTAGATTAATAAGTACCACTCCGGTGGGAAGATAATAGCGCTCCATGCAGTCATGCTGGCCACATAACCTTGGAGGTGTCTATGGACAACGCTGGCTCTTTGGCTTAGAAATGGAGATGAGCACCACCCCTCAGAGTCAGGCACGACTGGACTTAATGTCAAGGGGAAAACCTTTACCTACTACCCAATAATTCCGTTACAAGTAATGCAATGAGTTTTTAATGATCTACACCAGTCATATTAAGGACAGCTGGAGCTTCTGTTAAACATGTTTTCTTGGCTGGTCATTGCATAACATTTAATCTCTTGTAGTTCCAGGCTGACTGGAGCACAATGATACAGTAAAACATATGTATAAGGCAGGCATAGGCAAACTTTGGCCCTCCAGGTGTTTTGAACTTCAACTCCCACAATTCCTAACAGCTGCCCTTGCCTGGTAATTTTTTTTTATTTTTTAGCTACCTCAATTCCATCTTATACATATGTATTTTTATGTCTAATGTTTTGAATTGGCAGGAGGCTAAGTATTTTAGACTATGTATCATATATGGATTTCAGTTATGCTTTCAATGAGGTCCCCATGACCTTCTGGCAAAGAAACTAGTTAAATGTGGGCTAGGCAAAACTACGGTTAGGTGGATCTGTAATTGGTTAAGCGAACGAACCCAGAGGGTGCTCACCAGTGCTTCCTCTTCATCCTGGAAAGAAGTGATAAGTGGAGTGGCATAAGCAGGGTTCTGTCCTGGGCCTTTTTCTGTTAAACATCTTTATTAATGACTTAGATGAGGGTTAGAAGGCATGATCATGTTGCAAATGACACTAAATTGGGATAGCGAATATCCCCAGAAGACATGAGCAGAATTCAAAATGATCTTAACAGATTAGAGAGATGGGCCAAAACTAACAGAATGAAGTTCAACAGGAACAAATGCCATGGATAAAGATGTAAGTGGAAGTCATAGGGAGGTGGGAGCAAGCTTGTTTTCTGTTGCACTGGAGACTAGGGTGCAATTGAACAATGGTTTCAAATTACAGAAAAAGAAAATCCAACCAAACATTAGGGAAAACTTCCTGAGTGAGAGCTGTTCAGCATGGGCCTCTCTGCCCCAGAGTATGTTGGAAGCTCCTCCTTTGGAGGCTTTTGAACAGAGGCTGGATGGCCATCTGATGGGGGTGCTTTGGATCCGATTTTCCTGTTCTTGGCAGGGGGTTGGACTGGATGGCCCACGAAGTCTTTTCCAATTCTGATTCTATCTTCTCTATTTTCAGATGAAGTAATTTTTCCATGAACAAGACACCTCGAACGTGGGAATCCCAAACATCTTTAGGTATGATTTTATTAAATTTTCTTCAAAATAAATCCTGGTTTTTGTTTTTAAAGATCTCTATTCGTGAGTACCATGCATTTGTTTATGAAAGCATATTATAACAGTTGCTGCGTATGGTCTTTTAATATGTGATCATTCTTTAAAAAGCACAACTTGTTACTTTTGTAGGTTTCTAAGTATTTGCCTTTCATTTAGTAATTTCTGCTGCTTTGTCCCTGGTGTCCAATGATTAAACCCTTTGCTGTTCACATCATGATTTGCTGTGATTATTAATCTTTTGGATGAGGACACCACATTTAAATTCTGTACCAGATTCTTGAATATAGTGTAATTTAATTTTGATAAATGAATGCTCATACATAATGAAAATATTTTCTCTTTTTTTTCAGGGATCGAGAAACTCTAAATACAAGGTAACTCAATGGACTTGTCTATTCAGCAACTGGTTTGATGAATACTGTACTTGGGGCTAACAGGATTCCAGTTATTAGGTCACTGTTTTTTAATTGCACTATAAATAAGATATGTGCAGTGTCATTAGGAATTGTTTTTTTCAAACTATTGTCCATCCGCCCAACAGTATAAGGCCTGGTGTGTGTGTGTGTTTCTGGTTTCATGCCCCCCCCCCCCAAACTTTCATGATTTTTTTTTTGAAAAAGCCCTGGTTTACTCATGAATTTTAACTAGTTAACCAAATCCTCATGCTAAATCTATGATAATGTAATCCACCGAAACTGATATCCAATCGGACTTCCCTATTAAGCTCTATAAGAAAAAGTTAAATTTTAATACAACTTACAATGTTTCCAGGTATATAACATTATTTGTTTGTATATCTAATTTAATTTATTTATTTAAATAAATAGTTTTAATTTATTTCTAATTTATTTTTATCAAAAGTATTTTCAAAATAACATTAAAAGGAAATAAGGGAAGGTGCAAGGGAGAACTAGGTAAGGGAAAGATCAAGGATTAATTTATTGTTGCATTTTCACTATGTATATTTGAATTTAAGTTGTACTCTGTTAAATATTGTTAGTTGCTATTTTATGTTATTTGGTATTGCTCATTGTTGTGGGCAGACCTTTATATATGTATATGTGTCTGTATTGAACTTTGGTTGCCATGTAAGCCTCCCCAAGTCCCTTTTGGGAGATGGTGGCAAGATATAAATAACGATATTATTATTATTATAACTGATCATTTGTGCTTGCTTTAAAAGTTTATACTTTAATTTCTCCTAAACTCAAGTATTTTTGAATAACTAGGTACCAGATTAAAAGTATTTTATGTAGTTTCTAAAAATATGTGTGCGTCATAGACCTTGGCTTTTTTATATTTCAATTTAGTGTGTGTGTGTGTGTGTGTGTAAGAGATCTTTCAAAATGCTGTATCTCCAATGCTAAACGTTTTTGTGAAATTTCATCCACATGACTCCAGAAAATGCCTAAACGTCTATCAAAATTTTTTGAATTCATGGGAAAAAAGAAAAAAACAAATATTGAAGATCAAGACAGCAGCAGGTTGGGAATCATTGCAGCAGCTGTTACTAATGAAGGCCCCATTACAAGTACACCTGGATTGCAGGTGAAAACTGAGGAAACCCATCATCAAGTTAAAGGGAACAAAGCAGAAGAGAATAGAAAGAAACTTCTGCCAATTGTGGAAACAATTGTCCTTTGTGGCCAACAAGAACTGGCTTTAAGAGGGAACAATGATTCAGGACCTATTACCTGTGATGAACCTTTGGACAAGGATGGTAATTTCAGGGCCTTGTTGACATTTCGTGCCAGATCAGGAGACAATAACCTGAAAAGTCTTCTTGAAACTGCAGCTCTGAATGCCCAATATACTACTCCTCAAATACAGGATGAACTAATAGAAATTTGTGGTGACAAGATAGTCCAAAAAATTGTTGAAAGATGCAATACAGCACAGTGTTTCTCTGTTTTGGTAGATGAAACTTTGGATGTGAGTACCTCAGTACAGTTATCGCTCTCGGTAAGATACGTTGATGTTGAAGCTGCAGGAATAAGAGAAGACTTTATAGGCTTTGTGAAGATAAGTGATATGACAGGTGAAGGACTTGCTGGCATTGTATTGAAAAGACTAGAAAAAATTGGGCTGAACTTGAAATACTTGTGTGGACAGGGTTATGGAGCTGCTAATCTGAGTGATCATATTAGTGGAGCACAGGCAATAATATCACAGAAGTATCCATTGGCTGTCCACACCCATTGCAGTGCTCACTCACTAAATCTAGCCTTAGCAAAGTCTTGCAGCATTCCACTTGTCAGAAACTGTCAAGGAAGAATATCATATGTGTGCAATTTCTTCAGAGCATCATCCATCAGACTAGAACTGCTGAAGAAAAATATAAAAGACAGTTTCCCTGAATCAAGAGCAAAACACCTGTTGCCGCTTTGTGAAACCTGTTGGGTTGAGCGGCATGATGCAGTTTTATGTTTTGTTGAAATGTACAGTGTGGTGGTGAGAACACTTGAAGAACTAAATGAGAGTCCTCTATACAACAGTGAAACTTCTTCAGAAGCGTGGAGCCTTCTTTTAGGTGTACTGAATGCTGAATTTGTAGTAACCTTACACATCTTAAGAAAGTTTCTGTCATTATCTCTCCAGTTTAGCAAAGCATTACAAAGAGTAGATGTCAACATTTTTGATTGTCTGCAATATGTTGACCTTCTCATAGAAGAAGCCAGGGAAATGCGCGCAAAATCTGTGAAAAAATTTCAGGAGGTCTTTGACACAGCAAAATCTGTGGTGGAGTCAATGGGTGAAAAAGTTACGATTCCTTGCATCTATTCAAGGCAGAGTTGTGAAAACAATATGCAGGCCAATTCACTAACACCAGTAGAATATTATAGGCTACATGTGTACATCCCATTTCTGGACTTTTTCTGCAATCAGCTTCAAGAAAGATTTACAAGGCACAGGGAAGTAGTTCAGGAACTGCAACTTCTCCTCCCTATTAATTGTGGATGTTTAAAATCCAGCTTGAACAAGTGTACAGAACTTTACAATGAATGCCTTCAAAATCCTGACACACTGATGGATGAGTCTGACCTGTGGTGTGGAAAATGGGAAAAGATTGCACCTGCAGAAAGACCAACAAATGCTCTGGAAGCATATCTTGTCTGTGATGGACAGGTTTTTCCCAGTGTGAAGAAACTTCTTCAGATTTGTGCCACATTGCCAGTGTCAACAGCTACAAATGAAAGGTCGTTTTCAACAAGTGAAAGTTTGAAAGCATATGTAAGAAGCACAATGGGGCAAGAAAGATTGACTGGTCTTGCGCTCTTGAGTGTCCACCGAAGTTTATCGATAGATCCTGATTACTGTCAAAGTGTACTGACACAGTTTTCAAGTGTTTCTAACAGGCGTTATGGTATTCTTTTGTAATGAAAATAGAAATTTGGTTTAGTTAAGACTATATAAAATATAGAATGAGTCATATTTATTTATTTACTTCGCTTATATACCGCAATTCTCAGCCCAAGGGCGACTCATTGCGGTGTACAACATAGAAAAACAGGTGCAAAATACAAAACATAGTGTAAAATAATCCACAATTCATCATTATCAAAAAACATCTCATCAAAACATCAACATTACTACAAAAGCCATTCCGAGTCGTCTCATCGTCAAACCCACAATCCGATATCATTTCCGTTGTTCCATTCCTATGGTCAAATTACCAGTCATTGCACTTCTTGTTCAAATGCCTTCTTAACCAGCCAGGTCTTTAACTTCCTGCGGAATATCAACAGGGAGGGAGCTAGCCTGATGTCCACGGGAAGGGTGTTCCACAGCTGAGGGGCCACCACCGAGAAGGCCTTATCTCTCGTCCCCGCCAGCTGTGCCTGTGACGCAGGCGGGATCGAGAGCAGGGCCTCCCCGGAAGATCTCAAAGTCCTCGTGGGCTCATAGGCCGAGAGGCGGTCAGTTAGGTATCTTGGGTATCTTAAATTATTTTGTGTTATGGAACTCTTCGTGTTTTGCTAAAAAAATTGTTTTAACATATGATTATTTTTTTCTGGCTGTGGGCTGGTCTGAGGAACTATGAACTATATTTCTATCCCGCCCTGCCTCCCCCTCGGGACTCAGGGCGGTTCACAACATAAAAGACAAACATTCAATGCCGTAAAATACAACAATAGACTAAAACAATTAAAAACATAACAGAGCATTTGATAATAAAGCAGATCACATGAAAACAATAGTAATAAAATACACAATGTTAGGCAAGCACCCAATTTGTCAATCTTTAGGAAAAGCTTGAAAACTTGTCTGTTCCACTTTGCTTTCGATAAAGCAACAACAAATCCCCATACCATGACCGTCCCAGCATACACTTGTTCTCTTGATGCACTTTACCTCTGCTAGCGGGTAAATTAAACGCCATAGCTTGCCCCATTCGTATCTCCCACCAGATAAACTACTTCATTTTCCTATCTCACCCAATGTCCCCTGTTTTTATTCTTACATCTGGCCCAGCTCACTTTGTTCAATTTTTTTTTGTTTTTAATTTTCTGTTTTTAATTTTTCATCTTGCCTCATACCCAGTGTTTTATCCTGTGTTATTTTTTCTCTTTTATTGTTGTATTTTATTTAAGTTATTATCTGCTGTTTGTATTTTATAGTATTTATTGTATTTGTTGGGCTTGGCCTCATGTTAGCCACCCCCAAGTCCCTGAGGGGAGATGGTGGCGGGGTATAAATAAAGTTTAATAATAATAATACAAAGTTAAAAGCGGTGTCCTCTGTTTTAAAAGTTTGAGGACCCCTAGTCTAAACACTGGTTTTATAGATTATTGTTATTTTTTTAGTCTTCTCAAGTGTCCAAGGGTTAATGCGTTTTAAGCAGATGCTGAAACTATGCATTTGATGTATCTAGGCATCAGCAGGTCTATGTGCAATTGGGTCATTTGTTCAGCTATGTCCCACACACATTCATTTCTGTGGAAAATAATATTACATAGTGTTTGAATTCCTTATATACAGTTAGAAATTCTATGATTTAACTTATTAATAAAATATTTTATTTAACAGAACATGGTCTTGTGGCTTTATTTCTATATTGAGCTTCTAAAGATGGTATTGAACTATTTTAAACATTTATATAACTTAAAGTGCTATTCATTTTTAGAACTAGCTGATTCCATCATTAGAGTTCAGAATGCTCTTTGACTATAGATTCCAGCAACTACAACTCCCAAATGACAAAATCAACCTCTCCAGTATTTGAAATTGGGTGTATCGGGTATTTGTGCTAAATTTGGTCCAGTGAATGAAAATACATCCTTCATATCAGATTACATTACATTACAAATAGCAACAAAAATAATGTTATGGTTGGGGGTCACCACAACATGAGGAACTGTATTAAGGGGTTGCGGCATTAGGAAGGTTGAGAGACTGATTTAGGGCTTTATAGGCTAAAGCAGGGGTCCTCAAACTTTTTAAGCCGGGGGCCAGTTTACTGTTCTCAGACGGATGGAGGGCCGGACTATAGTTTTAAAAAAAATCAATTAAAAAATTCTTTTGCACATTGCACATATCTTATTTTGCTGTGTGGAAGGGCCCTTTGAGGGGGTTCTTTCTAGCCCTCTTTAGGCAGTAATTCCAGGAGCAGAGAATGGGAAATCTTCCTATTTCTAGTCTGACCAAAAATCTGGCTACCAGTATTAAAAAACTCTAAAATTATAACTGTAAATAAAGAACAACACTCAAACACATGGGAACTCCAGACAAGAAACAATCAGGGCCAGCTAATCCTCTCTCAACAAAGGATTCTCCCTAAAAACTGTCAGGCTATGAAATGGCAATCAAGGTGGCCAATTGAAACATTCATACCTACCTCCAACAGACAAGAGTTCTTTCTCCCACCCTGGATCTTCCACAATTTTCCTGGTTAAAGGTTTTCCTCTGACATGAAGTCCAGTCGTGTCTGACTCTGTGGTGCTCATCTGCATATCTAAGTCAAAGAGCCGGCGTTGTCCATAGACACCTCCAAGGTCATGTGGCTGGCATGACTGCATGTAGCGCCGGGGCAGCCTCCCTTGGCTGGCTCACGCTGTCCATGAGGCCTGACGGATAGCGTGAGCCTGCCAAGGGAGGAGCAGGCCCGTGTGGCCTACTTGTGAGTAAAGCACGTCGTGAGGTGCTTTACTTGCGAGTAGACCACGCGGAGCAGCCTCCCTTGGCTGGCTCACGCAGTCCATCGGGCCTGACGGATAGCGTGCGCCAGCCAACGGAGGGGCGCTCCTCCCGTGGGCCGGAAGTGGCCCGTGGGCCGTAGTTTGGGGACCCCTGGGCTAAAGCCAGCACTTTGAATTGTTTTCGGTAGCAGACTGGCAGCCAGTAGAGCTGGCGTAACAGGGAGGTTGTGTGAAAAGAGGGAATACTTCTGCCAATTCCAACAGAAGCAGACAGATACTGTATACATTGGCCAAGAATCCACATACACAAAATAATAATAATAATAATAATAATAATAATAATAATAAACTTTATTTATACCCTGCCACCATCTCCCCAATGGGGACTTGGAGCGGCTTACATGGTTCAAGCCCGGACAACATGTTACAGCAAAATAAAACCAGAACTTAAACAACAAGCAACATCAACAAAATTACATAGAAAAAAAAAAGTTTAAACAGTAACAAAATAATATTCCAAAAGCCCTACATGTGTGCAGCTGCTGCAGTCAGGCTTTCATGACCAGAATCACTGGGTTGCTGTGATTTTTTCAGGCTGTATGGCCATGTTCCAGAAGCATTTTCTCCTGGCATTTTGCCCACATCTACGGCAGGTATCCTCAGAGGTTGCTAATTGGCGGCTGTTAGGAGTCCAAAACACCAAGTCGGCCCAAGCTTGATTTATATCCACTATATCAGTTGTGCCATAATATGACTATAAGGGTGCAAACCTATTTGGCTAGGATGAATTAAAGGCGCAGGATCAGCTGGCTTTGAAGTAATGTGACTTGGAAGTGTTTTGCTTCTTCTACACTGAAAATACAGGCGTCAGAATAAGCAAGAACTTACAAGAGTGATGCGGAAAAGAATATCGAAAAATAGATAATTCTGATGCAGGAAAGGTTTAGAAGAACTGGTAGAAAACACTGTGAACTGTGAAGTACCGATGTTAATGCAAATTGACATACATTGGGACGATGTTGTATTGTGATTTCAGAATTACACATTCACTCTGAAATCAAAGCTTAACCACTTAGGGACATTGTCCAGAGTTGGTGGTCAGTTTCCTCATGTGCTTGTGTATGAATAATGTGGATACAGCAGCCAGGGGCAAACTTGGGCCCTCCAGGTGTTTTGGACTTCAACTCTCACAATTCCTAACAGCCTACCGGCTGTTAGGAATTGTGTGAGTTGAAGTCCAAAACACCTGGAGGGCCCAAGTTTGCCCAGCTGTTAGGAATTGTGGGAGTTGAAGTCCAAAACACCTGGAGGGCCCAAGTTTGCCCAGGCCTTGCTGAGGGGGAAAAGGAAAGGGCCTGAGGCTGTTAGGAATGGTGGGAATTGGAGTCCAAAGCACCTGGGGGGCCCAAGTTGGCCCAGGCCTGGCTGAGATGGGAAAGGAAAGGGCCTGAGGCTGTGAGGAATGGTGGGAATTGGAGTCCAAAACACTTGGAGGGCCCAACTTTGCCAAGGCCTGGCTGTGAGGGAAAAGAAAAGGGCCTGATGCTGTAAGGAATGGTGGGAATTGGAGTCCAAAACACCTGGAGGGCCCAGGCCTGGCTGAGAGGGAAAAGGAAAGGGCCTGAGGCTGTGAGGAATGGTGGGAGTTGGAGTCCAAAACACCTGGAGGATTCAAGTTTGCACAGGTCTGGATAAGGGGTGAAAGGAAAGGAATGATGGGAATTGGAGTCCAAAACACCTGGAGGGCCCAAGTTGGCCCAGGCCTGGCTAGGAGGGAAAAGGAAAGGGCCTGAGGCTGTAAGGAATGGTGGGAATTGGAGT
Source organism: Anolis sagrei ordinatus (assembly GCF_025583915.1). NCBI lineage: Eukaryota > Metazoa > Chordata > Lepidosauria > Squamata > Anolidae > Anolis > Anolis sagrei. Next base: position 189,604,433 of record NW_026847549.1, read on the forward strand.
CCAAAACACCTGGAGGGTTCAAATTTGCACAGGTCTGGCTGAGGGGGATGGAAAGGGCCTGAGGCTGTCAGGAATGATGGGAGTTGGAGTCCAAAACACCTGGAGGGCCCAAGTTGGCCCAGGCCTGAATCTGGCTGTCAGGAATGATGGGAGTTGGAGTCCAAAGCACCTGGAGGGCCCAAGTTGGCCCAGGCCTGAATCTGGCTGTCAGGAATGGTGGGAATTGGAGTCCAAAACACCTGGAGGGCCCAAGTTGGCCCAGGACTGGCTGAGGGGGAAAAGGAAAGGGCCTGAAGCTGTTAGGAATGGTGGGAGTTGAAGCCCAAAACACCTGGAGGGCCCAAGTTGGCCCAGGCCTGGTTGAGGGGGAAAAGGAAAGGGCCTGAAGCTGTTAGGAATGGTGGGAGTTGAAGTCCAAAACCCCTGGAGGGCCCAAGTTGGCCCAGGCCTGGCTGAGGGGGGGAAAGGAAAGGCCCTGAGGCTGTTAGGAATGGTGGGAATTGAAGTCCAAAACACCTGCAGTGCCCAAGTTTTCCCAGGCCCAGCTGAGGGGGAAAAGGAAGGGGCCTGAGGCTGTTAGGAATGGTGGGAGTTGAAGTCCAAAACACCTGGAGGGCCCAAGTTTGCATAGTTCTGGATAAGGGGGGAAAGGAAAGGAATGATGGGAATTGGAGCCCAAAACACCTGGAGGGCCCAAGTTTGCCCAGGCCTGGCTGAGGGGGGAAAAGAAAGATCCTGAGGCTGTGAGGAATGGTGGGAGTTGAAGTCCAAAACACCTGGATGGCCCAAGTTTGCCCAGGCCTGGCTGAGGGGGGAAAGGAAAGGGCCTGAGACTGTTAGGGATTGTGGGAATTGGAGTCCAAAACACCTGGAGGGTTCAAATTTGCACAGGTCAAATTTGAGGGCCCAAGTTGGGCCAGGCCCGGGCTAAACTGTCTCAATGGCGAGGTAGGCCCAACCCTCTTTTGGGGCGGGCCTCTCTTTGGCCCGGAAGCCGGCGGCATGGAGGTAGGCGGCGCTGTGGCTGCCACGTTGAAGCGGAACGTAGAGGAATAGCAGCGTCGGGCCTTGGCAGGAGGAGGAGGAGGAGCAGGAGAAGGAGGAGGAGAAGCAGGCCGCAGCCGGGCCTCGGCCTTTCCTAGGGTGGGTGACCGACCAGCTGAGCTTCTGGGCGGCAGCAGGTGAGGCATGACAGGCTGGAGGAAGGGGAGGCCAGAAGAGGAGGAAAGCTCTTCCTCCATTTCTGTAACACCCTTTACTTTTGTGTGTATTTATTTATTCCTGCTTGAAAGTAAGCCAAAGTACCCTCCACAAAGGTTTCTGCTCCATCTTTATTTAATTTAGCTTTATCTTTCCCTCCTCAATTTAGGGACTCAACGCTTTTTTGTACTTCATAGAGTTGTCTCCAATAAGGGATACTCATATATACACTGCCACATAATGTAGATTATCAAAGCAGATAATCCACATTGTTTGCTTTGAACTGGATTATATGAGTCTACACTGCCATATATTCCAACCAGTTCAAAGCAGATAATACCTGGGTTTTATATGGTAGTGTATAAAATCCCACATTATCTGCTCTGAACCGGGTTACATGGCAGTGTGGACTCATAACCCAGTTCAAAGCAGATCTTGGGGATTATAACTGTTTTGAGTCTACACTGCCATATATTCCATCCACTTCAAAGCAGATAATACCTGGGTTTTATATGATAAGAGTATAAAATCCCACATTATCTGCTCTGAAATGGGTTACATGGCAGTGTGGACTCAGATAACCCAGTTCAAAGCAGATCTTGGGGATTATAACTGTTTTGAGTCTACACTGCCATATATTCCATCCAGTTCAAAGCAGATAATGCCTGGGTTTTATATGGTAGTGTATAAAATCCCACATTATCTGCTCTGAACTGGGTTACATAGCAGTGTGGACTGAGATAACCCAGTTCAAAGCAGATCTTGGGGATTATAACTGTTTTGATATTTGGTGATGTACTGTTTTTAACAAGATTTATGTTTAAAGTGTGGTTTTACTGTCGTAGTTGTAAGGAATTGAATATTTGCCATTATCTGTGTGTAAACCGCTTTGAGCCCCCCTCGGGGTGAGAAAAGCGGTACATAAATGCTGTAAATAAATACATAAATAAATAAATTATCTGCCTTGATATCCTGGGTTGTATGGCTTTGTGGAAGGGCCCTATAACATAGTTTTGGCCCATTCCTTTCTTTGGAAATGTAACTTTTTCAGAAGCTGCTATTCCTTGGTGGGCTCCCACCCAAGTCCCAACCAGGGCTGACTCTGCTTAACTTCCAAGATAAATGCAGAATCTTTTAGTCCCCTTCCACACAGCTGTATCAAATCCACATTGAACTGGGTTATATGGCAGCATGGACTCAGATAACCCAGTTCAAAGCAGATTTTGTGGATTGTCTGTCTTGATATTCTGGGTTATATCGCTGTGTGGAAGGACCCTAATGTACTTTTGGCCCATTCCTTTCTTTGGAAATGTAACTGCTATTCCTTGGTGGGCTCCCATCCAGGTCCCGACCAGGGCTGACTCTGCTTAACTTCCAAAATAAATGCAGGACCTTTTAGGCCCCTTTCGCACATCTGTATAAAATCCACATTGAACTGGGTTATATGGCAGTGTGGACTCAGATAACCCAGTTCAAAGCAGATGTTGTGGATTGTCTGTCTTGATATTCTGAGTAATATGGCTGCCTGGAAGGGCCCTAAGAAGAAATAAATATTTGCAAGGATGTGACACTGAGGAGAGGGCAAGCCTTTTTATCTGGATGCTCTGGAAACTAGGACACAGAGCAATGGATTCAAATGGCAGGAAAAGAGATTCCACCTAAACATTAGGGCCCTTCCACACAGCCATGTAACCCAGAATATCAAGGCAGAAAATCCCACAATATCTGCTTTGAACTGGGTTATCTGAGTTCACACTTCCATATATTCCAGTTCAAAGGAGAAGATGTGGAATTGTATTCACTTGTGTGGAAGGGGCTGGAGTCTCCTCCTCTGGCTGGCTGGCCATCTGCCAGGACTGCTTTTATTGTGCCTTCCTGCATGGCAGAATGGGGTTGGATTGGGTGGCCCTTGGGGTCTTTTCCAGCTTTAGGATTTTTGAGATACCAAGAGCCCATAGTAGCAGCAGTTGTCATCGTAGCAATCACAACAATAATAATATGTAGAGGCATTACCTTATATTATTGCAGACGGAACGTCTTCTTGAGCCTAAAGGTTAGTGCTCTGTTTTAGTAAGGGATCTTTTCCCACTCAAAAGATGACAAGAATCCACCCTTTAATTTTGCAGCCGTTTGTGGGGTGGAGAAGTCGTCAGTTGACTCACTCGTTGGGGCCTTCTACACAGCCATATAACCCAGAATATAAAGGCAGAATAAGTCACAATATCTGCTTTGAACTGGGTTACCTGAGTCCACACTGCCAGTTCAAAGCAGAAAATGTGGGGTTTTATTCAGCTGTGTGGAAGGGGCCGGAGTCTCCTCCTCTGGCTGGATGGCCATCTGCCAGGACTACTTTGATTGTGTCTCTCTGCATGGCAGAATGGGTTTGGATTGTATGCCCCCTGGGTTCTCTTCCAACTCTTGGATTATCTGAGTAGTAGCTGTCGTCATTGTAGCAATAACAACAACAACATGTGGAGGCATTATTTTATTGCAGACGAAACATCTTGAGCCTAAAGTTTAGTGCTCTGTTTTAGTAAAGGATTCTTCCCCACTCAAAAGATGACAGGAATTCGACTCCAGGAGTATCTCCTAGAGATGGAAGCTGGCATTAGCTACCCTTTAATTTTGCAGCCGTTTTGTTCCTTTGGTTTGTGGGGTGGAGAAGCCGTTGTTTGACTCACTCGTTGTCTTCCTCTAACCCTCAGGAGTTTTAATATGTAAAGGAAGAGGTGGACTAAAGACTCCAAACCCTGTTGACCAATCAAGTTTAACATTTATAAGTTTTCCCCCTTATTCTTAATTAGAATCTATGTATGTAAAGAAGAGTTGAACCATATTGGCAAAATATATTGTATATACCAGGCATGGGCAAACTTTGGCCCTCCCTCCAGGTGTTTTGGACTTCAATTCCCACAATTCCTAACAGCCTGTTGGTATATACAGTATTTGGCATTCATCTGGAAGAACTACTACAGTAAGATCTCCCATATCGATGGAGGATATGTTCCAGGACTTTGTGTTGATATGTGAAACTGCAGATAATAACAAAATGAAAGACGCCAAGCCCAAGAATACCATGGACTGATGCTGGATGACCTAGAAAGTGCTTTAGACTTTGACTTAGATAATGGTAATGTGAACATGTGGGTCACACTGTACTCCACAACTAATTCCATTGCCCTTCATAGCAAAAATGTTTTGAAAGATAGGATCTATAGCTAATACCTTGTGTCATCCTTCACCCATATTTACAGTACTGGAAATTGTAAAAGTAATTGGTTTGTGTCACACTCTTCAAATACTGGGATTCTTGATATTTTCCTACCAGTGTCTTGATTCCACGAGGAGCATTTGGTTATAAATCACATAGAGCACTTATATTCCAGGATCATTTAATTCCAAATACTTTTTGAATGCACACAGAAGATAATTTAAGCCAGAGTGCTTACTCTGTAATCTTGTGCTTTGGACTCTGGTTAAAGTGGAGTGTTGGTGGTGATAGTGTGCATATGTATACACATCTTACTGCAAAGTTATAAGTGAACTGGAAATCTTGACATGTTATTAAAAGTTGTTTTATTTTTAGTGTTGCATGCATTTTCGTTCATGTAGCACATTTTCTGCAATCTTATTTGAATGGCTTAAATTGTACATTTTTAAAGTAACTCCAGATATAGATAGATAGATAGATAGATAGATAGATAGATAGATAGATAGATAGATAGATAGATAGATAGTTTTGGATAGCATAGAGAAGGGTTAACACTCCTGTAACATTTCTTTTGCTGTCTGTGCCACTGTTCAGAGGATTTCATCTCACTTTCTGTCCCTGTGATGACTGGATTTTGAACATTTTGGCTTGTTGTGGAAACAAGGATTGGTGATAAAGTTTCATTGGAGGCTCTTTCTCCCATGATAACTCTTTCAGGAATGAATTTCCCTTCCTAAGGGTAAATTTCTCTCATTTCTTGTTGTCTCACCTCTGTTCTTAACTAAGAGTTATATGTACATTGGATTTTTGTAACTTGTGGACTTCCTGTATCACCCAGACTTGCATTAGGTTGAATGCCAAGAATTTGTTCATCAATCAAATTAATTATGTGGTGGTTTAAAGAGAAACCAGGCAGGGTTGAGTACGTGTCCTTCTGTCTGCTAATCTCTCGAAAGGAGAGGTGGTGCTTTATTCTGTGCTGTGTCAGTATCAAAGGTTCTCTACATGGCTGGGCAATGTGACATGTTCATAGTCTCTCAGGACCTTTAGAAATAGCAAGAGGCAAAAATGCTGCTTGGTGTTTGCAAAGTATAATAATGCAAAAGACAGCCCCATAATATCTTTGTTAGTTATTTTGGAAACATGAAATGTATTGGGTGCTATGGATACCAGTGCACAGGGCAAGGTCGTACCTTGGCTCTAAAGGAAACCCTGCAGAATAAACAGTGATCCTCTTCAATCCTCATTCTGGCACATTAAAAGAATCTGCTAGTGAGTACCTTAGATGTGGGGTATTTTCAGATTCCAGGGAGGAATCAATTTTATAATAAATTAAAATTTATTATAAAATTACCCATATTTGCAGGTGTGTCTTGATGAAGAATGAATAGTATTTGACTATTGCCAAACACCCAGTGCCTGAAACTACATGTTCATATAAGTTGGAATGTTTGTTTTGAGTCCCTGTCCTCCATGTGTGCCCCCCCCCAAAAATAGCACAGATAAGACTGATTTCTTGAGAACAAGTCATATCAACACTGAGCATTGAATGCAGTTTAAAACCAGTATTGAAGAAAGTAGTTTTGCTGTGCAGATGATTGCATAGGAAATGGCGACACATACTTCTATCTGTCTGTCTGTCCTGTATGTCTAACAGTGTTGAATGCTTGCTGTGTATGTGTTCTGTGATCTGCCCTGTGTCCCCTTCGGGGTCAGAAGTGTGGAATATAAATGCTGCAAATAAATAAATAAAACTTCAACATATGGGAAATTTCTGGTCCCAAGTATTATTCTGGTCCCAAGTATTAAGGAATATTCAACTGTATGTAAATTAATTCTTTTTGAGAAAAAGAATCATTTGCATTAGAGAAAAATGTAGTAATCCCAACAGCAGTGATTAAAGAAATTGTTTCTGATGTAATTCCAGAAATGAATGTCACTTATGTGGAATGCTTGAGACCAGAATGGTTTGGGATATTAGATTTTTTTTAAAAAAACAACCTTTGGAATACTTGTGTGTAAATGAGGTATTTTAGATATGAGATAGAAGTCTAAACTCAAATTCATTCATTTTATGCCTTATACACATAAAATTTAAAACAATTATGCTTAAAACATTTTTTGCCTAGGTTGTTGTAAGTTTTTCGGGCTATATGGCCATGGTCTAGAGGCATTTTCTCCTGACGTTTCGCCTGCATCTATGGCAAGCATCCTCAGAGGTAGTGAGGAAAAGCCTACCTCACTACCTCTGAGGATGCTTGCCATTGATGCAGGCGAAACGTCAGGAGAGAATGCCTCTAGACCATGGCCATATAGTCCGAAAAAACCTACAACAACCCAGTGATTCCGGCCATGAAAGCCTTCGACAATACATTTTTTGCCTACATTGAAGCATCAGAAAGCAAACGTGTCATTATCTCAGCTACTCTTGGGAACAATTTTGGATTTCAGATACAAGCTGTACTCTCCGACTTAACCACTCTATATGGTGGTAAAATCACAACTTACCACATTGCCACCAGCAATGTCTATTTGAGCCATTGAAAATTACTTTGTGTTTCATTTGGGTTAAATAACACCAGTTTATTAATTTTATAGAGCAGTATCAACATTTGCATCACATCACAGCATAATGGAAAGTGCTGATTATGACTTATACGTCTATCCCTGTATGGAGTATTTGAAAGATTGTATGAACCTGCTGCAGTATTCAGATCTTTGAGGCAGGCTTACACTTTAAGAAAATAATAGCATTTACTTTAACTTACTTATTTTCCCTTATTGGAGTTTTAGCAATTGTAAGCCACCTTGGGTACCACACAGACAGAAAGCCAGCATGAAAAATAAATAAATTCACCAACCTTTATTTTTAGCTATGAGGAGCAACGTGGTATATAGCCATTTTAGAAACCCAGTTCTGAGTTTTATATAGCCTTTAAAAGGCCAAAATAATTATACAGAATATCAGAAGCAGGCTCTAGGTTGATACTGTGCCATGAAAACTTTACCAGAGAGATCATGGGCTCTTACTTGAGTTTCCTCAAAAGTTTGGTCTGTGGTTTTATGTGTGTATTTCATAATGAGTCATGTAGCTTCTGGTTTCCAGCAAACGAGAAAGAAGGTGAAAAACAAAGAATGATGGATCAAATTACATTCCTATATGTGGGTGAAATGCACAGTGTAATAAAAAAATGTGTCACAGCTCTTAATTCATAATTTCTTAGTTCTTTATATGCTTCACAAATCACCTATCTTTAGACATGGCTTGGAGCAAAAGCAGCGTACTATCAGAACTTTTTGAGGAAGAGCGTGTTGGCTACTTCTTTTCTGTTGAATTAATGCAACTTGGCACCAGTTTTAACTGCCATGGCTCAGTGCCATGGAATCATGGGAGTTGTAGTTCTACAAGATATTTTGGCTTTTCTGCCCAAGTGTGTTGGTGTCTCACCAAACTACAACTCCTGGGGTTCCTTAGCATTGAGCCAGGGCAGTCAAAATGGTATCAAACTGCATGACATTCTACAATGTAGATCAGTGGTCCTTAATGTGGTTCGCGAAGACGAAAATCTGGTCCGTGAGTCTCCTTCCTCTTTATTTATTTATTTTAATTTATGTATTTTATTTCTGCTCCTTTTGCACCACCTGCCACTCCTTCCCTGTTGCTGACCAGCCCCAACCCCTTGGATGGACCACATCAGTTCTAGATGATGAAAAATGGTTTTCAGTGGCGAGCAAATGACAACTACTGGATGGCATAAGTTCTGTATCAAAAACTAGAGTTGATGTGGTCTAACCAATGCAGTTTTCTGACTCAGCACCCCAAATAACCAAACAAAATCTAAGGTGACCAAAAACTGATTCATAACCCTTTAGGTACTAATGTTGGAAAGTGGTCCCTGATTAAAAAAAAAAAAGTTTGGGAACCACTGATCTAGATGCACTCTATTTATATATCGTGCCAGAAGTGAATTGAGGGAACAGTTATAATGTATTTAAAACGTAAACAAAGTTAAAAACGTGGCATTATGCTAAATGTTCTTTGACCAGAAGCTGGCCACTTGGAGTGCCTCTGACAACAGATGCACCCTATGATAGCAAGGTAATGAGGTTCCATGTGTTTGTTCCATTTTTGCAGTTGAAGGAGGTGGAAAGCAAATGTATGGAGCAGTGTAGGTAATTTACTTGGATAATGTGGGGCTTTGAGTGGTAACTTTTCTGCAAATGTGGGGAAATAATTAACAGTATACTTTAGAAGCCTATAAGTGAATCACTCTGTCTAAGTACCCTAAAGACATCAGATGTGATCTTGGAAACAGCAGGGTCAGCCCTGGGTAGTACTTGGATGGAAGACATCTAAGGATTATCATATGCTGTAGTGCATATTTCAGAGAAAGTAATTTACCAAACCACTTCCCTGCCTAGGAAAGCCCTGTGAAGTTCATGGGGTTGCCATAAGGCTAAAATCTAGTAGGGACATGCCCTACACTGATCAATCTCTTACAGTTTGACTCAGGTGTGCAAACAGGTCAAAGAGTTAAAACAGAGCAAATACATTTTTAATTGATGTCCTCCCATGTGAACAATGAGTATTTCTTGACCTCTCTCTTACTAATAGCAGTAACTGGAGTTAAGATCTGGATTGAATACAAAAATAGCTTCATGTTTGAGTACATTCTTATTGGGAGAAACATTATCTTCCTGTGCTAGCATCCTGTTCCCATTTACCATGGAGTAAGCTCCATTAAATACTATAGGCCTTACTTCAGAATGAATATAAAAAATCTCTCTTTTGGCATTTGTAATATTGTTGGATGTTCTGAAAGCTGTTTTGACACAAGCATTATATTTAGTATTTCAATGTATGCTCAAGTAAAACAATGGATACCTTTACCTTGTAAAGTTTTGATCTATAAGCTGATTTCACAATCTATCTTTTATTCCTGTTTAGCCCTACACCTTTCATTTATTGATGCTGCCTGTTATACTCTTCTCAACAGGATGAAGCTGAAAGAGATAGACCGTACTGCCATGCAGGCATGGAGCCCCTCTCACCACCACCCCATTTACTTGGCTACTGGTACGTTTTAAAAAATGCATTTCTTACAGTTGCAATTTTATGTCATAACTCAAGAAAATTAATTTTTTAGCAACTTGAAACCACTTTTATAGCAAATAAAAATGGTACTTTTTGGATGGCATTCTGGGTTGATTCAGTTTAATTTAGATTTGTCCTAAATAAAAACACAAGACCTGCATTACTGGATAAGACCAGGTTTCCCTTCAATAATAGTTTATAGTAAATTGCTTGTTTCTATACAGGCACCTCTGCTCAGCAGCTGGATGCTACCTTCAGTACAAATGCCTCCCTGGAAATATTTGAACTTGACTTGACAGATCCTTCACTGGATATGAAGTCCTGTGCCACCTTCTCCTCCACTCATAGGTATGTGCAATTTTTAAAACTATTTATCTAATTATGAAATCCACACAACACTGTTTTAAGTAGAAAAGTCTGTCTTTATCGCTTTAAGCTCTGAAAAGGTTTTAGTAGCATGGCCAATATTGAGAAGAGTTCTAAAAAAACCTATCTATTCCTGGTTTAGAACATTCCTAATCTCGAGGTTTTTTTTCCTCCTTCAGATGGGTTTTGTGATTTTCTTGACAAAAAATTATAAAACTTCGATACAAATCAACCCATGCCAGCATTTCCATTTGTTGTTGTGTGCTTTTATGTGATTTCTGACTTACAGCAATACTAAGGTGAATGTATCAAAGGGGTTTCTGGGACCAAGAGTGTATGTCTTGTCACCCAGAGGGTTTTCATAGCTGAACAGGGAATTGAACCTTGTTCTCCAGAGTCCTAGTCCTGCAGTAAAATAATTATTCTACACTGGTTCTCTAAAGCCCCCATATGAGTGGCCATATGCTTATGTTGCCTGTATCTGGTCACTTGCACACATGAGAGAGCACACAGCTTCATCGCCACAGTAAACCAAAGATGTAAGTATGTATTTGGCTATAGCTTGGCAGTGGCGGATCTGCCATGCCAACCCAGATGTACAGGTCCCCTTGCCCAAGCCATAGAAAGCACGCCAAAACAAGATATGGCAACAGAGAGGGATCACTGCTTTGAACCATACACAGAACAGGGTTTTAACAGTCCCTACTTGAGGAGCCACAAAGGTGGGAGGGAGGGCAGCATGCTGGAGGTTGCAGTGGTTAATTCGGGTATCACTAGACTCTGTGGTTCTGTTTGATTCTTTCTTATATGACAGGTATGGGCAAACTTTGGCCGGTAGGCTGTTAAGCACTGTGGGAGTTGGAGTCCAAAATACCTAGCGGGGCAGAGTTTGCTCATACCTGCTATATGACCTCTAAACAGAGCCATAAAAATGACTATAAGAAGCCCCCTCATTCGAATATTTCCTTTACCACGCTAACAGTCCAATGCACAGGTTCGGGATTTGCCTAAGCTTCAGTCCTCACTACTAACCACCCTAGTCTTGGCAGACTGTGTCCTTGTTTTGCACAGATGAACTTGGAATTCCTTGCTTGTTTTGTTGCTGTGAATCAAACTGAATATACATTCTCTTAACGAAGAATTTTGCTAATAGACTTCTTTAGTAGCATGCAGAGTACACTAATAGTTACTTAGCAGGGGAGGCACCATGATCACGAAGGTGACTTTCCCAGGGTGAGGCTCATCCATTGCACTCTGGGTAGTCTGACCCTTGCGATTTCCCCAAATATGGGAAACTTGACTGCATAATTTGTGGTGCTCGTGTCCTTTGTTTAATCTCTATTTTGTGTATTTTAATATGAATTTTATAGAAATATGTTTTAATATGTATCTTTTATAGACATACTTTTTAAATGTGTGTATTTGTAGTGTTTTTACAATGTTTATGTGTTTTGATTATTTTGTAACCCACCTCGAGCCATGTGGAGAGGTGGGTAAGAAATAAAATTATTATTAATAGTTGCTGTTGTTTTATAGTAAAGAGGCTTTGACAGTGTCAATAAGAGCAAGTGCAGATACTCTTTAAAGTGGTGAAGGAGTTGAAAACTTTCCGTTGACATTGGAATAAGTCCATAAATCTTTCATAGCAGATGTAATGTCAATAGGAAACTATGTGTTTCTGTTTGCCATTAGAAGTACATGGCTTACTTAGACTACTGGATAGCATTATTTTGTAGCATAAGCAGATCAAACAGTCTTGAGAAACTCTAAAGTAGGATGAGTGAAGTGCAGCTTATGGATTGCATGCAGCTTCCCTTGCCACTTCCATCTCCAGCAGTACTGTTTTTCATTTATGAGAAGTTGCTTTAGGCCCTCTCAGATGGAGAGAAAAGATGGCTTTAGACTCAGAAGATGCCCATCCTGATTTAAAGGTTTTAAATTGTAAGGCCTTACTGGTTTAGTGTTTAAAATGCAAGAAATTTCCGAACTTATGCTCAGTTGTTTTTGTAGAAAACCTGTGGGGTAGATAAGATCACCCACCTCATTGTCTCTAAAGTCTTATTTAATTGGATATAATAATCAAAGAAGCCTTCTCCCTCTTCTGTCTAGTAGAGATGGGACTAGGGTTAGGAGCAGACTAGAATTCCCCCTCTTTGCCTTCCCTGGACACAGTTAGAGAACACCTGGGTTGGGCTTAAGCAGAAATTTGGAACAAACTTTGGACAACTCTGCACAGAACTATGGTACACTGGCTGAGAGAAGGATGCACTTTTCTAAGCAACCCATTCTCTTGAAATTGATTTGCAGGTATCACAAGCTGATATGGGGGCCTCCTCAAGTGGCATCTGACGGGAATCTCTCAGGTGTACTTATTGCGGGTGGTGAAAATGGAAATATCATTTTGTATGACCCTGCTAAAATATTAGCCGGCGAAAGTGAAGTTGTAATTGCACAGAAAGACAAGCACACGGGACCTGTAAGAGCTCTGGATGTCAACTTATTCCAGGTTAGAGACCCCTACTCCCTTCCAGTATCACTTACAGTGTTCAAATAAGAGCTGTTTAGATTGATTTTTATTACACGAATCTCTATCCTCTTGGTTACAGACAAATCTAGTAGCCTCGGGGGCTAATGAATCTGAGATCTACATCTGGGATTTAAACAACTTTGCAACACCAATGACACCAGGAGCCAAGACTCAGGTACAGGATATATATATTATTTAGCAATGTTTAGACAGCCAGCAGATAGTGCTACCCTGTGAGATAGACATATTACTCGGTTACAGCATAAAATGGAAATAGGCTTCTTTAAAGAAATATTTTGACATAAGATTTATGGTCTGTTTGAAATAAAAAATAGATCTGTTAATTTGAAGGGTGGTAGAAGTCTACTTTTTTTACATTGGATGGTTGCTGAAAGAATTAAGAGGTATAAAATTTTGTATAATTGTAGTCATCTTGGGTTGTTTTCTGAAGCTTGTTGTGTAGAGATGTTTAAGAAAACAGCTGAATGATGGCCATCTTTTTGAAGCAGTGGTTCCCAACCTGTGGTCCGTGGACGACTAGTGGTCTCCAAGAACAAACATATGGTCTGTGGCCTCACCATTACTACACCGTTGCCTGGAAACCACGTGGCAATGAAAGCAACTGGTCTCGCGAAACCCTCTTATAGGTCCGAGGCAATGGGAATGTTGGGAGGGGAGAGGCTTATTACCCACGAAAAATTACTGCTACCACACCAGCTCTGGATTATTAAATATGTTTTTCTGTGGGCAAGAAGATGGCAGCTATTGGGTGGCATATGTTCTGTATCAGAAACTTACTAAGGCGATCCCTCGTTGGCCGAGTAGGATAGTCTTCCAGGATCAGTATTCTTGTGGATCCGTAGGTGACTGTGGAACCCTATTTTTAACCTGCATCTTCTCCCACATTGAGGGCATTGGTTTCCAGGTGGAAAGCGGTCTCGGTCGGGGCTAGCTTGATGCACCTTCCTCTTGGCACGTTTCTCTCTTTCACCCTCCATTCGTGCCTCTTCAAATTCTGCAGCACTGCTGGTTACAGCTGACCTCCAGCTGGAGCACTCAAGGGCCAGGGCTTCCCAGTTCTTAGTGTCTATGCCAGAGTTTTCAAGGTTGGCTTTGAGCCCATCTTTAAATCTCTTTTCCTGTCCACCAACTTTCTGTTTTCCGTTCTTGAGTTCGGAGTAGAGCAACTGCTTTGGGAGACGGTGGTCAGGCATTCGGATAATGTGGCCAGTTCAGCGGAATTGATGGCGGACCATTGCTTCAATGCTGGTGGTCTTTGCTTCTTCCAGCACGCTGACATTTGTCCGCTTGTGTTCCCAAGAGATTTGCAGGATTTTCTGGAGGCAGCGCTGATGGAATCGTTCAAGCATTGGAGCTGATGTGGTATTTCCAATTCAATTTTCTGAATCGGCACCCCAAATAACCAAAACTAATCTAAAGTTGACCAAAAATTGTTGGTACTAATGTTGGAGAAAATCAACTTACATCCCCATACCAAAAAAGGGAAATGCGAAAGACTGCTCAAACTTCCGTACAGTGGCCCTTATTTCTCATGCCAGTAAGGTAATGCTCAAGATCCTTCAAGGAAGAATCCAGCAATACATGGAGCGAGAGTTGCCAGATGTTCAAGCTGGGTTCAGAAAAGGCAGAGGAACGAGAGACCAGATTGCCAATATCCGCTGGATAATGGAGAAAAAGGCAGGGAGTTTCAGAAAAACATCTACTTCTGCTTCATTGACTATTCTAAAGCCTTTGACTGTGTGGATCATAATAAATTGTGGCAAGTTCTTAGTGGGATGGGCATCCCAAGCCACCTTGTCTCTCTCCTGAGGAATCTGTACAAGGACCAAGTAGCAACTGTCAGAACTGACCACGGAACAACAGACTGGTTCAAGATTGGGAAAGGCGTACGGCAAGGCTGCATCCTCTCACCCAACCTTTTTAACTTGTATGCAGAACACATCATGCGATGTGCGGGTCTTGATGAATGCAAGGCTGGGGTGAAAATTGCTGGAAGAAACATTAACAACCTCAGATATGCAGATGACACCACTCTGATGGCCGAAAGCGAGGAGGAGCTGAGGAGCCTTCTAATCAAGGTGAAAGAAGAAAGCGCAAAAGCCGGGTTGCAGCTAAACGTCAAAAAAACCAAGATTATAGCAACAAGAATGATTGACAACTGGAAAATAGAGGGAGAAACCGTGGAGGCCGTGACAGACTTTGTATTTCTAGGTGCAAAGATTACTGCAGATGCAGACTGTAGCCAGGAAATCAGAAGACGCTTACTTCTTGGGAGGAGAGCAATGTCCAGTCTCGATAAAATAGTGAAGAGTAGAGACATCAGACTGACAACAAAGATCCGCCTAGTCAAAGCCATGGTATTCCCTGTAGTCAACTACGGATGTGAGAGCTGGACCTTAGGGAAGGCTGAGCGAAGGAAGATCGATGCTTTTGAGCTGTGGTGTTGGAGGAAAGTGCTGAGAGTGCCTTGGACTGCGAGAAGATCCAACCAGTCCATCCTCCAGGAAATAAAGCCCGACTGCGCACTGGAGGGAAAGATACTAGAGACAAAGTTGAAGTACTTTGGCCACATCATGAGGAGACAGGAAAGCCTAGAGAAGACAATTATGCTGGGGAAAGTGGAAGGCAAAAGGAAGAGGGGCCGACCAAGGGCAAGATGGATGGATGGCATCCTTGAAGTGACTGGACTGACCTTGAAGGAGCTGGGGGTGGTGACGGCCGACAGGGAGCTCTGGCGTGGGCTGGTCCATGAGGTCACGAAGAGTCGGAGACGACTGAACGAATGAACAACAACAAATGTTGGAGAGTGGTCCCTGGTCAAGTTGAGAACCACTGTTTTGAAGTCAAATTTCTAGAAAGGGGGTGGAATTAATTCATAAAAGAAGGAGAATGATCTCCTTTCTTGTTAGCACTTCTACCATGGCATCCCACATGCCTTCAAATGTGATGTTTCCCCATGTTATGTTTGTTAGAAAGAGGAATATAGGGTTTGCACTGTGACTACAACTTGATAGAATGTGTCCATGTTGTGTTACATTCTTCAGTGAGACATGTTGAGATTTTGGCCTATGGAGATTGAAACTGATCTCTGTTCTGCTTTCAACAGCCTCCTGAAGATATCAGCTGCATTGCATGGAACAGGCAAGTCCAGCATATCTTGGCTTCTGCAAGCCCTAGCGGCCGTGCTACAGTCTGGGATCTCAGGAAGAATGAACCTATCATCAAAGTCAGCGATCACAGTAACCGGGTAATGATTTATTCAGATTATGCCCTGCATAATCTCAGAGTGTGATTCAGGCTTATTAGGAGAGGAGCTACATGAGATCTTTATTCAACTATCTTGCTAAACAAACAGTGGATAGAAAGCCTCTGATTTGTTTAGCTCCTCCCTTTGACAGGAGCAGCTAAACAAATGATTGAGCAGACTCTTGTTAACAAACTTAACTAATTCAGAGTAAATATCATGATGTTTGAACATCCATTGCTGCAATCTAATCTCCTGGATATGGACCTGCTTGACTAATCATGCAGAGCTTCATAACTTGGATATCTGTCAAATATAATTGTGGCCATATTTGACCACATATTTTCTTGTCCAAGCAAATAATGCTCCCTTTTTCACTCATTTTGAGTTTTCTGCCTTAATGCATATTAATATATTTTGCCATTTTAGTTCTTAATGGTTAACTTGGATTTTTTTTTAGTGAAACACTTATGTTCTGCCTATATTTGAGGATCTCAGGCAGGTTACAGTAAAATCAATTTAAAACAGTAAATGATCATAAGAATGTAAAAAGTCAAATAGTTTAATTAAAAAAGAGATACTCTAAAAGTCGAAAATCAGAACAGTAAATAAAGAGGAACATTTAAACAACAGAAGAATTCCTGACATGAAACAATCAGAGCCAGCTAATACCTCACAACGAAGCATTCCCCCATGCAGGGATCAGTCTTTGAAGCTGCAAGGCCATTCAGTGCTAATCGAGGTGGCCAATTGCATCATTCACACTTGCCTCAAACAGACAAGAGTTCTTTCTCCCACCCTGGACATTCCACTTGCCTAGTTTCCAACAGACCTCACAAGCTGTGAGGATGCCTGGCATATATGTGGGCGAAATGTCAGGAAAGAATGCTTCTGGAACATGGTCATACAGCCTGGAATAATAACAGCAACCCAGTAAAGAGAGATAATTTCAAACCAGTTAAAATCATTTTGAATAGCACAACCATAAGCCATATGCCTCCTGCATAAAATTGCTGTATTTCTTCCATTCTAAGATACCTTTTTCCTATATAAACATCTCTAAAAATGGAGTGTGTCTTAGATTGATAGATATCTAATGTATATTGATTAGTCTTCCGACCGTATCAACAGTAGAAGACAAGTATACAAAGACACAATAAAGCCAAATCCCTATTCTAACACTCCTGTAATAATTAGCTTGGTGTTTTCCCCTATCAAATAAATTTCAGTAAATCTTTGTTCCATCCTTTAAAGATCCATATGTTTCTAAGTATTGGGAGGTTTTTTAATTGATATAACATTTTTTGGGAGAAAATGTTTGGTAATGGTGTTGGTGGTATTGAAATTAGGATGTGTCTTAATCAGTGGCATCTTACAATTGAAGAAATACGGTAATAAAAAACCAAAATAATTCCACTGTTGTTGCCAGTTGGCACATTTCTGTAGTAAGCATAAAGGTTGTTTACACGCTGACTAAAGGAAATCTCAATGGTGTAAAGGAGTTTTCTCTCTCCTTTGAACATGTTTTATCTCTTAGCTAAACCCTGGCTATGCTATTTCAGATGCACTGTTCAGGGTTGGCTTGGCATCCTGATGTTGCTACACAAATGGTTCTGGCTTCAGAAGATGACAGGCTTCCTGTAATCCAGATGTGGGACCTTAGATTTGCGTCTTCCCCACTTCGTGTTCTGGAAAGCCACGCAAGGTAAATGTACTTTTCTAGTCAAAGGTTTTATAAGGGACAGAACATGCAAGTATTATGGTATAATCTGTAGAATATATTAGCAGACATTGAAAACATCACTATATCTTGCTTCAAACTCCCCTATATACTAATGTATAAATCAACCTCATGTATTAAGTCAAGGGCAGATTTTGGGGCCAAAATTATGTATTTTGATATAACCCATAGATAAATTAAGGATGATTTTGAATTCTTCTTATATTGATAGTAGTTTCATTCTGTTTTAATTATATATTTTGTGTCTTTTTATTTCTGTTGTAAGCATTGTAGGACATGCTGAGTCACAGTCTTGAAGAAAATACATGAGGAGGGTTGTTATTAATAGCAACAATTCTAGTTTTTTGCAGTCATTGTTCACTTTTTTAAAAAACATGTTTGTTATTTCATTTTACATAGGGGCATTTTGACCATTGCCTGGAGTATGGCAGATCCTGAATTGTTGCTGAGTTGTGGAAAGGATGCTAAAATTCTTTGTTCAAATCCAAACACAGGAGAGGTATGGTCTACAAATACTTTTCAGGCGCACATTAACTTTGCATTTAGTTGTTCAGCACAACTGTACAAGAGTTTGGCTTTCTTTTAAAAGAAATCAAGTCCCTAATTTTAAAAAAAGAAATAATTTGTATGCTATTTCTGCTTTTGGTACCAACTTTTCTGCTAAAGAAGTAATGCCTGCTTCATTAATTGAGGTATGATGTATTGTCGAAGGCTTTCATGGCCGGAATCACTGGGTTGTTGTAGGTTTTTTCGGGCTATATGGCCATGTTCTAGAGGCATTTCTCCTGATGTTTTCCCTGCATCTATGGCAAGCAATCTCACTACCTCTGAGGATGCTTGCCATAGATGCAGGCGAAACGTCAGGAGAGAATGCCTCTAGAACATGGCCATATAGCCCGAAAAAACCTACAACAACCCAATTGAGGTATGCATGGACTTACTGCATTTTAAAAGCCAGTGTGTGTAAGATTTCTAACTTTTAGAACTATGAAAATGTGAAAGTTTTCAAATACAAAACATAGGAATTAATGAGAGCTGGCAAGCCTGCATGAACTGGATTTTACCACTAACGGTGCTATATCCTGTTTATAATTAGATCAGTGTCCTAAGGAATAATTTATAGAACAGGCTGTTATCTTTATTGGGAAAACCAGGAATCTCCACAGGCTTTTGGAAGCGTGACCCTTTTGGAAATTGATTGGTATTCACACTATTTGGAATAATCATAACCTTTTGGAAAGGCATGGCCTTGTTAGAGATCATAACCTTTTGGAAAGTATGATCTTCCTGAGAAGAGTTATAAACACTTGCTTGAGTCAATATTCTCTTTAGTGGTAAATATCCACTAGTATTCATGCAAGGCAAATTAGGCTTCTTGGTTGTTAGACTGATATACCTGGTTATCTCTCTGAACTGTTAGGAACAAGGTTATTTACCAATGCACAAAATATGTAGCAGATCTTTGGAAGTGTTATTTCAGTTGCACAAATACATATATCTACTCCCTCATAAAATATATTGCTTTTTAATCATGCTCTCAAAAGACCAAAAATGAATAGTCTTTGTTAAAAGTTAACATAGTTGATTTACTTAGAAATTTCATATATTTAGCATATAGGTACATTGTTTATTCGTTTCATGTTAACTGAATTATACTTAAAACTGTACTATACTGTACTATACATCTGCTGCAAACAGACTTATATATTTACTGACATTTCACTGCAGAATACTGACTATACTCCTGCTCTAACTGACATCTACTGACTCAACTGACTTTTAACTTCCAACTGACTCAAGTCTCAACTGACTTCTTCTAACTGACTCCAACTGACTTCTAATTCAAACATATTCTAAAATGGAGTCTCACTCTGAACGTTCTAAGATCTGGTCACATGGTCTGTAGTCCCTCCCACAACCTCTAACAATATAGAGTGAAGGGGAAAACTGCATACCAGTATATACATACAATATAGTAAGCAATCTCGATTATATACATAACAAACAACTAGTATAGGAGGCTTGTAGAAGGTTATTTCCAACTGTCCTTAATCTGGAAAATGTAGGAATGGAGAAGTGAAAGTATTTCCTAAAGTCTGAATGTGTGCATACATTCCACTAATGTAGATAAATTACAGTAAGCAGAGCCCCTGGTGCCACAAATGGTTAAACCCTTGTGCCAGCAGGACTGCTGACTGACAGGTCAGTGGTTCGTATCTGGGGAGAGTGGGTTGAGTTCCCTCTGTCAGCTCCAGCTCCCCATGAGGGGACATGAGAGAAGCCTCCCACAGGATGGTAAAACGTCCGGGTGTCCCCTGGGCAACGTCCTTGCAGACAGCCAATTCTCTCACAACGGAAGCAACTTGCAGTTTCTCAAATTGCCCCTGACATGAAAAAAAATTACAGTAAGACACTTGTGTCAATAGGGGATATGTTCCCTGCTGGATCACGGTTACCTGAAACTATGGATGCAACCAAATGCGATTCAATTGCCTGATTTTTTTTTGTCCCAACATACCATAGTGTGGCACTGAAGGACCTAAAGATTCCTAGGGAGTTCACCTCTATAAATTTGCTGAGTGGGTAATGTCTAGGGCAGGGGTCCTCAAACCTTTTAAGCAGAGGGCCAGGTCACAATCCCTCAAACTGTTGGCGGGCCGGATTATAATTTGGAAAAAAATGAATGAATTCCTATGCACACTGCACATATTTTATTTGTAGTCCAAAAACACTTTAAAACAATACAATAATTAAAATGAAGAACAATTTAAAAATATATAAACTTAATAGTATTTCAGTGGGAAGTGTGGGCATGCTTTTGGCTGATAAGATAGGATTGTTGTTGTTGTTGTTGTTGTTGTTGTTGTTGTGTGCTTTCATGTCATTTCAGAATTAGGGTGACCCTGAGCAAGGGCTGGGTAAATGACCTTGGAGGGCCGTATCTGGCCCCCCGGGCTTAGTTTGAGGACCCCTAGTCTAGGGGAAGCACACCACAGAATTGTCTGGAGGACCTGAAAAACTGCACAAATGGGTTCTGTGGTCATTGATCTCTTGTTGTAATTGATTCTTTTATTAAAAGTTTGTTGCTTTTCCTCTGCCAGCAGTACTTTCAACTGGCCTGTAAGAGTCCATTAGTATCTTATTGTTTCCTGTGGCTGGAAACTATTTGGAGACTAATTGAAGGGAAGAGGAGGCAAGGAAAGTACTGCTGAGAAAAATGCCATTGCAATCTACATTGTCATAAAATGCTAAGTACAGTCATTCCATATTAATAGGATTTCATAGCGAAAGGTGTCAGAATTGTTTGAAGATCTCCACACCTTGTTAGGATATCCCCATGTGTCTTGCTGATCTTTCGCGTGCCTGATCTTTCTTTTCATAGCTGCCCCTGTTGGTCTAATGTATCTCATTTTGGCACAGGTGTTGTATGAGCTGCCTACTACCACCCAATGGTGCTTTGATGTTCAGTGGTGTCCCAGAAACCCCGCTCTGCTCTCTGCTGCTTCTTTTGATGGGAGGATTAGCATTTACTCAATCATGGGAGGAAGCCCAGACAGCCTGCGGCAGAAGCAAGTAGACAAGGTAATTTTCAAAAACAAAATGGAACTAAATATCCAGTTGGAGTAAGACAGATGTGTAATGTAGGATAAAATGTTTTAAAATAGACCTGACTGTCAAAAGTATTGCAGGTTGTTGCAGGCTCCTTCCGCAGTCAGAATTCAGAGAATGTTATGTTGACATAATTAACCTCCTTCTGCAGTGGTTTTGTAACAATCCTAGTTTTTTGTTTCCATGCAAGACTAAATAGAATAATTGTGTCCTTTACCCATGAAGACAGAGATTGTTGACTCATTAGTTCAGCCACAGCCTACTCCTTGTTTGTATTTGTTAAGCATGAAAAGGCAAAATGATAATCTTAGAGTTTGAAGAGGCCCTCAAGGGTCATCCACTTCAGTGCCCTGCCATACAGGAAAAGCACAATTAAAGCACTCCAGACAATGGTCATCCAGCCTCTGTTTAAAAGCCTCCAAAGAAAGAGCTTCCACCACACTCTAAGGCAGAGAGTTCCACTGTTGAACAGTTCTTACGGTCAGGAAGTTCTTCCTAATGTTTAGGTGGAATTTGCTTTCCTGTAATTGGAATCCAGTGCTCTGAATCCAGAGCCTCTTCCACATAGTTGAATAAAATCCCACAGTATCTGTTTTGAACTGGGATATTTGGCAGTGTGGACTTAGATAACCCAGATCAACGCAGATATTGTGGGTTATTCTGCCTTGATATTCTGGGTTATAAGGCTGTGTGGAAGGGCCCCCAGTCTCCAGGGCAGCAGAAAATCAATAAACTCTAAAATAATTATTGCAGTGTAGACTGATGCCTTTCTCTCTGTGTTTCTTTAAAAGCTCTCCTCATCCTTTGGGAATCTTGACCCATTTGGAACAGGGCAGCCACTTCCTCCTTTGCAGCTTCCACAGCAGGCCCCGCAGAGCACAATCCTGCCCTTGAAGAAGCCACCCAAGTGGATTCGCCGACCCGTGGGTGCATCTTTTTCAGTGAGTTGGAGCTTCTCTGCTGTATAAAAATTGATGATGCTTCTGATCATTTTTCTGCAGAGGACATTACAGGACTGGCTTCCTTTGCTACATAGTGGCATTCCAGAGCAATAATCCCAACCTTTGGCCCTCCTGATCTTTGGGGTTCCAGATGCCATATCCTCCTTGGTCAATTGCCAGGAAATCTGGGAGTTGGACTTCAAAACACTTGGAGGACCAAAGATCGAGAATCATTGTTCTAGAGCAATGGTGGAGAATGTTGGGGGGCCACATGTATTTGGACTGCAACTTCCATTGCTCTTGCCAGCAGAATTAAAGCAAAGTATCAGAGAAAATGTAGTTTAGTAGCAACAGAAGACCCACTGGATTCATATTCTTGTTTTAGAATTTGCCCTTCATCTAGATGATGTACTACAGATTAAGCAATCTTGTAATGGGAGAGAGGTTTGGTTTTTTGTAGGTGTTGACTTGCTCACTCTTCATTTATGTTTATTTTTTGTGAGCTATTATACATATAGCAGCAGCAGACAGCATTATTATTCTGTTTGGCCCTGTACTTTTCTTTTACAGTTTTGCCTTGTGATATTTCCTTTGCTGTTAACAGTTTTCAGGCTCCATAAATTATTTATCAATGGAACCTCAGACGCTCTGTGTGCTGGCTAACAGTTAGTTATTTTTTGCAGATTTTCTTTACTACTTTATTTCCTCCTCCCACCCCCCTTCAACTTTATGGGACATTCATTCTGTTTTGTTTAATCAAAGATTATTTAAAAAATTACAAAGCCTTGGCATACTAAAATAATCAGAGTTGGATAGAACCAGGCTTTTGAAAATAAAGATTAACATATATGGAATGTATATTCTCTTTTCATGAATACATATACCATTCATAGTTGATATAATAATATAACTATATTATTGTGGCTTCATCTGATGACTGTTGAAAGTAAGCCTTCGAGCAGTGATTTCCAGTCTTTTTAAAACCAGGGACCACTCTCCAACATTAGTACCAAAAGGGTTACGAATCAGTTTTTGGTCAACTTCAGATTCAGTTTGGTTATTTGGCGTGCTGATTCAGAAAATTGCCTTGGATAGACCACATCAGCTCTAGTTTTTGTTACAGGGCATATGCCAACCAGTAGTCACCATCTGCTTGTCCAAAGAAAATCATATTTGATAAGCCTCCGCACTATAAAAAGGTTTCGTGAGACCAGTTGCTCTCGTTGCAACGGTGTAGTAACAGTAAGGCTGCGGACCATATTGTAGTTCTTGTGGATCACTGGTGGTCCACAGACCACAGGTTGGGAATCACTTTCTTAGTATCCTGGGAAACTCAAAGCAATTTAAGGTGTCAGTGCATCAATGTGCAAGCATACTTAGCCCAAGAATATGTCATTTAATGCCAGTTCTTTCTCAGGCTGAATTGGAAGCACTGTATTCAAATTGTAACCCATTTCAAATGTCTTTTTCCTACTCTATTAACTATACTGAAAAGATTAAAAATGATTATGTGTGTATTCACATCTAAGCGAATCACCCTGTTTTGAAAAGTATAGTATGCCCTCAGTATCTGCTAGAGATTGATTTCAAGACCCCCTGTGGATACCAAAATCCGTGGATGCTCCCATTATATACAGTCCCATTATATACAGTGGCATAGTAAAATCATATCTTATGTTAAATACCCAAATGATGCTTTAGAGATTTAAAAAACTGCAGAAGCCCAACTGTTGTCTTGATATAGCAATATGTTTCATAACATTGAATTATGCTTGCAAATCTCCTTCAAGCATTTTTTCTAAGCTAATAATCAACTTTCTTACAAATTATCTCATTTTTTTTCATGTCAGGAGCAACTTGAGAAACAGCAAGTCGCTTCAGGTGTGAGAGAATTGGCCGTCTGCAAGGACGTTGCCCAGGGAACCCCCGGATGTTTTACCATCCTGTGGGAGTCTTCTCTCATGTCCCTGCAGGAGAAGTTGGAGCTGACAGATAGGAGCTCAGCCCGCTTCCCATATTTGAACTGCTGACCTTTTAGTCAGCAGTCCTGCCGGCACAAGGGTTTAACCCATTGCACCCACCAGAGGTTCCTATCTCTCTTTAATTAATACAGTTATAAGCACACAGAGCTGCCAATTATTTAATAATAATTGTTCAAATGATTATCTGTACTTTATCTGTGGTGTGTTTAAATTCTAGTTTGGAGGGAAGCTGGTCACATTTGAAAATAGCAGGGCCCAGCAACAAGGGCCAGAACATCAGCAGCAGCCGCCGCATTATCATGTGTACGTGAGTCAAGTTGTCACTGAGAAGGAGTTCCTGAGCCGTTCTGATCAGCTGCAGGAGGCCGTCCAAGCCGAAGCCTTCATCAACTATTGTCAGAAGAAAATCGATGCTGCCAGGAACGACTTTGAGAAAAACGTGTGGTCTTTCTTGAAGGTAATTTTAGAGCTTGTTTGTGTATTAAAGTTTCCCACCATCTTAAAAACCAATACTGAACAGGATGTGGTGGTTTAGAAGCCTGTTTTGCTATATTTATCATTGGTCTCAACATAATGTATATACCAGACATGGGCAAACTTGGGCTCTCCAGGTGTTTTGGACTTGAATTTCCACAATTCGTAACAGCCAGGCCCAAGTTTTCCCATGTATGGTATATACCAATACTTGTATATAATTAAACCTGATGTATGAGACAAGGGCAAAATAATGGAATTTTGATATGAGACGTGGATAAGCCAAGGGTCATTCTACAAAAAGGGGATAGCACCATCCCCAATTCAGGATTCCCTGCTCCTGAGCACCATGTGGGCACCATGTGCTGCCATTTTCCCACCCAGACATTTGTTAAATTGGGGAACGAATGAAAATGAAACTTTCTGACATTTCTCCTTTCTCCCAACTTTCAAAACAGGTGCATTTTGAAGAGGATTCACGTGGTAAATATCTGGAACTTTTAGGATACAAGAAAGATGATCTGGGGCAAAAGGTGAGTCAACTATTGTTGGCATGTTGCATGCTTTTTAAAACACATGAGGTCCTGTTGTGAGAGACCTTTTGCAATGTAGATGGGATGCATAAGTGTTTCCTATCACAAGTTAGAGATGTACAGTTCTCAAGAAGTTTGAAGCCATGGAAAACAATTTTATCCCATTTTTAACTGGATCAGTCATTAATCAGAAGTGAAATTGCAGTAAAAAAAATTAGAAAATTTATATTTGGAAGAGTAGCTATGAAGGAACTAGACATGATCCTGAAATATAAAGATATGTAAAGCAGTCTCCAAACTCTCCTGACATCCATTTGCTTCCTCTACTGCGTTGGAGGGGACCCTCAAGACACATCCATCCGTTTATTCCTTTTTGCAGATGCAATCAATCATTTTATTTTATCATTACTTACTGACTGTAAAGGGCTGGCTGGCTGGCTGCCCCAGTACCTTGTTCATGACAATCTGGCAAAAGTAAAATGATTGGTTTTTAAACAGTTTATGTTCTCTTGGCTTTGCAAAAGTTGCTTATTGCTTTTCTGCCTTCTTTAGACATCTTTGTAGATTCAATCGGTTTATTTTATATTTAGACGAAGACTGCTACAGACAGTTATTTTTGGGTCCTTCAGCCATTTCAACTAAAGAGCAGCTTAGCATTGTGGGAAATGTAGTTTAACAGCAGGCCCTTTTGCAATCTCTGCCATTGGGGGCCTGACCTTCACAAACTACGGTTACGATGGCTGTGATTAGCCACTGCTTCCCTCCTTGCATCGTCGGCAGAAAGAATGAGATTTTAAAAATCCCCTTGGCTTTACCAAAATTGCTTAATGGTTGTGAAAATTAAAATAACTTTGGGGGACATCCGAACATTATAGAATATTTCCGAAAAAAGGTAAGCGATTCAAATTTGGATTCCCCTCCACACACACCTTTCCTGCATGGTTGGAAACTGCATCGGATGTCCAAATTCGTATGTTATTTTCTTAATTTCAGTCATTTCCAAACAAGCCTATCCAACCCTAGTAAAAAGCCCTAAGATGTGATTTAGGGAAGAAATGGAGGAAAGACAATAGTGCGTGCATTTTTGTTGCTTCTACTTTTTGTTTTGGGTTTTTCAGTCTTGTATAAAATCTCTTGTCAGTAATGCCCAGATGAAACAAGTTATATTTTTGAAATATGCAGTAACTTATGCCTGAGATTTAGAAAAAAGGAGCTGTATGTCGACTTGCCATTTTGGCAGTTAGGGGCCTTGAAAGATTGTTTCTTTCTCCAAGAGAAATAGAGCAGTCTTCTTTCCTCCTTTCAGATTACTTCAGCTCTCCATAAAGAGAGTCTTCACAGCCGAGAACCAGATGAGGTAAGAACCTAAACATAGTCCTTTTGTCACGCAAATGCATTTGGAAACTGCCACTTTGTGTCTCTGGCAACTTGCATTGGTATGGAAATGTATGAATCATCTACGCTTGTCCTCAAGTTAATTTTCAGTTTATAAATTCCACATCAGGCAGTAAAGGTTCATATTATTAAAAAGGAAAGAAATCAGCCTTTAAATTTATAAAAACCAAAGCCCTAATCCTTAAACCCTGTTCTTGGGAAATAACTTCTCTTTGACCTAAGACTTACTATTTGTGTGTTTCTTTTTGTCTGTGTGTTTTTTACACAAGTGTGCTGTTGTCTCCATTGCTGTGTTTTATGCTGCTGATTTTTCCCCTAGTGATGTAATGCATCTCTCTATCTTCCCCAGTTTTCTGGAAACAGTGTCTGCACTTAGTTTCCATAAAAGCATTGAGTCCTCGTTTTGTAATTAATAAAAGCTTTTAAAACGAAGGCACATTAATCCCTGTTGTGCCACTTTGGAAGAAGAAACCTAAGCAGCACAGCTAAATCTGCAGAAGAAAGTACATTAAGAATCTGAGCCGTGGTTTCATCTATCAGCTTTTCTTGCAGCAGGCTGTCATTTCTAACACCTAAGTAGAAGCAGTAGTTTAAAAGTGGTCAATGGCATTTGCTGTGAGTGAAGAATTCTTCTGGTTCAGATCTCACCTCAAACTCACATTTATAAAAACACTGGCAAGCCTGTGTTGCCCATATCAGCCTATTATGCAAAGCTATATTTTAGCGAGATATGAACAAGTAGTAGCAAACCTTGGGGTTTCATATTGAATATCGTCTCTTTTTGCTGAGAGGAGGTTGAGTGTTGTTGTTTTTTTGCATTTAATTGTTGTTATTCTCAGTTCTAGGTTCAAACATAATAAATTGTGATTAACTTTTGTTATGGTATTGTAGTAAACCTGCCTCAGTAATTATAACTTCCAGTTGACTTTATTGAAACAAACTATAGCCGCTTTGAGTCTCCTTTGCAGACAGAAAAAGTGGGGTATAAATAAACATAATAATAAATACTTATTAATGCTGACCATGGTTTGTCAGTTAAAAGAATACAATAAACTATAGGTAAACTATAGGGAGCCCCCAGTAGCACAGCAGGTTAAACCGCTAAGCTGCTGAACTTGCTGACCAAAAGGTTGGGAGTTCTAATCCAGGGAGCGGAGTGAGCTCTTGCTGTTAGCCTCAGCACCTGCCAACCTATCAGTTCGAAAATGTGCAAATGTGAGTTAATCAATAGGTACCCCTCTGGCAGGAAGGTAACAGCGTTCCATGCAGTCATGCTCACCACATGAGCTTGGAGGTGTCTATGGACAACACCGGCTTAGAAGTGGAGATGAGCACCACCCCCCAGTGTTGGACACAACTAGACTTAATGTCAAGGGGAAACCTTTACCTTTACTTGGCTCTTCAATCAAGCCTTTGAGAATATTTAGCCCCTAGTTGTCCTACGTAGTAGTTGCACATCCTGCACTTTTTCCCATGCCTTCTCTCCATTATTGCAGCTGACACTTGTTTTATTTCAATGTTTACAGCCCGGCCATGGTGCCAGTAATTTACCGCCATGGTTAGAGGATTGCATGTTGATTGAATCTGAATTGATGTTTTAATATTTGCATGTGTTTCATTGTATTTTATATTGTGTTCACTTTTATGTTTGTTTTAGGCACTTTGTGCTGTCTGTAAAACTTCCCGAGTCCCTTCGGGGAGAAGCTGGCGGGATATAAGAATAAAGTTATAATAATAATAATAATAATAATAATAATAATAATAATAATAACTTCCAAACTTAGCTATGCAAGTAAAAAGGAAAGAATGGATTATATGCACAGCACCAGACCTCACTGCAGCTTCTTTGTACTTGTCCTTGTTTTGCTAAAATGATGTTGAACGTAATGTGTGGACATGTCAATTTTCTCAGCCTGAGTCCAGGCAGATCTGTCTGTGGGAATGAGATGTGAGGTTTATGTTCCAGAGTTACTCTATGGATTACCAGTGTAAATGTTTTGAAATGCTTTCACAACTTTAAAATGCTGGTTTAAACTTATGTTTGTGTTGCATTCCTCATGAGTTTAACATAGTAGCAAGTTGAACAGGGAACTGTTTGATCATTTACAAAAGGTTTGCTGGTGTTTTCCTTCCTCTCTTTGTGCCCCATTAGTCCCATCTTGCTCTTCCGTTGCATCTTGAGCCTCCCTTCTCCCCTTTTTAGGATGCATGCCATTTTCTCTAAATTCTGTAGCAGTTCTTGGGTTCTTTGTTTTAACTTCATACTTCTGTGATGCATTTTTGCTAAAATGCATCCCAAGGTGGCTTACAATAAAGCTAGAAGCACAATTGTAAAAAGCAACATGAAATGAAAACTATATTTCACAGTCTCATGCAGAGAAAGTAGCAAGATTGTCTTTACAATGTATTGAAAAGTTACGAAGGACAACACAAACCTTTTGAGGGAGACTATTCCAGCGCCTTAACATCATCACCAAAAAGTCCCTGTCCTGTATACCAACAACTAAATGTCACAAAGTGGAAGGGCACAGAAAAGTCTTAACTGAGTATCCTGATTATTGAGAAAAGGTATTGCAGATCCAGCTTGTGTCAGGAACTCTAATTTCATTTGGGAAGACTGAGGAACTTTTGCCCCTCTGGACATTGGACATTGTTTGACTCTTTTTTTTCATCAGTCCCAGTAAGTCTGTCTAATAGTGAAGGCTGTTGGGAGTGGATGTTTGTTAATATATGGAAGTCCATAAGATCTTGGTCAGACCACACCTGGTCTGGAGAACAAGCTCTATGAGGAGTGGCTTAAAGAGCTGGGCATGTTTAGCCTGAAAAAGAGAAGGCTGAGAGGAGACATGTTGGCCATGTATAAATATGTAAGGGGAAGTCATAAGAAAGAGAGCGCAAGCTTGTTTTCTGCTGCCCTGGAAACTAGGACGTGGAACAATGGTTTCAAACCACAGGAAAGGAGATTCCACCTGAACATTAGGATGAACTTCTTGACCGTGAGAGCTGTTCAGCAGTGGAACTCTCTCACTGCCCTGGAATGTGATGGAGGCTCCTTCTTTTGAGTCTTTTAAGCAGAGGCTGGATGACTATCTGTCAGGGGTGCTTTGAATGTGATTTTCCTGCTTCTTGGCAGAATGGGGTTGAACTGGATGGCCCACGAGGTCTCTTCCAAATCTATGATTATATCCCCAGCCTTGATCTGCCCCTGAATTTATATAGGCCACCATAATTTTTTTCCAGTTGCATATTGTGATTGCTGAGACTTCTTGTCTTACATTGAGACAACTTCAAAACAGCAATTTTTATCCATGATGACTGAGTGGCCCACACAAATCCTTCTCTGTTTTTTCTTGACTCTTTGTACAGCCATTTAAATAAATGAAATTTACTCTGCCATTAAGTTATCCTCCTTTCTTCTGAACTAATCTGGAGATCAGGCAAGTAGTTCTCCCAGGATCCACGAGTCACGAAGTATTTCTTCCCTGCCTGCTGCCCCTGTGGGGTTGCCTCCCACGCATTCACTTGTCAGCACAGCTGTGGAGCACTCACATACAGTCATGTATTTTGACAGGTGTTAGTCACGCTGTGTGAGACAATTTAGAAAGAGAAGTGAAGGAAGGAAGGATTGTGCTTATTCCTATTGTAGCCGTAGGTTTACTAACATGGGAACTTGGGGAAAATATGGTGCTATTGGGATTTGCTTAACTGCACTGCTCTCTCTAAATTGCTGAAACATTCTTTTTTCATCTCTGAGAAAGGCTCTTGAGGCATTTGACCAGTCTGCACAAAGTGATGGTGAAGAGGGCCTGGCGGCTAAGGATCAGCACTTGGGAGAGGTATTAATTCGCTTCTGCGCTTAATGGCTGCACAAGGAGATGCTTTTTCATCATCTCCTAGCTCTCAATTGCACTTGAATGTCTGTATACAGGTAATATAGATGTGAACAGGCATACCCCATTGTATATACATACATTTATATGTATCAGTGACTAGGAATTTACTGTCTGTTAGGATCTCAAAATTATCTCCATGATTCTCCTCTTTGAGAAGTGAACATTTATAGCCAGATCTCTGATACAAACCTAAGCTTCCCTCCTTAAAAGTTGCCTGTATTGATCTGTGATTTCACGTATTGTCTACTGCATTGTTAGAGATGATATAATAAGGTGCCATTGGAAAACAGACTATGCAAATAGTTAGGTTGAAGGCATTGTGGATTACATGCTAAACTCTCCCCTGTATAGTGACCCCAGAGAAAGATTTCTGAAATCCTGCCTGACAAATGGAAGTAGTAAATCTCTTATAATTTTTTTTCCTGAGTGATTTCAATGATCTTGTTTTGGCAGCAAAAAAGATCGGAAAGAGAGTTAGATGAAATTGCCATATTTTGCCACAGAGATTCAAAGTATTGATTTGATTTTCATGTTGGCAACTTGGAAATGTATCTAGAACTTTGAAATGTTTAATCTCTTATTTATACAAGCCTGATAATAACTGTGGTTGCTGTCTTTTGGACATGTTAGTTTTTACTGTTCTGTTTATTTTAAAACTCTTTTGTCATGGCATTCAGCTAGTAGAATAAAACATATTTACTATGGATCTGCGGTGGTGCAATGGGTTAAACCCTTGTGCCAGCTGGACTGCTGACTTGAAGGTCGGTGGTTCGAATCTCTGAGACGGGGTGAGCTTCCACCTGTCAGCTCCAGTATCCCTTACGGGAACGTGAGAAAAACCTCCCATAGGATGGTAAAACATTCGGGCATCCCCTGGGTGATGTCCTTGCAGGCAGCCAATTCTCTCACTCCAGAAGCAACTTGCAGTTTCTCGAGTTGCTTCTGACACGATAAAAAACAGGAATATAGGGGTGTGCTATGTCATGTCTCTGTGCATTTGAGACTAAAAACTATTGAGATGCTCTTATACCAAGAAAAAAAAAGTAAAACTTTATAGCATGAGCAACTATTCCAGTCACCCAAAATTTCCTCTTTGTGTCCTGGTATGCTAGGACTGACTTTTTTGTGTAGCTTGCTTCCAAGTTCCACTTTTTGTAACTATGAGAAGCCATATGACACCAGGGGGCAGCAGTGCAATAACATGGCTTTTCCCCTAACTCTGCTGCATTGGCTTGGAAAGAGATGTAGAGCTCCCAGGTTGCTCACTCTCGGGAGAAACAAGGTCGGATTGATAAAACAAAGGGCTGTGCTTCTCCATTATGTTCAGGAGAATGATCCAACTGGACTGTTTTTCCACTGGCCTGCCATTATGGTTCTTTGATACTGTATCTTATCAAACTCAGAAGGTCTAATTAAATGTCCCTGGTTGATTTTGCATCAGTTGCTCTGCAAGGATGCTTCACCTTCAGAGAAAGCAAGACTGTCTTTCAGTTTTACATTCTGGCCTCAAAATTTAGGGATTCCCAGTTGTAAACCTGGGATATGGATTGTATTACTTTCTTATCTTCCTTCAAAAGGAAGCACTGGATAGTTTCGGGCATTCTTCAAAATATCTGGATATTTTAATCTTTGTCTCCACTTTCCACTTAACGTATATACTCGAGTATAAAATGACCCAAATTTAAGCCAAGGCACTTAATTTTACTACAAAAACTGAGAAAACGTATTGACCCAAGTATAAGCTGAGGGTGGGAAATGCAGCAGCTACTAGTAAATTTCAAAATAAAAATAGATACCAATAAAATTACATTAATTGAGGCATCAGTAAGTTAAATGTTTACATAAAACTATATTTTAAGATAAGGCTGTCCAACTCTGATTCAACCATTATTCTAACCTTCAAATGTAAATGTGGCTACGTATCCTTTCAATAATAATAGAGAAAAATCATAAATGTAATAAAAATAACAATAATAGAGTAAAATAATGTAAATGCAATAATAACAGTAATAATAGAGTAAAATAATAAATGTAATAAAAATAAAAATAATAGAGTAAAATAATGTAAATGTAATAATTTATAATATTATAAATATTATATGTATATACAATATACCATATTATATTATTAGTAAAGACAATGTCAAGACCCAGACCAGTCAGCAACACAAACGGCACTGTAGGAGTTAAAGTAAGGTGTTTAATGTCTATTAACAAAACAAAAGGAGACTCTTCAATTCAGAGTAGTAAACAAAGGAGGCTTGCGGTCAGCAGGAATGTAAACAAACTGGTCTCAGTCAGCCTCGGCTGACGAAAGGAAAGTCAGTCTTAAACAAAAGCAGGCAGCTTGAATTCAGCAGGAAAACATAGTCCGAATCAAAGGCTAACAGAACAGCAAACGGCAATCCGCATGAAGAGCGGTCCAACGAAGTTTCCAGGATTAAGCAGGGGCGTAGTCAGGCAGTCCGAGGGTCAAGGCAAGGAAGACTCACGAGTCTGGATCCAGCAGGGTTGTTCACACAATCAGGAAACACGAAGCTGTAACAAGAACTCAGGGCAGGAGTTACACACAAGGCACACGGCATGCGACACCTTGAACTCTGCGATTAGTCTGTCCCCAAGCTGCTGCTTAAATCTCATCCGAGTCGCTGGAACTACTGTCAGCTGGGTCCAATTCCTCAGGTGAATTCAAGCCACGCCATTGCTGCCAGTCAGCACTTCGAGCTCCATCCTGCAAAGAGTTATCTGCAACCCAATTATTATCAAAACCCTGGAATTCATCACTAGACGTGGGAGCGTTAATTACATCCATTACTTCCTGAACTTTAGTCCAGTCCAGCTCTTCCTCTTCGCTGTCGAACTCCCCACAGTCTGCTACATCTCTCAGGCGTTTAGCAACAGATCCTACATCACTGTTTGAGCTGCTGGCTACTCTCTTTACACCTCTGTAATCTTCCAGCTCCATTTCCTCGCGAGTAAAACCCTCAAAATCCTCCTCATCTGTAGCCTCTAGAAACAAGTCTCTTATCCTTTTCAGCTGCTGCTGAGCTTCATCACTCTCTAACCTACGTTTCCTTCTACTACTAGTAGTAGGTGCATGAGACAGACGCTGAGTCTCAACAATAACAGTAATAATAGAGTAAAATAATAATGTAATAACAATAGAGTAAAATAATAATAATAATAATAATAATAATAATAATAAATATAGTAAAATAATAAATAACTTTGACTCAAGTATAAGGGGGCTTTTTCAGCCTAAGAAAAGACTGAAAAACTCAGCTTATACTCAAGTATATATGGTATTTTGGAAATGGGTGGCTTTGTAAGTTTCTTTACATGATTATTTGACAACTGTGCAATTAGCTGAATGACTAACAATCCAATTGTATGCCTGTTTCATTAAATATAAATCCCACAGAGTTCACCGGAATATATTCTAAGATAAGCATGCGTAGGATTGCAAGCCTAAATATGTACCCTTTTTGCGAGTACGACTTACTGCGAAGGAATAGGATACAAGGAATTACATTGATTTGGCACTTCATAATCTGTGTACAATAGTCGTAGCACTCTCCTTTCTGTAAGTGAGCAGTTTCTTAGGAAAATGACACATTGAAAGCACATCTCAGCTTCTCAGTGCCAGCTGTGTGCATTCTGCTGTAATTAAAAGCAAAACTAAAGTACATTAATTCTTTCTCCTTATCAGAAGACAGAAAACGAGACTGATGCCCTGCCATCCACAAAAGAAACATTTAACATTTCCGTCACCGGAGGTAAA
This sequence comes from Anolis sagrei ordinatus, assembly GCF_025583915.1. Taxonomy (NCBI): domain Eukaryota; kingdom Metazoa; phylum Chordata; class Lepidosauria; order Squamata; family Anolidae; genus Anolis; species Anolis sagrei. The sequence goes on from NW_026847549.1 coordinate 189,638,446, forward strand.
GATAACAACAAAAACACATTTTTTGCAGAGTATTCCAATTGCTTTGAAAGTTTAGATTTTTTTTTGTTTGTTTTGTAAGGCTGCAGTGGTGATCATCAGTATATGTTTGTATTTCCCTTGGTGCAGATATTGACGGCTTAATCACGCAGGCTTTGCTGACAGGGAACTTTGAGAGTGCTGTTGACCTCTGCCTCCATGACAATCGCATGGCTGATGCCATCATACTGGCTATAGCTGGCGGCCAGGAGCTGCTGTCCAGGACGCAGAAGAAATACTTTGCAAAGACACGAGGCAAAATTACCAGGGTATGTATGTAGGTTTATGTAGTCACAACTCCCTCGTTTTATTTATGGGCATCCAGAAGAAGCAGATAATACAGAGTTCAGAGAAGCAAGTGTATTTATTTTGCACCAAGACAGGAAAGTAGAAAGCTTTCAGATCATTAATCCAGTACTGTCGATCTTGTCTTAACTACAAACACGCTCTCATTTTTTTCAAGCAGGATTCTTTCTCAGCCCTATCTGGAGCTCTCATGTATTCCCCAGTGGCGTTAAGTTCAAAGACTAATCAGACCTGGCCTTCATTACGTCTGAAATCAGATGGGATTAACTGTGTTCAGTGTGAAATGGTGGAACTGATATATTAACATAAGATCAATTTGAATTTGGGGAGATATACAGTGAATTCAAATTATGGTCATTGCTCACACAAAAGAACCACTCAGGAGTTTGCTGCCAGATGGTTAGTTTAAGCACATGCACCTGTCACCAGTCACTGCACAGTGATCTCTCCCTTCTGCCTTCGCCACAATTAATATCAGTGACAGAGCATTACTTAATTAGAATCAAGACAAAGCAGAGGAGCTCACTGTGGGGACAGAGCATGAAATGCTTGTTTTTTTCCTCTCAATTTTTTAGCCACTTCTTGCCCGATTGATCTCATTTATATGGGCACGAGGAGATGTCTGGTCAAACCATTAATATGCAAGAGTTCATGCTCTAAAATTAAAGTGTGCTTCTGAAATAATAGGCTGACCTTTGTGTGAATTTATGTAGATTTTTACAAACTGAAAGTCATATAAATCCATTTTTTAAACACCACATTGCAATGCTGGGTCCTCGCAGGGTGTTAAAAAAGATGCAGTCAAAATGTGACCTTCAACTTGTGCTACAAAGTAGTACACTCCTTTTTGCTAATGATCTACCACCAGAGGTGGCCCTAGGTAATTTTCAACTGTAAGCAAACAGTATTTGCCCCCCCCCCAACCAATCATTGATATATATTTTCTGTTCGTCGTTGGAGTTCTGTGTGCCATATTTGGTTCAATTCCATCATTGGTGGAGTTCAGAATGCTCTTTGATTGTAGGTGAACTACAATTCGCATATGTCAAGGTCTATTTTTCCCCCAAGAGTGCCTCAAGAGCGCCCCTGGGCAAAATCAACTATACTGCAAATGCTTACTTTGCGTAATGGGTTGAGCCGCCCCTGTCTGCCACCCTTCCATTTTGCTGCATACATGGGCCAAACCCTGACATATTGCAATCAAATGAACCATGGTCATCATACTAATGTATTAGTAGTAACAGTGTCTTTTATGTTTAGGAAAACACTGCTCAATCCTATTTTATAGTCAGATTTTCATTTGTTAAGATTTTGTGTTTTTCTTGCCCAGAATTCTGACTTGATTGTTTTAAAGCAACAGCAACATCATATCAAATCTGAGAAAAGCACACTTACTTTTGTATGCACCTTTTCCTTTCTTTTTTTAGCTCATCACCGCAGTTGTGACTAAGAACTGGAAGGAGATTGTACAATCTTGCGATCTGCAAAACTGGCGAGAGGCTTTAGCTGCCATGTTGACATATGCCAGGCCAGATGAATTTGCTTCTCTATGTGGTAAAGAAAATGGACACAAGTTTAATTTAAATTTATTTATTTATTTATTTATTTATTTATTTATTTATTTATTTAGAGTTTTTGTATACCGGTCTTCTCCACCTCCTAAGAGGGACTCAGGCCGGTTTACAGCATGAAATTCAAATACAATAATAAGATACAAAACATCCTCATAATACAATAAAACAAGTGCATTAAAATACAATCATAAACATTACACAGGCCAGGTRGTCAGGTGAAATCACAYTTCGTTGCCATCCTTCKGTYTGGTCYGAGTCATTGCCTCAGTCATRGAATGCCATATTCCAKAGCCAGGTTTTTACTTGTTTTCTAAATGATAGGAGGGYYGGGGCAGATCTAATCTCTAGRGGGAGGGAGTTCCAGAGCRYAGGGGCCACCACRGAGAAGGCCCTGTCCCTCGTCCCCACCAGACYCYTRWGCSAAGGTGYTGGGACCGAGAGCAGCCCCCCACCCCCACCCCYGAAGATCTTAATAACCTTGATGGTTCATAGGGGAGAATCTGTTCGGARAGGTAAATTGGGCCGGAGTCGTTTAGGGCTTTATAGGTCAAAACCAGCACTTTGAATTGTGCTCGGAAGCTAATTGGCAGCCAGTGGAGCTGGCGTAAATACAACACCTTGTTTTATGTCAGTGAAATAATTTCACTCTTTCATTTCTTCAATTTATATTCTGCTTTACTCCAAGCATCAGGCCTCAAGCAGCTCATATACATGGGCACGTCCCATTTGGAAAATTATTTAAGGCACTTGAGATCTAATTTGTCAGCCTGGAAACAGTGGTGTAGTTGTTATATTGTACACATCACCAAATATAACCTTGTCTCAGCTTGTTTCAGTATTCGACTACTCTATGGCAGAAAGCAGTATTAATATTGGAAGCAGGCCATTCAGAGAATGACATTATACTGTATATAGCCCTCCAGTTGTGTTGGGTCATAATTATTGGACACTGGCCTGTTAGTGGGGGATGATAGGGTTTATTTGTTGGTGGAAGCAACCTTCTCAAGCCTCCTCTATATGATGTTTGTCTGTTTTGTAATAATGTTTTATTAATATGTCATTTTGTAACCTGAAGTATGTCTTGTTTGTAGTTTGCAGTTACCTTGTCTCTATGTACTAAAGCAATGGGAGGGGCTGCGATCATGTGACTGACTCAGTGACAGTTTAGAACAGGGGTCCACAAACCTTTTAAACAGAGGGCCAGGCCACAGTCCCTCAAACTGTTGGCGGGCCGGATTATAATTGGAAAAAAATGAATGAATTCCTATGCACACTGTACATATCTTATTTGTAGTGCAAAAAACACTTAAAAACAATACAATAATTAAAATGAAGAACAATTTTTAACAAATATCAATTTATTAGTATTTCAATGGGAAATGTGGGCCTGCTTTTGGTTGATGAGATAGGATTGTTGTTGTGTGCTTTCAAGTTGTTTCAGACTTAGGTTGACGTGGAGAAGGCTGTTCTCTTAATTCCAATGGCAGCATAGCTTTAAGTCTTTAGAACTGTAGTTCAAAATGCATTCTTGTGGGAGTGTTCTCTACTCATTGTCTCCTTTTATTCACTCAATGCCATAGCTTTGAAAAACCTGGAATGCTTTATATTTTGAGAAATATAGCCCCATCACTTGAAAAGCAAGGTTCCTGTGTTCGACCAACAAGATAATCCAGGCCACCTTTCATTATCTCTTGATGCCCCTTCTTCTGACACCAGTGTATTAATTGGATCTGTTATAATTTTGCTCTAGATTCAGACTTAGTTGAGATGATGATGATGATGATGATGAAACTTTATTTATAACCCGCCACCATCTCCCCAAGGGGCCTTGGGGCAGCTAACATGAGGCCAAGCCCAACAATTATAATAAAGCAAAAAGAATACAAACATTCAATAATACATCAACTAAAAATATAATAAAATATAACGAAAGAAAAAAATACAAGATAAACACAGGATTTAACATAAAATAACAAAAAATTGAGCAGAGTTGGCAGGGCCAATTACAAAGGATAAAATTACAAAAAAGCCCTGGGTGAGATGAGTAAGGTAGTATATCTGATGGGAGGTTCAGTTGGAACAAACAGTGGGGTTTAATTTCACTAAAGGGTGAGATAAAGTGCATCGAAGGGCATTTTGTGCTGAGCTGGTCAAAATATGGGGATTTGTTGTCCATTCCTCAAAGGCACACCGGAACAGCCAGGTTATTAGGCTCTTCCAAACCCTATCTACCATTTGAATAATCTGAAGATACGTTGTGGGCTTGTGCATCGTTTTGCTGGTTTCCTTCTATTTATTTATCATGTTAGGGGCAACCAGACCATTGTATTACATTTCTAACAGAACAAAACAAACAAACAGATTAAAAAAACCCACAAAGTTTGCAAACTTGGTAGTTGATTAAATGTCCTTTGACCAGTATCTGGCCACTTGGAGTGCCTCTGGTAGTGCCCAAGAAGATCCTCCATCGTGCATGTAGCAGGGCTCAGGTTGCATTGCAGCAGGTGGTCAGTGGTTTCCTTCTGAATGCCCTTTTTACTACAACCATATCTTGCTACTTTATTCTGATTAGGCAAAAATAGGTTGCCTTTTTTTAGATATTTCAGCAGACAGTAGTCAGGGAAAGCCATTCCATAAAGAGAAGAAGCAACTACATGAAGGCAGGAAAGTGCATTTTGATCAGCTGTTTTCAATGGTATTTCAGTAATTGGTTTTTATTGCGCCAGTTTATATTTAGCTTTCTTCTGTTTTTATTCCTAACTATAGATTTGTTGGGCTCTAGACTTGAAAGTGAAGGTGACAGCCTTTTGCAGACACAGGCTTGCCTGTGTTACATTTGTGCTGGAAATGTGGAGAAACTGGTTGCCTGCTGGACGAAAGCTCAGGATGGAAACAGTCCATTGTCTCTTCAGGTTTGTGTCATCCTTAGTTGATTCCCTTTAGCCTGGTCCTAAGATTTTATTATTTCCATTTGGATAGAGCATGATAAAAAGTTTGGATGCAAACCATTGCTGTATTCCCAGTAGCTCACTCTATTCTTCTAGACTGTTGTGTTGCTTTTGCTAAAGAAACGGCTACATCATTGGACTTGCTTTTTAATTCCTGCTACATATCCAAGCATAGAGAAAAGGGGAATCCAGGGTTTCCCCAGCAGCCCTTAAAGTCTTATTGACACTGGAATCAACAGCCCCCACCTTTTGCTTTTGTATTGCACATCTGTTCTGCTCAGTATTAAGAACATAATAAGAACGGCTTATGGACTGTTTGAGTGGGAGCAAAGCCCTGCCTAGTCCAGCAATCGCTTTCTTCCCAGATGCCATTGGGAAGCCCCAAAGCAAACAGCCCTGTCCTGTTGTTGAAGGTCGTTGATTTTCCAGCGCGAGGGAAATTATGTGAGCTACTTTGCTAATGACGTGACACCTGAAATAGAAACATAATCCTTGCTTACTCTACTCAGCAATCTGGGGGACCATTACACATCTGCAATGCTGACGTCGAGCAGGTTTCATTCCACACAGAAAAGCCCCTGACCCAGATTTAGTGGGGCGTCACCCTTGAGGAGCAAAATAGGTGCCCACCCCAGTTGTTTGGGAGTCAGTGCATTTTTCATCAACTGCTGCTGTCTTTTAAAAGGAAAGTTTGTCATTTGTGTACTGAATTCGAAAAATAAATAGATCTTGAGTGAGTGTAGGTTAACTGATTACAATATTTGTGTGCTTGCACAGCTCCTGTCCTTAAAGAAGTCAGATTGCGGCTGCTATTGCCACCCCATGGGCCCCCTGGTGGCACAGCAGGTTAAACCGCTGAGCTGCTGAACTTGCTGACCAAAAGGTTGGTGTTTCGAATCCGGGGAGCAGGGTGAGCTCCTGCTGTTAGGCCCAGCTTCTACCAACCTAGCAGTTTGAAAACATGCAAATCTGAGTAGATTAATAGGTACTGCTTCTTCAGGAAGGTAATGGCACTCAATGCAGTCATGCCAGCCACTTGACCTTGGAGGTGTCTATGGACAACTCCGGCTCTTCGGCTTAGAAATGGGGATGAGCACCACCCCCCACCTCCTAGAGTCAGACATGACTAGACTTAATGTCAGTGGAAACCTTTACCTTTACCTTATTGCCACCCCATACTCTCTGTGGCTATGTACATTTGAACCGTTTTAGCAGTACCCATTTGTTTCTTTTTTTTCTTCCATCTGACATTTACAGGATCTCATTGAAAAAGTGGTAATCCTGCGTAAAGCAGTGCAGCAGACACAGGTGATGGATGGCAATGCTGTTGGTGCTCTTCTGGCTGAGAAGATGAGCCAGTATGCTAACCTCTTGGCTTCCCAGGGCAGCATTGCTGCTGCATTAGCTTTTTTGCCTGCAAATACCAACCAGGTAAATGTTTTTGTTTCATTTTTTAAAATTTCATATGCTTTTGCCTTATATTAGATTGACAGTTGAAAGCCTTTTAACCACGTGATCCATTATAATAAGTAAAGTATAGTAAAATGGAAGATGAATTTGCATCATGGCCTGCACCACAGATGTCAGTGCATATAAGGAAAGACTCAGTATGAAAGCCAACCAATAACTGGGCTTGTTGGAAATAAGTTAAATGGATGCAATGACTCAGCAAAAGCTGTAATTCTATATAAGCAGGTGTGCCTGTAGCTTAGCCCTCAGTCTGAGAGATCCCTCAGTGTTAGCAGACCTCAGTGAGAGAAGCCTCAATACAATAGGCCTCAGTCTGAGGTAGCTGTCAGTCTGTGAGAGGTCTCTGGAAGAAGGGCCTCAGTGTGTTAAGTAGGCCTCAGAATGAGTAGGCCTCAGTGTGAGTTTGCCTCAGTGGGAGAAAGGCCACAGTCTGAGAGAGCCCTCCATGTGAGAAGGCCTCAATGTGAATAAGCCTGGTGTGAGAAGCTTTGGTGAGGAAACTCAAGTGTCAAGGCTGCTCTTTGTAAAAAGCTACTGTGTGACGCTCCTGTGTAACTTTGGTGTGAGAGGAGGCTCTGTGAAAGCTAAGCTGTTTATCAGCATGAGAAAGAAGCCCAGTGTGAAAGCAAAGAAGGATGTATAAAGAACTTTATTTGTGTTATGGAAACCTTGTTTTTGTAAATAGTACAACCATATTTTTGCTATAAAGAAAAGCCTCCTATGGAAGAGATAACATTGGTTTGTGTGTTTTTGTTCTTTTTATCACTTTTGGGCTACTGGTGCTTAGTCATGCTGCTGCTAATAAGTTACTCTGCTGTGCATTTATGAGGAGGGTCTTTTGTTAATAAGTCCATTTGCCCAACAGTATATATGAGATGCTGAAAGTCTTTGAAACTTTGGTGATGGGCTAATAAGGTTTCTTCTACGTTACTGAATAAAGAATGCATAAAGTATACTGTCTGAAATAAGCTACTAGAAGTTAGGTTTCCCGCTAGAAGTTAGGATTCCAGAATGCAGCATGGCTTCTAGACTCTGTGTTTGTGTGTAAATCATTCCTTGTTTTGTGGTTTGCAGCCAAATGTTGTACAATTGCGGGAGAGAATTTGTAGAGCTCAAGGAGAGCTTCCAAGGGGCCCAGAGACCCCCAAAGCATCTTATGAGAGACAGCCTGCAGCCAAAGGAAGAGGTGGGCCTCCAGCAGGCCAAATGCAGATGCCACAACAAATGCCTGCTCAACAATACTATCAGCAGGTAATTCTTCAGCAGAAATGCTTAGTCTTGGGATTGTGACACAGTTGAATGATTCTGTTGGATGATCTGCATGAAGAGCATCATAAAAGGCTTTTGTGTGTATTTTTTCACTTTGTAGATATGTATCTTGCACTCTTACACTTCCTTGTTGTTTTTTCTGTATGTATTCCTTGGATTTCATTTACATTTATCCTGCTCTTTCCACTCAGAATAAGCCAGCTATTTTTCTTTTTCTGACCTTGTACTCCTTTGTCTGCCAGGATATTTAACCAGTAGCTCTGATAGCAAATCTATAACTTAGTTACTGTACCGAGTACTCCATTTACATTAGGCTTGTAAAAAGTCTATTGAATTGATTGCCTCTGGTGAGCAAGAATCTTCTTACAGGTGACCAAACAGGGAAGGGTTTACAAACTTATAAAAATATTGTCCTTTCTGGGTTGCTGTGAGTTTTCCGGACTGTATGGCCATGTTCCAGAAGCCTTCTCTCCTGACGTTTCTCCCACACCTATGACAGGTTGAGGGGTCTGTTGGAGACTAGGCAAGTGTTGTTTATATATCTGTAGAATGTCCAGGGTGGGAGAAAGAACTCTTGTTTTCTTCAGGCAAGTGTGAATGTTGCAGTTGGCCGCTTTAATTAGCATTGAATAGCCTCGCAGCTTCAAAACCTGGCTAGTTGTTGCCCGAGGACCATACAGCCCGGAAAACTCACAGCAACCCTGTGATTCCGGCCATGAAGGCCTTTGACAACACACTGTCCTTTCTTTCAGGGTGGTATATCAGCCACAATTAACTAGCGTGGATGTTTTTGAGCAGATGGTTACTAAACATTTTTCTAGCTAATAACTTTGGTAAGCTTATTTGTGAGGCTGCTGTGTGTAGTAGTAGTAGTAGTAGTGAATTTTCTGTGGTTCATAATACATAACAAGCACTAGATCAGGCATGGGCAAACTTTGGCCCTCCAGGTGTTTTGGACTTCAACTCCCACAATTCCTAAAAGCCTCAGGCCCCTTCCTTTTTCCCCTCAGCCGCTTAAGCGCCAAAGTTTGCCCATACCTGCATTAGATGCTTGTGTTCATCTCTTCTTCCTTAGCTGTATCCACATACTGGCATGATGAGAAGGAGTGCTAGATAAGACTGCTAAAATAAGACAAAGTAGCTCAATTTTCCCTACTTGCTCTTTACCTCTTTGATTTTCAAGCTAGTTGTTTGTCTTGACTTACCTCATTGATTCCAATGTAATTAACACTGGAAGTGAAGCATTTCTTAGTTAAGACCTTGCCAACAGGTCAAGGGAAAATGTATGCAGGAAGAGCCATTTTTTGGTTGCTATAAGCCAATGTTTCTCAACCTAGGGGTCGGGATCTTGAGGAGGTCATGAGGGGGTATCAGAGGGGTCACCATAGACCATCAGTATTGTCTGTTGGTCATGGGGGTTCTGTGTGGGAAGTTTGGCCCAATTCTATCATTGGTGGGGTTCAGAATGCTCTTTGATTGATAGTGAACTGTAAATCCCAGAACTACAACTCCCGGTGTTTACATTTGGGCATATTGAGTATTTGTACGAGGTTTGGTCCGGATCCATTATTGAGTCCACAGTGCTCTCTGGATGTAGGTGAACTATAACTCCAAAACTCAAGGTCAATGCCCACCACATCCTTCCAGTATTTTCTGTTGATCATTGGAGTTCTGTATGCCAGGTTTGGTTCAATTTTATCATTGGTGGAGTTCAGAATGCTCTTTGATTGTATAACTATAAATCCCAGCAACTACAACTCCGAAATGACAAAATCCCCCCTCCCAACCCCACCAGTATTCAGATTTGGGCGTATTGGGCATTTGTGCCAATTTTCATCCATTGAATTAAAATGCATCCTGCATATCAAATATTGACATAACATTAGCAAAATTACAGTTATGAAGTAGCAACGAAAATAATGTTATGGTTGGGGGTCACCACAACATGAGGAACTGTACTAAGGGGTTGTGGCATTAGGAAGGTTGAGAACCACTGCTATAAGCTTTTGTATCAGTACACTGTATACTGAAAGGAAATGAAAGTGTGCATAAGTCACACAGGAAATGTTAGGTGGGACAGCCTATTAAAACAACATTCAGTAGACTGTAATTAGTCTTGAGAGCAATGAAATGGTTATTAGGATATAAAAGAGCTTGCAGAAAAAGACAGAGGTGGGGAAGGGAAAAGAAATGTTTCTGACGACAGTAGGAATTGTACAATTACTTCTACCTGTTTAATACATACCTTGGAGACATCAGAAGGAAATAATGGAATGAGACTAGTTTAATAATGATGTTTCAGTGTTCACATTTTGGGATTAATTCAAGAATATCATTAGTTCCCAAGCCTTTCTGCGTGCAGTAATATTTCACATGAATGCCTTGCACTGATAACACAGTGGCTGACTTCAGATCAATACTTTTCAACCGTGACCTTTTGAAGGACACTACTGTAGAAAATAGCTCTATTAAGAATGAAGATGAAGCAAGTAACAAGCTTCCTTTGTATCTTTTGTATTTCTCACTGTGAAAGAGGGCCACAGAGGCACACCATACCTGTGTGAAAGAACCTTTTATGAAACAAAAGCAAGGAAAGGATGGCTCTTAAATATGCAAATGCTAAAGTGGCACAATTTAGAGCCTTTTCAAGGAAGTTAGGCTAAATCCTTATAGGTATACCTCAGTTAAAAGAGTAGATGTGTTTTTAGACATTAACAAATGATTTACTGTCAGCAGCAGGAATAGCATGTAGAAAATCGAAATCAGTTGTTGCACACAAAAAAGAAGAGTAAGTCAACAAGCAAACTTTTCATTCAAAAATGTGATAATATGGAATAAACAGGTCAGATGATCCTAACATTAGGGGCCCCCGGTGGCACAGCGAGTTAAACCGCTGAGCTGCTGGACTTGCTGGCCGAAAGGTTGGCAGCTCGAATCCAGGAGCAGGATGAGCTCTCACTGTTAAGCCCAGCTTCTGCCAACCTAGCAGTTCAAAAACATGTAAATGTGAGTAGATCAATGGTTACTCCCTTGGTAGGAAGTTAACAGCGCTCCATGCAGTCAGGCCTGCGACATTACCTTGGAGGTGTCTACGGACAATGTCGGCTCTTCGGCTTAGAAATGGAGATGAGCACCACCACCCCAGAGTCAGGCACGACTAGACATAACGTCGAGGGAAAACCTTTACCTAACCCTAGAATTAGTAAACAAAACATTTTAATTCTTTAGAAACCACTTGGAAATTTCTTCCAAAACACATCCCCAAGGATGCTTTCTTCTTTGCTCTCTGTTTTGCTGATCATGCATGTAAGGGGATTCTGGAAGAAGTTACTGTTTACCTTGCCTGTTATAAACAAGCACAGCTGCAGTCACATCAGCTGGATCAAAATCCCATTCTTTTCGAGTTTCCTTGTGTTGTTTACCGCAGACATACTAAAGCAACTCAGCTCTGAAAAATATTTATTTCTGAATCCCTTTACACCATCTTCCAAATCCTGATTTATTTTCTGATTGTTCGTTGTTTTGCAAAAAGCAGTTTCTTTGTCAAAGGCTTTTTTAACTGAGCTTTCCCAAATTTCCTTTGTTTAAATTAATTATATAGGACTGGTTTCTCTAATCTGGCACCCTCAAACTCTGCTGGACTCCAACACTCATTATCCCCAGCTAGAATGGCAGTGTCCCCATCCAGAGCTTTTTTCAGCCATATGGTTGTGGATTATGTGTATTGTGGGCCAACATTTCACAATACCACCAGTTTGAAGAATGCAGTTTAAAACATTCTTATTTTACCAGCTTTAATGAATTTTAAATATTACTGCTATAATCTCTTAACGGTCTTTATTCTGGCCCTTGATTCTCCCTGGCAGTAATTGTGATGAGATTGTAATTGTGGATAGAAGCTGCCTTGGGAATCCTTTTTAATGACCAGAAGATGTTACATAACTATTTGCATAATTGAAATATGATAATACAAAAGTATATTGCTATTGTAGAAATATTAGTAGAACGAAATAAGCATACCATTACAAGTGAACAAAAGAAAACACATTTAGTCTCCTTTTCCTCTTCACTTACATAAGACAAATTTTGGAGGGGAATGACATTATCACAGCAAATGTGTATTCCTAAGTTAACATTTGCCAAGATAATGTTTGAATACAGAGGAAAGGGCAGGTAGAGCTGAAAGAGATGGATATGTTTACCATGTTAAAAAAAAGATGAGGACGGAAGCATGACAGCTGTCTTCAAATATTTGAAAGGTGTTAATAGAGAAGATTCAGAAAATGTGTTTTCTTTTGCTGCAGTAGCCAGGCTAGAATCAAAGAATGGAAATTGCAGGGGTAAATTTTCATCTAGCCATCAGAGGAGACTTCCTAATTATGCCTGTTTTGGGAGACCATGGGTTCTCTGGGGTATTTAAGCCCAGATGACTATGTCATAGGGGTACTCCTTTCCCCTTTTGCTTTGCAATTCCTGCTCTGAAGGTTAAGCTTTTGGGAAATGGCATTCATAACCGTTTGGAGATCATAACCTTTTGGAAATGCCAAAAGCAAAGAGCCAAAAACCCATTTGAGTGGAAACTTCTCAAGTGGTATACAACCAGATGTCATTATGCAAGGCAATTAGGCTTTCAGTTGTTAGACTGATAACCCGTTGTCTCTGATCTGTTAGGAAAGCAGAGAACAGTGCTTCAGAAGTGTTTTTATGTTGCCCCAAAATACATCTACTCTCCCATAAAGCATCATGTTCTATATCATGCACTCAAGAGACAAAATGAAGTAGACTTTCTTAAAAATAACTTATTTGGTTTACTCACAACTTCATGTGTTCAGCGTACACAGGTACATAACTTATCAATCCAGTTTCAGATATTTTGATATAGTCTCTGTGTGCAAATGGCACAAGGCACCTCTCTTACACAACAGCAGGCATGTGTTGGTCTGAGCAATCCCAAAGTCTAATGGAGTCTGAGGTCTGAGCAGTCTCAGAACCTAATCATGTGATCTGCATCCCCTTCCACAACTTCTCAGGAAAACATAGAGCAAAGGAAATAAATCTGCATACCAGAACATACAGTACATAGAATAAGTGAGCAACAGGATTATATACAAACAATTCACTAGGGGAGGCTTGAAGAAGGATGTAATTTCCAACATAGGCCAGAAGACCGTGTCATCCCTGCCAACCCTATCATTCTCTGATGGGAGAGATGGGTCTTTACAAAAATTCCTAAGATCTGTTTCCATGAAATCTGCTTCACTTCCAGTTTGGAATGTTTCTGATGGACAAAGGACTAAAAAACAAATACAAAGGGGGAAACAGTCATCTAGGAAAGGGCTAATTACTTTTTCACTTTATCTGTTAGTTCTCCCCAACAGATTATCCTTCCATCCCCATCTTTTTTGGTAAATACAGATTTGGAAGTGTCAGGTGGCTCTGTTTAACATGGTGCAGATCTGGTTTAAAGTAACAAGAGTAACCCCATAATGAAGTTTTAGTGTTGGCTTCTATCGTACTTTGGCTATCAGGAAAGCTTGATTGTCTTTGAACATATTCTCACAGGCCAGTGTTGTGCAGTGTAATACTGAAAGCAAACCATGGCGATAACTTCACACAGAAGAGAGGAGCCCATTCATGATCTCATCCCCTTGAAAGCCATGGCTTCCATATTACCTAATCCACTGAATGACCTTGGTCACTCTCAGTCTCAGAGGAAGTCTAAGGCAAACCTCTCGGGGGGAAAAAATCTTGTTATGGTAGGATCACCATACCTCAGAAATGACTTGAAAGACACAGAAGCAACAACAACAGTCTATATTTGAGAACATGTTTCAAGTTGGAACAGCAAAATCAAAGATACATATTTGGAAATACACCAGTCTGCATGTAGAAAATTGAATAATATTTTAGTCTTTTTAAAAATGATCTGCCTTGTTTATCTTAAGTAATCTCCCATTGTTTCTTGATTGTATAGAGTGTATATATCTTACTCATTTGTCCCTGATTTAATACTGTAATTCCAAATCAACTGCTATCTGGTATAGACCACTCTCAGCTCCATCCTTATTTTTGCATGAAGACATGATTTCTTTCCTTGCCCCCTTTCTCTTTCTGTATGTGTGGTTGTTCACAATGCACGATACAATCCTGTGTTAAAGTCTCGGAACTGATATTCCTCTGCAAGCATGTTGCATAAAGATTATTATTGAGGAGAATTCCTGCTTAATTCTGGCACCAGGCAATTTTGTAAAGTGGTGTTTTGGCATCGAGAGTGTTCTTAGTTGTATAAGAAGTGATGCAAAACTTGAGAACAATATGATTGTTAATATGAGATTAATAGCATGATCAGATGTCTTCGTGACCTTTTTAAGCCACAGATGGATGTTTGCCGTCTTTCACTTGCTGCCTTGTCTGTGCTGCTTGGCTCCTTCCTAGCTTGCCGCGATTGAAATCTTAATCCTAATTACTAGGTCGCATGAAAACCAGAAAACATTGTTTAGTTTTGATAGACTTTTGAGCTTTCTAGCTATTTAAAACCCTTCGGGATTTCCCCATTTTTATTTTTTCCATGATTGGTATCTCTCTGTTTAATTCAGGTTAGAGTTGCCCCTACTGTCACTACCTGGAGTAACAAAAACCCCACTGCCCTTCCCAGCCATCCTTCTGCAGGGACACAGGTATAACATCACTTATTCCTCTTTGAGCAGAACCTGCTCTTATATACCTTTTAAAAAAATACAGACACTTGCACACATACCTTCATGCACCACCATTTACCTTTTTTTATTACATAAAATAAGTTTAATATCCAATGGGGGTGCACAGAGGTCATGGTGCATCCAACTGTTCAGGGGGAGGCGAGCAAAACACATATAGGGAGCCATGGCCCAGAGAATGAACAAAACCAGAAGGAAAGGGGAAAGGTAAATAATAAAGGAAACCATTTACTTTTGTTACACACTTTCTAATTCTCAGTGCATCCCCAGGCTGTCTGGGAGGCAGCTACACATTTCTAATTTGATCAAGTCTGATTTTGCTGTTGCTCATATTGCAAGGAAACTCTCAGAATCCTGAAAGAAATGCAAGCTGGCTTCATGAATCCAATTTTGAGTTCCAGCAGTAAACACTGTAGCATCCTTTGGGGAAACAGATGGGCTAAAATAATATAATATGCCTTCCCTACCCTCTGATTTTCACCCCTTATTGAATAAATGGATCACCCTCATCAAACATCTTGAAACAAATTACCACCTCCCTCCCTGCACCCCGTCCATGTAATGAATTCAGCCTATATCACATATTATTTTCACCAAGATGTTGCAGGTTGAGATACCGTCTTGTTAGTTACCTTTTACGTAGTCTGTCCTTACATTCAAAATCCATGCTATGTGGTTTGGTAAATGATGACATGGTAAAGGTGGGAAGTTGAATGAAATTATAAACAGACTGCTGGATGCTTTGGGATCAGACTGCTCATCTTAGAATATCCTAAACCCATGGTAGTCTTTTGCTACCAAAGCAAATGTAATCTTTTTAAAAGGGTGTTTTCCTCCATTTGTTTCCCAGGGAGAAAATCCCCCTCCTCCGGGATTTGTCATGCAAGGGGCTGTCAATCCCAATGTACCACCACATCAGCCTGCACCTCCTGGTTACAACATGTACTCACAGGTGGGGACACGGCCGCCTTATCCACAACGTAAGTAACAGTTTTTTTGTTGCTCTGATTGAGTTGCAGACTTGGAAGATAGTGCTTTCTTTGAAGTGCCCTTATATCCAGTAAAGTGAGGAAAGCCAAGTTGGGAGAACTCAGCCCTCCGATCAATGTTCCCCTATCAAATGTTGATAAAGTATTGTTCAGAATCAACCCAGATTTTCTTCTTGAAAAGAAATCATATTCGGGGTATAAGAAACAAAGAGATCCCACCCTCATTCTCCATCTCTTTTTAGGTCTTGTTTGTAATATGTAGATATAGGTATTTCCTCCTAAGTAAAGTGACCTGAATAATCTTTGCAACTGTGCTCTGGATGGTAAGTAAGTAAGGAAGGAAGAATTTGGTACTAAAAGCAAGACTGATTCGGGATGAGTGTGCCAGCCAGCTTGTGCCACAGGGGGTTAAATGGATGAGACTTGGGGGAAAGCTCTCTCTGATTCATCACATGGATTATGTGCCTTAAGTGTACAGTAGTGGAGTTGCAATAGCCTACTTTATAAGTCTTTGACAAGGTATAACCTTTGACAAGGTATCCCACATGAAATCTTTTTTCCCCTCTGTATTTCTGAAGGTGAGTGCCCCAGAGAAAACCTGCTTTCATGAGTACACCACCAAAATTGTTGACAAGCCATCTCACTTCTGTGAGTTTTCCAGGCTGTATGGCCATGTTCCAGAAGCATTCTCTCTTGATGTTTCACCCACATCTATGGCAGGCATCTTCAGAGATGTGAGATCTGTTGGAAACAAGCCAAGTGGGGTTTATATATCTGTGGAATGTCCAGGGTGGGAGAAAGAACTATTGTCTGTTTGAGACAAGTGTTAATGTTCAATTGATCATTGTGATTAGCATTGAATAGCCTTGTAGCTTCAAGGCTTGGCTGCTTCCTGCCTGGGGGTGTCCTTTAACAAGAGTTCTTTCTCCCACTCTGGACATTCCACAAATATATAAACCCCACTTGCCTTGTTTCCAACAAACCTCATAACCTCTGAGAATGCCTGCCATAGATGTGGGTGAAATGTCAGGAGAGAATGCTTCTGGAACATGGCCACTATGGGTATTCCCCAATTGATATTTAGCTCTGCTCAATTTCAGATTATATTCTGTGCCTGGTTTTCTCTTGTGGGTGGGATCATTGTAAGAAACTTTCTGTAATTAAGAAACTTTCTGTAATTCTTTTTGCATGGTCAGATGACTACCAAATGGGAGTTTATATTTATTAGGACTCAAAGTCTCTGCAGTATTAAACAACTTCAGGTGGTCCAGAATGCGAAAGCCAACAGGGCCAGTTGTGAGGTGTGCATAACTCCCTTGTTAGGACAGATTCACTGAGTATCGATCTGTTTCAAATTGTGACCAACAAAGCCTGTTACGATTTGGGATCAAGCAGTTTGAAAGACCCTGTTCTCAGCTGATAATATTTTAGATCTTCAGAAAAGTCCTTCTAGTTTCAGTTTGGTACTCCTGCCCAAGAGAAGTACGGCTCCCTTTCTCTTTATGATCTTTACACCAGCAAACTGGGGCTTTTTTGTTCAAACAGCACTTTGGTATTTCAGCCCAGTTTATTGTTGGTGAGTGTTTAGACTAGTTTCGGAGCCTTTGTTTCTTTTGATTGCTGTGTGTAAATCTGATTTCGTGTGTTAACTTTATTTGCTATTATGAGAGACATTGCGTGGAATTTGTGGACAGAAAAAGAGAAGTAAAAACTTTATAAATGAATGTGTCTTGCTAAAAAAAAAAGCCTATAGCACCAATTTTATTATAAAGCCCAACCATGTCTGCAGGCTTGGTAAACTATATTTCTGCATCCAGGTGTGTTGCCTGGAGAATTGCATGCCCTTCTTGTATAGTCATCCTATAAAGCTTTGTGTTTTATGAGAAGAGCAGACTATAAATACTTTTAATAAGGCAACTGTGGGGTATGTTTTCCCCTCAGACATGTCCCAAGTGCATAGAATGATTTGCTTTACCTTCTCTGCAAGACACAAAAGATAGTGTCTTGCCCAGTGGGATTTATAAAGGAGCCGTCCAGGTTTCTAGCCACCTCCCTTTCAAACTCAATTCTTGGTTCCCCAGTTCAAACCCAACTACATTGGTTTCTACTAAGGTTGACTGTTGTCTCCAAGATCTTCTTAGAAGCATTAAATTAAGTAGCTGTAATCTTGTGATACTCATTTTATTACTTTCCTCATTTCCCTCTCCCTCATCAGTTATTAACTAGGATACTTAAAAGGCGACCCATTTGTATATCTGAAGACTTTGATGCAGTGCAGTACAGAGTGGAGATTTTTCACCAGGAGCCAAAAAATGATCAACCCACCATTCATGGCTATATTTTTTTAAAAAGAAATAGCACTCAGGAATTGTCTAAATTCTAAGAGATGGATACATAATATTTAGGTATTTATTTATTATTCAAACTTATATGCTGCCACTCCCCTGGGGCTCGGAGCGGCTTACAAGAACAGGCTAAAATCTAACACAACTTAAAAACAATTTAAAACAATTTAGAAACAATTTTAAAACAACAATATCAAAGATCAAAGGCCTGTCGAAACAGGTATGTCTTACATGCCCTGCGGAAAGCTGATAGGTCCTGCAAGGCACAGACTTCAGGTGGCAGAGTATTCCAGAGTGATGGTGCCACTGCTGTAAAGGCTCTGCGTCTGGTTGCTGTTAGATGCAAGGTCTTGACACTGGGAATTTCCAATAAATCTTGTTCCTCAGAACGGAGGGATCTCTGGGGTTGGTAAGGGGTGAGACGGTCCCTCAAGTACATTGGCTCCAGACCATATGTGTTTTAAGTGGTGTTGCTTTAATATTCTGCCTTGAGATTAATTTCAGTTTGCTTGTTTTTTAATGTTAATAAGGAACTAAGCTAAAATCTATTATCTAGAGCAAGCATGGGCAAACTTCAGCTCTCTGGGTGTTCTGGACTTCAATTTCCAGAAATCCCAGCCAGATTACCTACTGTCAGGAATTGTGGGAGTTGAAGCCCAAAAGATGTGTTGGCTGAAGTTTACCTATGCGTGATCTAGAGTAATAGTTCTCAATGTTTGGTCCTCCAGGTGTTCTGGACTTCAGCTTTCACAATTCCTAACATTTGGCTAGCTAGCTGGAACGTCTGAGTTTGAAGTCCAAAACATCTGGAGGACCAAATGTTGAGAACCACTGATCTAGAGTAATTTCATCCATCCTCTCTCAGGAATATTGTGATCTAGCGATATGATTGAGCCCTCACTCTTACTAACAGACAATTCTCCCTTTTCTCCTCCAATGTAGCTTGTCAGCCAGCACAGCAGTATTCTTACGGAACAGGGGGACCGTCGCTGTATCAGCCTCAGCAGCAACCTCTTGCTCCTCCTCCTCCGGCTTCTGTCTCTTACGCTAACCCCAACCCACCTTACATGTCCTCTAATCCTCCCAGTTCTATGCCTTCTTCCTTATATTCAGCACAACCCCAGCTTTCTCCAACGACCTTGAATCCGAATTCTCCCCTTCCTCCACCTCCTCCTCCTTCTGGTGCCTCCTTCCAGCATGGCAGGCCAGGAGCTCCAGTGTCTTCTATGCCGTATGCACTGCCACCTGGACCCACAGGTACAGAGCCTGCAACCAGTGAGCTCGCTGCATCCCAAAGAACAGGTCTGCGCTTGCAAGGGGCCATTGTTTTGCATTTTGGAACGGGGAGGGGGGGATACATTTATTATTATTATTATTATTATTATTATTATTATTATTTATCATTACTAATATTGCTGCTGCCTGCGTGAATGCATTATGTCACTCATACCTCATTTAGGTTTGCTTTTGTGTTTATAAAAGTGTATCCATTCTCTGCCCAGCCTTATAATATCAAGAGCTTGCTTGTTCGCTCTTGAAACCACCTAACTCAAGGTTGAAACAAATACAACTAAAAGTATACATCACACAAAAACTAAAAGAATAACTTCCACACAAAAATGTATTAGAATACCCAAAAGTCATTACATATAGAAAGCAGATTCTCAAGCTAGTATGGAAAATTTTTAAAAGTTTTAGCATCCATCCTTCTCTCCTGCTTAAATACTTTCATTTCTGAGCAGGCTTACTTTCAATATCCCTATTGGTTAAAGGGTAATCTAAAAACTTGTTAGTTGAAGTTAAACTATGGATCTCACCAAATAGATTTTGATAGGTCCTCCTGGTGGTGCAGCGGGTTAATCCGCTGAGCTGCTGAACTTGCTGGCTGAAAGGTTGACAGTTCAAATTGGGGGAGGGGGAGCTCCCGCTGTTAGCTCCAGCTTCGGCCTACCTAGCAGTTTGAAAACATGCAAATGTGAGTAGGTCAATAGGTACTGCTTCTGTGGGAAGGTAACGACGCTCCAAGCAGTCATGCCAGCCACATGACCTTGAAGGGGTCTATGGACAATGCCGGCTCTTCGGCTTAGAAATAGAGATGAGCACCACCCTCTAGAGTCAAGCATGATTAGACTTAATGTCGAGGAGAAACATTTACCTTTAATGTTAAACATTCTTAATTCTGAAGAATATTATATGATGCAGTCTTATCAGTCCCTCTTTCTATTTATTGCAAGCTGTATTTCCCCCTCCCATTTGCAGTTTAGAAAAAAAGTTGTACTTTTTCACTTTTCCACAAACTAAACAGAAGCATGTGTGCATGACTAGAATGTTTGCTCATAGATGTAATGTGAGCATGGCATGAAGGCTCGAGTATCATAGAACAAGGAGCTACTGTGATCTTGCTTTGTATTAATGTTTTTGTCTTCACCAGCTTTGAATGCATGGTAACAGACCTGTTTCTTTATCAATGCTGTTCAACTCTTCTTTTTTTTTCTCTTTTTCTTTAAAAAATATTAAGAAATTAATATCTCATAACAGAAAGACATAGAGATTATATATATTTTTAGAGATAATGAGTGTTCTATGTTTATTTTGCTAGATGATGCAAGGAAAAAGAAATCTGGATTAATGTTTTCACTGAAATGATACTATTTACATAGAAACTGACTTTTCAAACAAACAATTTTCTTTTTGAGGGGAGGCAAAGGGAAAAGCAGATTAGAATTCTTGGGGTATTCACTTTGAGAATGTAGAGCATTTCAAGACATCCTGTAAGGTAAACTAGTAGCAGAAAGCTTCTTGCCTTGGTGGACAGATACTTTCAGCTTATAGATGGCCTCTTAAAAGCTGATCAAAGCTACAACCCTGTGCATGTTCCCTGGGATGAGATTTGATGCAAACTGAAGACAAATAGATCATATAGCCAATGTTGCTGGGTTGTCCTATAAGAACATCCACCAAATGACAGAGTCGGTTGTTTCATAAAGAGATCAACAAGGTTTCAAGGCCAATTGTACTCAGATTGATATTGAATCTACAGCTCTGTCCTCTTGTCACTATTGTTGTCACCACCCCCCATTCAGAACCTGAAAGAGTTAGTATTTGGTATTATAACTTCTAGAATCTCCTAGCCAATACAGCCATTGATTGGCCGTGCTGGGAAATGTGATGTTCTGGGAAAATGTGATGTAAAACATTCACCTTTCTGATCTGATGGAGATTCATCTTGTTTACATGATTGATGGGGGTAGCCTTAAAAGTTCTGTCCAGGGCTGAAGAAACGTGGCTCCAGTAAGGCCTTGGGCACCCATATGTGCAGATGGTGCTTCTTAAGTACCTAAGGATCAGTTACCTGATTTCTTCGTGCTCTACTTCCACGTGGATCTGTATATCTTACACTTTCAAAGCATATCACTTATGGCCCTTATCAAATAACCTGATTACCTTCCCTGTCAGCAATGTGATGTTTCGTTCACGGTGGCAGTTCGGCTCTGAACAAAACTGCCCATTAGCCAAGTGCCCAATGTTGATCCGAAATTTGAGATAGCCTTGACTTTGAGTGAAAGTCTAACACTGAGTGAAAGTCAAACATATTGCCCTGAGTCTCTTTGGGGAGGCAGGGCAGAATATAAATAAATAAAGATGATGATGATAATTGTCTTACTACGTCCTTAGTTTCTTCTCTGAACAGAAAAGCTCCCAAATACAACAGTATCAATGTAGAACCCATGAACCCACTATTTGGAGGCCAAAACATTTCTGAACTCAGTGTTTGGAAGAGAGGGCCAAGCATTCGTTACAGGGAATTTTCTTCTCCAGATGAATCCAGAAAGAGTGGTAATTAGGTAGCCACCAGCCAATCACATTTCAGCTACTGCTGTTGGATTTAGTTTTACATTTTATCACTTCTAACCATGAATCTCCATGCTGAATCTATGGGGTTATTCACTATTGTGCATTTGAGATTACGTTAAACTGAAAGAGGCCTCCCATTTTGCTTAATCAGAAATTTCAAACAGCCTGACAATTCACTACAGTAATTGTCCTTAACCAAGTCCCTAAAGAACCGTAGGGAAGCAAGCCAGCGCTCAGAGGACACACTATCGTCACTGAGATCCTGCTCACTGAGAAGATGCTTAAGTGACAAGTGAGAATTTTTTGAGTGATGTTTTGTTTCCCATTACCAGTCTTCATTTCAAAAAGTTGACTTTTGGGCTGGATGCAATTAATGGTGAAGACAGAGGTGTCTGGGACAATATCCCCACATGACTTTGGAGTGTGCCTCCATAATGTTTCCCAGTGTGCATCTCTCTTTGGCAGATATGAGAAGGACCTCTTAAAGATAGAGACATTGACATGGTGGAAAACACACTGCTTATACCACATTGGCTCTGTTCAGTAACCATCACCAAAGTGACATCTGACCTTGTTTTGTCCTCCTGCCTTACCACATGAGTAACACTACAGTTAGTACTGTGCTTCTAGGTTGAGAACAGAAGAACTCAATGTGTCTGTGGAACAGTTGGTTCCAGTGAGGCCCATTCCACACAGCCAAATAACATCCATATGATCTGCTTTGAACTGGAATATATGGCAGTGTGGACTCAGATAACCCAGTTCAAAGCAGATATCGTGGGATTATCTGCCTTGATATTCTGGGTTATATGGCTGTGTGGAGGGGCCCCCAGAGGACTCATATGATAGAGTGTCTCTTTTTCATGGCTAATCCAGATCAGTCCCAAGAAAAAAATTGCATTACAGTGAAAAGTTAAAGTGAATTTAACCTTTGTGTGTAAGTCCGGTGTGACTTTATTGTCAACTTCAACTTGACGTTGAACATAGAGTCAAACTGGAGAACAAGGAAGGGTGATCTCTCAGGTCAAAAAAGGTGTAATTTTTTACTTGTGGGTTTATTGATGGGGTGGATCTGGCATCCCTCAATTCTGCAAAAGTGGAGGCCTATTATGGTTTTGAATTCCACTTTCAGAGATACATCATTTAAATACTGTCAATGGAATATCTTAAAATAATCTGATGAATTGTTATAACATGTATGGTAGAGCTTTGAGTTTATGTGGCTAATTGGATGATAGATATTCTAAGGAGTGACATTTCCAGCCTGTACCTCTAAAAATATTTCCTGCAATATGCTAAGTTTGAAAAGATCCTGACTCAATGTCTGAGCTGTATTTGCATTTTTGTCTGCAGAATATCAAACCATACAAGAGCAAGACAGTATCCTGCAAGGTGAATTAGACATCTTATAAACAGGAAATCATTAAGGCCTAGCACGAAAATCTAACAAATCTGACTCTTGCAGTGCATGTGACCTCAAATTCAATACCCTGAACTAATAATACTTGTGAAATTCAATAAATTGTAACATTTGGCAATGTCTTAATGAAGACAAATGCTTCAAGTCAAATGACAGAGCTGGGATTTATAACCACAGAGGCGAACAGCTTATAAAACAGATGTTTATTAATGTTTACTGGAGCAATGCAGTTTTTCTAAACTATTGATCCATGGTCTGCACCATAATTATTGAAACATTCTTTTGTGCAAGCATGACAGCGATAAAAATAACAGGGAAGACAAGTCAAGGTTTTCAAAATAACTCTACTTAAAAATTCTTCACCTAAGCAGTCTAAAAATGGGTGTCCCGCATCACTTATTTAAACTTGTACAAATTGGACAAATCTGTGCAGAATATTAATAAACTTCCTTTAGCTCATGAGAACATAAGAGATGATGGAAGAAAAGTGATAAATATATAACTGACAAATAGTACCAGTTGATATCACCCCAAAAGTATCCCACAAGAACGAGGAGATAGGGTGAGTTAAAAATAAATTTATTATTATTATTATTATTATTATTATTATTATTATTAGCACAAAAACTACTATGGCGTGAAGTTGTAGGTACCATATAGCACTTGGGAAATGTTTTGGCACAAAGACAGTGAAATTAAGGACCCAGTTCTTATAGGTAGGTCAAAATATTCAGGGGCTGAAAGGAAGTGAAAGGAAGCTGCAATAGTTTGTTTTGGGTGTAGTTTATAATGCAAATCCTAGGATAGGTTTGGGACCAGAGGAGAAGGGGCTAACTTATCCCACAAAATATCAGTTCAAGCAGCGTGGAACCACATTCCAAAAGTTTTCAGGGACAATGATAGTTCTCCTTGAGTCTACATAATTTTCTGGGTGAGAATGTTCTTTGTGGGAACTGTAAAGAAAGTTTACAAGTAGTCTTATGCATTTGTATAGAATCACTATACATTTCTGTTTGTTTCACACGTAAGGCCCTGTTTTTGTTTTTGAGTGCCTCTCTCAAAAATGGGTGCCTTTCCAAATAAGTTTTTTCATCTCAGGTCTGAAAGAAACCGAATATTTTCATCCCATTGGCAGCAATAGGCAGGTTTTCCACGCTCCCCTTCTCAGTTATAGCAGTTGGCACTCGTCTGCAGGCCCTGTGCCAAGCTGCAGGTCCTGGCAGCTGAAAAAGGTGTGTGTGTGTGTGTTATTTGCAGGCCCAAAGCACCCGCACCTGCCAGGGCCTGCAACCGAGTGCTGAAAATCAGGTGACCAAACAGTTACTATTCCCACTATCCTTTCGTTTCACTAATATTTTCGTATCAGAGGAGGTGTACCGTTTCGTGTTATCCGAATGGAACAAACGGTACGAAAACACGAATTAAAGGGCCGAAACTGTTAACAGGCCCATGACTACTCCCAAATCTACTGGAAGTTCTCTTCCTTTTATTTTTCCTAATTTATTCTGCAGCTTTCACCCATTTGAGCAATTTAGATTTCTCTTACCCTGGGAAAGTCTCAAGGCCAGCCAAGACTTAAATTGTGAATCCAGGTGTCTTTTGAGATTTGAGAAAGCAGTACCCACACAGTTTCAAAAAGTTTTTCATAATCATTGCTTTTGTTAAGAATTTATGTAACTGTTCCAAATATTTGTTTCAGTACAAATCCACAACTTTGTCCTTGTTTACAATTGAGCTGTACATCCTCACAGAATGCTTGCCAAATTTCTTAAAAGAATGAATTCGCTATTTTAATTAAGAAGATGTTGCAGTCTGCTAGATTTATGGTCCTGTGGTTAAAAATTCCAGCTGTGATGATTTTAATCTATTAGCAATAACAATCCAGAATATATGTTCTTGGTTACAGAAGTGTTTTTATTCATTTGGTAAAAGCCTAAGTAAGGGCCCTTCCACACTGCCCTTTATCCCAGGATCTGATCCCAGATTAGATACTTTAAACTGGATTATATTAGTCCCCACTGCGAGATAACCAGGGATAACCAGATAATCTGGGATCAGATCCTGGGATGTAAGGGCAGTGTGGAAGGGGCTTAAGAGTGGCATCTTATGCATACCTTTAAGAAAATCTTATATTCCCCTGGGGAAGGCCAAATGCCTACAGAAAATCTGCATCCATTATTTTGAGATTAATAGTATGGGAAACCTCCATTTTTATTTTTATTTTGGAAAATTGGTCCTAGTTGATTGTCACTTGAATGCGATCAGTATGCAAAGATGTATTGTGCATGAGCATGTGCTTTTGAGTGACCCCATGACTTATTGTGACCCCATGAATTTCATAGGGTTTTCTTAGGCTGGGAATACTCAAAGGTGGTTTTGCCTCTAAAATATAGCTTTCAGCACCTGGTATTCATTGGCAGTTTCCTGTCCAAGTACTAACCAAGGCTGACCCTGCCTAGTTTCCGGTATTAAATGGGATCTGGTGTCTTTAGGGTACTTGGACCCCTTGAAATGTGTATCACATGAGGCTACATTGGGTTTTCATTAAGTGGACACATACATTTTGCATTCCATATTTGCTGTGAATCTCTGCTCTCACAAAAATTGCCTAGATTAGGAGGCTAGCAGTTGTTGTGACCTCTAGTGATTTGATTGTTGTGATCCCTAAATATTGGTTTGTTTGAAGGGATTTGCCCAAGTTAATCTAATTTTTGGATGTGTTTTTAAAAAAAGTAACTGAGAACTTTAAAAAAAACACAGACCTCTTGGTAAGTTGAAATTGATGGTTCCCAACCTGTGGTCTGCAAGAACTACAGCCTCACAGTTACTACACCATTGTAACAAGAGCAACTAGTCTCGCAAAACCCTCTTATAGTGACGAGACTTATTAAATGTCTTTTTTTTTGTGGGCGAAGAGATGCCAACTACTGGATGGCATATGTTCTGTATCAGAAACTAAAGCTAATGTGGTCTATCCAATGTTATTTTAAAAATCAGGACTAAAATATGGTCCACGGCTCACCATTACTACAACGTTGCAATGAGAGGAACTGGTCTCACCAAAACCCTCTTATAGTGCTGAGGCTTATTAAATATAGTTTTCTGTGGGTGAGCAGATGGCAACTACTGGATGGTGTATGTTCTGTATCAGAAACTAGAGCTGATGTAGTCTATCCAATGCAATTTTCTGACTCAGCACCCCAGATAACCAAGCCGAATCTAATGTTGACCAAAAACTGATTTGTAACCCTTTTGGTACTAATGTTGGAAAGTGGTTCCTGGTCAAGTGGTCCCTGGTCAAATAAAGGTTGGGAACCTCTGGTTTAAATAGTAGGGCCAGCTTTAGCACAGCAGGTTAAACATCAGCTGTAATCCATCTTGTCAGTCCAAAGGCTTCCAGTTTGAAGCTGGGTCAGGGTGACCTCCTGGCTTTGGCCCAGCTTCTGCCCACCTAGCAGTTCGAAAGCAAAAATGTGATTAAATAAGTACCACTCATTAAAAGCTGAGGAGGTTTTCTGAGACACCCAGAAGGAATTCCAGCAATTCAGTCCTGAAGAGGAAGTTATGAACTAGCTCTTTGGCAGGGAGATGGAGCGACAGCACCACACACACACCTCGTGGTTGGAATCGAACACAACTTGTTCCGAGATGCCGGAAAATGGGGAAATCCAATATATATACCTCTTATCTCTGTCTAATTGTGTATAACATGGCATTGAATGTTTGCCGCATCTGTATGTTCTGTGATCCACCCTGAGTGAGAAGGGCAGAATATAAATACTGTAAATAAACAAATAATAAATTATGTAAATACATATGTAGTCATGAAGGGATGTGAAGGAGATGAGATTATCGTTCCTGCCCCCCAGTAAGAATTCTGCCCTCACAAGTGAAATGTTCCTAAAGTCCACACATCTCTAATATTTTAATGACTTAAAATTCAATCGGAGATATGTGGATCCAAAGAAAAGGGGGCAAACGCAGCAAGAGTCATTTGGAGGCTTTGAGTGTCTCACATTCGGCAATGAATTTGGAGATTGAAGGAAAATTTCATGCAGAATAAATTGTTATCTGGAGAGCAGTGCCTTCAGCACTCCCACCCATCCTTGTAGTTGCACCCCTGTCAAGCTTTGAGTCTTTCTTAGCCCTGGCAAGCAGTATAAAATAATGAATTATTTTTATATTCACGATGGCCTAAAGGGAGAAGAATATGTGGGAATCTGCACAGCGTTCTGCAAAAGGCACTACCTCTATCCCAATGCCATTAAAATGCCTCTCACACTCTGAACTGATTTTGAATTTGGAGGTTCAAACCCTGGTTTTAGGGTTTAAGCAAAAGATCCCTTTTGACCTCTAAAATGGAAGAGACAAAAATATTACAAGTTCTGGAAAGATGGCTAGGTGTTTGTTTGGGGGGGAAAGGAAAGTGTGTAAATTTCTCTTAGGACATCTGGCCAAGGCCATTAAAATTCCTCCTGTCAGGCAACATTGCTACAGCGATCCCAATGGATCAGTTAAGGTACAACCTCTTACCTTGTTTCCCAGTTAGGTTCATTATGAATTCAGGTGGCAAGATGTGCCCAAACCCTTTCTGGCTGTTCAGTATTCTGTGCACAAAGCAACTGTAAATCTTAATCAGGCTGCTAAAATAAGCATCTTTTTACAGCTGCTGCGTTTTTCTGATCTTCCTGGTTTAATCCAAACTCTGTTTTGATTTTTAAAGTAGCTTCTGCTGTGAATTGTGGCTTTCAAGAGCCTGCCGGTGCGCTTTTTTTTTTTTTTTTTTTTTGGTATTAATGCAGCAAAACATTGCTGTCTTTAAAACCATCTAATCTCAGAAAGAAGTGCAATGAAATTTGAAATGTGCTGAGCAGAACTCAATATAAAATACTTGGTTTTTCTTAACATGCTGTACAATTGTCTCTACTACTTAGATTATCAAAATTATTCCAGATGTAGCTCTTTGGTTATTAGGGATGGTGCAATGTCTTTTAACACAGAAGAGAATCTCACAAAACCTTTGAGGTGAACTGAGAGGAAAAACCTTGTAACATAAGATTTCTAAGACTCTGTTTACTTTATAAACACTCTTAAAAGCGTATGCTGCAAACTTCTTCCTCTCAGTTTCAAAGGAGTTACAAGATCCCTGAATATGTGGATATAGATTAACACAGCTATGTCTTTGAATATTGCTCCCATTGAAAGCTTTTATTAGACTATTTTAAGGTGTTAATAACTGGTAGACCATTCCCCCCCCCCCCCACACACACACACAAGGGTGGGTCAAAACGTTTTTCCTCCTGTGTCATAAAAACGTTATGAATGCTACACATCATAGCCTGAAATGTCTTCTACACAAAACTACCATTCAACATAGTCACTGTCAATTTGTACACATTTGCACCATTGTTTAACTGAGGCTTCAAAACCATTTTGGAAAAATTCAGGGTTTTGCTTCGTGACCCATGCTTTTAAAGCTGTTTTAGCGTCATTCAAGTCATTGAATCTGAAACCATGTAGGTTGTCTTTCAGAGGTCCAAACAGGTAAAAGTCAGAAGAAGCCAAATCATAAGCATTCTTCAAGTGATTATGGATTTCCTTAGGTGCACAGCCTTCGTTTGCCACAAATTAAATGACAGTTCTTTCTTTTAGCTTCAGATTCATGGTTCTAATCAGTCAATCAAAAAAAGGAAAGACTATATCAGTAGAGCAAGGTTATTTCTATCGTATCATGCATAGATAGTCCAGTAGCTGTGAAAGAAATAGAAGAGTGATGGAGGCATTATTTTTGACCCACCCTCGTATATGTATGTGTGTATTTAAATCCATCAATAACAACAATATATAATGCCGTGTTATTGACATTTTAATGGGGGGGGGGAGAGAAACATAATTGTGCTTGGTTTCAATTGGAAATCGAGGGCTTGGATCAAAGTCTTCCACCTCTGAAGGGAGCAGTAGTTTTTACACTGTTCAAAATCATGTTGCAAATACCACAGTGGATCTTCTATCATACTTCTGCACTTTGATTCAGTGGCAAAGAGCAAAACAGAATATGGCAATTTTTGTCTTCCTGAGCAGGAAGCATACTCATGCATTGCTGATTTTATTTGCACTGTTTGTTTCAGGACCTCAGAATGGCTGGAATGACCCTCCTGCTTTGAGCAGAGTTGCAAAGAAAAAGAAGGTATTCTGAAGCAGTGCTTCTACTCAAAACACTGGAGATGTGTGGATTGGGGTAGCCCATAAGCCATCTACTGCTGGTCCCTGGAGAGTTTGCAGGAAAAACCAGTTGTAGACAATGGGCACAAACATGGTGCTGGTCCCTGGCACATGGGGAGATTGGCATTCTCCCAGAGTAGACAACTTTGGAATCACTGCTCTACATGGCAACTGTCTAGGTATTGAAACCCTTCTCCATGTTCTTCAGAGGTTTGAGGCACCCTCTGAAGCCCTTCTCCAGGGACAACCCAGCAAAGGGTATTCTCATTTGTGGCACCCTACTTTTAAGATAACATTTTAAGCACGTTTTGCCTAATAGTAAGAGGGAATCTGCATTTTTAATTGTATTTGATAGTTTTAGGACCAAATAACTATTTGGGGGAAAGCTGTAAGCAG
Source organism: Anolis sagrei ordinatus (assembly GCF_025583915.1). NCBI lineage: Eukaryota > Metazoa > Chordata > Lepidosauria > Squamata > Anolidae > Anolis > Anolis sagrei. The sequence goes on from NW_026847549.1 coordinate 189,667,992, forward strand.
CAATAGAGTAGTGACCGTAACTGCCCATTTGTATCAATAGTCTTTTCAAGTCATAAGTCCATCTGTTCCACATGTTTCCTTTCCCTTCCTTAGATGCCTGACAACTTCATGCCACCAGTTCCCATCACTGCCCCGATAATGAATCCTCTGCCCGATCCACAAGCCCAGATGCAGCAGCCACCACAGCTGCCGCCAACCTCAGCACCTCCAGCTCAGGGACCCTTTCAGCCCTCACATCTTCCTCCTGGACAGCCAGTGTTGCAGAATCCTTTCCAGAATATTCAGCAGCCTATAGGTCAGACTATCATGACTCCGTCTGTGACCGCATCTAGCATGGAAGGAGCCCCAGGAGCCCCTATTGGCAACACCATACAGGTAATGAATCACGGGCGGCTCAACATGCAGTCAACTTGTATTTTCTAGGGTGGCATCATAGATTAATGAGTGGGTATTGCTGGTAGAATGACAATATATTTTCTGAGAACTTTCCTATAATATTTTTGAATGGCTAGTAAATGACCACCATGGTTTGAAGGATGTGTACAAGTACATTCCCTATAGTAGGCATGGGCAAACTCTGGGCATCCAGGTGTTTGGAATTCAACTCCCACAATTCCTAACAGTTGGTAGGCTGTTAGGAATTGTGGGAGTTGAAGTCCAAAAAACCTGGAGGGCCAAAGTTTGCCCATGCCGACCCTTTAGGAACCTTTGCATTAAACTCTGCCAGTTGGAGCAGCAAGGAGTAGAAAGAGTCAAGCCTCCCTTCTCCTGCAGCTGTCACTGCCACCAAAGTTTAGGCACCTGCATAAATGAAGACAAGGGAAGATCTTCTGTGGGAGAGAAGACCTCAGTTCCTGGGGAAGCGGAATACAGTTTCTCTTACTATTCTGTATGAGATTGGAGGGGATGGCATTAGTCTGGTTGATAGTGGAATGAAGGGAGGCTGTGGACAGAAAATTGGTGATAGTGGTTACGGTCCCCTTACCTCTTCACAGCACTGAAAATAAACACTGTTGTCTTACAAATTTTGAAGCTGGACAGGAGTGTGAAATTGTGTTCACTGCAAAGGGTTTTCCCAGTTAGCCTCATGTTTCAAAAAGTCTACTGCAACAAGCAGCTGCAGGCAAAGGCCTGTTTGATCGGTCCATCTATCCTCATTCTCTGTCTCTCATACAAACAGCGCAGTCTTTTCTCAGTCTCGACACACTGCAGTCTTCCTCTCATGCTCTCAACGCTCTCAAACACACCAGTCATAGTCTTGTTGCACACACACTCTTCCCTACATGTGAGGAAGGCCATCAGAAAGGTAGAAGGTCAAAAAAGCTGGTGTCTGAGTGCTTCGCTGCAAAGTATTCCTAAATAGGCCACTGTTGAGTGTTTGAATAGGTGACGGCTTCTTCTCCCTCCCACTTGTTCAAGTGAGAGATCTGCTGGTTACTACAGAAAGAACCAATCCTTTGACTCAGTAGGGTGGCAGTGGAAGCAAATGATTCATACATGGTAGCTTGCGAGAGCTCTGTGGGTGGGTTGCTATGCTCTGGGAGATGCTGGCTTCTTGCAGCCTCTAAAGCAGGTTGAATTTGTCACCAAAAGTTGATTTCATGGTGTTGAGGCAGAGGGTAGGATTTGTCTTCTCTCCAGGGAAGGGATTTAATGTGGTCCCAAAGGTATTTCAATGTGGTTGCTGAAAAATTTGTTTCCTCCTCAATCAGAAGGAAACCACATTTGTTTATCCAGTGCTGAAAGGGCTGACGGTTCCATCAGGTAGTGATTTGCAACAGAGAGATTCTGTTAAAAAGCACCACAGTTTTAAAAGGTGTACTTATGCCAGGGAAGAGGCATGAGTGGGAATCAGGATTTTACTTTCAGCCTATACTCTGAAATGTCTTTGGCTCGTCCTTGTTGGCAAGACAGAGTCCCTAGATGAAATTCAAACTTTTCCTGTCTCTGGACACAGCCTGAGGAATATACTTGCATTTCAAAAAGTGGGCTTTTAGGTAGCTCACGTGGTTTCCTTTTAGTAAATGGAAACAAATGGACCCAAGAAGATGGTCTAAGTGATTTCCCCCTCTGTTGTAGCATGTGCAATCCCTACCAACAGAGAAGATAACAAAAAAGCCCATCCCTGAGGAGCACCTTATTCTAAAGACCACCTTTGAAGCTTTGATCCAGAGATGTCTCTCTTCAGCGACAGATCCGGTATGTCCTTCATACACAATGCTAGCTCTATGTTGTAGGTTGCTGCTTCATTTTCATTTCTATTAATATATTTAATTCAGTGGAATCACACATTTCAAGCTCTGTGTGGCAAGTTGCCAGATATGATTTATACCCATCAGATAGGTGTGTACCTTTATATAGTCAGATTAACCTTCCCCACCCACCATAAATTGCTGTTATGGCGTGATTTTCGCATAGGTAGGACAGTCTTAAATGAGATCCTTTTTGCAAGCACCATGTTAAGAGAAGTCCTTCCCAACCAGACAGAAGTAACATTTGTTGTTGCATGCCTTCAAGTAGTTTCCAATTTATGGCAAACACATGACAGGATTTTCTTTGCACGTTTTGTTCGGGGGGGGGGGGCGGGGGGGACGATGGACAAGCAAAACATATTTTTCACACACTCAGCTAAAAAGGGAAGGTGTGAACTCCTGTAGCACAATATTAGAGGAATTATAATTCCATTAGAGGGCATGCTTTGAATAGGGAAGGTCCCATTCCAACGAATTAAAGCAGGCATGGGCAAACTGGCTGAGGGAGAAAAGGAAAGGGCCTGAGACTGTTAGGAATTGTGGGAATTAAAGTCTAAAACACCTGGAGGGCCAAAGTTTGCCCATGCCTGGATTAAAGGAACCTGGCTTTAAATTTGTCTTGGATCCATATTAAATATAATAATATCCATGGAGTCTAAACAGCACAAATGTGCAAGAGAATAACATCATGTGCACTGTCCAAAAAAGACACATGTGTGATTAATTAGATGCAGGGCCCATTGAACATTGAATTGAGTAAATGAAAGGCACACTCAGGGCATTGCTGCGTGAAATCTGTTCTTTCCTCATTATGCACATATGAATATCGGCTCTGGTCTTAACATCTTCCAGTAATTTTCTGTGGCCTATTCTTTCCTGTAGCAAACCAAGCGGAAATTAGACGATGCCAACAAACGCCTGGAGTTCCTATATGATAAACTTAGAGATCAAACAGTAAGTTTTTTCGTTGTTGTTGCTGCACATTGCACTGATATCCTGCAGTCCTCCTGTCAAGCTAAGAATAGCTTCCTTAAGAGTTCCCAAGAGATCCCTAAGCTGGGCAGGCTGTATTTTAGCAATAGAATTGTTTCATTTTGTCCTCAGATCATTCTCCAGGCATGTTTGTACATTTATTTACTTGCTTATTTATTTTAAACCCAGTTCCTCTCTTCTGAAAACAACCTGAGCACTTGCTAGTAATAATACCGTGCTGCTATGGGGTAACATATTGAAGAGTAAATTAGTTGCATGCATAATTAGAGTGGGTTTTTGCACTTATTTTGAGATGGTACCACCACAAGGTTGACTGTCGCTGCTGGATGTTGAAATAATTTTAACTAATTGGATGTGTGGTAAATTCAAGACTCATTTTACCATTGGCTCTAAAGTGGCCCTCCAGGTGTTTGGGAGTTGAAGTCCAAAACACCTGGCGCGCCAAAGTTTGCCCATGCCTGCTCGAAAGAGTCTAAGATCAATACTTGAATCAAAAGATCGCTTTAAGATCAGGGCTAACGTCGAATGAACAGCAAAGATAAGTTGAAGCAACAGGGAATAGGTTAGCCACTCTGAACAATGTTGTCTTTAAGTAGATATTGTCAGAAATATTAAATATTAGCTAGATATTTTTTTTATTACAAAAGAGTGAGTCAAGCACTGAAAGAGTTAGTAGGCCGAAGCCTGTGTCATCCTGAGGAGTGTGAGGTAAACCTCTGTATGAGAGAAGCCTTGCGTGAGAAAGCTCCAGTGTGAAGGCTGCTGTGTATAAATCTACAGTGTATTTGTTTATTTGTTTTATGGAAACCTTGTTGTTGTAAATAGTGCAACCATATTATTTTACTACAAAGAAAAGCCTCCTATGGAAGATATAGCATTGTTTTTGTCTTTATACCACTGGTGCTGGGTCACGCCACTGCTGATAGTTTACTCTGTTGTACATTTATGGAGAGGGTCTTTCGTTAATAAGCCCACTCGCCCAACAGATATTGTCATAGATGTTATGGGCAGCTTTGGAGTCTGTGGAAAGCCATTTATTAGTTGCCTTTGACTAGCTTGCAGAAGAGAAACTGAGAGGAGATATGATTGCCATGTATAAATATGTGAAGGGAAGTCATAGGGAGGAGGGAGCAAGCGTGTTTTCTGCTGCCCTGGAGACTAGGATGCGGAACAATGGCTTCAAACTACAGGAAAGTAGATTCCACCTGAACATGAGGAAGTACTTCCTGTGAGAGCTGTTCAGTAGTGGAACTCTCTGCCCCGGAGTGTGGTGGAGGCTTCTTCTTTGGAGCCTTTAAAACAGAGGCTGGGTGGCCATCTTTTGGGGGTGCTTTGAATCTGATTTTCCTGCTTCTTGGCAGAATAGGGTTGGATTGGATGGCCCACAAGGTCTCTTCCAACTCTAGGATTTCTACGATTCTAGTCAAGATCCAGCTGCTGTTGGAGCAAGCAAGGGGCAGCTTTAAAAGAAACCCAGAATTATTTATAATAGCTGTTTTGAAAGCCAGAGCTCAGAAGCGGTTCTTCGTAGTGTTTGGTCTTGATCATGCCTAAGTGTGGCAGTAGCACTGGGAAGGAAGCCCATGAAGGTGCGAGGGATGTGTTTTCTGTACCATTTTTCTTTTCTATCTTCCAGCTCTCCCCTACAATAATCAACGGTTTGCACAACATTGCCAGGAGCATCGAGACGCGGAATTACGCGGAAGGGCTGAACATCCACACTCACATTGTCAGCACCAGCAACTTCAGCGAGACGTCAGCCTTCATGCCAGTGTTGAAAGTAGTCCTCACCCAGGCCAATAAACTAGGCGTTTGAAGTGAGAAGCCACATTGTTTTTGATGCGTGACATGATTGATCGATTGATCGAAGGCTGGTCACTACAGTCCCCTTTGCCGATGAGCTTCCTTTTAGCAGGGCTGGAGAGCCCTGAGGCTTTCTTCTTTCTCTTTCTCTCTCTCCGTCTTTTATTATCCTTACCTACAGATAGTGTATTTAATTATGCCATCCTGTATTGTCCATTTTAAATGCATGTTACCTGCTGCTTTGACAGTGGCTTTTAAATACAGAAAAGAGGAGAAGAGTTTGTGTGTTAAGGCTGACCTTGAAAGTGATTCCTGCCACATTTCCTCAGCATCAACCAATTAAAAATTCAAGATTCTATTTTATATGTGTCCTGAGTATTTCCTTTCTTAAGAAAAGCATCCCTTGATCATCATGAACATCGTCAGTTAATTTAGATAGTTCATTAGCTTTCACTTTTGTATTGGATTGCATGAATACAGAGTTATTCAATTGGGTTTCCATGAAATTAAGCTTCAAAATTAGGCCCGATTTCTTTTTCATTGTATTTTATGTTAAGGTTAGATCGAATGTAGCAAATTTGGTGCTGTCTGGCCAGTGACATAATCCCTCCATTGGACTAATGATATTTCTTCAACACATTCTGGGCCTAAGTTTTCAAAACAGTAAATAGTCCAATATTTGAAACTTCAGAAAGTATTTTATAGGTTGGCTTTTTCCACTTTGAATATAGACATCCTCTGAGTTTAGCTGAAAACCCAGCTCTCATGTCATCTCACCTTTATCCTGCATTGCATGGAACTGTGATCTGTGAACAGAGGAAGTATGTGGGTTGCTGTGAGTTTTCCAGGCTGGATGGCCATGTTCCAGGTGCATTATCTCCTGATGTTTCGCCCACATCTATCGCAGGCATCCTCAGAGGTTGTGAAGTCTGTGGGAAACTAGGCAAGTGGGGTTTATATATCTGTGGAATAATGTCCAGGGTGGGAGAAAGAACTCTTGTCTGCTTGAGACAAGTGTGAATGTTGCAATTGGACACCTTGAATGGCCAATTGCAGCTTCAAATATCAAAGAAACACAGAGATCTATAACAATGACAAAATACAAGTTGCAAACTGTTATCCAAACAGAACTATGTTAACACAAACCGTGTAAATACACTGCATATAAACCACACAAAGAAATTAAAGGTCTGAGTGCTACTTGGTTTATCTCGTAGTCCTTGAGAAAGTAAACTGTCTTCAAAATACAGTCCAAAAAAAGTCCAAATTGCTCAAATTGCTGTCCAGTTCAAAATATTATCCAAATTATAATGCTTGCTGTCTAGTACAAAATATTATCCAAATTATAATGCGACAGGGATCCCCGGATTGAGGTTGCCTTGTTTCGGGGGACTTCTCCTTCTTCAGGATTTCGTCTTCTTTATAAAAGTGGGTGGTTCACCATACATCCCTAAATGTGTGGTTTATATGCAGTGTATTTACATGGTTTATGTTAACATAGTTCTGTTTGGATAACAGTTTGCAACTTGTATTTTGTCCTTGCAGCTTCAAAGCCTGGCTGCTTCCTGCCCGGGGGAATCCTTTGTAGCTGGCACTTATTGTTTCCTGTCTAGAAATCTCCTGTGTTTTGAGTGTTGCTCTTTATTTACTGTCCTGATTTTAGAGTTTTTAAATCTGGCTACCAATATTAGATTTGGCTACTAGTATCTCTAAAATCAGGACAGTAAATAAAGATGTAGGTAAACTACAGCTCCAAAACTCAAGGTCAGTGCCCACCAAATCCTTCCAATATTTTCTGTTGATCATGGGAGTTCTGTGTGCCAAGTTTGATTCAATTCCATTGTTAGTGGAGTTCAGAATGCTCTTTGATTGTAGGTGAACTACTATAAATCTCAGCAACTCCAACTCCCAAATGACAAAATCAATCCCCTCAACTCCACCAGTATTCAAATATGGGTGCATCAGGTATTTGTGCCAAATTTTGGTCCAGTGAATGAAATCACATCCTGCATATCAGATATATACATTACGATTCATAACAGTAGCAAAATTACAGTTATGAAGTAGCACCAAAAATAATTTTATGGTTGGGGTCAACAACATGAGGAACTGTATTAAGCAGTTGCGGCATTAGGAAGGTTGAGAAACACTGTTCTAGCAGATTCTGTGCTATTTGCGAAGTTCTTGTTTTTATTACTTCTCCCCATGCTTTCTCAAGGCATTTCTCTTTAATGGGGTTTCTCTCTTACATTCGTAACTAAAAACATACTGGAAGGACCTTTGACAAATTTCGAAAGTCTATTAGTTTTAATTACAAGCTTGCTTTGTTCAGGCAGTTGCCTGTGGAGACTTTCCTCATAATTAGCTAGCTCACATTATGTGCTTTCTCTTAGTAAGCTACATAAAATTGCTGTTTCCTGGTTTGCCATCTTTTAACATTATACACCAACAGAACAATAAATGGACTATTGCACACAGCATTACAAAATGGCAATTCCCTCCTCGCATACACACTCCCTTCTGCATTCAAGAGTTTTCTCTAATTTGTACAACTAAAAATCCATATTTGTAGGGCATGTCTTAGATGCAGATTAGATAAACTTTCCCATGCTGTAACCCTGAGTTGGGTGGACTAAGTCCCTTTTCCATCCTTCAACTATAATGACAATAAAGTGCTCCAAATTTTAATGAATGAGTTGCACCTAAAAATCTAGTTTCTATTGAAGATAGCTAACAGTCTTTCGGGAGGCTACTTATTTATTTTGTATCAAAAGCATTGCATAAATTATTATAAAACTGATAAAAATAGAAGGAGCGCAGGCAGATAAATATCTTTTGACCAAAAACGGGCAACAGCAACCGCATTGTCTGTAGCAACAATTCTTCCTCTGTACATGAGGCAGGACATAGAGGACAAGCATACAGATGTGAAGTTGTGTGTTCTGCTCCACAGTCACACAAGGTGGAGGATTCTTTTAGATAGTGCCATTTTGCCAGGTTGCCTTCTGATCTGCCCACTCAACTTCTGAGGCTAGTAATTGATTTATATGGCATTGTGGACAATTTCAATAGAAAGGAGGAAACCATTGAAATAAACAAAATTTGGCTACCAGTATTAAAACATTTCTAAAATCAGGACAGTAAATAAAGAACAACACTCTGAAAACATGAGAGTTCCAGACAGGAAACAATCAAGGCCAACTAACAACCCACCCCCCTCACCAGGCAGGAATCAGCCACGCCTTGAAGCTGCAAGGCTTTGCAGTGCTAATCAAGGTGATTAATTGCAACATTCACACTTATCTCCAACAGACAAGAGTTCTTTCTCCCACCTTGGACATTATTGCACAGATATGCAAACCTCCCTTGTCTTGTTTCCAACAGACCTCACAACTGAGTTGTTGTAGGTTTTTCCGGGCTATATGGCCATGTTCTAGAGGCATTTTCTCCTCACCCCAAAAGTGTCCCACAAGAACAAGGAGATAGGGTGGGTTAAAAATAAATTATTATTATTATTATTAAGTTCTTGTGGGTCTTTTCGGGCTATATGGCCATGTTCTAGAGGCATTTCTCCTGACGTTTCGCCTGCATCTATGGCAAGCATCTTCAGAGATAGTGAGGATGCTTGCCATAGATGAAGGCGAAACGTCAGGAGAGAATGCCTCTAGAACATGGCCATATAGCCCGGAAAAACCTACAACAGCCCAGTGATTCCAGCCATGAAAGCCTTCGACAATACATTGAGACCTCACAACCTCTGCGGGTGCCTGCCATAGATGTGGGCGAAACATCAGGAGAGAATGCTTCTGGAACATGGCCATACAGCTTGGAAAACTCACAGCAACCCTTACATGGCATTGTTAAAGCACTCAGCTGTCAAGTGTCCTGCCTTACATAACATGAGTCTTCAACTCCCTTATACTACAACTCCCATCCCACTGGATAGCATATCATTGTGGATAATTGATGTTGTAGTCCAATGCATCTGTAGACTGGCTGGTCAAGTTAGGCTGCAGTAGCCCTTACAATTGTCTTGAATGATTAAACCATTTTCTTTTTTTTATATTCCTCTATTGAGAGCAAGACTTGGGATTATGGGGATTTGCCGAAAGACAGAGGTTGGACAATAAATACTTCAAATAAGTTCAAGCGAATTCGTGGCAAATGATTCCAGTGCTTCAGCCATTCTATTATATCGTACCTCTGAAAAATTATTTTAATCTTCCTTTCATCAGTAGAGCAGTGTTTGAGAGTAGCAACCTAATGGAAAACACCTTGCAACTGCTTAATATTCATAGAAAAGGACACAGTAAGGACACAGTATTCTCTTTAGGTTTGATTTAAAAGAATGAATGGCTCATTCTTCTAGTGTATGCTCCAAGCGAGTATAGCGTTTGACTTTTGGATAAATCTTCTGTAGATCCTCCTTTTGATAGGTAAGCACACCGCACAATTGATGGAAGCCAATGCTCAGTTGAGAATGAAAGCAATTTGTGTCTCAATTGTATTGGTTATGGCTTAAATCTGGACCTTACATTTTTGTAAAGGATGTATTGCTTTACTATGGGATATTCTGTGTCTAAAGTCTCAATGGAGCTCGCTGTTGGTGCAGCAGGTTAAACTGCTGAACTTTCTGACCAAAAGGTGGTGGTTCAAATCTGGGGAGCGGGGTGAGCGCCTGCTGTTAGGCCCAGCTTCTGCCACACTATCAGTTCAGAAACATGCAAATGTGAGTAGATCATAAGTACCGCTTCAGTGGGAAGGTAACGGCACTCCATGCAGTCATGCTGGCCACATGATCTTTGAGGTGTCTGTGGACAACACCAGCTCTTTGGCTTAGAAGAGCCGGCGTTGGGGAGCACCACTCCCCAGAGTCAGACACAACTAGACTTAATGTCAAGGGGAAACCTTTACTTTTACCTTTTAAAGTCTAAATATAAAATTAAGAATTGCTTAAAAGTGTAGGGAAGGTGCTTCATCTTTTCCAGTGATCAGTGAATGTATTGCTCACAAAAGGGGAATCTAGTTTTCTTTTGCTGCTGTTAAGGAGGATAGAGACAATCAGGAGCAAGTTCAGAGAAGGAAAACAATGATAGAGAGATCGAAATCAAAGTCTACAAGATATGGTTGAAAGGCCTGTGCATATGTTTACCTTGGAGAAGAGAAGATTGAGATGGGATCTGGAAGTTCACACACTTCAAGAGAATCAAGATTAATTCTGTTCCAGATGGTAAGACTAGGAGTGCATCTACACCAGGCATGGGCAAACTTTCTAACTGGAGGGCCTCATGCCAGGCCAGAGTGGGGTGGGCAGATTGGGAGCGAGGGGGTTCTCCCCAATTCCCCTCCCTTCCCTTTCCTCCCTTTCCTCTTCTCTTTCGGAAGCAGAAAGTAAAGGAAAGACAGGAATCCTTTGGATCTCAAAGGGTTAGCTTTGGTCAGGATGAGATGGTGAATGGGAGAGAAAAAGTATATCCATGAGACCCCATATTGCCTACTCCTGATATAGAATCCTAGACTTGGAAGAGACCCTGAAGGACCATCCAGTCCAACCCCCTGCCTTGCAAAAAGATAACAATCAGAGCACAGCCTCTGTGGAAAAGCCACCAGAGAAGGAGACTCCACCACGTTCCCAGGCAGCCTACACCACTCTCCAACAGCTCTTACTCTCAGGAAGTTCTTCCTAATCTTTTCAGTCGCATCTCTTTACCTGTCATTTGAACCCATTGCTCCCATGTGCCCTGGTCTCTAGAGCAGCAGAAAGTCAGTTTTCCCCTTCCTTCCTCCTCAATGGGAGACCCTTTGAAATCATGGAACATGACTCTCATGTTTCCTGACTATTGTCTCTTCTCCCAGCTAAACATCCCCCAGGAGGAAAGGAGAAAGGAAAAAGAGAAAGAAGGAAGGGAAGAATAGAAGGATGGAAGGAAGGATGTGGCTCAGCAGGAGCCTCATGAAGAGCTGGAAGAGGATGGGTTTCAGATTTCTGAACATGTTCCTACTGTTGATACATACGATGTTGATGCTGAAGACGAGGAGTTCCAGTTTCCCATGGGAAGGGATGTTGTCTTAGAAGATGTTTCTGATGTTAGTAAAACTTCACAGGTGCAGGCGGAGGAGGCGAGCCAGCCCCTGACCTCTCTGCTTGCCGATTCTCAGGCTGCTGATTCCCAGCTCCAGGATAATGAGTTATTTGATCTTGAAGGCTCTCCACAGTTAAGATAGGGAGGATCGCTTGCAACTCAGGGTTTGCCGTAGTACAAGGGTTGCAAACAAGAGAGAGGTTAGAGGTCAAAGAAATGCTTTCATGCTGGGAAAGTATATTTAGTGAGCTGATTGAAGGCAACTTTTTGTCAGTGCAACTTCAGTGAACACCCTGATAACTTCTCGGGATTGCCTCTGCTTTTGGGCAATGCTTTTGGCTTCTTGGGACTTTGAATTGGACCTTGGTCCTTGGGACTCTGTCATGCTGCCATGGAGTCTTGTTTGATCAATGCTTATGGATTATGGTTCATGGTTTTTGCCTTTGGACCTTGGAAACTCTGCCTTTGCATTTAAGACTCTGTTTGGCTATTGAACTTTTGCAACTTTACTTTTGTGTTTAACCCTTTGCCTTTTCTTTATTAAACTACAAAACATGCAGCCTTGGGGTGTGTGGTGTTCTGAGCAAGGTGAATCTATCCTGAAGTGAGACAAAGGAAAGACGAAAGAGAGGGAAGGAGGGAGGAAAGAGGGAAGGAAGAAAGGAAGGACGAAAGGGTGGAAGGGAAGGAAGGAGGGAGGGAGGAAGAAAGGGAAGCAAGAAAGGGAGGGAGGGAAGGAGGAAGGAAAGGGAAGGAAGGAAGGATAGGATATGATGGTGAGAGACAGGAGGGCCTGAAAAAAGAGTCCAAGGAGCCGCATCTGGCCCCTGGGCCTGGGTTTGTCATACCGATCTACATGGTAAAATTAATGCAGTTTGACATTGCTTTAACTGTCATGACTCAGTGCTATGGAATCATGGGTATTGCAATTTTACAAGGTCTTAACCTTTCAGTGCCAAAGAGTGCTGGTGCCTCATCAAGCTCCCGGGATTCCTTAGCATTGAACCATAGCAATAAAAGGGGTGAAACTACATTAATTTTACAGTGTAGTTGCACTCTGGACCTTATCCCCATTCATCAGGATGGGACATTTTAGATATAGTTGCACAGTGCATGAACTACAGTGTGGGACATTCAATGCCAATGTGCTTCCATCCTTGGTAGGTTGTTCTCAATGGAGAGAAGCAATAAGAAGGCTTGGTTAAGAAAATAATTGAATCCAAAGTTACTAACAGCCTTAGCAACCAAATAATATAAACTTTCCAAAAGGACCCCAAGGAGGAAGGCAAATGTGCTTTTCCAGAAAATGGATCATGTGGAATGTCCTCCTCCAACTTACTTACTGCCAGTCAGTCATGGATGAAGTTGTCCTCTAGTTCCAGTGAACTATTTTCTTTTCTCTGCGAATCTGGGTCATCTTTCAGATCCTCAGTTAACAAACTCTGCCATGGAGTACAGAACAACAGAGGCGCTGTCTTCTTTTCTCCCCCCGCGCTCCTCTTTTTGAAATGACGGCGCTGTAATATGATAAAGGGGATAAAATAAATGAGGCCAAAGCAACAAGTAATGGAATAGCATAGTGGCAACGGGAGACGAGTTGGAAGGGATAAATGTTCTGCTGCTTTCTGAGCTCATGAATCCAGTTGATTCACTGGAATATCCAGATTATACCAACAATTTTTGGAATACATCTCCAATGAGAAACAAGTATCTGGAAAGCCTTGCACTGATACACAAAGGGAAAGGTTTTCCCCTGACTTTAATTCCAGTTGTGTCCAACTCTGGGGGTTGGTGCTCATCTCCATTTTTAAGATGAATAGCCAGCATTGTCCGTAGACACCTACAAGGTCATGTGGCCGGCATGACTTCATGGAGTGCCATTACCTTCCCGCTGGAGCGGTACCTATTGATCTACTCACATTTGCATGTTTTCGAACTGTTAGGTTGGCAGAAACTGAGTCTAACAGCAGGAGCTCACCTCGCTCCCCGGATTTGAACCTGCGTCCTTTCGGTCAGCAAGTTCAGCAGCTCAGCGGTTTAACCCACTGCGCCACTGGAGGGTCCTGATACACAACACCAGGGTTCAAAAAATAAGACCAAGAGCATGAAACAATAAACTCATTCAGGAGATGAGACTAACACAATGTGCGGCAGGAATAGTTAGTAAACATTACTGACTTAGGCAATCCCTCGTTGTCTGAGTAGGATTGTCTTCCAAGATAGGTGCCCTGGCGGTGAGTCCGTAGGTGACTGTGGAGCCCTATTCTTGACCTGCATGTTCTTTTAACAATCCAATCAAAACATATTTTTGAAAACATACCACATATTAAAAACTAAACAGCACATCTATTGAACATCCCAACCATGCAAAGACTGAAGTTCTGTTTAAATAAAAGTGCATCTGCACTGCAGAGTTAATGCAGTTTGATACTACGTTCACTGCCATAGCTCAATGCTGTGGAATCCTGGAAGTTGTAGTTTGGCTACTCTTTGGCTGTTCAGGTTTCCTTCATGATAGATGATGGGACAGCGTTCTTCATCGAGGACAAGCAACTACCTTCTCCAACAACGTGCTGCCTCCCAACATTTGCTGTCTGAAGAGTCAGACTCATTCTCCTTAGAGTACAATCTGCAACAAAGAAATCGAGACTGATATTTTCAAAGTAAATGCCTCCCTTCCAAGTATAGAAGGTAAACAGCAATATAGCCATTGAGCGTTCCTTATCCGGAAATCTGAAATACTCCAAAATCCAAAAGTCCATGATCAGGACACCTTTGTTTTCTGATGGGTCAATGTGCATTAACTTTCCTTCATGCACAAAATTATTACAAAATATTGTATACAATCATCTTTAGGTTATGTTTAGGGAGTATATTTGAAGCATAAATTGATTTTGTGTTTAGAGTTGGGTCCCATCTCCAGTATTCTGTACATTATGTGTACATATCTATATAAATAAAAATGTAATGTTCATTTGTGGGATTAACAGAACTCAAAAACCACTGGCCAAATTGACACCAAATTTGGACACAAGACCCCTAACAACCCAATGTATGTCCTTCACTCAAAAAAAATTGATTTTGGCATTTGGGAGTTGTAGTTGCTGGGATTTATGGTTCACCTACAATCAAAGAGCATTCTGAACCCCACCAATCATGCAGCTGAACCAAACTTGGCATACAGTTCTCCCATGACCAACAGAAAATATTGGGAGGGTTTCGTGGGCAGTGTCCTTTGGTTTTGGAGTTGTAGTTCACCTACATCCACAGATCACTGTGGACTCAAACAATGATGGATCTGGACCAAACTCTACATGAATACTCAATATGCCCAAATGTGAACATTGGTGTAGTTTGGGGAAAACAGAATCTTGACATTTGGGAGTTGTAGTTGCTGGGATTTATAGTTCACCTACAATCACAGAGTATTCTGAACCCCATCAACGATAGAATTGGGCCAAACCTCCCACACAGAACAGCCATGTGGGCCACAGCAACGCGTGGTATATAAATACAGGTATTCCGAAATCCCAAAGACTTCTGCTCCCAAGCATTTGGATAAGGGACACTCAACCTGCATAATATTGATCTGAGATTTGGAAAACCCAGGTACTCGTTCTCACTGTGGGTTCTTTCCCATGACATAATTCCACATTAACTGCCTTGGTAGCATGTTATGGATTCCTGGGAGTTATAGTTTAGTAGCTACAAATTTTAAAGTCTCTCTCCATAAATCCCAAGACTCCATAGGAAATTGTTATGGCAGTTAAAGTAGAATATAGTGCTTTAATTGAGTACAATCATAGAATTGGAAGAGATTCCCAATCCATCCGCTGTCCATCCGCTTCGAGAATGCAGGAAGAATGTGTTGTTGAAGGCTTTCATAGCCAGAATGACTGGGTTGCTGTGAGTTTTCTGGGCTGTATGGCCATGTTCCAGGAGCATTCTCTCCTGACGTTTCACCCACATCTATGGCAGGCATCCTCAGAGATTGAGGGGACTGTTGGAAACTAAGGAAGTGGGGTTTATATACCTGTGGAATGTCAAGAGTGGGAGAAAGAACTCTTGTCTGCTTGAGGTAAGTGTGAATGTTGCAAATGGCCACCTTGATTAGCATTTAACGGCCTTGCAGCTTCAAACCCTTTGCTGGGAGGTGTTAGCTGGCCCTGATTGTTTCATGTCTGAAATTCCCCTGGTTTCTTAGTGTTGCTCTTTATTTACTGTCCTGATTTCTAATCTGGCTACCAGTATTTTAAAAAACTCTCAAACATGTATGTTTGGCATCAAATTGCTGCCTTTTGTAAGGCCACCTTGAGTCCCTCTATGTTGAGAAAGGAGGGGTACAAATATAGTAAATAAATAAATAAAATCAGGACAGTAAATAAAGAGCATTGCAGTTTCAAAGCCTGACTGCGTGGCTGCCTGGGGGGGGGGGGGTCATTCGCTGGGAGGTGTTAGCTGGCCCTGATTGATTATTGTCTGGAATTCCTATTTTTTGTCCATCCACTGGTGTGAAAGGAGTCCTTGAGTGACCTTGGATGGGTCGGTCATTTTTCTTGAACCCAATCTATGTGGGATGAGAAGAGTCTTGTGGATTCCTTTCAAGTCACTTCAGGAAGGGAGGTATTTAATTGTAATTAATTTTAAAAAATCAATTAATCCAGCAAATTAGTCTATGGGAGCCAGTTTGGGTAATAGTAGGGTGGGATACGCAGCCACTGTAGAAATAGTCCCAGCAACCAAGTTGTTGTGAGTTTTCCAGGCTGCATGGCCATGTTCCAGAAGCATTCTCTCCTGACGTTTCACCTGCATCCATGGCAGGCATCCTCAGAGGTTGTGAGGTGGGTTGGAAACTAGGAAAATTGGGTTTATATATCTGTGGAATAATGTCCAGGGTGGGAGAAAGAACTCTTGTCTGTTTGAGGTAGGTGTGAATGTTGCAAATAGCCACCTTGATTAGCATTTAATGCCCTTGCAGGTTAAAAGCTGGCTGGTTGCTGCCTGGGATCCTTCGTTGGGATATATCAGCTGGCCTTGATTGTTTCCTGTCATGTTCCAGAAGCTTTCTCTCCTGATGTTTCACCTGCATCTGTGGCAGGCACCCTCAGCGATTGTGAGGTGGGTTGGAAACTAGGAAAATGGGTTTATATATCTGTGGAATAATGTCCAGGATGGGAGAAAGAACTCTTCTCTGTTTGAGGTAGGTGTGAATGTTGCAGATAGCCACCTTGATTAGCATTTAATGCCCTTGCAGGTTAAAAGCTGGCTGGTTGCTGCCTGGGATCCTTTGTTGGGAGATGTCAGCATGACAGTCTCCTGTCGTGTTCCAGAAGGTTTCTCTCCTGACGTTTCGCCTGCATCCGTGGCAGGCATCCTCAGAGATTTTGAGGTGGGTTGGAAACTAGGAAAATTGGCCACCTTGATTTGCATTTAATGGCCTAGCAGTTTCAAGATCGGGCGGTTTATATATCTGTGGAATAAGGTCCAGGGTGGGAGAAAGAACTCTTGTCTGTTTGAGGTAGGTGTGAATGTTGCAAATAGCCACCTTGATTAGCATTTAATGCCCTTGCAGGTTAAAAGCTGGCTGGTTGCTGCCTGGGATCCTTCGTTGGGAGATATCAGCTGGCCTTGATTGTTTCCTGTCATGTTCCAGAAGCTTTCCCTCCTGACATTTCACCTGTATCTATGGCAGGCATCCTCATAGATTGTGAGGTGGGTTGGAAACTAGGAAAATGTGGTTTATATATCTGTGGAATAATGTCCAGGGTAGGAGAAAGGACTCTTGTCTGTTTGAGGTAGGTGTGAATGTTGCAAATAYCCASCTTGATTAGCARTTAATGCCCTTGCAGCTTCAAAGCCTGGCTGGTTGCTGATTAGCATTTAATGCCCTTGCAGCTTCAAAGCCTGGCTGGTTTCTGCCTGGGGAAATCCTTTGTTGGGAGATGTCAGCTGGCCTTGATTGTTTCCTGTCATGTTCCAGAAGCTTTCTCTCCTGACGTTTCGCCTGCATCCATGGCAGGCATCCTCAGAGATTGTGAGGTGGGTTGGAAACTAGGAAAATTGGCCACCTTGATTTGCATTTAATGGCCTAGCAGTTTCAAGATTGGGTTTCTTACTGCCTGGGGGGGATCCTTTGTTGGGAGGTGATTTGCTGGGCCTGATTGTTTCTTGTCTGGAATTTCCCAGACTATCTATACATAAAAGGTGCCAAGTCCCAAGTGGAGCAGGCCATCAATGTCCAAATGGTGAGTCAACACAAAGAGAAATCCCATTGAGACAATGGTTTCTGCTGTGGTCGGGATAAACAATAGAATCCCGGTCAATGAATGCATCCATGTATGCGTGTCTTTGTTGGATGGAGAATATATATTCCATCCATCCGTCCGGTGCATGGATTCCTGGACAAAGATGCTATAGCTCTTTCTTCCTTTCTTTGCTTGCCTGCCCCCCTCTTTCCTCGGTCTCTCCCCCTTTAAGAGCGCCGCATATTATTCGGATTGGCTGTAGCTATGCAGGTCTTTGCTCTCATCCTCTCTCTCTCCCTCCTCCTCCTTCCCCCCTTTTTTTCATCCTCTGTTGCTGTGCGGAGTTCAGCTCTGACACAGCATCAGCATCAGCAGCACCACCACCGGGGATAAAATGCCAGCAACAGATGCTGTCCAACCCGGCCGGCGTTCGTAAGACCACATTCAGAAAGCGGTCCCAAGAAGGACAAGATCAGAAAGTGGAAGAAGGAGAAAGAGGAAGAGGAGAGGAAGAAAGCAATATTTTTTCCTTTCCCTAGAAAGACAACAACTACAGGCATTCATTCATCCTTTCTTTCTCCCAGTATTATAGAAAGAATTTCAGCTTTCCGGCTTTCCAATTTTGCAGACTGTGCTGATTTTCCCTCTCCGGCCATGTCAAAGCAAGAGGCCAACAACAGCATGACAGACAAGGGAACCAACCTGCCCTGCAATGGAAGAGAAGAAAGCCCAATGGAATCTGTCGCTGGGAGAAGAGAGCAGAAAGTTGGACAGCGGCAGGAAATCGTCTGGAGGAACGTCATCCTTATGACCCTGCTCCATGTCGGGGCCGTGTATTCCCTATGCCTCATCCCCAAGGCCCATGTGTTGACTCTGATTTGGGGTAAGTTGGCTCCTCTCTGAATTTCCCCCTAAATAACTCACAAAAGGGGAGAAAAAAATGTATTGTCAAAGGCTTTCATGGCCGGAATCACTGGCTTGTTGTAGGTTTTTCTGGGCTATATGGCCATGTTCTAGAGGCACTTTCTCCTGACGTTTCGCCTGCATCTATGGCAAGCATCCTCAGAGGTAGTGAGAGGTACCTCTAAGAGCTTACTACCTCTGGGGATGCTTGCCATAGATGCAGGCAAAACATCAGGAGAAAATGCCTCTAGAACATGGCCATATAGCCCGGAAAAACCTACAACAACCCAAGACTATTTTTGTCTCCTTCTTTTCCACTATCCTTTCCCCATCCATCTCTTGACATGTATTAATTTCCGTCTGCATTTGTTTTGATTTTCCTTTTCAAAAATCAAGATATCCAGATCATTGTATTGTTTCATGGCCGGAATCACTGGGTTGCTGTGTGTTTTCCAGACTGTAGAAATAGCCCCAGCAACCGAGTTGTTGTGAGTTTTCCAGGCTGTATGGCCATGTTCCAGAAGCATTCTCTCCTGATGTTTCGCCTGCATCTATGGCAGGCTTCCTCAGAGGTTGTGACAAAGGATTCCCCCATGCAGGAAACAGCTAGGCTTTGACACTACAAGACCATTCAATGCTAATCAAGGTAAAATCAATTTAAACATTAAATGATTATAAGATGATCCTTCTTTGGAAGCTTTTAAACAGAGGCTGGATGGTCATCTGTCAGGGGTGATTTGAATGCAATATTCCTGCTTCTTGGAAGGGGGTTGGACTGGATGGCCCATGAGGTCTCTTCCAACTCTTTGATTCTATGATTCTATGTTAGAAGTCAAATAGTTTAATTAAAAAGAGATACTCTAAAACTTGAAAATCAGAACACAAATAAAGAGGAACACTCAAACAACAGAGGAATTCCTGACACAAAACAATCAGGGCCAGCTAATACCTCCCAATGAAGGATTCCCCCATACAGGAATCAGTCTTTGAAGCTGCAAGGCCATTCAATGCTAATCAAGGTGGCCAATTGCAACCTTCACACTTACCACAAGCAGACACAGAGGAATTCCTGACACAAAACAATCAGGTCCAGCTAATACCTCCCAATGAAGGATTCCCCCATGCAGGAATCAGTCTTTGAAGCTGCAAGGCCATTCAGTGCTAATTGCAACCTTCATATTTGCCTCAAGCAGACAAGAGTTCTTTCTCGCACCTTGGACATTATTCCACAGATATATAAACCCCATTTTCCTAGTTTCCAACACTCACAACCTCTGAAGATGTGTGTCATAGATGCAGGCGAAACATCAGGAGAAAATGCTTCCAGAACAGGGCCATACAGTCCGGAATACACACAACTATCCAGATCATTATTACTACTAGATTCAGTGTTTTCGAAGTTCTCGAAGGCTTTCATGGCCGGAATCACTGGGTTGTTGTAGGTTTTTTCGGGCTATATGGCCATGTTCTAGAGGCATTCTCTCCTGACGATTTGCCTGCATCTATGGCAACCATCCTTGCCATAGATGCAGGCGAAATGTCAGGAGAGAATGCCTCTAGAACATGGCAATATAGCCCGAAAAAACCTACAACAACCCAGTTTTCGAAGTTCTTCCAATTCTGTTGAAATGATGTTCTGTCTCCAAAGCTGCGCACAAGATCCAACGCAGGTTGATTGCTCTGGAATAAATATCCATGTTGTGCTTTTTAAATATTTCCTAATATCCATTTTTAATCTGTGTTATCTATGGAAAGAGGGGTGTAAATTCCTAGATTCTGATTCCAGAACGAAGGGAGGGAAAACTGTATCACCTTGACTGTTTAGACAAAAGGTAAACGCAATCTGCATTAGAGAGAGGACTTGTGAACGCCCACTTTGAGAGGGCTTGCGTGTAGGAGGCATATAGTATATCCCTTGCGTAGGAGATGCTTCATTTTTTCCCGGTTCTCACACAACTATTCCAAGAGGAGAATTGTTCAGTGGTGGGTGGATTTGTGTGCAAGTGAGTGGGAAAAATGATAATACACACCGTTGTGTTAAGGAAACAGATAGTCAGTTCAAAGAAATGTTCCTGGATTCATAATACATAGCAAGGGCAGGAAAGGATCCAATTTATGCAAAGGATAATAAAGATGACAGTGGGTTGTTGTAGGTTTTTCTGGGCTATATGGCCATGTTCTAGAAGCATTTTCTCCTGACGTTTCACCTGCATCTATGGCAAGCATCCTCAGAGGTAGTGAGGTCTGTTGGAAGTCCTCACTACCTCTGAGGATGCTTGCCATAGATGCAGGTGAAACGTCAGGAGAAAATGCCTCTAGAACATGGCCATATAGCCCGGAAAAACCTACAACAACCCAGTGATTCCGGCCATGAAAGCCTTCAACAATACAAAGATGACAGTGTTTCCCTTGTTTGCTATCCTAGATTACTGCCATAAAGTGACTTCCCTGTTTACTTTAGACTCACTTCTGGATGGAGAAGTAATCCTCTCACGGCACAGTCTCAGAATTGTATATTCAGATGCAAGTCCCATTGACGAAGGCTTTCATGGCTGGAATCACTGGGTTGTTGTGAGTTGTTGTGAGTTTTCCAGGCTGTATGGCCATGCTCCAGAAGAATTTTCTCCTGACGTTTTGCCTGCATCTGTGGCAAGCAACCTCTGAGGAGGCCTGCCATAGATGCAGGCGAAACGTCATGAGAGAATGCTTCTGGAACATCGCCATACAGTCCAGAAAATTCACAGCAACCCAAGTCCCATTGAATTCTTCAAGTTAAGAGATTAAAAGGTTGCAACCTTGGTTAAATAAATTTGGATAGATAACTAATCTGAACCTATAAGGAGCATAGTCGGGGTTACGCATTTTGCAGAATTGGTCCATAACTGCCCTAGAAAGGCCCCCCATTCATTTTCTATTATGCTCTGTTACATTTTCGTCCTCTTTTTTCGAAAAGCACTTTACTCCCTGCGTTATCATCTCCTCATTTCTGGTGTCAGTTGCATAAAAATACTGACAGCCAAGAGTTTTTCCATTTCAGCCACGGCGAACCTTGGAAGCCATGCTCCACATTGTGAATCCTATCCCTAGAGGTGACTTTCCCCTTTCTGCCTTGGCAGGGAAGAAAAGAGTGCCTTTCTGCCAAGCTGTGCCTCCTCCTCTTCCTCGCTGTCTCTGGCATTATTATGACTATTGCATTTTATTCATATAGTGCCGTGTAGGCTGACACAAGCCCCACTTAAGTTCCTGCCCCCAAGAAGCTTGCCAATTTGCCTTTAATAGTTCGATGGTAAGGGGAACAAAGGGAAAGATGGAGGCAAGGAAGGCAAGAGAATGGACACCTACACAGGCTTTGTTAAGAAAGGTTAAGCCACCGGGCTTTGCATGAAAGGTTTTAATAGAGAGAGGATATTGGACATATTGACCGGTAAATGACGGTTTTGCAATTTCTAGATATTGTTGTCATCAAACTGTAGAACAACTCAGTTTTATTTTGCATCCAACCGTAAAATCCTAGTGCGATGATATTGTGATTCTCGCCTGCTGCGTCTTTTTTATCTCATTGTTTTTATTGGTGTAATATGCACTTCTAGGTTGGTTTTAAGAGCTTCGAACTCTGGAGCAACCAGACCAGGAACTGTTTAGTTTGCTTGTTTGTTCTGCATGGGCGATCTCCCCTTTCCTCCTCTTTGCTGAAATGGTGTAAACTAGGGCTCACTTCCTGGAGGTTGAAAAGAAATACGAATCCATGAACGGTTGGAGTGTATTTAAGGGGAGTGGCACGACAGCAGGACATCGGTCCCTTTGCAGCTTTATTACCCAAGTCCTCAATCTGTTGTGAATGGATTTTATTCTGTCATCTTTGGCTGGATCTACACTGTCATATAATATAATTTGGAACTGCATTGTATGATCAATATAGAGCAGTGGGTTGTTGTAGGTTTTTTCGGGCTATATGGCCATGGTCTAGAGGCATTTTCTCCTGACGTTTTGCCTGCATCTATGGCAAGCATCCTCAGAGGTAGTGAGGATGCTTGCCATAGATGCAGGCGAAACGTCAGGAGAGAATGCCTCTAGACCCTGACCATATAGCCCGAAAAAACCTACAACCCAGTGATTCTGGTCATGAAAGCCTTCGACAATACAATGTAGAGCAGTGTTTATCAACCTGGGGGTTGGGACCCCCGGGGGGGGGGGTTGCGAGGGGGGTGTCAGAGGGGTCACCAAAGACCATCAGAAAACACATATTTCTGATGGTTTTAGGAACCCTTTTGGCAGAGAAGGCTGAAGATCTCTTTGCCTGCCCTTCTCTTCCTTTTTGGTGTTGGTGAACTACAACTCCCAGAATTCAAAAACAACCCCCCCCCCAAACCCCACCAGTATTCAGTGTTAGCCATGTAGGTAGTATGCCAAGTTTGGTGCAGATCCATTGTGGGCTGGGCTCAGAGTGCTCTTTGATTGTGGGTGAACTATAAATCCCAGCAACTACAACTCCCAAATTCCAAGCACTACTTCCCCCAAACTCCACCAGTGTTCACATTTGGGTATATTGAGGATCCGTGCCAAGTTTGGTCCAGATCCATCATTGTTTGAGTCTCTAGATGTAGGTGAACTACAACTCCAAAACTCAAGGTCAATGCCCACCAAGCCCTTCCAGTATTTTCTGTTGGTCATGGGAGTTCTGTGTGCCAAGTTTGGTTCAACTACATTGTTTGGGGGGGGGGGGGGTGTTCAGAATGCTCTTTGGTTGTAGGTTAACTATTAATCCCAGCAACTACAACTCCCAAATCACAAAATTAATCTCCCCCCACCCAACCTCAGCAGTATTCAAATTTGGGTGTAACAGGTATTTGTGCCAAATTTGGTCGAGTGAATGGAAATACATCCTGCATATGAAATATTTACATTACGATTCGCAACAGTAGCAAAATTACAGTTATGAAGTAGCAACGAACATAATTTTATGTTTGGGGGTCACCACAACATGAAGAACTGTATTAAGGGGTCGCGGTATTAGGAAGATTGATAAACACTGATGTAGACCCATATACTGCATCATATGGGTCTACCACATTGACCATGCAATTCATTATATGGCAGTGTTGATCCAGTCAACACAGCATTCTCTTACCATCGAGATGAGTCACAATATCTCAGGGTGCATCTACACTGTGGAGTTAATGCAGTTTGGCACCACTTTAACTATCATGGCTCAACACTATGGTAATCCTGGGTTTGAAGCACTATCACTCTTGGGCAGAGAAGGCTAAAGATGCTGTAAAACTGCAGCTTCCATGATTCCATATCATTGAGCCCTGGCAATTCAAGTGGTCAAGACTATCAGAAGGACTGTATCTCCGTTTTGGATGTTGAGGACCTTGATTGAAAGTTTTTCTCAGTCCCACTAAAATCAGAGGGTGCATCTACACCAGGTATGGACAAACTTCGGCCCTCCAGGTGTTTTGGACTCCAACTCCTACAATTCCTAACAGCCTACTGGAGTTGAAGTCCAAAACACCTGGAGGGCCGAAGTTCGCCCATGCCTGGTGTAGCTGCACCCTCCGATTTTAGTGGGACTGAGAAAAACTTTCAATCAAGGACATCAACATGCAAAACAAAGATGTTAAGGTCCTTCTGATAGTCTTGACCGTATGGTCCTTCATAGGCCAAAACATTAGGTTTGATCTTTCTTTGATGTTAGAACGTGTTTTGAGAACGAAACTGCTTATAGGAGTTTATGGAAAGTAATGACTCCAATCATTGTGTGCCTTTGGCAGGAGGTGGAACTGAAAGAAAGCCTTGTTTACTTGGAGGTAACACAATCCTGCTGGGGTTTGGATATCCCCTATTAGTGCGATCCATAAATTAATTATACCTTGTGTGAAGAAATACCTTTCTTTTGTCTGCTTTCCAATGCCACAGCTGGCTGGGTTTACAATGGAGAAGACAGAGTGAAAAGTTCTCCAGGGAGGGGGAAAGGCCTCTCTGTCTCCAAACATAAGTTGCTATTTCTGTCTTGAACTAAACTACTGACATTTTTTTACGACAAAGAGGTAGTGGATTATTAAAAACACTGTAGTTCAGGTATGGGTAAACCCAGGCCCAGAGCCCATATGTGGCCCCTTGGGTTCTTTTCTCAGGCCCTCCTCTCTTTCACCATCCTCTCCTTCCTTCCTTCCTTCCTTCCTTCCTTCCTTCCTTCCTTCCTTCCTTCTCTCTTTCCTTCCTCCTTACTTTCCTCTTTCTTCCTTTCCACCCCTTTGTCCTTCCTTCCTTCCTCTCTTTCCTTCCTCCATCCCTCCCTTCCTTCTCTTCCACCTTTTCCTTCCTTCCTTCCTTCTTTCTCCTCCTCCTTTTTTTCCTTCCTTCCTCTTTTCCTCCCCCTTCCCTCCCTTCCTCTTTCTCCCTGCCTCTATTCCCTTCCACCCTCCTCTTCCTCTCTTTTTCCTTCCTTCTCTTCCTTCCCTTCTCTTCCTTCCCTTTTCTTTCCCTTCCCTCCTTCCTTCTTCCTTCCTTCCTTTCCTTCCTTCCTTCCTTCCTCTCTCTTTTTTCCTTCCTTCCCTTTCCTCCCTTCCTTCCCTCTCCCTCTTTCTCCCCTCTTTCCTTCCCCCTTTCTCCTTCCTCCTCTCCTTCTTTTTCTCCTTCCTTCTCCTCTCCCCCTTCTTCCTTCCCTTCCACCCTTTCGTCCTTCCTTCTCTCTTTCCTTCCTCCTTACCTCCCTCTTTCTCCTTCCATCCTTCTCTTCCACCCTTTCATCCTTCTCCTTCCGTCCTTCCTTCCCTTTTATCCTTCCCTCCATTCCCTTTCAACCTTTCATCCTTCCTTCCTTCCTTCCTTCCTTCCTTCCTTCCTCTCTCCTCTTTTCCCTTTTTTCTCCTTCCCCTTTTCCTTTCCTCCTTCTCCTTTCTCTTCCTTCCTTCTCCTTCCTCTTCCTTCCTTCCCTTTTGTTTTTCCTTCCTTCCCTCTTTCCTCCCTCCTTCCCTCTCTCCCTCTTTCTCCCTGCCTCTATTCTCTTCCACCCTTTCATCCTTCCCTCCTTCCTTTGTTCCTTCCTTCTCTTTTTCCTTCCTTCTCTTCCTTCCTTCTATCCTTGCCTTCTGCCCTTTCATCCTTTCTTCCTTCCCTTTTGTTTTCCCTTCCTTTCCTCTTTCCTCCCTCCTTCCCTCTCTCCCTCTTTCTCCCTGCCTCTATTCTCTTCCACCCTTTCATCCTTCCCTCCTTCCTTCGTTCCTACCTTCTCTTTTTCCTTCCTTCTCTTACTTCTTTCTTTCCTTGCCTTCTGCCCTTTCATCCTTTCTTCCTTCCCTTGTTTTTCCTTCCTTCTCTCTTACCTCCCTCCTTCCCTCTCTCCCTCTTTCTCCCTCCATTCCCTCCCACACCCTTTCCTCGTTCCTTCTCCTCTCTATCCTTCCTCCTTCCCTTCCTTCCTTCCTTCCTTCCTTCCTTCCTTCCTTCCTTTCCTTAATTCTTCCCTTCCTCTTTCTTCCCTTCTTTCCTCTCTTTCATACCTTTGACTTTTCTTCTTCC